>OW240913.1:266090384-266337330 GCA_933207985.1 Pelobates cultripes
TGGCATGATATGTACGAAATGGACGACGTTCGGTTATAACATCTCCCGAACCACTATGACTATGAGAAAGAATACACGAACAGCAATTTTCCTTATAAACACTAGTTTGGTACTTTTGAAGGAGACTGGCCACACAGACTGATTCTGTGGAACTATTCTGTGCAGGAGCCTCGCTTGTGGTCGGTCAGAAAGAAATAAGACCTCAATTCAAATCCTGAATCCCTGAACCGATCTGGGTGATTTATTAATATGTTGTTTCCCCAGATCGGGGCTATCAGGAAATATACTTTCTGTGCGGATACTAGGTGTTTTGGGGTACTTTTAGATTGCATATAAATTATGTTCTTTTTTCACCTGGAGATAATTGAGTTAAAGACAGTAGTTGACTCAGTTATCTCCCAGGCAGAGGGGAGGGATTATATGTCCTGTATGGGATTGTCACACTGTACAACTCTGTTATTATTGGTTGATAATTTTGTATCACTGTACCCATACATGGGTGTATCCCTTGGATGGAGACTTGCATAAAAGGCCAGTGTGGCTACCATTAAAACAGTCTTACTTCACCCTCAATACAGAGTTCTGGCTCTTATTGTAGGGAACTGCTATACAGCTATCACTGCTAGCTCTTGTAAGAGCTTCTCTACTTGGATGACTACTCGGAATGCAGTAACACCCTTCATACTCGGGAGAAGGACGTCTCTGGTAGTGGAAACCCCTCTACTCTTCGGGGTGAACGCTACACCCAGTAATAGGGAAACCTTTTTTGCATGGTTTGCTCTCTCACATGAGATGCGCTGGGTGACAAGAATTCTTTGGTGCTGGGTGGTGCTCATCTGGCTTCTGCAGAGCTGCACAAACCAGATGGCGATCCCACCAGTCATTCATTGACTGAGTGTGTCAGCTGATTGCTCTTAGCCAACGCATTACACTCTGTGCATGGAATATGCACAGAATTTACAATAAGCCAGCCCAGTACAAAGTATCCAGTGTGTTTGTGTGTGTATATATCAATGTGATCTATTTTAACCGGTAGCAATTTGAAAGTACATTTTGGTATTATGTGCTTTTTGACACCATTTAGGAATCAATCTTCAGATGTATGAGATTCAAAATCAAACACTTGGAAGAATTTGGCATTTTCTATACTAAAAAAATATTTTGTATTCTATGGAAGTCTGGTGGTTTTATTAAAAGGACACACTATATTCATAGCTTAAAAAAGTTGTTTTGATGTATTAATCATGCATCTGCATTCTTACTTCTCAAATATTTGTTATTTAGGAGTTAAATTACTTTGTTTACGTAGACCTGGGCACACCTTCCTGCATGTTACTTACGCAACCCTCCTATACACTTCCTGTATAGAGTCATCTAATCTTTACACTTTCCTGTTCTGTTAATAGCTTGCTAGACCCTGCAGTAGCCTCCTGTGTGTAATTAATGTTCAATTTACAG
This sequence comes from Pelobates cultripes, assembly GCA_933207985.1. Lineage (NCBI taxonomy): Eukaryota > Metazoa > Chordata > Amphibia > Anura > Pelobatidae > Pelobates > Pelobates cultripes. The sequence goes on from OW240913.1 coordinate 266,091,843, forward strand.
AGCAGGAGATAAAAACTTTTCAACTAGGTTACATCTGATTCAAAATGAAAACATTTTGTATTCATGTAAGTTGTGTGATTCACAGCCAGGGGAGGTGTGGCTAGGACTGCATAAACAGAAACAAAGTTATTTAACTCCTAAGTGACAGAGACTTGAGCAGTGACTTGAGGCATGATCTATATACCAAAACTGATTTCAATAAGCTAACGTTGTTTTTGGTGACTAAATGTTTCTTCAAGGTCCCTTTGAGCAACCATGGAACAAGCACAAAAATTAAATATATATGTGTGTGTTTTTATTTATATATATATATATATATATATATATATATATATATATATATATATATATATATATATATATATATATATATATATATATATATGTTAATACAATGCTAAACAAAAATCTGCACACCAGTCAAGCCATAAGACTTGCTTTTCCCACAGAAATTCCAAATCAGCAGTGATGTTACAACCGCAAAGGATTCTGGGTGGGCATATGCAAATGAGTTTAACAAAGAATCACATTTTTGCCTCATTCCATTTTAAACATGGATTCCTTTTAATTTGTGTTTGCAGTATACAACTGCTTGGAACACAATTTAGGATAAGATGCAAAACCAGTGAACCACTCATGGACAGCTGTTTCGTTGTTATTGCAACTCTTCAGCATGAGGTTGGTTACTGGTTTGCTTAGTGAGGCTTGGTAGTGCTTGGGAAGCAAAATCCAAATAGGTTATGGTGGGGAAAAATTGTGATTGAAAACCCCTTCCACCTGAAGTATGTGGATAGTTAATACAATGCTAAACAAAAATCTGCACACCAGTCAAGCCATAAGACTTACTTTTCCCACAGAAATCCCAAATCAGCAGTGATGTTACAACCGCAAAGGATTCTGGGTGGGCATATGCAAATTAGTTTAACAAAGAATCACATTTTTGCCTCATTCCATTTTAAACATGGATTCCTTTTAATTTGTGTTTGCAGTATACAACTGCTTGGAACACAATTTAGGATAAGATGCAAAACCAGTGAACCACTCATGGACAGCTGTTTCGTTGTTAATGCAACTCTTCAGCATGAGGTTGGTTACTGGTTTGCTAATTGAGGCTTGGTAGTGCTTGGGAAGCAAAATCTAAATAGGTTATGGTGGGGAAAAATTGTGATTGAAAACCCCTTCCACCTGAAGTATGTGGATAGTTAATACAATGCTAAGCAAAAATCTGCACACCAGTCAAGCCATAAGACTTGCTTTTCCCACAGAAATTCCAAATCAGCAGTGATGTTACAACCGCAAAGGATTCTGGGTGGGCATATGCAAATTAGTTTAACAAAGAATCACATTTTTGCCTCATTCCATTTTAAACATGGATTCCTTTTAATTTGTGTTTGCAGTATACAACTGCTTGGAACACAATTTAGGATAAGATGCAAAACCAGTGAACCACTCATGGACAGCTGTTTCGTTCTTAATGCAACTCTTCAGCATGAGGTTGGTTACTGGTTTGCTTAGTGAGGCTTGGTAGTGCTTGGGAAGCAAAATCCAAATAGGTTATGTATATATATATAAAATCTGCTGTTTTTTTATTCATAAACAAAACACAGAATCTAGTGCTGATTGTTGAATGATTTAAAGTTTAGGACAGATGTTTCAATACTCCAAGTTAAGCAAAATATAAGCAATACAGCACTTTTTGTCTCTGTAATTAGCATCAGTGGACATTGCATCTCATTTGCATTGAAATATGGTTTACATCTTCAGGTACAGGGTCTGGTTTAGGTACATTTGTGTTGAATGTACTTGAAGAGGAATTTCCAGAGGTCTATAGATTTGTGACCTCTGTATACCCATCTGCAGAAGATGATGTCATCACATCTCCCTACAACAGTGTTTTGGCCATGAGAGAACTTACTGAACATGCAGACTGTGTACTACCAATAGAAAATCAGGTAAGAGTAAGTATTATATATAAAGGCACTTTGAGAAATTGCTCCAAATGGCAGAGGGAATAAGAGAACTATTTTTCATGCAGCCACTCGCTGCTTTAATAAATGAACCCGAAAGAAACATGAAGTAAGTAGCCTTTATTAGATTTTGTGCTATTTGAAAAAAATAACTTTCCATTTATACATAGTGCAAGTGTTAATATTTTAGATTTAAAACAAATTGTGTTAAATATCTGCTATGCTGACTCGGCACTCTGCACTGTATATGAGGCATGGTGTGTGCCATGCATTGAGGTGAATGGGAGGAGGCTGACCATCACAGCCGGCAGCAGTCTCTCATTCTTCAGATTCAAAGACACGTTCTCTTTAATTGCTTTGAGTTGTGCGATGTTACAGAACCTTTAACACACTGACTACTAGTGCAATAATGAAAACAAATAAATTATTGACACGTTCTCTATTTTATCAAACTTGTATTATTGCCAACTGAATTTAACTTTGTTTTTAAGTCACTAGTGGACATCGTGAAAAAAATTCAGCAAATGGCAAACTCTGGAAAACTTGGAAGTTTTAAGCAAAATAGTCTTGTCACTTCTAGCAAAGGTGGTATCAATGAGGGTGAGAAGCCATTTGATGCAATGAACAACATTGTGGCTAACCTACTCCTAAATTTAACAAGGTAATGTTGTATATCCTGCTTTGATTGAATTATGTTTGGCTACGCCTGTTTTATATTGGGTACTTTTTTGTTTTGGTTTTTAACAGCTTATATATGTAAACAACCATAAATGATCTCATTTTATGATTCATGTGAAGAGATACAAGTTGGTGGCAGGTGCTGATATTATCAGTGTGTACTGCAGTCAATTAACTTTGGCATTAAGGCAAAGCATCTGACACAAGTAAAGGCGCAATGAGGGAATATCATTGTGCCTTGAACTTGGTAAAGGAGACCTAGTTAGAATGCCTAACATCAGGGTTTTACAAATTTGCCTGACTTCTAGGAGCCAAATAAAAAAGGTTTTTTATTTTTTTTTATTTTTATTTTAAAAGCTTAATTTTCAATGAAAAAAATACAAATTTTAAATGGATGCTTTAGTCACCAGAACCACTGCAGCTTAGAGAAAAAGTAACACCTCTAGTGGCGGTCAGATGGCCACTAGAGGTGCTTCCTATCTTAGTGCTGCACAGTATACAGCACCTACATTCAGCGTACGTTCCCCATAGAGATGTTTTGATTCAATGCATATCTATGAGGAGATACTGATTGGCTCAAAGTTTTGCTGCACATTCATCATAGCCTTCTATGGTATAGCACAGGATTGGTTGAGATCATCAAGACTGATTATCTCAGCCATGAAGTCGGGGCCATAAGTGGCAAGACTCGGAGCAGCATGGGAAAAAAGGTAAGCAAAAACACCTTTCCAATGCGATCAGAGGTCAGCTAAACACACTCAATGACAGACAGGCACACTCACTCACTAACAGACAGACACACTCACTCACTGACAGACACACACACTTGCTGACAGACACACGCTCCCTGACACACACACATGCTCACTGACAGACAGGCACACTCACTTGCTGACACACAATCACTGACCGACAGACAGACACACACTGAAAGACTCATTACCTTTGGGAGAGCTGGAGTGGATCCTTCCCCTGGGGTCCAGTGTGGCTGCTTTTAATCGCCCTGCTCTTCTTGCTCTGCTCCCGCTGTTTAGTGATAGCGGAGCCGGAGTGCTGTCATATCCCGGCTCCCAGCATCACAGCAAAGCGAGTAAGCAGAGCAGGAAGATTGCAGCTCCCACACCGACTCCATGCTCCCTGAGCCGGCCGCCTACATTCTCCCTCAGCCAGGATATAAATGAGGTGATAGCACACATGAATGGTATAGTACTTCACAGCAAATGCTTGGCAAGATAAAACCTATATAGTAAGCACATGACAACCATCATAGTGTAACATGTATATTCACTTTAAAATGTAAAAATAATATGGAACACTCACAAATTTCAGAGCCCTTAATAGTCGGCTCTAAACTGAAGAGATATTTTAACAGCCAGATCCTTGCATATTTGTGCAGACGTCATTGGCAATGTTGGCAAAAATCTTAAAATGCTCAAAGCAAAACATTCACTAGAGTTCAGTGACAAGGACAATATCAGTTCTTCTATGTGCATGAAATTGAGGCTTTATGATTGCTATTGGTTATAATTGAAATTGTCTTTTATTTGTCCCCTAGTTCTGCCAGATTTGAAGGGTCTCTTAACATGGATCTAAATGAAATAAGTATGAATTTAGTTCCTTTCCCTCAACTTCATTACCTGACATCAAGCCTGACTCCTCTTTATACACTGGCTGATGTTAATGTGCCTACTCGAAGGTAAGGTGTATTTAATTGTTTTAGAATTACTTGGTATAGGAAGCTTGTAGGTGTAAACCTGCTGCACCTAGTTGGATTTATTCGCATTTATTCCCATTACACATGGACTTTGTATACCTGTTATTCTGTTTTCTTTGACAATAAACATTTAGTGAAGATAAATTGTAAACCTATTACAATAATGTACAAGACAAGCTGGAAACACATTAAGTTTCATACAGCTGTTAAATGTGTTCTATAACCAAACTATAAACAAATGTATTTTAGTGAGGCAGTGTTGGTGAATATATCATGCACCTGCAGTATCGCTGCTTAATTCTTTGCTAGGAGTTAAATTACTTTTGTTTCCTCGTCCCTAGCTACAGTTTTCAATCAGATGTAAACTTGCTTCAGAAGTTTTTATCTCCTTCTCTGTAAATTGAATTTCAATCACACACAGGAGGCTCCTGCTGGCTCTAGAAGGCTATTAACTAAATGCGCAATAAAGGAAGCTTAAACATTAGATCTCTTTTTACAAGAAGTGTTTAGGAACGTTGTAAGTCACATTTAGAGAGGTGTGTAAAAATGGCAGAGAATTGTGCAGTGAGACTGCAAGGGCATGATCTATATACCAAAAAGCTAAAGTTGTCTTGTTGCCTGTAGTATTCTAAGTCAAGTTGGCAGGTGCAGGTACAAAATGAGTTATTGTACCTTATGCCATTTCTGGAGTTTTTTTCTTATCTTGCAAAGCCAAGTTAAATTTGACTTTTATTTAATATGTTGTATTACACAATGTACCTGTACTTATCAGTATACCTTGTGATGAGTACTAGAACAACTGCAAACATGGCTGACATATTTAGATCTTGCAGGCTGGTGGCAAATTTCAGTATTTAATTTTCCGTTTTCTTGTTTTTTGTGTAGGTTGGACCAGATGTTTACTGATGCTTTCAGTAAAGATCACCAATTGATCCATGCTGACCCAAAACATAACCTCTACCTTGCATGTGCATTAATGGTGCGAGGAAATGTCCAGATATCCGACCTTCGCAGGAACATTGAAAGGTTTAGTATGACAGCCTATTACTATCTACTATTTGATACAATTCTCCTCTAGTTAATACTTACCCGGCTTTATCTTTGTTTTTTAGGTTGAAACCATCTCTGCAATTTGTGTCCTGGAATCAAGAAGGTTGGAAGACTGGTCTGTGTTCAGTTCCTCCTGTGGGCCATACCCATTCTTTATTGGCACTGGCAAATAACACCTGTGTGAAGCCTACCTTTATAGAACTTCGAGACAGGTTCAATAAGCTGTACAGGAAGAAGGTATGAATTATTATTTACGTTTTTTGGTCGATTTAGTATTTTTACTATACATAAAATGAGAGCTACTGCTAAATAAAACCGTTATAATCTCATATATATTGTGTTTTGTTTTTCTGGGGTTTTTTTTGGGAGGGGGAGGGTTGTTTTTGTTTTGTTTTAAATGTATATTACATAACAAGTAAATCTTTTTCTTCTTTTCTTCGATGATGATACCTTTATTGGTAACCTTTGTTACAGTCATAGGAGAATCCATAAATGTGATAAATACCACATCTGTTTAAATATTACTTACACATTGTTGAATGAAAAACGATATTCATGTGACTTTGTACCGTATTTTCATGTACTAAATATTTCAGTTCAGTAATATTGAACGTGTATACCCTACACTGCTCTAATAATTTATTTTTTTTAAATAAAAATCCAAAACTTGATTGTAAAAAAAAAAAAAAAAAGAAAAGAAAAAAAAAATAGAATAACTAGTAAATGCAGTCCAGTCCTTGCACAGCACAGGAAAAGAAACACAAGCATTGTTTCTGTCAATGTGGACAGACCTTCTAACAGTGATTGCCAGGAAGCCAAGATGTTCAAGTTAGCACCGGTGTGGGTTTCTACATTTTAGTTTTACTTTCCAGAACTCACAAACACAGGTATGTTATATATATATATATATATGTGTGTTTGTGAGTTCTGCAAATGATTGCTTTTATCAGAGACTGTTTTCATCATTATGAGAATTTTTGTTACTGAAATATTGTATTCCTTGCAGGCCCACCTTCACCATTACCTACAAGTGGACGGAATGGAACAAAGCTGTTTTAGCCAAGCTCTTTCTTCTTTGTCAACCCTTATAGAGGAATACCACCAGCTTGATGCCACCAAAGGGATCCCAAACCAAGTTCCTCCTAGACTGAACATAGCTGTATGACATTGTCTAACTTTTGTCAACCGAGTACTTTTATAAGAAATAATATTTGATCAATACAGATGGAAAACAAATTAGCCTAATCCTGTGTTTCCATCTGCCATTAATGTCACTTGAGTACATATCAACTACAAGATATGACTCACAAGCAGTGGCCTATTCACATACAATTCATAATGTTTAAACCAGGTTTGACACAAGAGAACAAACAATACAGTACAATTATGAAGTCTATTGAACTTTAATTAAAAAAAATGTAATATATTTATACTAATTTATATATATGTGTGTGTTGAAAATCACATTAAATGTATATCTCATCTCTTTTTTTTGTTTAGTTTTTTTGAAGGCGTTCGTTTTTAGAATTTGTGACATGTAGGTCTAGATTTAAATGTATCAAATATAAAAACATAAAATATTTTTTTAAATATAAAATTTTCTAAAAAGTTTATATAAAATTGTTAAATCAAGGCCATAGTATGAAAGGCAAACCTCTTACCTGTATTTGTAGTAAGCCCATATTTTTTTTTTTTTTTTAAACTTCCGTATGGCTCTGTTTTACATCTAAATTTGTGTTCGAGTTACTCATACTTTTTTTTCTCCTTTGGGTTGAAAATAAAGTGGTTTGCTTGTTTGTTTTTTTTTTTTTTTGTTTGTTTTTTGTTTAAATACATTTATTTTCTCAATTAAAAAGCTTGCTAACCTGAACATAAACCTATATTTATCTGAAAATTTTGTTATGTTTTCTTTATTTTGTACATGTTCTGAATTCTGTGCCTGAAAAAATACCTCCATAATTAATGCTCCAGCTCATTATCTCTGGGTCAAAGGTACAATTCCTGGTGAGCTCAAATCAGTCTTCCAATGTCAATATAAAAGGTGCATTTCACAAGGTTGATAATGATGCCTAGACCAAATTATTTACTTGAAAACTAGTGTATTTTTCTTGTATTCAATATATTTATTAAAATGAAATGAATAAGTTATCAACATAGATATTTTGTTGTGCTATAAAAATATATTTTGTATGTTGAAGTAAATTTTAAGTAAAACATTATATTTCTATTGTTCTTTGCTATGCTGTATATATGACATTCTGGTCGCAAAATCCATATATATTTGATACAATATCTGTCCTTTCCACTTAATTTTTGGGTTTCCTCTTAATTTTTTGAATATTTTTAAAATCAAATTTGTACTGTGATTTTTAACACTTTTGTACTTTTGTAAAATCTCAAACATGTTTTATTTTCTGAAATAAACACTACTATGTGATAATATTATGTTATCATGAAATCTTCATTTGTTTGCTCTGAGTTTGTTTAACACACAGGTATAATATCTAGTGATACGTGATGTAACTATTTTGCATTAAAAATTCCTTACAAAATTAAAATACGTAGAAATTTTGAATGCAGTGAGCTAAATAAATCATTTGGGTGATGATTATGTCTTGTAATCATTAGGAGACACAGCTATTCTCCATACAATTTTCTTGCGATGTTTGCACACTGGTTGAAACTACAGATTATAAAGTAAACAATAAAAACAATCACCTTTTAAAAGAACACTCTGGGCACAGTAACAACCTCATGCAATGAATTTCTTATGGTGCAAGGAGGTCCCAGGCGCTGCCTTACCATAAGGGGTGTAAACCCTTACCAAATGGTTTGACCCCAAAGTCTGTAAGAAGGCATCATTGATGTATTATGTACTTTTGTACCTTTTTCATCACTTTTCAAAAATGTGGAGCCAGTGATAATCTGAAAGCGTCAGATGAGGCTCTCAGCCTATCGGCTTCACCCTGTCTGAGGCTACCTGATTGAAGACTCAGAAATGCAAAATAAGAGCGGGGCAGACTGATTATCATTTACAGTTTAGTACCTTCAGGTAAGGCTTATGGCTAACCTTGACACCATAAATTTTCTGGGCTACATTTCCCATGATGCACAGCTAGCTTTTAGAGTCTAAAAACTAGCTGAGCATCATGGGAAATGTAGTCCAGAAACAATTTATGGTGTCAAGGATAGCCATCACTGGTTTAGCCCATCACGTCAACAAAGTTTACCTGATATTGGGCATAAATATTTGTCATTTTATTCTTTAAATCTAGATATAAAATTTGTTACTAGTCCATGATTTAAACATAAAGAATCAGCTAGTCTAACTTTTTACATATAGGTATAAGATATTTCATTTCCCCTAATTATCATGTTTAATAGAGCAGCGGTGTGCTCTGGACTGGAGTCCTGGATGGTATTAAATGGACACTCAGCACCATAATCAGCTTAGCTTACTGAAAGTCATGGTGCATAGAACCTGCCTCTGCTACCATATTTAAAATATATACAATTATAATTTTTTTTAATATTTATTGATTTTTTTATTTTTTTTGTTTGTAGGTTGCCTCTTTGGGATGTCAATCAGCTAGCTGGAATACTCCCTTCCTGACTGGAAATATCCGTTTTGTGCAATTTTTCATCTGGTGTGTGCGCACACAGTCTGCTAACTCCAGATGCCTTGGACATTCTATCTATGGCTAAGCAAGTTACACACAGATTGTTAAAGACCAATTGCCCAGGTACAATATATATCTGTGGTAGTGGGATACTGACGCAACCATTTGCTAACAGCTTCTGTGGAATATAAATTCGATTGGCCTCACCTAGCCGTTGGCTTACCTTGATAAGAATTTTATCTACAATACCATTAAATAGCAAGTCACCATTTTACTGGACACATGAAATGAATAATTAAAACAGCACTTGAACTAATACAACCCTAAAGAGTTTAATTTACTCTTCTATATATCTGTGAAACCACCGATCTCCGATGCTTTTGCCAGGAAATTTGTTCTCAAGGCTTCTCTTTGAGAAACATTTGATTAGACAGTGCCAGCACTAACAAGGAAATAGTCCTGGGCAAAATTAAGGTGGATCTTCATTAGCTGCTGAGGCCAGTTCATCAGCCATGAAATATATGATTATATGGATGAGGAAATATTAAGGAACTGCTCTATTATAGGGAAACTCTCTCAAGCTAATTAACTAAACTGTGGATTTTGTCCAGATGCAAAAAAATCCTGTTACTAAAGCCAAATTCGGTTGATCCGACCTCGTCAGTAGCAGTTGTCCGGATGCATTCAGTATGTAACCATGCGGACATTAGTGAATAACCCTGCCTATGCCCAAAATGTATATATATTTTTAAAAATTATAATTAGTCACCAAATAAAATATGCAATGCCTATGTAGGGCATCGGCTGAACAGCTAAACGGACGTTCTGTTCATACACCCATCACACTCAGCCGGACGACATCATGGTGGGGTTAGGGTGTACTCATTCCTTAGCTTCATACAACTGACTTTGGATGTTTACCTCAAGGGCCTTCTGGGGTGGTATATCACTCATGCATATTAGCCTTGTATACTTTACACTGTCTTACTTGTATCTAGCTGTGTTTCCTTAGCCAGTTTTTACTTTTAATATAAAAATGTGCAGAATTTCCATATGCCATGTACTTGTCAATTATCTCATGCTGATGCGCTTGCTGAAACTGCTGTGGCACTGCAAGCATGCCTTTGTCTAAATCCATGCACAACAAAAATAAAGAATTAAAAAAAAAAAAATATGCAGTTAAATTAATGCATTTAATTCTGTTCACTATCTGCTTCTAATTTTATGTATATTCCTTCTTTCCAGTTTGTCCAGGTGATGCATTTTTCAAATGTATGGAAAGGGTGATCTTATTTTGAAAGTGCAACAGTTTGTACAGGGTGGGCCAAAATTCAGAGTAGGATTTGACAGGTAAATAACTTATTTGTTAGTAGTAAAATTCTTTTGTTGCAGGTACATATTGTAACTCTGAATTTTGGCGTACCATGTATTAGAAAATGTCCTCTGTGTTTCTTCCAATCTGTACGTTTTTCATTGAGTGGTTGTAAGGAAATTTTGAGCAGTGATATAATTAGTGTCCTACAGATTAAGAGGACTATTACCTTTCTGCACATGCTGTATGGTTTTAGGAATTCAAACACAATAAAATGTGCCATTTATTTTCAGGACAAAAATACAACACAATTTCTCGAATTTGATGTAACCAACACATGGAGCTAAACTTAAAGGGATACTAGAGGCACAAAACCAACTTGAGCTTAAAATGGTTACTATAACCTTATTGAGAGGGGGGACCATTCTGACATAATATGCCCTACTGGGCACTGTGGGGAAGACCCTCCCTTCACTGTGCAGTAAAACATGAAATAAGGTTTTACTCACCTTGAATCCAGCGCTGTGCAAGGCTCCCAGAGCTGCTCTTCCGCAGCTCATAGAGAAGCCTGTGATTGGACCAATTGCTGTCTTGGTGTGCATTAGTGTACTCTGGGCTGGCGAGGGGAGGGAGGTTTAAAAAAAGAAACCCCATTGTGCATGTAGGGAGTTGGGAGGGATATCTATCTTTCCCTTGCAGAAGCTCTGCCTGCACTATTTTAATGTCTGTTGTCAGCGCGAAGTGAGCACTGACAACAGATGTAATTTTTGCACAGAATTGATATATATCACGTGTGCTGGGGAGGGTCAACTAGGCCCCAGCACACAACTGGCAATCTCTCTGTATGAGCAATGTTTCAAGCACAAAAAAACACTGCAAATATTGACACCTAACACCATGACTACTTCATATCACTGAAGTGGTCATGGTGGTTGCAATAACCCTTTAATGAAGAAGTTTTAGTGTATAGATCATGTCCCCGCAGTCTCAGTGCTCAATTCTTTGCCATCTAATTAATAACTTTTGTTACTGTTTATGCAGCCCTGGTCACACCTCCGCTGACTGGTACTCATACAGCCTCCATTAGAAAAAAAAAGTTTCATATTCAATCAGATCTTAAACTTACTTTAGAGGTTTTTATCTAAATTGAATATTAATCTCCTCTTCCTGCAGGGTTTAGCAGGCTATTATTTAGAGCAGTAGATAAGAAATTCTAACTTAAACAGAACATACCTCCCAACATTCAGTCTCCGCAAGTCAGGATGGTGAGTGTAGCCAGTGATGCCTACAATGGGTGGGGCCATACAGAAAAGGGGCAGGCCCGTCACCTGACAGATAGCATGGCTGGCCCCCAGTTATCAGGACTATTCAGGGAGTACTGCTGAAACACTCCCTGCATGGTGATAATGCCATTGGCACAGTGAGACTAATAATGACTAATAATGCACTCGCTCTGTGCGGCTCGGGGACATTTCCTTGGTGTCCCCAGATGCAGGATGCCTGGCAGCTAAAATGGGACTGTCCCACCAAAGTGGAACAGTTGGTAGAAATGAACAGAATGTGAAATAAAAGGAGGTTGAACATCTCTGTTTACAGGAAGCGATAGATAATTGAGTAGTGAGACTAAAGAGGCATGATCTATACACCAAAACTACTTTATTAGGCCAAAATTGTTTTGGTGCCTATTGTATCCATTTAAATGCATTCTTCAAGCACCATACCCACTATGTGTGCTTTAGTGGTTATGATGCCAGGAATACCATATGTAGTGAAACCACTTGTTAACAGGGGTCCAGGTGCCAGTCACTGGCTGTATGAGTGCTGTCTGTGCCGGGCTATGTCCGGTGTTGCTGGGCTTAACTCATTGGCTGAGAAGAATCAGCTGACACTCTAGGTCAATGAGCTGGCCCTGCACAGCAAAGTTTATCTCAGGAGAGCTAACGGAACTCCACACATGAGTTTCCAACTCGCCATAGAGTCAGTAACTGGCACCCAACAGACTGCAGGTAAGAAATCCCACTGTTAGCAAATGGTTTGACTACATACATTGGGGGATTCCCAAGGCACTCCTGGCATCATACCCAGTACAGCATGCTGTAGTTGTAATGGTGCTTGGAGTTTTCCTTTAATGCTGGTATCTGAATAGCAGTTTTCGCATTGACATCAATAAGGAAACCTTATTCAATTACTGGTGATATAATTATCTTCCATAATAGAATCTAACTGTTTGTGTCAGAAATCTTTAAGAGTCACAACTTTCACAACATTTTTAAATGGGGAAATATATCTCCAGGATCACTGCAGAACTTCTGACAAACACAAGATGTGATCCACATCATCTTCCATGTGAACGAGCCCTCCCCTGGGCAGTGGAACTGGACGGTTATCATTTTTGATTTGTTTGGTACACAGCATCTCCGATCTTTGCACACTCCACAGTATGTAGGCCTATAGTTGCGAACTGATGAGCATTCCGACAAAACAAATTTCATAGGTTGTGAAGCCTGGATTGTAGGCTGGCAAGTTTTATCCTTTGGGATCTTAGGGGGAAAAAAAGGATGACATGTTACCAAACTAACATACTGTGCAATGCATATGGAAAAAAGCCTAAAAGATTAACTCTGGAAAAATATTTTTGGGGCGATCCTCTAGTGCAGTATTTCTTAGCCTTTGTTAGCACTTAGCAGATGCCTTCCTCGTAAAAGTTAGCTCAGAGAACAAATATATTTTTATGGGGGTAGCGGGGTGGTTGGGGGGGTTCTTTGCAGCATAGAGTTGCTAGAGTGAATTATTATTGTGGGAATAGCCTGTGGCCTGAATATGATGTGCCTTTTCCAAACAAGGGCGACCCGTTATAATGACATGGGGAACCATTTTATGGTCCCATGGGTGTAGGAGGTCCATGGGCTGCAGGAGGTAGAGGGGCTTTAGAGGGTTGAGGGGATGTAGGGGGTAGAGTGGCTGCAGTGGGTTTAGGGGGGTATATGGGCTGTAGTTGGTAGAGGGGATGCAGTGGATAGAAAATGTGTTTACAGGGATAGAGGGGCTGCAAGGGGTAGATAATGTGTTTACAAAGGCATTATGCTGGCAGCTCTTTGATACAAGGTTTGACCTTTATATCTCTACACCCATATGCTCTTTTTACACATTTCTATACGCCCAAGTACAAACTAATCGAATATTTTCTGGGATTAGACAGGACCCATTTTTTGGTGCAAGAGTTTTAAAGGACCACTGAAGGGACCCAGACTACATTGTATAAATGATCATCTGATGCACTGTATTCTGTGAGGACAAACACATTAACATAGAGGGTTTTCTGTACAGTACACACTGTTGTGATTTATTTTCTATTTTTACAGAATATAAACTTCTGTATATCAGCTTTTGTTTCAAGTAGGTAAAGTTTGTTTTAGAAATGCACTAGTCAAAAATATTTTGTATGTTTTCACATAAACGTTTGTATTCTTGTTAACAGGGACAGGGTTAAGAATTATTTTTAGTGGTACACCACATTTGTATTAGACACATGGGGGACTTGCAACACTACTGTGAAATGAGTGCTATGTGATTTTATCTTGTAAATGCATTTTATTTAGATAGGAAAAAAAAAGCATGTTTTAAAGGACCACTGAAGGGACCCAGACTACATCGTATAAATGATCATCTGATGCACTGTATTCTGTGAGGACAAACACATTAACATAGAGGGTTTTCTGTACAGTACACACTGTTGTGATTTATTTTCTATTTTTACAGAATATAAACTTCTGTATATCAGCTTTCGTTTCAAGTAGGTAAAGTTTGTTTTAGAAATGCACTAGTCAAAAATATTTTGTATGTTTTCACTTTATGGCATTTGCATAGAGGATCACATAGAGTACATGGTAATTAGAAGTATTTGTTTGCTTCATTTTACAGTCGACATGTCATAAAAATGTCACTTTAAATCTAATATAAATTAATCTGTGCTTTGTGCTAACCAAATTCTGGTAAATGTATAATCATAAATATATTTTTAAACTCTTTTATGATTTTGTTGAAATACATTTTGCAGATTGAATGTCAAGTCACTCTAACATTCTTTTAAATTAACACACATCCTTTGGTATTTGTTAGCAATATATATTTTTCAAAAACGTACAAATGATATCAAAGCTATCAAATTACCTCAATGCTGTTGAGTAGGGTAGAATTACATGGGCGAAGGTAGCACAGCCTTCTGTCCTTCCTTAATTCACATTTGCTATTCTCGTTAGTTACTCTGATTGACATGCCCATGTCACACGTTTTTGAACAAGGACTCCATTGAGTTGCTTGAACCAAGCATTTTCTTTTCCACACGAGAGGCAAAACCTTATAAACTGGAACACAGGGTACCATTTAATTATAAGAAATAGAGTGAAGTCATATGGCAAGCTTAAAGACTCAACTGTTTGTAGGTACATATGAGGGGTTCCTTTAGAATACATATTACTCCGCTGTACTTTGTTGACAACATTTTACTTAGATTAGAGATTCGTTCCATCCATTCTTTGTGACCAAAGCCATCACATTTTTTTGTCCTAATTTTGGTTCTACAACATAGCAGAAAATATTGAATAACTTGTACAAATCCATAGAATTCACTGAAATCTATGATTCAATCAATGAGTATGTAAAAATAATTTAGTATGTTATGTGTTTTCCAAATACATGTTTTCTACAAGCCAAGCACTTGAACTTCTTGTGTATTAATGCCAGCTTTTCCTATCAATAGAGAAAACCAGCACATTTGTGGAACTTGCTATTTTCTAATGCATGCACTATCTCTAAGCTCAACAACACGCCATTTCCTCTCTCAGATCACAACCGCTTTTTATTTGATCTTGAGAGACCCTCACCCAACAGCCTCACTCTAACCCCACTCAACTTAAAAGGGACCTGAATTCTCTCGACCTCCTGCAACTCTCAGCTGATCTCCTTTCATCGATACCTACCTTCTCCTGTTCGTCTCTGGCTATCTCTTTATATAATGATACCCACACCTCTGCCCTGGACGCTGCAGCCCCACTCCAAAACATGCACCTCAAAGAAGACGCGCCTCCAACCATGGCACACTAAGTCGACCCGCTACCTGCAGAGATGCTCCCATTCGGCTGAAAGCTGCGGCAGGAAGTCCCGCACCTTGTCAAACTTCCTCCATTATAAATTAATATTGTGTTTATATAGCAGTTACCCTTGTTAAACAATCTTACTTTTCCTCTCTCGCTAGTTCAAGTTCACGCAATCCCAGGCGTCTCTTTAACACATTCAACCCTCTCCTTCACTCACCTCAAGCCACCCCCCAAACTAACCTTTCTGCCGGTAGCCTTGCATGCTACTTTGCCGACAAGATTGAACAGCTAATGAAAGAATTCTCCCCCCTTTGCTCCTCCCTCTCGCAACCACACCTCAACTCTACCTTTCCTACCCTACAGGCCTTCTCCCCAGCTACAGAACAGGAGGTGGCTGCGCTTCTCCTCTCCTATTGTCTTACCACCTGTCCACTTGATCCAGTACCTTCTCACCTTATCAGATCTCTCTCCCCTTGTCTTGTACCATCCTTAGCACACATCCTAAACTGTTTTCTTTCATCTGGTGTTGTCCCTGCTCCCCTTAAGCATGCTACTCTCATACCAATCCTAAAAAATCCATCCCTAGACCCTTCCAACTATCGTCCCATATACCTGCTTCCTTTTCCCTCAAAGCTTCTAGAAAGACTTGTCTTTACTCTTATGACTCACTTCCTAAATTCGAACTCCCTCCTCAATCCTCTTCAATTTGGCTTGCGCCCCCTCCACTCTACTGTGACTGCTCTTATTAAAGTTACAAATTACCTAATTACAGCTAAATCCAAAGGCCACTACTCCATAGTAATTCTTCTTGACCTCTCTGCCGCCTTTGACACTATTGATCATGTCCTCCTTCTCCAAACTCTTCAATCTCTCGGTCTCTGTGACACTGTCCTCTCATTGTTTTCCTCCTATCTCTCCCAATTTTAGTTCAGTGTCTCCTTTTGCAATGACACCTCCTCCTCTCGCACTGTCTTGGCTGGAGTCCCCCAAGGACCCTTTCTGTTCTCTCTTTATACTGCCTCTCTTGGCAAACTCATTAACGCATTTGAATTTCGGTACCACCTATATGTTGATGACATCCAGATATATCTTACCTCCCCTGATCTCGCCCCTGCGGTCCTACAACATGTCACTGCTTGCCTTTCTTCAATCTCTGACTGGATGTCCTCCTGCCTCTGAACTCAATCTCTCTAAAACTGAGCTATTATTTTCCCCCCTCATAAAACTGATCCTCCTCCTTTGCTTTCCCTGCAAGTTGATGTTACTTCGCTTTCCCTGCAAGTTAATGTCTGTCCTTGCAAGCTCGTTGTCTTGGTGTTATCATTGAACCTGGCCTCACCTTTGCATCTCATTTCCAGACTGTTGCCAAAACCTGTCTATTCCACCTTAAAAACATTGCCCGCATCCACCTCTTTCTCACACAAGATGCTGTCAAGGAGCTTGTTCATGCTCTGGTAATCTCTTGGATTACTGTAATTCTCTCCTAGTTGGTTTCCCCAGAAGCTGAACTGTCCTGCTACAATCAGTTATGTAGACAGTAGGCTGATCTTTCTCACCTGTCGCTCCTCCCATACCTCGCCTCTCTGTTGATCCTTACACTGGCTTCCTGTATCCTATACATGTCAATTCAAAATACTAACCCTTACCTATAAAGCTCTAACCAATTCTAGCCCCTCTTATATTTCTTCACTGACTCATAGATATGCCCCTTCTCGGTTTCTCTGCTCTTCCGGTGTCTTCTCCTGTCCACTGCTCGCACCCTTACTGCTAACTTGCGCTTGCAGGACTTCTTGCGGGCCTCTCCCTTCCTTTGGAACAGCCTGCCTATCCCAACCAGACTTTCCCCTAGTCTTAAATTGTTTAAAAAGTCCCTCAAAACACATCTGTTCAGAAATGCTTATAGACTCCCAGAGTAACTTATCTATACCTATCCATATGTATCTCTTGCTCTCCTTAAGAGCCACACTCCACTCTCACCTCCAGCTATACTACTTTTCCACCTTTTTTTGGTGGCTGTCACCCTTGCTGCCCTGTTGTGTATTTGTACCCCACCTCCTCTAGACTGTAAGCTCGTTTGAGCAGGACCCTAATCTACCTATTGTTCCTGTGTCACTGTTTAATGGTCTCATTTATTGTAAATGTCCCCTCTTTCATAATATAGTAAAGCGCTGCCGAATTAGTTGGCGCTTTATAAAAACCAATAATAATAATAATTTACAATCTTTAATTCCCACTCATTGTATGTGCATGTGCTAACATTAAGCCTGATGTGTGTCTGGTCATATATTATTTTTATTTATATAACATTTTATTGGAAAATATGATAATACAATACAATGCAGACTATTTGAATCTAAAGGTGTACTGTAAGAGAGAATTAGGCTAGGCTAGTTGGTCATATTTTTAACTATAACATGCTAGAATATTTTGTTATTTATTCTCAATGCAATATCCTCCTCTCACTCTATTATTGGCAATGTTAATTGCAGACACAGGAGGAGGATAAATGTAGTAGTATATCATTATTAAAATTTCTAAACCTATTTTAGGTTAAAACAAAAACCAATATGATAATAATAGACCACATATTTCTCTAGGAGTAGCTGTCACAGAATCATAGAAGCTAATTTTTTGCAATTTTGCTTGTTTTTGGACAGAAATGCCTGTTTACATCACCGCCATATGTTCAGGGCAACTCAGATCAGGTATAGCTCAGTTAAATCTATTTTTCTAAGGTTGTTTAAAATCCTGCTGGGTTTCTTGAATTCAGATTCAAGAAACCCGAATGGCTTCATTGGCACCCTGGGATTTGCTTTTAAAAATAAGAAATTAAGCAGCAGACATATACATAGATGGATCTGATCAGAGCCTTGTAGATATCCCTCAACCTAAAAATGGGCCATCAACAACCTTATAGGGTTCAAAAGTGTTCATGTAATTTCACTCCATAAGCAGGTACATTATGTAATTGGTAGCTTTCATTGTGATCCATGATTGGAAAAAAAAAATCAGTAATTCAACTGAACATATCTTTAAGGGTTTACAAAATGATATCAGGCTGGATCTTAAAGGGTACCTGGAAGGCAGGCATTGATTTAAAGATGTCAGAGCGGGAAGCAGGTTAAAAGATCAGCATACATCTGCAATAAATAAAAGCAGGTTATAATTGTGGTTATCTCAGAATTATGTGATGTTTTAAAATGTAAGGAGAGTAAAGGCAAAGCAATGGTTTTGAAATATAGTACATTATACAATGCATCAGATAATAAAAGCAATCTATTTTTGCACTTGGAATACAGAGCAAAAGATTGATTATTATAAGCACTAGAGAAAAGCTTGGCAGAACAAGAATATCAAAGTATGCATTCCCATAATATTCATAAGGACATTATGCCCATAATTCTCAGTCCCCTAATCTTAAAGCAGACTAGCCTTATATTTTTTGTTTAATATTTTCATTATAAAATTATTCTCCTTTTTTTGTTTATGCTCTTTTCAACAATGGGTAATTTTAACCTCAAAATCCTTGTTTCTAGGCTCTGTAAAGCTCAGCCAGAATATTAAAGGGATACTATAGGCATTAAAACAACTTTAACGTAATTAACCGGTTTGAGTATATAAATCATGTCCCTGCTGTCTCCCTGCTCAATGATTAAAAGTTTAATCACTTTTGTTTCCATCTATGCATCCCCCACCTCCCGCCCTCTGGCTGTGACTGACACATCCTGCATGAACAAAATGGTTTAATTTTCCATCAGATATTAATTTACTTTAGAAGTGTTTATCTCATACAATTCTCAAACCTCAAAAATGGGACCCATTGAAGAAAATAATACACTGTAAATTACAAAATGAGGAGAACAAGTTTATTATGGACCAAAAAACATGAAATATTCCCCTTATATATTTTCAAAGTTCTTTGGTATAAGGAGTAGAATTAGCAACTGGATGCATAATTGCTAAACAAATCCACAGGTGTTTTCAAAACATCTCCTTCATGCATAAGGTATTAGAGTATTAGATATGACAGAAGTCCCTCATGACAAGAATTTATACAAATCCCACTGCATCATGAAAGTCGTAAAGGTTACTTTTCATGGGATTTCAGGTATATGATGTCTAATAAATTATTAATTGCACCTATAGTAAGCATCTGTTTAGCGTTGCAACCCTCAGCCTGCACAAAAGTAAGAAACTGGAGGCTGGAGACTATATTAGTGCTCCCTGCAGAGTCAAAAGACGCTTTTGTGCTATGATTGCTGGGGACAGTTCCCTTGTTTTCCAAAAGCAGGACACTAGGTTTTACAGGACCCGAAAATCTCAAATGTCCCACCGAAATCGGGACAATTAGGAGCCATGCTATTTTACAAGATTAACTTAAAAGTCATCTGTCACTTTTTGGTGACGGCTGAGGTAATTATATAACACACTGTTCTCCACAGCACTTCCTGGCGCTGAAACTGCCATCTTCCGATGATGCACCAAAAAAATGCATTTGAGATTTTCTTCCATAATGTCCTGCAAACCCATGCTTTCTCACAAATTCTGCCTGTGTTACTTAATGCATGCATTGCAATATGAGGGGTTTTCACAATGCCGTACGCCAGTCGGTGCCTTCAAAGCATTGCCTTTATTGTAAAAAATCTAAAATAATAATTTTTAAAAAGTAAAATAAAAAACACAAGCCATAGTTACTATAAATGCCCTGCTTGTGACAGTTCTACTTAAAATATTTGGCAGCATTTCATGAGATGTTTATATTATATTGTAGGATCCCCTCCACTGCTATTATAGAAAATTCATTTTCAAGTATTTTGGGCCTCAAGCAAGAATTTATTATTCTCTATAGTATTTCAATAATCCAGAAGCAATACTCCATTATTTTATAACATATATGTCACCTAATCATATGTGAAATATAATAAAAAATAAATATATATATATTTTTTTATTATTCATTTTTTAGTACACTGGACCATATATAGAGAGTAATCATGGGGTAACACACAAAATGCTGTGCAATCAACAAGGACATTCTTTTGATTCTATGTTGACATCTCTGAGATATGGTTATGTTTTGAAATGTTTTTAAAGTGAAAGCACAAAGTGAGTGCTAAACAACAAAGATAATCTTAATCTTAAATGTTGATCTAAATAAACATTGCTGCAGTAAATCAGTTTTAAACAGTGATGACTAAGTACTAAAAATATATAGCAATCAAACAACAAAAATAACTTTGACAAAATCCGTATAGAATGAAACATTGGTTTCAATTTTGGTCTCCACCAGTATTCGTTTTTCCACTGTACCATGGGCAGGTAATGGCTAATGTATTATTGTGTTACTCTGCTTAAAAATGTTTGCATACAACGATATATGCAGGTTTGCCAGTGTGGATGAGTTACGTGAACATGGGGGGTTGAAGGCAAAAATATGGGGAAAAGATCATGACTGATTGTGAATGTAGATTATATTTTTTGTTCTTCAATTGTTTCTTATTGTTTTACTGATTGTTCTTTGCCATTAAAATAATCAAAATAATATTTAAACTTCTTATTTTTAGACATACCTGGTATGAATTTGGAGTCTGTTATCTGCTGGACCTTTTCTAGAGCACAGCTTGATTGTTCTGACTTTTTAATTAGACCTGTAGACTCCACACATTGACTTTCCCCTTGTTTTGACATGAGCAAGGGAGTGCATCCAATAGTGTCACTTATACAAAGACATATATAAAGGGGGCTTGGTTGGAAAGTCTGGCCATTTTGGTAGAGCACCCCATTAAGTACACATCCGACAGCTAGCAGATCTTGAAGATAATAATAGGCAAAACATTTTATGTTAGGCACTTTTTCATACATTGTGTTCTATAGTTGAAGTTTAAACAAGAGTTGGATCCTGGCATTTAATGACTCTCTTAATTAATATTAAGATATCAGGATTCACCTATCTACAATGAACCATTATTCATATCTTAAAAAATGAAATAAATAACTGCTTGTATTTAACACGTAGCCAAACATTTTACATGATATGTGATATATTAATGGGATGGTAAAAATAAGCAGAAAACCTTTTTTTTTTTTTTTTTTTACATTTTTTTGTTGTATTTAAAACACTGACATATTCCCTCGAGCTGTACAATAATTTGAGACTACTGTACTACACAAATACCAAGTCACAAAGCAAGCTACTGTGAACTGTCCATGATCAATTTTTAACATTATTTTTGTATTTTAATTTGTGTAGTCCTGTTTTCACGGTTTGTTGAGTAATTTAGTATTTCTTTATTTGACAAATGCAATACAATGTATTAAATTATTTCAAATAGATTTTCAAGAAGATTTAAACAAATAATATTGGTATCATTCTGGTCTATTAATTGAAAATTGCCATTTGATGTTTGATATCTTTGATATAATATAAGATAATATATAACATATGAAAAAAAAATGTCCAACAAAAAGAGAAAAAAAAAAAAGATCACATCTAGTTTAATTATAGAATACTGCATGTTGAATGTTAAGTTGTATAGAACAACTAAAGAATCAAATTAAAATGGCATCTAATGTCTATAAATACAACTTAACACAAACATAACAAAAACATATTAATATTTGTCAACAAATAGAAAGAAAAATAGTATAAAAGCAACTTACATTTACAAATTCCAACTTCAAACTTGGGTGCGTCAGCTGAATAGTCACAATATAGGCCTCTATGATGGTCACATACATCTCCCTCATTACAGCTTTCGCCTAGCTGTTTTGCACAAATTTTGCAGCATCCACAGCCATCCTTCACCAAGCTTACTCCTCTCGGGCATGTGCGTTCATGTGAACATTTACACGGCCATTGACAGAACACTCTGCGCTCCATGACTTCTGCACCTGCTACTTTTTCCCCAGCCATGAGTACAGTGTTCTCAGTCTCTCCAGGACTGCAGAGAAACTTAAAAGAAATTTTTTGCAACATGAACATGTGAACATAATTTTCAGGTGTAATACGCAAACTCCTAACAAAAATCGGATATGTTACATTTACTTTTATAATGTCCTTTTACAAAACAAAGAAATGCAATAATTACATTTCTGACACCTCAAGGGATAACTGCCTCTTGCTTTGGCTGTAGCCAATCAACTACTAACCTTTGTGTATGATTCAAGTATCAACTTCACTTTAGCTTATTGTGACAATTTGTAATATAAAGGCTGTAATTTGGAGGATTTAAAGGGACATTATGGGCTCTAAAACAAATTTAGCTTAATGAATCAGTTTTATAAATCAAGTAATCAATTCTCTGCCATTTAAGAGTTAAATCACTTTGTTTATACAAACCTAGTAACACCTCCTTGCATGTAAACTACACAGCATTCCTAAACATTTCCTGAAAAGGAATCTAGATATTTTAGGTTAATTTATTGCACAGTCTGTTTAATCTAGAATTTCTTATCTCCTGCTCAGTTAATAGATTTCTAGACTGCAGGAGCCTCCTGTGTGTGTTTACAATTCAATTTACATAGAAACATAGAATGTGACGGCAGATAAGAACCATTCGGCCCATCTAGCCTGCCCAATATTTCAAAATAATTTTAATTAGTCCCTGGCCTTATCCCTGGCCTTATCTTAAAGGACCAGCTTAATGAAGTGGTCTGGGTGCCAGGTCAATCTAGGGTTAACCCTTTCTGCTGTAAACATAGCAGTTTCAGAGAGAAACTGCTATGTTTACCTATGGGTTAATCTAGCCTCTAGTGGCTGTCTCATTGACAGGGAAAGGAGGCGGAGAGTCCCCACTGCCGAGGGAGCCGGCGGTGGAGAAAGGGTAAGTGTTTAACCCCTTCCTCACCCTAGAGCCTGGCGGGAGGGGGACCCTAAGGGTGGAGGGGACCTAGAGACCCTATAGTGCCAGGAAAACTAGTATGTTTTCCTGGCACTATAGTGGTCCTTTAAGTCTAGGATAGCCTTATGCCTATCCCATGCATGCTTAAACTCCTTCACTGTATTAATCTCTACCACTTCAGCTGGAAGGCTATTCCATGCATCCACTACCCTCTCAGTAAAGTAATATTTCCTGATATTATTTTTAAACCTGTGCCGCTCTAATTTAAGACTATGTCCTCTTATTGTGGCAGTTTTTCTTCTTTTAAATATATTCTCCTCCTTTACTGTGTTGATTCCCTTTATGTATTTAAATGTTTCTATCATATCCCCCCTGTCTCGTCTTTCCTCCAAGCTATACATGTTAAGATCCTATAACCTTTCCTGGTAAGTTTTATCCTGCAATCCATGAACCAGTTTGGTAGCCCTTCTCTGAACTCTTTCTAGGGTATCGATATACTTCTGGAGATACGGTCTCCAGTACTGCGTACAATACTCCAAGTAAAGTCTCACCAGTGTTCTGTACAATGGCATGAGCACTTCCCTTTTTCTACTGCTAATACCTCTCCCTATACATCCAAGCATTCTGCTAGCATTTCCTGCTGCTCTATTACATTGTGTTCCTACCTTTGAGTCATCTGAAATAATTACTCCTAAATCCCTTTCCTCAGATGTTGAGGTTAGTAGGGTATCAAATATTCTGTACTCTGCCCTTGGGTTTTTACATCCAAGATGCTTTATCTTGCACTTATCCAAATAAAGACACTGCCAGGTATTAGTGTATAGCAGCCATGTATTAGGAGATACAGGAAGGAAGTACACACCCCAACAGGAAACATGTGCAATAGAAAATAAACCATAGAGTTAGTTGCATGTAAAACAAACAGGGCTCGAGTCCTGCAGGAACGCATGGGAATGGCGTTCCTGCACTTTTTCCAAAGCAGGAACGCCGTTCCCGTTACCTGTCCTGCAGGACCGGCCCTGCTCCCTGCACTGAGGGGCCGTCACACGCTGTGTTCCTTCTCCAGCTATAACTCTCGCGAGACCCGCGGCTGTTACCATGGCAACGCTCCGCACAGGCGAGTCTCGCGAGAGTTAGAGCTGGAGAGGGAACACAGTGTGTGATGGCCCCTCTGTGCAGCGGCTGCTTCCCTCCACCGGACCACCAGGCGATCTCCCCCCTCCCTGACAAGGTAAGAAGCAGGGAGGGGGGAATAAAATAAAAAAACACATAAAGTAAGAAAAAAATGCTTCCCCTCCCCCCCACCCATCATCCAGCACTCACACACCCATCATCCAGCACTCACACACCCATCATCCAGCACTCACTCACACACCCATCATCCAGCACACACACACACCATCCAGCACTCACACACCCATCATCCAGCACTCACACACACACGTCATCCAGCACTCACACACCCATCATCCAGCACTCACTCACACACCCATCATCCAGCACACACACACCCATCATCCAGCACTCACACACATCATCCAGCACTCCACACACACCCATCATCCAGCACTCCACACACACCATCATCCAGCACTCACACACATCATCCAGCACTCCACACACACCCATCATCCAGCACTCCACACACCCTCATCCGCTCCACACACCCATCATCCAGCACTCACACACACACACATCATCCAGCACACACACACACACACATCATCCAGCACACACACACACACACGCATCATCAGCACTCACACACCCATCATCCAGCACTCCACACACCATCATCCCAGCACTCCACACACCCATCCAGCACTCACACACACACATCATCCAGCACTCACACACACACACACATCATCCAGCACACACACACCCATCATTCAGCACTCACACACCCATCATTCAGCACTCACACACCCATCATCCAGCACTCACACACCCATCATCCAGAACACACACACCCATCATCCAGCACTCACACACCCATCATCCAGCACTCACACACCCATCATCCAGCACTCACACACACACGTCATCCAGCGCGCACACACACGTCATCCAGCGCGCACACACACATCATCCAGCACACGCTGCATTCATTATACACACTCTGCATTCATTATACACACTACATTCACTATACACACTCTGCATTCACTACAAACACACTACATACACTGCATTCATTGTACACACTCTGCACTCACTACAAACACTAAATTCATTATACACAATTTGCACTTACTACAAACACACTACATTCATTATACACACTCTGCATTCATTATACACACTCTGCACTCACTACAAATACACTACATTCACTATACACCCTCTGCATTCACTATACACACTCTGTATTCATTATACACACTACATTCACTATACACACTCTGCATTCACTACAAACACACTACATACACTGCATTCATTGTACACACTCTGCACTCACTACAAACACTAAATTCATTATACACAATTTGCACTTACTACAAACACACTACATTCATTATACACACTCTGCATTCATTATACACACTCTGCACTCACTACAAAAACACTGCATTCACTATACACACTGCACTCACTACAAACACACTACATTTATTATACACACTGCACTCACTACAAATACACTACATTTGTTATACTCACTGCACTCACTACAAATACACTACATTCATTATACACACTCTGCACTGCACTATATGCATAGGAGTGTAATTTTTTGTGGGGGGGGGAGGCGGGAATCTTGGGTGAGTTCCCACACCTTTTTCCCCAGGACTTGACCCCTGAAAACAAACGTAACATCCATAACAGTTGCCACAACTCTGACCATTTTTCTAGTTTACCTAAATCATTTGCCATTTGGCTTATCCCTCCTGGAACATCAACCCTGTTACATATCTTAGCATCATCAGCAAAAAGACATACCTTACCATCAACACCTTCGGCAATATCACTAATAAGAGAATGGATCCAAGCACAGATCCCAGAGGTACCCCACTGGTGACAAGCCCATGCTTTGAATATACTCCATTGACTACAACCCTCTGTTGCCTGTTATTCAGCCACTGCCTTACCCATTCAACAATATTGGAATCCAAACTTAAAGATTGCAGTTTATTGATGAGCCTTCTATGTGGAACAGTGTCAAAAGCCTTACTGAAATCTAGGTAAGCAATGTCTACTGCACCACCCTGATCTATTATTTTAGTTACCCAATCAAAAAAAATCTATAAGATTAGTTTGGCATGATCTCCCTGAAGTAAACCCATGTTGTCTCTGATCTTGAAATCCATGTGATTTTAGATGTTCAACATTCATATCATTTAACACGGTTTCCATTACTTTCCCCACTACTGAGGTAAGGCTTACTGGCCTATAGTTCACAGAGCAGGAGATAAAAACGTATTAAGCAAGTGAAGATGTGATTGAAAATGAAACATTTTTTTCATGAAGGCTGTGGCAAAGGCTGCATAAACAGATACAAAAGTGATTTAACTCATTAATGGCAGTGTTGTGGACAAAAATATTAACCCAATCCATGCTGGTAAAATGCCTATTTACTCAGTATAACTACAATCAGCATTATTCAACTTTCTATGTGATTTACCTAAAATGGCCGCTAGGGAGTTTCCCTTTGACATCGACTAACACCTTCATTAACAAGATGGCGCTGGAATCTGGGGGAGACCTCCAGGATACCAATGACATCACACCCGGTAGGAAGAGCAGTAAATTAACCACTTAACACCTAACCAATTATTGATGTATTATTCCATGTTATCTCTGACAATGCATATGATGTAATTTTGCTTTATAAGGGACATGCCGTCCCCTCAGAATAAACATTCCTCAAGTTTTTTATTAACCAGAAACCTGTGTCTGGTGTGAATTACTTTAGGAGCGTGCATGCATTACTTCTTAATTTGGCCGGGGGCAGATACGCAAGATAATCATTTTATTAATTGATTCCACATCATTTGGTGCCCAACGTGAGGTGCCGGTTCTCGTCGGTTCGGACGGCCGGAAAATGGGACCGGAGCGGACCTGCAGAAAGTGGGACAACCGGAGCCTGATCACCTCCTAAATACAGCGGTTTGCCTGTATTCTCCTGTTTTGTGTCGGTTTGTCTCTGTGTCCACTTCCGGCTTCCAGAAGGTTACAAGACAGGTAATCTCTTATCTGGTGCCTTTTAAAACGAACCTGTCGATTGTCTATCTGCCTCCTGAGTGTATGTATGCATGTGAGACAGCTGGTGTGTGGTTTATGCTTTATTATCATTATAGCTTGACTGCCTACCGGCAGGGAACACATCAGCCCGGTGAAGGGCTGGTAACCGCCTAGAGAAAGGCTGGGAATATTGTCCGCCCGGTGAAGGGCTGGGAACCGCCTAGGGAAAGGCTCGGAATATTGTACGCCCAGGGAAGGACTGGGAACCGCCTAGGGAAAGTCTGGGAATATTGTCCGCCCGGTGAAGGGCTGGGAACCGCCTAGGGAAAGGCTGGGAATATTGTCCGCCCAGTGAAGGGCTGGGAACCCCCTAGAGAAAGGCTGGGAATACTGTCCGCCCGGTGAAGGGATGGGAACCGCTTAGAAAAAGGCTGGGAATTTTACTGTACTGTTCAGAGTAGAACAGGGTTTATTTACTGTTTAGTTGTTACTATGTTCGTAGTTATACTGTTCTTTGTTATATTATGTTTTCTATTCAGTTGTAGTCATAGTGTGGGTACCCTAGTTGTGTGTGTAAGTGTTGTGCGGCTTGTCCTTAATTCCGGATTATGTGCGCATCTCTACATCTGTGACTCCTGTAAATGTCTTCTGATTAGTCTCTCCACATTCACCTTTTCCCCTATTCTCTACCTCTCCTGTACTTGTTGCCCAGAGCTGTGTTAGTCACCCATGCTCGCCCACTCAGATCCGTGGCCACCATCTCGGGTGGGCGGATCCTGTGACTAGTTTACGTTTAGGGAAGACGCACGGGAATCAATTCCTCATGGCAGTTTAGCACTGTAGATATTCCTTCTTTTCTCTCTCTCTCTCTCTCTGTCCCTCTTACAGGGAAAGCCTTGTTTGGTAAAAATGGGACAAGAACACGCCAGACCCTCCAGAGGCTATTTAGCTTGTGATATTGTTAAGGAGAGAGCAGGAGAAGAGGCTATGTTAAAAATAAAGAAGATAGCAAAGATTTGTGGTTTTCAAATGTCACCCAGTGGTAGATTACAGCCAGAGTTTTGGAGTAAATTGCTTATTGATAAAGAGGGCTTGCTATTGGATAATGGGTTGAAGAAAGCCGTGGAGGCTTGGTATCGGATAGCAAGAGGACTCAAACGGGAGGGTTGGTCAGAGGAAGAAATAGATTTTAAAGGACAAACGATTTATGTATATCACAGAAATGTTTGTAATGATGATTCGTCTCTTGATGTTCCCCGGCCACCGCCCTATGATGGCCCCCAGAATACCGTGAATGAATCTCGCCCCACCTCCCCAGTCACTGCCCAGTCACCACCTCCAATTGTCATAGGTCCTTCTGTCCCCACCCCTCTGTACCCCGTTCTCGGGGCAGATGGATCCTATTATTACCCCGTCCCTCTACCGCCTACCTCCACACTTCCCATTATTCCGGTTCCCCTCCCACTTCCCTCTGATCCGGCCCCTCTTCCACCTTCCCTTGTCACTACTGCTGCCGTCCCTCTGCTACCTACCTCCATCACTTCTCCCGACATCACCTCTCTCCCACCTCCCCCTGTCATCCCTCCTATTCCTGCTCCCCTTGCACCTTTACGTGTTGCCTCTCCCTGTCGTTCCTTCTGCTCCTGTTCCCCTCTCGCCTTCACCCGTTGTTCCCACCATCGCATCTCTCTCTGCCATATCCCCCTCTTCCTTTGCTATTCCCTCTGCTCCTGCTCCTTCCTCTCCTCTCCCCACCATCCCTTCTGTCCCTGTTCCAGATTCCCCTCCTCTTCCCGCCTCCAATACTGTTGTCCCTCCCTCCTTCGATCTTTGGTCACTCATCTCTGCCCTCTCCACTCATCTCCCTCAGCCTACTCAGCCCTGCCCCCTCACCCAGTCCGACTCCTGTCTCCACCTCCTTCATGGCAACTCCCAGTTACCCAATCATGATCATTGGGTCGAATTAATCTACCGTGTCGGGACAGCCTCATGCTGTAGGCGCTTCTCCTGCCGCGTCAGGCTTCCATCCCACTACTTTCCAGTTAGTTACTCCCCAGGCCATTGCTGTCAGTTCTCCTGGCTGCGATGCTCCAGCCGCTCAAGCCCCTAATTCACCAGATGTTGCCAGCTATCATGGTCTCCCATTCCTGGTTCCCCCCCGAGGATGACAATGTACAGGGCTTAGCCCATTCCGTCCTTCGAATAATAGGGTTTCCCAGAGACAGGCCACCCCAGCCAACCACATCCCTGCTCTATCAACAGTGGAAGGGGCTCCCCCGATGTATGTTACATTCAACCCATCCCAAGCTGCAACCCTAGTAACCTCTCTCCCCGACCCTGAGAAGCAGCCCATGCCCTTCTTCTGGAGGGTTGCCCAGATTCGTAAGACATACTCTGCAGCCTGGCGTGATCTGTATAGTCTGTGTGAGATCAAGGCTGGGGATGCCTATTGGCCCAATATGGAAAGGAGTTTAAATTATGCTCTCCTCACTACCGATATGGATTTTCAGTCGGGTATTACGTTATGTGAACAACTTCGGGCCTGGGCCCAGGATAAACTAGCTGACCAAGCTACTTGTTTAAATGGCATTATACAAGACAAACTTGAATCTGTGGAAAAATACCATTCACGGTTGACTCAAACTTTCTCCGATCTTGGATTCAGTGTATATAACAAAGCACATACCCATATGTTATCTGCTGCCTTTGTTGCTGGCCTTAAGGAAGCCATCAGGAAGGCTTAGTGCTTTCTCGCCCCGAATACAGAATTATTCCTTTGGACACTCTCTTACTAGTTGCCAAGGGCCTAGAATCTGCTCTACAGCCACCCCAAAGGAAAAGTAATCCTCTTATGTTTTCCGTTTATAGCCCTGCCACCAGACCCGCCCCAGTCCCCCCAGGATATCCCGTGCTATCTACCCTGCCAGCTGCACAGGGGCAGCACATGACACCCGCCCCTAGGCCTCAGACCAGGGCATGCTTTAATTGTAACCAGCCAGGCCATTTCCAGAGAGATTGCCCACACCCCAGGGTGCCTAGACAGCCGACCACTAGATCACCTATGCACCCCAAAGCCCCTGCAGCCACATATGGTGGTCTCCAACCAGGTTACCCTCCACAGGTATATCCTCAGGCACATACATCGTATTACCCTCCTCAGGAATTTGCCCAAGCTGTCTACCAGCCCTTTCCATCTGATACAGCTATGCTCACCCTTCCCCTGGTAGTTACGATACAGATGATTTCCAACAAGATGAACGCCCTGCACCCAGTCATTATCACCCTACACGTCAAACCCATCAGGCCAGCCACTCCACCACATCCGCACGTCACTACACTGGCCCTGATCAATCTCATCTAGACCTTGTACAATAGGTAACCGGCAAACCTGTGTCTAACTCCCCTGTCATGGCAGTGTCTACAGGGGACAAGGGGGGGCCTCTCGCTACAGTTGTCCTACCAGTTGAGGGTCATCCTACTACCTTTTTAGTTGACACAGGTGCAGCCCGCAGTGTTCTCAGAGAACAAGACCTGCCTGACCCATCTTACCTATCCGACATAGATGTTTCTTGTGTAGGTGTCGATGGTACCCCCCGAAATAACCCATTAACTTAGCTCTTGCGGGTTGGTTCTGACATTCTCTCTCGGTTTGTTGTCTCATCCACTTGTCCAATTAACCTTTTAGGAGCAGATGTTCTGTCTCGTCTTCAAGCTTCTATCTCCTTTACTGCTGATGGCCAGGTTCAATTACTAACCCCCCTTTCTCGCAAAGATACTTCCGTCCTTTGCTCTCTGCCCTTACTACTACATATGACATCCCCCACCGAGGGGGATTGGATGCCTACGAGTCCCACCTGTGGTAGTTACATTAATTAAGGGAGCTAATCCACCATGAAGACCACAGTACCCATTGAAACCTGCACAAGCCCTCGCCATCTCCAAACAAGTTGATAGCCTGTTGGCAAAAGGTGCACTGGTCAAGTGTGTATCACAGTGTAACACCCCTCTATTTCCAGTAAAGAAGAAAACTGAAAAAGGTCAACCTGACCAATACCGTATGGTACAAGACCTCCACGCTGTTAATGAAGTC
This sequence comes from Pelobates cultripes, assembly GCA_933207985.1. Taxonomy (NCBI): domain Eukaryota; kingdom Metazoa; phylum Chordata; class Amphibia; order Anura; family Pelobatidae; genus Pelobates; species Pelobates cultripes. Next base: position 266,123,399 of record OW240913.1, read on the forward strand.
ACAAACCGCGATACGGCCGTTGTCCCTAATCCACATACACTGTTGTCACAGGTCCCTCCAACAGCTAAATTCTTCACGGTGGTTGATCTTGCAAATGCCTTTTTCAGCATGCCCTTGGATCCCTCTTGTCAATATCTGTTTGCTTTCACACACGATCGTCAACAGTATACTTGGACTGTCATGCCTCAAGGTGCACAAAATTCCCCAACCCAATTCGCCAAAGCTATGTCAGCTGTCTTAGAACCCTGGCAGAAGTCCCACCCAGACGTGGTCCTGCTCCAGTATGTAGATGATTTACTTCTCTGTGCAGATGATTTTCCAACTGCTGAACAGAATTCCGAAGATCTCCTTTGTTTCCTCGCTGAAGAAGGTTGTAAAGCCTCCAAGTCGAAACTCCAGTGGTGCCGGCCCTCTGTGGTCTTCTTGGGACATTGCCTTTCCCATGGCACCCGTCACCTAACGAGGAACAGGGTATTTGCCATTACAAATCTCTCCCTTCCATCTAACCATCAGGCTCTTCATGCCTTCTTGGGCCTCATCACATACTGCAGGGCTTGGATCCCTGAGGCTTCTCAACTCATGCAACCTCTCTACGATGCTTTGAAGACTGAACCTTTTTCATTGTCCTCTACAGCCCGCACCTGTTACCATGCGCTTCAAATAGCCATCCCCTCCGCCCCGGCTTTGGGCCTACCTAACTACCAGCTACCGTTCAAACTTTTCATCTCAGAGAACATGGGCCATGCTTCAGGGTCCTTACTCAATCCCACGGTTCCCGTCAGCGCCCTATTGGGTACTTTTCCTGCATGCTAGACCCCTGGCCAGGGGTGGTCCTTCCTGTTTGCGTGCTGTTTTTGCTGCCAGTGCCCTACTGGACAAAACTAATGACTTTGTTCTTGGACATCAACTGACGGTTCTTGCTCCCCATGATATCGCTGCAATCCTGAATCAAGTCCAGCCAAAGCATCTATCATCTCAGAGACATCTCCGCCTTCAAACCTCCCTCCTCTTGCCTGATAATGTTACTCTACAAAGATGCCACTCTTCTGCCACTTCCCAAGGGGGGAGTGCCGCAATACTGGTACAGCCTGGACATAAATCCTGACGTTCACATGGAACTTCAAGTAGAAAAGCCCACAGTTCCACATGATGAACAGCCCGAGAGCTACTTACATTGCACCCTGTGGTTCAGGAACACCCCAGGGCCTGACCCATACTATGAAGAAGAATTATTCAGCCTGGTGGAAATACGCATCACACTGACAGACCTGTTCTGTGACTCCAAAGGAAACATTGTTATCTTAGTCTACCTGCCTATGGAGGTATCACATTTATATAACCATTGGGAGGTGGCTGTTCCTCATATCTCTTTCACCAAGTCTCCAGATATCTCATGGAAAGAACTCGGCCCAATGGCCAAGACATGGAGTACTGCAACTCAAGAACAGCTCACATTTACGGGGGTCACTAAAAGGACCATAAATTGCAAAACTGTCGGTTACCCTCGATATCACACAGAGATATGTGAAGACATCCCTCTTACAGAACAGGACGCCCCTCATGATTGCTTTGAACAGATGAAAATGGAAACAACTCATCTCCCAACAGTGCACGAGGCTACCCTACCTGACTCTGACTACACTCTGTTTGTGGATGGTTCTAGATTCGCAGATGTACAGGGACAATATCATACCGGATATGCAGTCACCACAGAGGACCAAATACTCCAAGCATCTTCACTCCCATCATCTAAGTCAGCACAAGAAGCCGAACTAATAGCCCTTACGGTGGCATGCAAAATGTTTGAAGGGAAGCGTGTTAATATTTATACAGACTCAAAGTATGCCCTGGTCGTGGCACATGACTTTGGCTTAATCTGGAAAACCAGGGGGTTCCTTACAGCAACAGGTACTCCTGTGAAACATGGCGCGGCTATCAAAACCACTCTATTAAGCTACATCATAGAGTGGTACATCAAAACCACTCTATTAAGCTAAAGTTGATTTTGGTGCCTATAGTGCCCCTTTAAATATAACTACAGCTCTTTGTTATTATTTGATTGTTACACATAATGCACATAATGTTACACATTTATTTATTTTCATTAGTGAGGGTCTCATTTTTGAGTTTCACCTAAGGCCTCACAGAGATTAGTGCCACCAGTGGATGGATGCCATAGTTAGACATTTTTTTAACAATGCCAACAGCATGCCTGTAAAAAAACAAAAATTTCAATACCTTTTTACCTATGCATGTGCTAGCAATTTGACATTCTCCATGAAACATCAAGCTATATTTGTCTCATCAAAAACACTTTAATTCATGATGGCGTAAACTTGCTAATAAGAAATAACTGTTCTCTAATTAGTTAGTGATTATAAGGTAGCCTTCTGCACAAATGAGTTTCAGCTGCTACCAATGAATCAAATGCCTTTTATTCTGTACTAAATGAATCAATTTACCTGTAGCGTCTTACTCATTGAGAGTCCATAGGTAAAACATGGACAGATTGACTCGTTCAGGCACAAGTTAACCCCTAAAGGACACTTCTTCCAAAGTAAAAGGCCAGTATAATTTACGTTATGTGTCCTTAAGTGGTTAAAATGCATTTGAATAGTTTTTAGCAGCTGAATCTCATTTGTGCATAAGTCCATTATAAGACCCTTATATACTTAAGAAATAGCTGTTGCCTTTTAGTCATCACTGAAAGGGGAATATATATATAGAGAGAGATGCACTACTAGCTAGTTTCTAAACTAAGGCTGCATTTTATTTATTAAAATTACCAAAGGAATTGCAAATTGTATGCCAAATCACCCTAACTGGAGAAAAGCTGGAGATTTTTTCCATTCCAAAATTCAGGCCTAAAATTTGTGATTCTCTTATGATTCCTGGTTTAGGAAATAACCCCCTAGTAAAAATTACAATGATCTTGATCGTTACTCATTGAACATAGTGAAAATGGAAAGTAATCAATTTCTTTTTTTTTTTGTGGATTACAGGGGTTTATCCCTGAGTGCGGACCATAATTTTATTCTATGAAGTACTGAAATTATACATTTTGGCCAAAATATCTGATTTGGAAAAAGTTTCCAACTCTGTCATTGTTTGACTTTTTTTTATAGTCAAAGGCTATTTTAGGAAAAACATTACTATTTATTCAATATAGAGGTTTTGTGAATAAGCCCCAATATGTTGATCTTTTCTAGAGCTACTGAATTAAATATTTGTTTTTACTCCATAAAATTTGTATTTTTAACATGAATAAATATATTCGAATAAAGCATTAAAGACAAACTATAAAGTGAGAGGAGACTTTTGTCATTTACTTTGCTCTCTGTATCACACACTATTGGCACGTGAAAATTTTGACAATTCTAATACATTCAGTTCCTATGACATGCTTGTAATTACTGGATTAACCCGTTAATGACCACTGAATGTTATGATGTAATGAAATTTGCCTAACGATATGTCGGTAATTTTATGTTTTCATCTGGTAAACAGAAAAGTGCTTTGGGGCTCCGACACTAGTGGAAAAACAACAGGGCAGGATATTGCTGTATATCAGGAATGTCAGAAAACAAGCGTCACTGCAATGAGCGCTCTACAGTGCTCCTTCTACAAACCTCGCTGTCAGTCGACATTAAATTAAAAGTGAGAGCTGGCAAGATGGAGGAAACCTGTGAAATGTAAAACGTTGTTGTGATCTCAACCGAGTGGGATTTCTTAAGCACTTGAAAAAGTTTGTCTTGCCTGAAGCCTTTCTCAGATAGTTTTACCGCAAAGCAAGTACAATAATGCCTGCTAAAATAAAAAGAACCTTGTTCAAAGGAGGCTTACCTGTTGATAGTAAGCTGTTAAGAGAGTGAAAAGAAGCCACCTCATGTTCATGCAGACTGGAATATTAATGAGAGACAGAGGCTCCGCTCAGCCAAATACAAGAGAACATACAAAGATTCCCTCTGTCTGCATTGCCTGCCTTACCTCCCTTCCTCTGTGCACACACGCATTCTAACACACATACACACATATTCAGGAATTCCAGCCAGCCAATGACACTTCACAAAAACATTTTTTTACCATCATTTTATATATATATTTCAGTTCCACATGAGAAAGTTCCCATGTGAAACAGAAACGTTAACATATAGATTGCCTATAATGATTCATGAAAGAATAATTTTTTTTTTTTTTAATTCCCAGAGTGCTGGTATGATTTTTTTGCTATTTTAATATATTGTGTTATATGTTTTTAACACAATATATATTAATGGTTTTCTACGCTTTTCTACAAATGCAGAAACAATATGTAATTTTGAACTGTTTTTGGTGAGTTTTAGGGTTATTTACGAACATGAGAATTCAAGTTGAATTAAAATTTTAAGGTTAAAACAGCCGATCTGGAAGAATTCTCTAAGTCAGTTATGCTATCAATTCGATTACTCTAACCTTAAATTTGAAATTTACCTTAAGTTTACTTTGAATTCTCACTTTAATGAATAACTGTATATCTCTCACTTGTGCTGCTTTTCATATTTCTTTAATAAAAGCTTTTTTTTTTTTTTTAAATTAATTTTGTGATAATGTGACAAAGGATGACAATTCAAAAGAACTGGTTTATTAAGAAGTGCAATGTTTCACCCTATGTTCTGGTCCAGCAAGCCATCATGCTGGAAGGAGGAGCAGGGTTATGTTGAGTGCTGTATAGATTTTCATGAACATGGTTGGTAAAAAGGGTTGTATCATCATAGCACACATGCAAGTCATGTTGACATGCATGTACAGCAAAAGCACTCATGCATGCTTCATATTTTCTTGCAATACTGTGAGTATATCCAATGGCACACTAAATTTGTGTATTCAGAGATTTTCTCTGGTATGAGATAAAGTTGAAATTTTTTTTAATTCTATTGAACCTTTTCATTAATTTAAAAGGACACTATAGTCACCAGAATAATTACAGCTTATTGTATTTGTTCTGGTGAGTATAATCATTAATTTCAGGCTTTTTGCAGTACACACTGTCTTTTCAGAGAAAATGCAGTGTTTACAGGACAGCCTAGGGATACCTCCACTGTCCACTCCTGACATGGCTACCAGAGGTGCTTCGTGGGGAAGTGCTGCACATTGTTCAGCACTGACATTCAGTGTCTCCACCTTCTGCATGGAGACACTGAACTTACCTCATAGAGATGCATTGATTTAATCAATGCTTTGTTTGGCTTGTGCTGGCTCTCCCCCTGATCTACCTCATTGACAAGCTCAGCCTATCCAATGATATCCTATGTGAAAGCATTGTGTTTGGCTCAGAGCATCACTTCTGATGATTTCAGCCAAGCAGGCAGATCAGGGGCAGAGCCAGCAGCAGACTTGAATAAAGGTAAGATTTTGTTATATTTAGGGGGGCAGGGGGAGAGGCAGTGGGAAGCTAGATGGTCAGTGGCAGTGGGAAACTATAGGGTCAGGAATACAGGTTTGTGTCCCTGACCCTATAGTATTCCTTTACCTCTTTAATTTTAACCAATAGTCTACAAGGAGAGGCAAATATATACCCCCCCCCCTTCAACACATTTTATATGATATCTCTACCCAGTAATGTAATACTAAAATTAGAATGTATCTGTATTTATTTCAGGGCTCAACATTTTATGTCCTTCACTAGAATCCCTACTATACAGGTCTAAATGTTGTTTATCACTGTAAGCTTGTAGGGCCCATGGACTCGTCAAGGGTTAATTTCTCAGGGCTCAATTTTTACTAGCCAATGGCTAGTGGGTAGTGAAGATTCCTGTTCATACAGTGTTTTTAATTTCACAGTCTCAGTGGCTATTTAGATTGTTTGTAATGTTAGTAAGCAATGCAGAGTGTCTTAATTAAATTTGTTTTATGAATCTGTTTTGGAACAATAAACAGTGAGGAATGAGATCACAAGAAGTGTGAATTAAATATTCAATTATTTATCATTCAATGCAGAAAACTTAACATATGCTAAGATGGAATGTTATTGGATTTGTAATAAATTGTATTCAATTATTATGTTCACAGGCTCTTCAGCATTCCCTTATGAATATTATTCTGAATATTCTTTGAGAGCATGATGGCATGCCTTGTGCCCTTTCTTTTAGCACGTACTGAGAATGCAGCCTCGAACCTCTGCATGGTAAGTAATCAAATACCAATGTAGACTTACAGCCACTTGTCTGAATCTTCTATTGCATTACCTGGTGGTCATATTTACAGCAGGATAAGAAGGCCTGTGAAGCCAGTGTGACACAGTATCAGGTCTACAATGGCTACCTGAGCAGGCACCAAGAGGGATGGTCATAGTTTGGGCAGGAACTCAAATGTCTGTCCAGACGCAGAGTACTGTGATTAAAAGAACAATATAGTTTTAGAAATACAAAACTGCCCACCTCCTCTGCAATCAGAGGTTTAAAAACCCTGTTTTCAGTTACCTGAATCCAGAGCGGAAACTCTGTCTCCCCCTCCTCCGATGATAGCACCAGGGGAAACCTAATGCGCGTGCATGGCGAATGCTGCAGGGTTAAGGGGGCAGGCTCACTATAAGCTCATACCAAAGTCTAGAAGGCTGCAGTGATTTTGCAGCTGTCCCATTGGGACCCCTGATAGGCCAAGTCCAGGGGAGATGCTCAGGTCTCCCCAGACTGTTTAGGTCAGGCAGCCTTCAGTGTGGCAAGGGACCCGATGTTGGCACCCAATATTGGAGCAGACCACAAAGCTCCCTCAGCAGGTATAGGGGAACCGGGCTGAGTAGAGATATCTTTTTCATCTCCATGCCAGCTCCAGTAGGGCCTCCTTACAGCCAGAGCCAAGGGTCCAGACTGGGGCCCACATCATGCACCTTATGGGTAATACAGCTCTGCTTCCAAGACAAGCAAGAGAACACTGATTGATTCATTAATTGATGCGGAATATTGGTGCATGATTGTCTTCCAGTCTTTTAACAACATAGGAAGGGAAGCGTGATGTGCTTATGAGGAGCAGGGTTGTGGTGAACAGAGAAGAGAGAATTGAAATTGACATAAGGGATTGAAATGTACAAAGCTGCACATGAATGAGAATGTGAAAACTAAGTTGTAATAGATAGTAAAAAAAAGTGAAAAAAACAGACAGCATAAAAACTAAAGGAAGATTGTCTAAAGAGAAAAGGTGATGGTTTAACCCCTTAAGGACGGAGTCAATTGTACACGTTCTGATCAAAACAAAACCTGGAATTTGCGCTGTATGTTTGTTCAACCATAATTTAGCTCATATTAAGTGCACCCACACTTATCATATATCATTTTGTTCAGGACAACTAGGCTTTCATTTTATACAAAATATTTATATTTGAAACATAATTTAAAGAACACATTTTGTTATTTTTCAAGTTCTGCATGGCATTTTAACTGTGTTATAATACTGTTTGTTTTTGCTGCAATAAAATCCACATATTTGTGTTCAGCGATGTCTTACGAGTACAACAGTGCCCCCCATGTACAGGTTTTATGGGGTAGGGAGGCAATTGCCCCACAGGCCGCCCTAAATCCAGGGCCGCCCACATCCCCAAAAAAAGAAAAATGTTTCCCCCAGTGGCTGAACTACCGGGCCCGGCTGCTCTGTAGACCCCTGCAGGCAGGACTGGCTCCCCTTGCAAAACTGCTATTTAGTATATTGCCAATTCGGCAATATACTAAATAGCAATTATCCTACCTCAGTGATTGGCCAATTGGCCAGTAACCTCAGTAAGGGGCAGAGTGGGGGGCAGATGCATAGTCCCGCTGTATTTATTGTTTGTGTGTGCCGCTGAGGCACACCGGAACTCAATGCCTTTCCCTTACCTCTTCCTGGGTGGAGTTCTGGCAGAGCTGCCTCCATATCCTGCCTGCAGGGCCACTCCCTCTCTTCCCAGGATGACAGCACTCAGAATGCACAGGGGAGCTCAGAGCAAGCCCAGCAGACCTAAGGCCCCCAGAAAGCCCTGTCCCAGCTTGCAGCAGTGGCACACAGGATCAAGGTGAGTGAAATACTCAACCTCACCTCTCCCTGCACACATCTGAGGCTGTCACTTCCTGGCTCTTCTTCTTTCTGTGTGTCTCACCTCCTTTCTGTCTCTCTCTAGTTTTTTAACCATCTTAGTCTCTCCTTTCCTTGTGTAACTCTCTGTCTCTCTATAGTTTTCTAGCTGTCTCTGGCTCTCCTTTCCTTGTGTCACTCTCTGTCTCTCTATAGTTTTCTAGCTGTCTCTGGCTCTCCTTTCCTTGTGTCACTCTCTGTCTCTCTATAGTTTTCTAGCTGTCTCTGGCTCTCCTTTCATTGTGTCACTCTCTGTGTCTCTAGTTTTTTAGCTGTCTCAGTCTCTTATTTCCTTGTGTCATTCTTTCTCTCTCTCTCTAGCTGTCTCTGGCTCTCCTTTCCTTGTGTCACTCTCTGTCTCTCCATCTCTTTACATGTGTAGCTCTGTCTCCCTTTGGCTCTCTGTCTCTCCCTCCCTCTCTGTCTTCTCTGGCACTCTCTTTCACACTCAGCTAGCTCTCACACACACTGGCGTTCATACCGCGGTCTAGCTGGGGGGCCCCGGCCGCCCTGCAGACCCCTGTGACCAGGTATCCGCCATTATCTTTTGCAGCCCAGCCCGCGCGACAAACCGCCTGGGCTGCCGTCCAAGGGGTCCATCGGGTGGATTGTAAGGGGGCCTGGTCAGCGCTGGGCGCTTTAACAACGTGACCAGGACCCCTGTGATTACATCACAAGCTGGGAGGAAGTGACCACACGTCACTCCTCCCAGCTAACACCGAGAGCTGCGCGGGAGGAAGACCAGTGGGAACTCTGACTCCCATCCACATGAGCCAAAATATTGTGTGTGTGTGTTTGTATGTATGTGTGTGTCTGTGTGGGTGTGTCTGCCTGTATGTATATGTGCCTGTTTGTATGTATGTCTTTGTATGTATGTTTGTCTGTGTGTCTGTATGTGTGTATGTATGTGTGTCTGCCTGTATGTCTGTGTGTGTGTGCTTGTCTGTTTGTATGTATGTGTCTTTGTATGTGTGTCTGTCTGTATGTGTCTGTGTGTCTGTATGTGTCTTTGTATGTGTGTCTGTCTATATGTGTCTGTGTGTCTGTATGTATATGTCTGGGTGTCTGTATGTATGTGTCGGTCTGTCTGTATGTGTTTGTGTGTGTGTGTCTGTATGTATATATGTGTGCCTGTCTGTTTGTATGTCTATGAGTGTGTGTGTGTGTCTCTATGTATGTATGTGTGTGTGTCTGTCGGGGGGGGGGGATAGGGATGGGAGTGGGGTGGCCCACGGATCAGTTTCGCACCGGGGCCCCATGGATTGTGTGTACGCCACTGCTCACACAGCCACACAATCACACTCATCCAACTACACACATACATGCAACACTCACTCAGCAACAGTACAATCACACAAAGAAACCACACACATTTCAACCATGTGTATTGCTTAGTGGGGAGTGATGAGGAGTGAGAATATGCACAAGGTAGAGTGACAAGGGGGCCCTACTTTAATTCTTGCACAAGGGCCCAGGGGTCCCCAGATTTACGCCCCTGGTTCCCCCCCATGGGCCTGCGGTGCTGGTACTGGGGTTGCAATGGGGCCCCCTGCTTTGCAACACTGCCCTCTCATTGACCTAGGACTGGTCTGTGGACCCCCCCTTTTACATCTCTACCCTGCACACCCTCTCAGTCAAGATTGTATCTGCATGTATACCAATAAAGGCTTTACGTTCCTGCCTGCATATATCACTGGGCCGGTGCTACCCGTGCCCATATACTGGCCTGCTTTGTCTGTGCCCCTATGATTGGCCTGCTTTGTCTGACCCCATGATTTGGCCTGCGCTGTCTGTGCCATAATACGCATGCTCCTAGGCTGGCGGTTCTATACCCTGGACCCCTGCATGCGCGTACTTCTTGCCTATGCCATTATTAGGCATGCTGCCCCTATTGCCTGCTAGTGATACCTGTCCTCTATTCCCTTTAGGTATCTTGTTGCATCACCTCCTGCACTATGGAAGCCTCTACACAGGAGCAGAATTTGCAGGCTATGAATAATGCGGCTGTGGCCGCCTCTGTGGAGTAGGCCCTGGCTAGGGTCCTCCCTCAACCACAACCGGAACGGGGTGCTAGAGGAAATCCCCGTTTGGCAGACAACTTGGCAGAGTCGGACTCTCAGGAGCAAGGGCAGGCAAGTGCGCTAACGTGCCGTTGGAAGGGTGAAGGCCCTGAACCACACTCTCGGAAGGGTAGGCCAGGTCAAGGTTCGAGGTTATCAACCTCTCCAGCCAGGCGTCGCCGTTTATCGGGCGCAGGGGAGGAGACCTCCTTACACCCCCAACTATGGCTGTACTAGATGAGTGGCGGGCAGACCAGTCCCTCTCGGAGGAGGAGGATGATTGGGACGAGGACCGTGGGGATGGCCCCAAGTGGTGCTGGGAGGATGAACACACGCCAGCGACAGAGGGCCCAACGGCGGCTTTGGGGGATGAAATCTTCCTGGATGCTACAGCGGGGTCGTGCCTCCAGCCGCAGCTGGTCTTCGGGCCACCTTAGATCCCGTGGACCATCCTTCTTTCCATCATTCCAGTCCAGACCCTTCTACACTCAGAGGTTGGATAGGGGTTGAGGGAATCATGCAAGAGGACGTGCAAGATTCTCAGCAGGTGAGAACAACTCCTGCCATTTCTCCCGTTCCCCTACTGCATGCAGGCAGACTGTTTCACTGCAGGGACAGGTGGCGGGAGGTGTCTTCAGATGCATGGGTCCTTCAGACCGTTCGGGGAAATGTCATAGACTTTCACTCCCCTCCGGAACAGGTTGGACCCCCAAGGGTTCCCGTCATCTCAAGAGAACAACAGGTCCTGATAGATGCGGAAATCCGGACTCTGTTCGACAAGGGCGCGGCCCAATGGGCCCCGGACACAGGGGGTTTCTTCAGCTCGATCTTTCTTGTGAGGTAAAGTCAGCAGAATTCCATCCAGTAATCAACTTGCGGGAACTGAACACCTTCGTGGTCTACCACCACTTCAAGATGGAGGGCATCCATCTTCTGCAGGACCTTCTCCGGCCAGGAGACTGGTTCACCAGACTGGACCTGAAGGACGCTTACCTCTCCGTCCTGGTGGATGACGAATGTCGCAGATTCCTCTGTTTCCTCTGGAAGGGCAGCCCATGCCAATTCACTTGTCTTCCCTTCGGCCTCAGCTTGGCTCCGTCGTGCTTCACCAAGCTCCTGAAGCAGGTGGTTTCTCGACTCAGATCATAGGGCGTCCGTTGTATAATGTACCTAGACGACTTGATCTTCTGCGAGGACCCATCCAGACTCAAGTGTCAGACACGCTCTGCGGTCTCCTTATTCGAACGCCTAGGGTTCGTAATCAATCTGGAGAAGTCAGCTCTCGACACTTCCCAGACAGTGGAGTTCTTGGGTTTCGAGGTGGATGCGAAAGACTGCGTTCTCCCTGTGCCTCTGGCCAAGATAACGACCATTCGGAAGGAGATAAGGAGGATCCTATGGCAAGAACGGATCCCCCTTAGAATGTTAGCTCGCGTGGTGGGCCTCTATACAGGCTATCTACCCAGGCCCGCTCCACTACAGGGCCATGCAACGGCTGAAGGCTTGTTTTTTACGCAGGAGACCCACTTACGACCAGTTAATTCCCCTGTCCCCGGACGTGAAGACCGAACTGTGCTGGTGGCTCCTGTACATGTCAGCCTGGAATGGCAAGGTGATATTCGGACCAACACAGGACTTCGTGCTGGAACCGGATGCAAGTCTGTGGGGCTGGGGTGCCACCTGCGCGACTGGATCCACGGGTGGCCCGTGGTCGAACACGGAATCGGAGTTCCACATCAATTGCCTGGAATTGATTGCGGGTTCATTTCTGATTCGGAGCCTGGCAAACCATCTCTTGGACTGCTGCATCCTCCTTCGGATAGACAATGTCTCAGCGGTACAGTACATCAACCGCTTGGGGGGGGCGCTCGGTCTCGAACACTGTCGGAAGTGACAAAGGAGATTTACAGCTTCTGTTTCCAACGCAACATCACCTTACAAGCGGAATATCTTCCAGGGGAATCGAATCTGATGGCGGACTGGTTCTCAAGACATTGGAGGGACGCCAGCGATTGGAAGCTCCTTCGGCCCATCTTCCTCAAACTCGCGAATCAGAGGGGCCCATTCGCGGTGGATCTATTCGCCTCTAGGATGAACTACCAGATCCAGACTTACTTCAGCTGGCTTCCGGACCCAGTGTGCTCGGCAGTAGACGCCTTTCTCCAGGTGTGGCCTTCGCAGGGAGCGTATGCTTTTCCTCCGTTTGCTATGATTCCCAGGGTATTGCTACAAGTTCGAAGTCAACATGTGTCCTTGGTGTTGCTGACTCCGCTATGGCAGAGTCAAGCCTGGTTTCCGGAGCTCCTGGATCTCTCCCATCGGGATTCTCTACTCTTACCGTCCCCTCGAATGCTCCTCTCGGATTCCGGGGGCAACCCGCACCCCCTAGTGAGGGATGGCAACCTGCACTTGGTGGCCTGAACTCTTTCAGGGTTACCTGGAATGTCAAGGCGTTATCTCAATCGGCTAAAGACCTCCTCTGGGATTCCTGGGCTCCCGGGACGAGGAGATGCTATCTCTCAGCATGGGGTTCCTGGGGTCGTTGGTGCCTGGAATGGGATACCGATCCCTTTACAGGCCCTGTAACTAGCGTGCTGAACTTTTTGTCTCACCTCTTCGACTTGGGACGATCGTATCGCTCGGTTAACGTGGCTAGGTCAGCTATCTCAGCTTAGAGGTTTTCCCATTGGCCAGGATCTGCTAGTCTGCAGACTTCTTCGTGAGATGAGCCTCGCGCATCCACTGGTGCCTATGTACTCCTCCCTCTGGGACGTACGTACGGTTTTAGCGTTCCTTCGGTATAGGCCGGATAACCAGGACCTTTCCCTTCGCCAGCTTTCGGCAAAATTTGCCCTCTTACTGTGTCTGGTCTTGTTCAGATGTGTTTCTGATGTCCGGGCCTTTGCTGTCGAGGCTTTCTCGTTTTCTCCAGAGGGGGTCACTGTAACGGATCAACAGGCACCCCGACTGGGTACCTCCGTTGAAGGATGCTCCTAGCGCTTCCGGAGGGCTCCAAGCACTCCAGCCGACACCATAACCACCGTGGACTCCTTCAGAGAGCAGGACAGGAACAAGCTCTTACAACATACATACATACTGACACACATACATACATACATACATATTAACATACATACATACTGACATACATATTAACATACCTATTAACATTCAGACAGACATACATACATACATATAAACATACATACAGACATATTAACATACATACAGATATACATACATATTAACATACATACATACATATTAACATACATACATACATACATATTAACATACAGACAGACAGACATATTAACATACATACATACAGACAGACATACATACTTATTAAGATACATACAGACATACATACATACATATTAACATACATACATACAGACATACATATTAACGTACATACAGACAGACATACATATTAACATACATACAGACAGACATACATACATAATTATTAACATACATACAGACATACATACATATAAACATACATACATACATATTAACATACATACATATTAACACACATACATATACACATACATATTAACATACATACATACAGACATACATAATAACATACATACAGACAGACATACATATTAACATACATACATACATACAGACAGACATACATACTTATTAACATACATACAGACATACATACATATTAACATACATACATACATACACACATACATACATATTAACATACATACATATTAACATACATACATACAAACATACAGCTAATTTTGCTTACCTTTTTTGCAGGTGGAAGGCTGTGGCTGATGGGAGTCAGCGTGGCTCCCGCGGCCTGGCTTTCTTCCCTCCCGCGCGGCACGGCCACTTCCTCCCAGCAGTACTTTGCGGCCAAGATTTTTTTAAAGGGGCCCGGTTGCGCAATTGCACGTCTGCAGCGCTGACCGGGCCCCTGAAGACACGGCCCATCGGGTGGCCCTAAGTGCGAGCCACCTGATGGGCCCCAACAGCGTGCGGGCCCCGGTACAACTGCACTGGCGGCAGTTTCGCCGCTAAACATGGGGCCAGGGCGGCCGGGCCCCCCAGGGCCGCTGGACCCGTGACAACCGTCATGGTTGTCACCCCCCTGATGGCGACCCTGCCTGTGATACAATTATCTCAACACAATAGACTAACTTTATTATCACAGGCAGGAAAATACAGTATTATAAAACATATCACAAGGACCCCAAAACATGCAATAACCCCATAAAAATGTATCCTCGGAACTGGGGGATCTGGGTGAACCACATATCCAAAATTCACCCAGATCCGTTTAGTAGTTTGGAAGATACGGTTTAATGCAGATTCCGCAGAACATAAACAGGCTATATGAAAAATATTTACTGTTAAATGTGTCCCCTGTTCTGTAGTTTAAAACTACTGAACGATGTCTTTGTGCACCAAATACCGGCGAGATGGCACCGTGTAGAAAATTCAAAAGTGTCTGTGAGTTAAAATGGCCGCCATCCATTGTTCTCACCATGCGCTTCATCCATTGTTCTCACCATGTGCCTTTGATACATGAAATGGTGGCCACCCAGTAACTCCACAGTTTGTCTAGTAGTCTATCCCGTTTTGTCACAGGGCACAAATAGTGTTTTGAAATGCCACATATCCCAGGGCCCTAGACAGAAGGTAGGAGGCTGGCAAGCAGCCCCCTCCAAGAACACGTGGCGAGGTCTGTTCCGCCACAGTCACCTTCAAGGTGGTTAGACGTACCAAGTCAGATTCGATGGCTGTGTCGTACTCTGTGTGGCGAATACGCTAGCTCGTTATGTAGCGGTTACCGCTCCACTTCGCTCTTCTCATTCTGGCCAGTTGTTGATCTCTTATGTCAGACCCCACCGGTCTCGTCCCCTACCTTGGCTCGATGGATAAGATGGTTATTGACACTGGCGGAGGTGAAGGCGACCTTCGGAGCGCATTAAGTTAGAGGCGCCGCAGCTTCTGGAGCTTTCATGGCAGGTGCTTCCCTTCAGGACATTTTGCGTTCGCCGGACTGGTCCCGTGAAGATACTTTTCGCCAATTCTACTTTAGACCGTCGGACCATGCTTCTTTTGCTTTGCCGTCGGAATGTTAAAACAGCAAATATGAAATATAGCTTTAGTGTAACTATAATCTTAATTTTATTAATGACAGGAGGCGAATATTTCCCGCCCAGTTTTTCTTTCCCCCCCTTGTTTGGATTGATTGTTTTGACCGATTTTCTGTTTATTTGCCTGGTCTCCTAGGCTAGATTTGGTAGTCTGGGTGATATCTAGGGAAGTTGGGGGAGGTATCTGGTATATTGTTTTGCCGGTAGTTGATGATGGGATTCATGTTATTGTACTATCAGTACTGGATATTGGGAATCATGTTTTTCTTAGTACATTTCGTTCACTAATCAGTGTTTTCGACTGTTTATTTCGTTTCAGTTTAATGGTTCGACTACAGTTCATAGAACTGACTGACTTGCAGGATGAAGATCAAGATCCCATCCATTCTTCTAAGTTTTTTCCAGATGGCATTCATCGTTATGTTATGTTTGTTCTTCCTTTAATTTGTTTATTGGCATTGTTATGTACCTTATTTTGTCGCAGCGTGAAAGAGGAAATAGTTGGTTGGGAGGAGCCTTTTATGGATTCCTTATGTTTTTGTCTTTGGTGTTTTTCTCTCTATGTTGATGTGCTGCTGTGGAGTTCTAGTAAAGAGAGACCTAAGCAAATATTCGCCTCCTGTCATTAATAAAATTAAGATTATAGTTACACTAAAGCTATTATAATCTACAATTCTATTGAAATTAGCAATTTTTGTAAAATGAAAAGAAAGGACATTCTCTTCAAACATAAATAACTTCAGCACCCTTAAGTGCTTTAGGGTTCTGGAATGTTTTTATAAAGTGACCTTTGTCATTTTGTAAACATGTAACTGAACCTTTTAGAAGGATTGCAAGACAGTGGATATCGTATAATCACAAATAATGTATCCAGACAATATTTCCACAAAGTGTAACATATTGTAGCATTAATAATAGTTTGAATCTCTCCAAAAATGTGTTGTTTTTTTGTTTGTTTTTTGTTCTTGAGCAACATTTTTTTTAAAACATATTTCTTGTGTTGGGTATGTATCTTGTTAAAATAAATGTTGCACTTTGATTTCCATGGCATCAAGAGATTACTATTTGTAATTGTTTCAATATATACTGACCAGCAGGTGGCACTATTTGATTTACAGATATCTATTGACTTCTGTCTGCATATTATATGTTTACTACACAATGTGTGCATACGTATAGTTTCTGGTTTACCAAAATACATGCATTAAGATTCACATCAATAGACATTGTATCAATTTATTTACTAAGGACAGAATTCGTAGCAGCAAATTTTGCTACCAAAACTTGTTTTAATTCAGTTTTTTCAATTTGCCAGGATACTAATAGTGAATTTCAAATTTAAGACCAAAGCAGACAAACTGGAGCATTGCTGACTTAGAGAATGTTTCCAGGTCAGCTATTTTGATTTTGAATACTCTCTATAGTTTCACATAACCCCTTAAGGATGCACTACATTCTATGTCGTTCTGCAGAAGGGATTTAATGCCGCAGGGCGGCATAGAATGCATTGAATAGAATATATATATGTATATTTGTATCAAAATACAATAAGAATTCAGTTCAATATATATATATATATAATTACATTAATATATACATGTAGACTTTAAATATATATACGTGTGTCTGTGTGTGTATATAATTATATATATATGTATATATATGTATCCAAAGAGGTAGCAGCACTCACGGAATATAAAAATTCTAGTCTTTATTAATTCATTGTTAAAAATATCACGATCAACGTTTCAGTCCTCTAAACGGGACTTTCCTCAGGATCAATACGTATCCTGAGGAAAGTACTGTTTAGAGGACTGAAACATTGATCGTGATATTTTTAACAATGAATTAATAAAGACTAGAATTTTTATATTCCGTAAGTGCTGCTACCTCTTTGGATATCTGGATAACCAAGCCCTGACTTAGGACCCAGCACACAAGGCATATTATAGCGTGAGTGCAAGAACTTTTCACTTTTTTTTATATATATATATATATATATATTTAACGTCTACATGTATATTTATGTAATCATTTTATATAATTATGTGATTTTACTAATTACTATTTGAGGGGCCTGTCTGACATTATAAAGTCCAGAGAATGTATTTTGCAAACGCTATATTTAACCCTGTAACTTTCAAACACAGCATAAAATCTGTACATGGTGGGTACTGTTTTACTCGTCAGACTTCACTGAACACAAATATGAGTGTTAATATGAATATAAAGTGTAAAACAGTAAAACGTATCACCACGTTTATATTGTCAGTGAAAGTGCAGTTTTTGTGTAAAAAAATGCAAAAAACAAATATGCTTACTTTGGCCAGTGTTTGTGACTAAGCGGCTACTAAAAAAGACTGGATATACCCTATTTTGAATACCCTGGGTTGTTTACTTCTTCAAATGATATGCCATGATGGGGGTAGTTTCTTTTCCTGAGCGACCATACGGTCTCAAAGGCAACATAACCAGTGTGGCAAATATCAATGTGCAATAATTGAAAATGTAATTTTATTGCAGTAAAAGTTAACAGTATTATGAGATTCACAGTTAAAATGCTACGCAGAACAAATTTCTTTTTTTTAAATCTTTATTTCTCACACTTTTCCAGTTTTCATTCCTATAAAATTGAACAAAAGGATATATAATTGGTGCGAGTACATTTAATATGAAAGAGGTGAATTATGCTTGAACAGACATATAGAGAAAATTAAAGGTTTTGTTTTGATCAGAATGTGTACAATTGCCCCGTCCTTAATGACTATAGTCACCAAAAAAACTTTTGCTTAAAGGAATACTATAGGGTCAGGAGTTATCACGTATTCTTGACTTTATAGTGTAAAAAACACTATTTAGCCACGCTCCCCCCTTGCCCTGCCCCCTTAAATAAGCAATTTACTTACCTTTATTCCAGCACCGAACACTGGTCCGCCAGAGCTGACTGCACCCCTGACCCGGCTTCCATAGGAAAGCATTGGATTGGCTGAGATTGTCAATTCTGATTATCTCAGCCAATAAGGCAGTGCAGGGGCGAAGCCAAACACTGCCCTGGCCTATCAGCATCTCCTCATGGAGATGCATTGAATCAATGCATCTCTATGAGAAATGTTCAGCGTCTCCATGCAGAGTGTGGAGCTGCTGAATGTCAGTGCTGCACATTGTGTACATTGGTTTTCTCTGAAAAGGCAGTGTTTACATGAAGATTCATGCAGGTATTGTAAGCTGTAGTTGTTCTGATTACTGTAATGTCCCTTTAATGAAGCAGCTTTAGTAAATAGATCATGAACCTGCAGTCACACTGCTCAGTTCTTTGCAATTTAGGAGTGAATTCACTTTTGTTTCTGTTTATGCAGCCCTAGCCATATATCCCCTATGACTGACACAGCCTGCATTGAACAAAATGGGGTTTTATTGTTATTTAACAGTTAACTTACTTTAGAAGTTTTTATATCCTGCTCTGTAAATTCAACTTTAATCACACACAGGAGGCTCCTGCAAGGTCTAGCAAGCTGTTAACAGAGCAGGAGATAATACATTCTCAAACAGAATGTGCAATAAAGAAAGTTTAAACATTAGATGACTCTTTACAGGAAGTGTTTAGGAAGGCTGTGTAAGTCACATGCAGGGAAGTGTACCCAGCACTGCATAAACAAAGTGATTTAACTTCTAAGAGGCAGAGAATTGAGCAGTGAGATTGAAGAACATGATCTATACACCAAAACTGCTTCAATAGGCTAAAGTTGTTTTGGTGACTATAGTGTCCATTAAGGTAAATAACCCTGTGCAGGGGAGGGCTGGAAGCCTTAGGCCTGGGGGGCAAATCCAGTCATGTGGCCCATTGCACCACCGAATCAGCTCACCATCCATACCCACCTTTTCCTGGTTTTATAACGGATATTGATGTTATGCTAATTAGTAGCACTTTGCCATACCAATCTGCGGCACCATTACGCAACGGCACTCTGACCTTTCTGAAACTCAGTTTCAGAAGCTGGTTTCTGTTGGGGGACCTAAAGATCTAGGATAGGTTTTAACCCATTAAGTTAATAGAGCGCCCGGGGGCCTACTGGGCTGACACTATCACAACTTCATTTAGATTAACTTGTTATGCTAACCAGTGTTCCTTTAAAAATAACCAATATGTCTACATCTCACATAATCAAAACGTGATTACATTGATAGTTTTTTTGTTTGTTTTTTCTGGAATGATGAGAGGGTCCACAGTCTGCCTGTCAGGTACTAAAGCCTCAGCCCAGTGTCCAGGATGAAGTGAAGGGATCACTTGTAGTCCACGTTGTCCTTTCTGTTGCAATCTCCTTTTCTTTGCCTTCTTCTGACACTGTCTTCTCCTCCTTGACTCCTTCTGCTCTCCCCTCCTTTCATTTTGCTCTCCTTCTGCTCTGGTTTCCTTTCCTTTTTTTCTGCTTTCCCCTCCTCTCCTTTTGCTCTCCTTCTGTTCTGCTCTTCTTTCCTTTTCCTCTGCTCTCCTTTCCCTCTCCTCTATTTTTGCTCTCCTTCTGCCCTGCTCTCCCCTCCTTTTGCTCTGCTCTCCTTCTGCTCTGCTCTCTTTTCCTTTCCTTCAGCTAGTCTCCTTCTCTCTCTTTCTTCTTTTCTCCTTCTTCTGGGCATTGCAGGTGGGGGAATGCAGGGAGGGGCTGTGTTGCAGCGTGACGCCATGGGAGTCACAGCATGCTCCGCAATTGGCTGGCAATCGGCACTATCCGAATGGAAACAAGGCCCATTGCAGGAGGAGGGGACTGCGAGGGGTTTCATCTTGTATTAGTAACGCCGCGGCATGGAGGGCTTAAATTATATTTTAATATTGGTGAAGCACTGCAGCTTTCTGATTACGTGGTTTAGGCAGCCACGAGGCCCCTTTAAATGCAAGGAATTAGGAGCCGCCTAAATCACCTAATTAGATAGCCGCCTCTGGCCAAGAGATCCTATTTCTGCCTCCGTGGCAGGCAAGCAGGCAGAGACAGCGGCAGTTTTTAACATGATTTTGGTGCGGCCGAGGGTGGGGGGTAATTGCCTCCCTGCCCCTCATCCCAGGGGCAAATTATTAGATATGTCTTCATTATTACTGACTCATTAAGCTTACTTTTACAGTTATTGGATATTTTATCTAATTTATTTTTAATTGTATAATACATGTACAGTAAATTAGCTAAGGATCCCAACTGAAAAACTATTTGACATTGCTATATTATCCCTATTCACGTATGTAGAAACCTGCCATCTGCTGGAAATAAAAGGGAAATTTATATGTTAATAAACAATTTGCAGGAAAATTATCTGCAGATGTTTTTGTTTTTCTCTTTAATTCACAGAGTTTCTTAGGATGACTTATCCTGCCTTTGTTAATTAACTAATCAAAAAGCCCTCTTTATTGCCGTCACCAACAAAGTGATGTAATGTGGTTTCTAAGCTCAATAAATGTTCAATGAAATATATGCTCAGCTTAATTTATTCCCAGTACTCATTAGCGTGATTTGACTTTAAAATGTAAATTAGTACACTACACTTGACATCCTTCAGAATTCTCCTTGTGTAAATATGAAGCATGTTTAAAAAGTGTCGCTAATTTTTAAATTTGTACAGATGTTTTTTTTGTATTCCATTTTATTTTAATAAATTGAAACTAGTGGTTTATAGCTCATTTCGTTTTCTTTAAGGGACTGTAGACATTTACACCATGCGGTAGGTGAAAGGAACACCTCCTCTTACCTGCACAATGGAACATTAGAAAACAAACTAACTCAGCTGTGTATCCCACGTTCAGGTGATTGCTGGCATCACGTACAATTTTATCAGTAACTCTCGCAAAGTTGTACTTTAAATCCAAGATGGCGTGGCCACATCCACAACAAAATACGGCGATATCTTCAAGTAATATTAACAGCTAGACTTACTATAGCTTGCATGGATAATAATTTATATTATTATACACTTGCAAACTTCCTGTCAGCAGAAATCTGGATGGGGGGGTTGTCCTTCTAAAGGGACGCCACCAATGTATCACTGGTGGTGTTCCTAAATGGGCATGACCACAATCTGAAGGTGGTCGGACTTAATGCCAGGCTCAGACACAGCCTCTTAAACATTGAGAAGCATGCTAAAAGTGCTGCAGAAGCGCTCACTGCTTGGTCCTAGCTCCTGCTGCACAATGCGAGCATGTCTAATGATGCACATGCGCTATGTTGCCTGGGGAGAGGTACCTGATGTCTCCAGATGCATGACACCAGGGAACTAAAGTCAGACAGGACCCTGAAGTCGAGACGGTCCCTCAAAAATCGGGACAGTTGTGAGGCATGTTGTTATATTATTGTGTTGTGAATGTTGTATTTAAATGACTTGTGCTAAGAAGTTTCCAGGCGATCATTGAGTTAATAACTGTCAAACTATTTATTGACATATTTAAACAAATAAAGACGTTAGGGGGGTACAACCAGATCACGTAGTTCTCACCAGTGATGCTGCTGTAAAGACCAATTTGAATTTTTTCAAGGTTAGTTAAAATTACCTATCTCAGCAAACATATTTGGGGATTTGGTTACACCATATGATCATATTGTGTTAAGTCCACCACTACATTACAGTACCCGTGTATCATGGGAGATAAACATGCTAACTGCATGGCGCTAACAATATTTGTATTTCATGTTCTCCGCATCAATTCAAGTATTCTCCAAAAATTTAAAAACCTAGACAATAAGTAGCCAATCAGGAAAGAGGACAGAGGTGACTATGTAGATATAGAGGTTGGCTATGTATATGCAAGTATTTTAATTTGTGTAAATTATGACAATTTATTTTATGAGACAAAATGTCACAAAAATCCAAGAATAATGGCATTGGCACATTTGTATGATGGTGGAAGATGCAGACAGAAAATATAAAGTACATTCTACACCTACATCATGATTTTGTGCCTTGTGAGTTGAAAAAAATATATATTTGAAACACATTTATCAAGAGGAATAGAAAAAACATAGGTGTAATTACATATATTTAAATATATTTAGGCCAAATTAAAGAGAATGTAATAAACAAGTGATCTTAGGATGATCAATTCCACCAATGAGATACTTGTGAATATGAAGGGATCACATCTCATGTGCACATTACATCAAAAAGGTTCATGAAAACATGTTTAAAAAAAAAAAAAAAAAAGAACTGAACATAAACAGAAACAAATAATTTTGTTCTAAAAAACAAAACATATTTATTTTCTTTGCAATCTACGATGTAGGGGAAGAGGGAGCAGCATTTTCTTTTAATTCTAACTCTCAAAAATCGTCTTCCAGCAGTGGAACAGTAATGATCTCAATGCTATGGCCTCAATTTAATATTGCTGGATAATATTTTCAAATGATTTCTTAATATGAAAAAACATTTTAATTTTGATATTGTTGATATATTGATAAGTATGTTATATATATTTCTTTATGAAATACTCATTTTGCAGGTG
Organism: Pelobates cultripes; assembly: GCA_933207985.1. Taxonomy (NCBI): domain Eukaryota; kingdom Metazoa; phylum Chordata; class Amphibia; order Anura; family Pelobatidae; genus Pelobates; species Pelobates cultripes. Next base: position 266,146,150 of record OW240913.1, read on the forward strand.
TGGGTGACAGTGCCACTTTAACACAAACATGGCTATACACACATCCACAAGACCTCTAAATACAGTTGTATTATCTCCCAGTGAGCACATTGAGTTATTTGCTGCAGTGGATTTTTCTGATACATTCATTCATCTTTGCAGTTGCTTTGTGATGCTGATCATTGCTTTATTGCTGCTAAGCCTGCTGTCTGCCACAGCTCTTAAATCCTTCTGTATTAAGGATTGCCCTAATTTTACTGTGTGAAACCCATGACATACAGTTTAATGTCAACAGAAAACAGATATTGTACTTGTGAATATATTTGGAGACTTACCCGGTCAATAAAACGATTTGCACAGAGCTACTGAACAAATGAAACGAGTATGGAATGTTAATAATAAAAAAGTCATATCATGTTAGAAAACATCAGCGCATTAGACATGTTTATATCTGTATGCTTAAGAAATATAGAAAATATCAGGTTTTATTAGACATAGATTGTAGCCTGTAAGAAAAAGAAACAAACAGGGGAACATATTTAGTTAAACCAATGATGGAAAATGAATTGTTTTACCTAAGCCATGCTTAGTGAATATTCCCCTAGACATACAGAGCTATATATATATATATATATTATGCAGAGCAAAAAAAAAAAAACAGGGTGCAAGAGAAAACTGAGAACGGGCAGCAGATGAAATAGTCTGCCCTTCGGTGGGTCCCCGCTCAGATCTCAAGCTGGTTTTAGCTCATCCTGTGCCATTACAGAGAGAACAACTCTGAAACGTATCAAGGCTGAAACAATCGTCTGGGGTTGCTGTGTCTCTCGTGCAGAGGGAACTTGCTGGCATTTCGGATCTGGACTGCCCATATGGGTGGGACCAGTCTGATATGTTTCAGAGATGTTCTCTCTGTAATGGTATAAGATCCGCTAAAACCAGCTTGAGATCTGAGCGGGGACCCACCGAAGGGCAGGCTATTTCAGCTGCTACGCGTGATCAGTATTCTCTTGTGCCCTGTTTTTTTGCTCTCTCTATATATATTAACCTATGGATGTATTGCAAAATGAGACGTGGATTTAATAACAGATATTATCCTGTTACCCACAGATATATGGACAAGTCTTCCTTGATGGCTCCTTTGGTGTGAGATGGCAAGGGAATCTAGGTGAAGATCTAATTAAAGTCCCATAGGTATAGCTAGTATACCAGGATATACCTTGCCTATAACCCTTATCTGTGGCGTCAGAAGAGGCGAATTGTCATAGATAAAAGTAAATAACGGTTTAAAGCCTTTGCCCTAGTTAGGTCTTTCCATGTCTGCAGGGGTTAAAAACTAAATATTTTCTCCTTCTTCTGTCAGCATTTTTTTTCTGCAGCACATTCATGAAATGTTATTTTTGCTTTGACCTTGTAGTTAAGACTCGAGTAAGCTATTGTTTTTCATGTACACATGCGCAGTAGACTAATGCCATTTTATATATAAGATGTACGACGCATCAAACCTTTGAATGCTTTTTGATACTCCATCTGGCTGGTGTTAATGGAGTATTCCAAGCAGCTGATTCTACACAGAGACAAGGGAAGCAGAAACGTGTTAGTGCATAAGTCCATGGCAGCGTAAGGGTTTATAAGATCCTGTGGTGAATTTTCAGCAGTCTTAACAACCAATGTAGCAATCTGTCAAGGTTATTTACTAAAGTGAGAATTCGAAGTGAATTTCAAATGTAAGGCCAACGTAGCCAACCTGGAAACATAGATGAATTCAGAGAATTTTTCAATTCAGTTATTTTGACCTTAAGTTTGAAATTCATTTTGAATTCACTTAGAATTTTCAGTTTAGTAAATATCCCTGTGTATGTTTTTTTATTTTCTATATTTGCACTCACATTTATTTGGAGCACATGTTACATACTCAGCCATTTCAGCTCTGCATCAGATAGGCAGGATGTGCGTCTTCCTGCTTCAGTGCAATTTCGCAATATTTTGTCTAATCAGGTATATTTGCCGCTTAGTATTAGCAATAAAGAAAAAAAATTATAGGGCAGTAAAAGTTAACCTGGTTTATGTGAAAAATTAAGATTTTTAGCGGAATTTAAGACTTTTTCCAATGAATCTATCTAAATATCCTTTCCAGCTCTCCGTAGTTCCCATAGTGAATAAACTGGTTATGTCACATATGTGCGTTTCATTTGTTGTGTGCTTGTGTAGTATCAGTTGCAATATAATTTCCTTTAATAATTTCCTTAAAGGAACATGATAGCGTCAGGACTACATATTTGTATTCCTAATGATACAGCCCTGATGCCCCTTATTAATAAGATCCCCCACGTATTAAAAATCTAAATAATTAAAACAAATAACGTACCTTTCCTTTAGCTGCACTTCCAAGCCCTCTTATTAGTTTACTAAATGGATTTAGTGGGGAAAATAAGGGGGGCAGGACTGCAAGCACTATGACAACTTCATTAAAATGAAGCTCCCAGCCCTGGTGGTCCGGTGGTGAGTAGTGATCTATAGCCTGCAGCTCCTCTGGCTGCAGGCTGTCTTCACTCCCGTGAGCAGAATTCTGTGTGAAGCGTTGCCCTCTCCTGTCCCTCACTCACCTCTGCCTTGAACGCTGCAGCCCCACTTCAAACATGCACCTCGAGGAGGACACGCCCCAACTGTGGCATACTAAATCAACACGCTATCTGCTAAGTTGCACCTGTTGTGCTGAACACTCCTGGAGGAAGTCTCGCACCCAGTCAGACTTTTTCCATTATAGATTCATATTGTGTTCATACAGCACAGCCCTTGCCCTCGCCAAACAGTCATTATAAGCCTTCCCCCGGTCTGCAGAGCTCAGTCTGCGCGGAGCATTCCATGGGTGAAGAAGGATTTTTTTTTTTGCGCTCGTGTTTTTCAGGGGTGGGGGCCAGAAGGGAGGACATTAGGTCTCCCCCCCTTATTAGTATTTAGGGCCCCCACCCACCGCTCAAGGGGTGGGGGCAGGAAATTAGGTCCCCCCCATTCTAGTTTAGGGCCCCCACCCACCGCTCAGGGGGGAGGACATTAGGTCCCCCCCCTTATTAGTATTTAGGGCAGCCACCTGCCGCTCAGGGGTGAGGGCCGGGGGGAGGACAATAGGTCCCCCCCCCCATTATTTTACTTTAGGGCCCCCACCCGCCGCTCAGGGGTGGGGGCCGGGGGGATGACAATAGGTCCCCCCTTATTCTAATTTAGGGCCCCCACCCACCGCTCATGGGTGGGGGCCGGGGGGAGGACAATAGGTCCCCCCCTTATTTTACTGTAGGGCCCCACCCACCATTCATTGGTGGGGGCCGGGGGGGGCAATAGATCCCCCTTTCAGGTTAGAAGTCCCCACTTGCGCGGTACGGGAGGGGGGAACTTTTTTTTTTTTTTAAAGTGAGCAGCCACAGGCTAGTTACTAGACATGCCCCTACTCACGGTATAGCAAGTAGGAGCATAATTTCTTTACTTAGTATTAAGTAAATTTGGCTGAAAGACCAATTTAGGTCTTTCAGCCTTTTAGTTGATAGCTCCCTAATACCGTGGGAATTAGGGAGTTATCAATTTATTCATTCCTGTCATTACATTGACTGGCTAAGTAACTTACTTTTTATATGAATGTATGTTACTTGATTGTTGTAAGTGTTGCAAATGCTTACAGCTGAATCCTGGCTATGTTTGTATACTTTTTATTTAAAATTGTATACAGTGTAACATTCTTCATTCTCCCACTGGGTAAGTATATTAGTTCTTAGGCAATACTGTGCTTCGGAACTTCGACACTTCAACAACTTCAGAACTTCGACACTTCAGCACTTCGGAAATTCGGTAATTTCGGAACTTCGACAATTCATCTATTTGGACATTCAGATGTACCCGAATGTCCGACTTGCCTGTAATTCGTCCGAATTCACATTCGGACCGAAACAAATTGCACATGTCTACTTCACACATACAAACACACACACACATTACACACAAACACACAGATACATACACTACACACAGAAACACACACAAACAAACACACAGATACACCCATTAAAAAATTAAGCCACCCAGCAGTTTCTTACCTTCTGCTGGCTGTGGCTGGTTTGGGGACTGCTCTCCTGGTCGGGCCCCATCCTCGCGGCTCCCCCCTCCTCCTCCCACAAGGCTCAGTCTCTATGTATGAGCTGGGGGGAAGTGACACGCTGTCACTTCCTCCCAGCGGATAGAAAGGGTCCGGTCGCGCTGCATAAGGGCATGGGCCACCCAATGGACCTTCACACAGGTTCCCAACCCGTGCGGTGCACCTGCACCGCCGCCATGGGTTGGGAACTTCTGTTTTAGATGATGGCAGGGGCGGCAAAATGCCGAGGACTGTAACTGCCATCCTTTGTGTGCCAAGAATGATATTACAGTTACAGCTACAGTCCACATCATTTAAAAAAAATAAAAATTCTGTATTTATATTATTTTTGCATTTTGTAATAAACGGTATGTGGGTTACAGAAGAAAGGGGGGCTAAAAAGGTACATGCACAGTTTCACATTGTTACATTCCAGTACATATGGGCATTTCGAGATACATTTGTTTAGTCCAGTATCGGACCGTAACCAGAGGGTAGAGCTCACATTCATGCCCTGAGTTGAGGGTCTGTGTTAATTCTAATCCCCCTATGGAGGGGGGGCCTTTCAGGGTTTATTGGGTGCTGTGGAGCTCCTGTACTGTGAACGTGCGTGGCTGTTGGTATATGGTGGGTAGCAGGGAAGGTGTGACAGAGGAAAAAGGGTTAAGGTTATTGGGGGTAACATTTTGAACATGTGGGATTGTCTGTAGTTGTTGTTTGTGAATTCCTAGGGTATGTATTGTCAGTGTTAAGTTTACTTCTTTAAGGGGTACAGGTGTGGGAGGGTGAGGTGGGGGGGATAGGTGAAGTTTGTTGAGATACGGTTTCGGGTGTCACATCGTGACATGCTGTTGGTATGCCACCCTCGGCTGTGCTGGGTCTTGCCCGATTGTTGGTGACGTTGCCTTGGATGTGGGCCTCAGGGGCTTATGGGCTTGGGTGTGTTGCGGTGTCCTCTGTGATCTATGAGACCCCGTTTTAGCATGCGCATCCCAATCTTGTGCTGGTTGGGAGCTTAGGGGGCCGGGTGGTGTGCCTTTCGTGTGTGAGGGAATGGGTAAGCCCTCGGGCTGAGCACAGGGTTTCGGCCTTCCGGCTTGTGGCGAGGACTGAAGGTGGTGTCTTCTGGGGGGGGGGGTTTGTTCGTTACTTGTCTCGGGAGTTGCTCTTCTGTACCTGGGTGGTGGGACTTCTCCCCATACCGGTTGTTCGTCTTGAGCTTAATGGCTGTGTGTTTGTGGGGAGTGGCTTGGTGATGTATCGACCCCAAGGCAGATGTGAGCCTCGAGTGGTGGGTTCCTCTATGGTGAGTGCCTCCCCCAGTCGTGGTTACCTTGGTCTGTTGATTATGTTAGATGCTTTATTTACTGGGATGTGTTGTGTCTCATCTTTGCCCTGTCGTGGCCCATTGTCTCCCGTGCATTCCGTTGAGGGCTGTGAGGGTGGTGTGGGGTGAGGGTGCTCGACCGGCGTCCGCGCGCCCCGCCGGGCCCTTGAAGGAAGAGGGAGGGAATGGAGTTGGGAAACCTAAAGGAGGAGGGGGTGTAAAATAATTTTTAAAAAAGGGGGGAGAGGGGAGGATGAAGATGCTGAAGTCAGTGGTCACCCTTCTACGCAGAAGAGGAGTCCTTATGATCATATATCTCGACAACATGCTGATCATGGCCCACGATGCCCAACTGCTGAGTCAAGATCTGTCCTGGACGCTGTCCCTCCTTCAAAATCTAGGTTTCTTAATCAACTGGGACAAGTCAATCCTGCATCTTTCCCACACCATGGAGTTTTTGGGATACAACATAGATACGATTCACAGGACACTCAGTTTACCTACCACAAAAGTGAAACTCATCAAGAAGGAAATCCGGTGGACGTTGGCATGACTGATCTTGACTTTGCGACAACTTGCGAGGATAATCGCCCTTCTCTCAGCCTCCATACAAGCAATCTTTCCAGGGCCTCTCCACTACAGGAGTCTACAACAGCTCAAGGCCGCACACCTATCTGCAAGACAACAGCGCCTGGCAACTGAATCGCACAATATCCCTATGGCTCCAACAACTCTGGGGCCCGATGCATATCGACCTCTCTGCCTCCCGGTTGAATTCTCAGCTCCTGTCATTCTTCAGCTAGAGACCGGACCCAGACGCCCTGGCGGTGGATGCCTTCCTCTAACAAACGACTCTATGCATTTCCTCTCTTCTCTCTACTAGCTCGGACCTTATTACATCTAAAACACTCCCAAGCATCGCTGGTCCTGATAGCGCCGTTCTGGACGGCACAACCTTGGTTCCCATTTGCTCATGGAAATGTCTATCGATCTTCCCAGTCTAATCCCTGGATCCATGGACCTACTATCGGATCCCAATGGGAACTCTCATCCCCTTCTGGGCATCTCAGACTTCTGGCGTGGCTCCTCTCCGTAGACCTTGGGTCGTGCCGAATGTTTCACAAGCACCTCTTGCCTTATTGGCAGGAGCTTGGGATCCAGGAACAAGACGATCCTATACTCATGCCTGGAACACATGGATTGGTTGGTGCATGGAACACGTGGATCCCATACGTGCTTCTGTAAACCACAACTTGAGTTTCCTTACCGCCCTTTATGACCAAAGTTTGGCCTATCGCACGATAAACGTATATAGATCGGCGATATCAGCTAGTCACAATGGAATGGATGGTTTCCCGGCTGGGAAACACTTGCTGGTCTGTCGCATTAGATTTGCACCTCCCCCCCATCCTGATACACGGTTTGTGAGATGTCAACCTGGTTCTTCATCTGTTGGAGGATTGGTCTATGAACCCAGACCTTACGCTCAAACAAGTGTCTGCAAAATGTTGCTTGCTGTTGTGTTTAATTTCCTGCAAAAGGGTGTTGGATGTCCGAGCTCTGGATATTGACGCATGTTCCTTCACTCCGACCGGTGTTTTATTTAATATCACCAGACGTATGAAATCGAACATTACTTAATCAATCAAACCATTAATTTTGTCTTTTGCTGGACTCACGGTGACATGTTCAGTTTTAATTGTCACGGATACAAATTACGACATCAGTATTTGAACATATTTTACCACCTGTTTCTCTGTCGCTTACAGCTTGAACCTTTACAATGGTTTAATCGGGACCGGTTTTCTTCCCATGATTGCAATGGAGGTGCTCTCTAGGATCGGATTATGTCTACACATTTTTCAGATGATGGACTGTTGGTCATGTCAAGTCAATTGTTTTATGTTGGTTGTTTATTGTTGAATTTCTGATCATGCACAGTGAAGCTTCAGGTCAACTCACTGCGCATCACAAATTGCGCAAGCACACTTTTATTGTAACCACGTGACGCGGAAGTAATATCACGCGTCACGTGGTCCTCTTAAAGGACCCCAGACCACTTCAGCTCAATGAAGTGGTCTGGGTGCCAGGTCCCTCTAGGGTTAACCCTGCCTGCTGTTTACATATCGGTTAATCCAGCCTCTAGTGGCTGTCTCATTGAGCTTCTCCATAGGACTGACTGAATGCGTGCGCAGCTCTTGCCACGCATGCGCATTCGGCGCATGAGGGAGGAGAGTCCCCAGCGCCAAGGGAGCCTGGCGCTGGAGAAAGGTAATGGATTAACTCCTTCCTCCCCCTAGAGCCCGGCGGGAGGGGGGCCATGAGGGTGGGGGGACCTAAAGACCATATAGTGCCAGGAAAACTAGTTTGTTTTCCTGGCACTATAGTGGTCCTTTAATGCATAAAGTTTGATATAAGGCTTAATCAGCCTCGTTTTTATATTCTTAGCATACTGTTAGGCAACTTGTGTCAATTATACTATATACTGCTACCCATTTGTATGTTCTTATATTTATTATGTGTAATTGGTGTTGCTCCTCCCATATGACGTCATAATGGTGCCAAATTCAAACAGCCAAAGTGTCATTAGCCTCCTATATAAACTCTCATGTGCCAGGCCTATTATTCTGTTATTTTTATCTGCTTGAAGAAGCCTTGCAAGGTGAAACGTGTTGTAGATTTTTAATTATTTTATTTGTATTCAATAAGGGGATTTTTCCAATATTAATTTTTTTGCCTGGCAGCCTGATTTACCATCTCAAAGAGGATAAAAGAATCCTGAGGTGGGGATAATACTACCGACGCTTTGTACATCGAGCAGTCAGTCTGCTCAAAAATATTCTTATACTGTATATCACTCTTTGGTTTTAAAGCTACAGTGAGCTCTATATTATTGCCATTCTTATCTTCTCGGTCTGGATCCCTAATAATGCAAGAATATTTGAAGAATTTATCTACTACATATATCCCACAAGTGGAGATCATTCCACTTTACGCCATACAAACCGGAGCTGGGTATAGCTCTGGTAAGTGTGAGTAGAATAGATTTTACATACTGTTTTATACCACATTTTTAACGTATTGTACTATTGGAGTTTCTCTCTTTATGTTTTTCATGCGCTATTGGAATTACAAGCACTCTTCCATCAAGAATTTTTGATTGTACCAAAGTTTGTCTGTTCAAGTGTATAAATATAATAATGTAAGACCTCACAAGCACAGGAATATAAGCCCTTCAAATAACTATAAACATGCTTCCATAACTCTCTTTTTTGTTTTCTGAAATATTTTGTATTAGGAAATTGTGACTGTCTGGATTTTGATAACATTTTTAATATTAATCTACTAAATTAATGTTTTATTGAATATAATGCGATAATTGAATGGGTACCAGTCTGCTAAACTTCTAATTTTATACATTAACATAACTAACCTAGTTAAACATCTCAGGTGGGAAATTCTGTCAGATTCAGTTCACCTTAGATATAAATCCAATATGAGTCAACCATTGCTTTTAAGCAGAACATGATAAAAACATGATTTCATGAGAGACAGTATTATTGTTTGACTTGCAAGTTCTGTCAGACTTGTGAAGCTCAAGAAATATTTAAATTCTAGTCTGATGCCTAGGCTATAAACCATTTTTTCTTAAAGAAACAATCAAAAAACACTGCAACCACTACATAGTGTTGTAGTGGTTATGGTGCCAGGAACGCACGGTTACCCCTCTGATATAAGTAGTCAAACCGTTTACTAATGGTTTGACCTCTTACCTGTGTTCTGCTGGATTCCACTCCTTGCCTCCACTACTACTGATTATAGAAGAGCCTGAAGCTCTCTGTTTGAGCTGGTCTCCCATATTAAGATGCAGATCACTCCCATTACTCATGGCAATAATGAAAAACAGTGAATTGTAAATGGGTTAAACAGTGAGGCAATGCTCAGTTTGTCAGAGAGTGATAAGGATTCAAACTCTGCCTACATGCTGCAGCACAGGCACACAAGGAACCAATATACACTGTTAATGTTTCCCTACAAGATCCCTTACAGGGAGGGATCCCCCTGCCTCCCACTTCTTGCTCTCCTCTCTGGCTCTGAATAACATGGTGCTTAGAGGCTGCTCAGAGTGACAGGAACTGCAGCATGGCTTCCTGCACTGGGAGGGAAGATCTGAGTCAAGGACACCTACCTTTCCCTTCCCTATGCTAGAAAGACACTCCAATACAGATAAGAGTGCTTGGGAGGAAATGGTATACCTATGTTTTTATGTGTTTGCAGCTCTCTGTGCCAGGGGTGAACCTAGCATAGTTAGCACGGGTGGATTTGACTGTTGACACCCCATTGAAACAGCATTTAAAAAAACTAAAGGTGACCAACCATGTACCATAGCTACTAAGGCCTATTGTTATGGTTAGTGGCAGGCAAGTTCACGCCTTGTATTGTTTGTAAAAAAAAATCTTCCACCACAACTTTTCCATTATATCTTAGGCCCTCTCCAATGTTCCATGTTCCTCATGACTCTCCAATCCTTTTCACATCCCTTGTTACTCCATGACCCTCATGTGTGTTTCCAACCCACCTTCCCATGTCCCTTATGTCTCTCCAATCTTTTTCACCGCCCTTTAACCCTCCCCCCTTTTCTATGTGTATACTTGGAAATCTGTATGTGTATACTTGGAAATCTGTATATGACTATGATTATTTTGTTTAGTGACTTGGTTTGTTCTTAGCATACATCCCTTATCACAATGTATTGAAATACTACAAAAACTCTTAAAGGGACACTATAGTCACTCAGACCACTTCAGCTCAATGAAGTGGTCTGGGTGCCAGGTCCCTCAGGTTTTAACCCTTCAGATGCAAACATAGCAGTTTCAGAGAAACTGCTATGTTTACATTGCAGGGTTAAGCCAGCCTCTAGTGGCTGCTTTCCTATTGACAGATTGAATGCATGCGCTGCATTTGCCGCGCATGCGCATTCAGCTCCGCTGACATCGCCAGAGGGAGCTGACGTCGGCGGGGGAGGAGAGGTCACCAGCGCCGAGGGAGCCCGGCGCCACGGGGGGGACCCTGAGGGTGGGGGCAACTACTTCTGCCCAATTGACTGTTTTATCATGGCTGATAGTTTATGAACTACTGATGACTTCTGCATTGCTGAAATTTTCGATTTACTGGTGTTTTCATAATGACTAATGGAGTGACCGTCATTTTTTGCATGGCTGACGATTTCTGAATGACTGACTGTTTCTGCACAGCTGTTGATGTATGTGCTTCTGACTTGTTCTGCATGGCTGGGGACTTCCGCATGACTGCCGTCTTTGGTATAACTGACTCCTCCTGCATGACTGACACCTTCTGTATGATAGGTACCTTCTGCATGACTGGACTCTTTCACATGACTGCTTACTTCATGACTGAAGCCTTTTGCAGGATAGTCACTTTTTTATGACTGGCATCTTTGGCATGACTGGCATGTTTAGCATGACTGGTGACTTTGGATGACTGGCATCTTTGCCATGACTGGAGACTTAGCATAACTGGTCATTTTTCCATGACTAATTGTTTCTCCATGACCGACACCTTTTGCATGACTTTCTTTCTGCATGACAGATGTTTTTGGCAAGGCTGATGCCTTCTGCATGACTGGCTCCTTTGTCATAACTGGTAATTTCCCCATGACTGATCCCTAGTGTTAGACTGAGATGACTTGTACCTTTTCTATGCTTGGTGTCTTTAACATGACTGGCCCTTCCTGCACGATAGATGCCTTGGGCAAGACTGAGGCCTTCTGCATGACTGTCACTTTCTGCATGATTGATGTTTTTGGCATCTTTTGCAAGACTGGTATTTTTGAGATGACTGAAGCCTTTGGCATGACTAGTGATTTCTTCATGATTGATCCTTCTGGCATGACTGGCTCCTTTCGTATGATGGAAGCCTTCTGCATGATTGTTGCCTTTGGCAAGATAGGGACATTTTGCTTTTGCATGACTGCTATCTTTGAGATTACTGGCCCTTTCTGTATGACTGGCACCTTCTTCATGACTGGTGCCATGGCCGATGCCTTCTCCGTGACTAGCACATTTTGCACGACTAGTACCTTTGACATGACTGGTGAAGTCTCTATGACAAATCCTTTCAGCATGACTGTTGCTTTCTGCATGAGTGATGCCTTTGACATAATTGACTCCTTTCTGCATGATTGGTGTTTTTGGTTTGATTGGCACCTTTTGCATGACTGGCATCTGTGAGATGACTGGAGCCTTTGGCATGACTGGTGATTTCTCCATGATTGGTCCTTCTTGCATGACAGACTGCTTCTGTATGACGGGAGCCTTTTACATGATTATTGTTTTCTGCGTGATTGATGCCTTTGGCAAGATAGGCACATTTTGAGATTACTGGCCCTTTCTGTATGACTGGCACCTTCTGCATGACTGGTGCCTTCAGAATGGCTGATGCCTTCTCCATAACTAGCACATTTTGCAGGACTGGCACAGTTGGCATGACTGGTGATGTCTCTATGACAAATCTTTTCCGCATGGCTGTTGCTTTCTGCATGAGTGATGCCTTTGACATAATTGACTCCTTCTGTATGACTGGCACCTTTGGCATGACTAATGATTTCAGCATATCTAGCACCTTTGGCATGGCTGACCTTTTGTGCATGACTGGCACCTTCTGCTTAACTGGCAACTTCAGCTGGCTCCTGTGCCTGAGTACATATGTTCAAAACACTGCTTCTACTTGGCTTAATTTTATAATCAAATGACTGCTTGGACTCCACTGACTTCTTATACGCCACTGACTGCTTTTACTGCTGTTACTGCTTCTACTCCACCGACTGCTTGTAAAGCACTGACTGCTTCTGCAGTATATTGAACAATCAGAAATATGTCATAATCCATAAGTGGGTTATAGCCAATTACAATGCATCCTCCTGATTGGTTGGTAAACAGTGCAGCTCAGCCAATGAGAGATCAGTGTGAGCTCAGCTGCTGAGTAGACTCCACCCACAGCCTATCACTACCATTTGCAGCTATATTTAGTTTTGTTAGATAAATAAAATCTGTGTCCAATTTATTGTAAACTGATTTATTTAACGAAAACTGTCACTTACTCAATTTTAGAACAAACTAATAGCTAACTAAACATTAACTACAGGTTGTGCTAAAATTATTTTATATTAACTTTTTATTTCTCATACTCCAGTAACACAGTACAGAGCTCTCTGTATTGTGTAAACTGGGAATTCCTATGAAGTAGGGTTAATGTAGGGAAAGAGTTAATGCGGTGTTATACAGTCAGGTCCATACATATTGGGACATCGACACAATTCTAATATTTTTGGCTCTATACACCACCACAATGGATTTGAAATGAAATTAACAAGATGTGCTTTAACTGCAGACTTTCAGCTTTAATTTGAGGGTATTTACATCCAAATCAGGTGAAGGGTGTAGGAATTACAACAGTTTGTATATGTGCCTCCCACCTTTCAAGGGACCAAAAGTAATGGGACAATTGGCTGCTCAGCTGTTCCATGGCCAGGTGTGTGTTATTCCCTCATTATCCCATTTACAAGGAGCAGATAAAAAGGTCCAGAGTTCATTTCAAGTGTGCTATTTGCATTTGGAATCTGTTGTTGTCAACTCTCAATATGAGATCCAAAGAGCTGTCACTATCAGTGAAGTAAGCCATCATTAGGCTGAAAAAACAAAACAACCCCATCAGAGAGATAGCAAAAACATTAGGTGTGGCCAAATCAACTGTTTGGAACATCCTTAAAAAGAAAGAACGCACAGGTGAGCTCAGCAACACCAAAAGACCCGGAAGACCACGGAAAACAACTGTGGTGAATGACCGAAGAATTCTTTCCCTGGTGAAGAAAACACCCTTCACAACAGTTGGCCAGATCAAGAACACTCTCCATGAGGTAGGTGTATGTGTGTCAAAGTCAACAATCAAGAGAAGACTTCACCAGATTGAATACAGAGGGTTCACCACAAGATGTAAACCATTGGTGAGCCTCAAAAACAGGAAGGCCAGATATGAATTTGCCATTTGATATGAATGAGACCAAGATCAACTTGTATCAGAGTGATGGGAAGAGAAGAGTATGGAGAAGGAAAGGAACTGCTCATGATCCAAAGCATACCACCTCATCAGTGAAGCATGGTGGTGGTAGTGTTATGGTGTGGGCATGTATGGCTGCCAATGGAACTGGTTCTCTTGTATTTATTGATGATGTGACTGCTGACAAAAGCAGCAGGATGAATTCTGAAGTGTTTCGGGCAATATTATCTGCTCATATTCAGTCAAATGCTTCAGAACTCATTGGACGGCGCTTCACAGTGCAGATGGACAATGACCCTAAGCATGCTGCAAAAGCAACCAAAGACTTTAACCCCTTAAGGACGGAGGGCGTACTATTACGCCCTGCAGGAGCCGGCTCTAAACGCCGGCGGGCGTAATAGTACGCCCTCACTTTAATGGCCGCCCACGTGGCCGGCGCTATTCGCCCGCTGCAGATCGCGGTCGGGGGGGATGCCCGGCCCCCCAGGCAACCCCCCCTGTGGCCGGTGACCGCGATCTGCAGTCACTGATCGCAGTGACAGGCTGTCACTGCGATCAGTTTTTTAACGTGTGTCAGCCGATTTCAAATCGGCTGACACACGTGGCCAGCGGCTTTCCCCGTGCAGATCGCGGTCGGGGGACTTACCTGGCCCCCCAGGCAGTCCCCCTGGGGTCAGTGACCGCGATCTGCTAGCTCTGAGATCGCAGTGACAGGCTGTCACTGCGATCTCAGAGCGCTCTGATCGCAGTGACAGCCTGTCACTGCGATCAGTGTTACATGTGTCAGCCTATTGGCTGACACATGTAACTGGCACAAAGATCCCCCTGCAGATTGGAAGGGGGGAGTGCTTGTACCACCCAGGCACTCCCCCCTGTGGCCAATTACCCAATCTGCAGGAGGTGATCACAGTGACAGGCAGTCACTGTGATCACTGATCCTGTATGTCAGCCAGTGATGTGAAATCACTGGCTGACACTGTCTCTGCCCCCTGTCCTGTAAAAATAAATAAAATATTAGTTAAAAAAAAAAAATTACAGTTAAATATAAAATATACTTAGATCATATATATTATATATATATGATCTAAGTATATATATATATATATATATATATATATATATATATACACACACACACATTTACACATACACGAAGTGTATTTAAATATTAATATATATAATTATTTATATATATTACTATCAAATTACACGTAGACTAATACTGATTAAATATATATATATATATTATTGTTATATATATATATATATATATATATAATATAAAAAAATGTAAATACGTAAAAAAAATAAAATTAAAAAATAATTAAAAATAAATAATAAAAAAATATATAGATGTTTGTTATTTCGTTCTAACTGTATTGTGATATTAATATATATATATTTATATCAAAATACACGTAGAACGAAATAATATATATATCTATATACATAAATATATACATATATATCACTAAATATATACACCTATATATAAATAAAAATATTTTAAAAAATTATATATATATATGTATATATACACATATGTATATATATACATATATTAATTCTACACATATATTTATGTAATATTTTTACATAATTAGGTATCCTAATTAATTACAATTAGCGGGACCTGCCTGACAACCCATGCCGAAAGTATAGGGAATTTAATTTGCTAGCACTATATTTAACCCTATAACTTTCCAAGACACCATAAAACCTGTAAATTGGGGGTACTGTTTTACTCGGGAGACTTCGCTGAACACAAATATTAGTGTTTCAAAACAGTAAAATGTATTACAACAATGATATCGCCAGTAAAAGTGAAGTTTTTTGCATTTTTCACGCACAAACAGCACTTACACGGATGATATTATTGCTGCAATACTTTTTACTGTTTTGAAACACAAATATTTGTGTTCAGCGAAGTCTCCCGAGTACAACAGTACCCCTCATGTACAGGTTTTATGGTGTTTTCAAAAGTTACAGCGTCAAATATAAGGCTTGCGTTTCATTTTTTCACATTAAAATTCGCCAGATTGGTTACGTTGCCTTTGAGACCCTATGGTAGCCCAAGAATGAAAATTACCCCTATGATGGCATACCATTTGCAATAGTAGACAACCCAAGGTATTGCAAACAGGGTATGTCCAGTCTTTTTTAGTAGCCACTTAGTCACAAACACTGGCCAAAATTGGCATTTTTTGCATTTTTCACACAAACAGATACTAACGCTAACTTTGGCCAGTGTTTGTGACCAAATGGCTACTAAAAAAGACTGGACATACCCCATTTGCAATACCTTGGGTTGTCTACTATTGCAAATGGTATGCCATTATGGGTGTAAATTTCATTCCTGGACTACTATACAGTCTCAAAGGCAACGTAACCAATCTGGCGAATTTCAATTTCAAATGTAACGTGCTATATTTGACCCTGTAACTTCCCAAAACGCCATAAAACCTGTACATAGGGGGTACTGTTTTACACGTGAGACTTTGCTGAATACAAATATGTGTATTTTATTGCAGTAAAAGCAAACAGTATTATGACATTGACCGTTAAAATGTCATGTAGAACTAAAAAAATCAAAAAAATCTTATTTTCTCCCATTTTTTTCATATTAAATTATGTTTCATAGCTAAATATTTGATATTAAATGAAAGCCCTGTTTCCCCTGAATAAAATGATATATAATAAGGGTGGGTGCATTTACTATGAAAGAGGTGTATTACGGTTGGACAGACATGTAGCGCAAATGCCAGGTTTTGTTTACATTTTGTTTCGTTCACACTGTGTACATTTGGCTCCGTCCTTAAGGGGTTAAGGGAAAGAAGTGGGATGTTATGCAATGGCCAAGTCAATCACCTGACCTGAATTAGATTGAGCATGCATTTCACTTGATGAAGACAAAACTGAAGGGATAATGCCCCAAGAACAACCAGGAACTGAAGACAGTTGCAGTAGAGGCCTGGCAGAGCATCACCAGGGATAAAACCCAGCGTCTGGTGATGTCTATGCGTTCCAGACTTCAGGCTGTAATTGACTGCAAAGGATTTGCAACCATGTATTAAAAAGTGAAAGTTTGATTTATGACTGTTAAGCTGCCCCATTATTTTTGGTCCCTTAAAAGGTGGGAGGCACATATACAAACTGTTGTAATTCCTACACCGTTCACCTGATTTGGATGTAAATACTCAAATTAAAGCTGAAAGTCTGCAGTTAAAGCACATCTTGTTTGTTTCATTTCAAACCCATTGTGTTGGTGTATAGAGCCAAAAAGATTAGAATTGTGTCGCTGTCCCAATATTTATGGACCCGACTGTAGTTAGGGCAGAGTTAAGGTAGGTGTGGGGTAAGAAATAGTATAACCATAGGGTTAAAAGTAGGGCTGTTGGGGACGGGGCCTGAACCGCATGGAGGATGGATGTGCTGTGGGAGAGCTCCTGCTTCAGCTTGACTAATACACTCTCATAGCCCACTCACATCACACCGAAATGCCCTTTCCTGAATCCCACAGACCTGGGCAGCGGAGCGGAGTCCTCGGGGGTGCCCCATGGCGGGGACAACCCTGGGATGCCGGTGAGGTCTTGCACACTCGGAAGTCATGGGAGGCGGCCGATCTCCCGAACCACGAGCCGAGACTTACAATCTGTGGACTAAAGATACCCCGTTACTCCCCCTTTGGACCTTGTGAGTCATCCCGGTCCCCACAAGCCTATTCTCACCCAGGCAACAACCTGCAACTGCACACAGCCCGCTCCTCAAATACAGTGACTATGTTGCTGGAAGCCTCCCACGCTGCATGTACAGTCACATCATGGTGCTGTGGAGCGGTTCCTGCAGAAACTGGATGCAATCTTCCAAAGATTCTGGGGCACCCTGGCTGCGAGACAAGCTCCAAACCTGTCAAACGAAGCGGTATGTGGGGGTGGCGGACAAGGGGGGCCAAGGCCCACTCCAGGCAGAGCTACTCCTCAAGCTCTGGTTGCATCTAAGAAGCACACCGGCTGAGGGCCGTCAGGGGACCGACCCCAAAGCATCTCCCACGCACCTGCCACCGGCGGCGATTATCCACCAAGGTCGTCTGCATTCCCCACAATGGGGTGGACTTGGACTCCGTGAGCCCCCGAGTCCATGGCCTTATGATGCAGGCCTCAACACCGGCCTGAGGCTGGGAGCGGACTTTGGCTCACCACACACAAGACGCCATCCTGCACATATGGAGTGTCACCCAGTGGAAACCCACACGTGGCATCGGATGAAGGCCTAATTCTTTTCAGTGGCACCAATGTCACCATAACAAGGAAAAAGGGCTGTGCGCACAACGTCTTAGGGGGAGTCTGGGGCCAGGTGGCATTTCAGCGAATCCGTTTAATCATACAGTTTAGCATGTTATACATCTCGTAATTTTCCTGTTGCTTTATATGTCTAGCTAGCCTATCACTTTACCTACCTAGCTATTAATTATAAATTTGTGCAAGTATTCTCCTGTGTCCAGTGGCGTACATACCAGGGTCGCAGGGGGCCCGGCCGCCCCTGCGAGCCGGTATGTAGCCAAAGGGCCAGCCTCTTTTCCTAGGGGGCCAGGAGGCGGCCACCACAGGGCCCCCCGAGGCTGGCCCTGCTGACGTCATCTTCCGGCTCCGGCATCAGTACGCGGCGCACGAGGGAGCTGAAGAGGAAGCACTGAGTGTAAAGTGCTCCCTCGCGCGCCGGCCGCCCGCCCAGACAGCCCGCCCGCCCAGTGACCAGGAGCCCAGCAGCACCACTGGACCCCAGGAAATCCCCCCAGCACTCCAAAAGGTAAGGAGGCTGGGGGGATTAAATTTAAAAAAAAGTGTTTGTTAGTGTATGTGTGTGTATGTGTGTATGTTAGTGTATGTGTGTGTGTGTTAGTGTATGTGTGTGTGTGTTAGTGTATGTGTGTGTTAGTGTATGTGTGTGTTTGTGTGTTAGTGTATGTATGTGTGTGTTAGTGTATGTGTTAGTGTGAGTGTGTGTGTGTGTGTGTGTTTGTGTGTTTGTGTGTTTGTGTGTGTGTGTGTTTGTGTGTTAGTGTATGTGTTAGTGTGTGTGTGTTACTGTGTGTGTGTTAGTGTATGTATGTGTGTGTTAGTGTATGTGTTAGTGTGTGTGTGTGTGTGTGTTAGTGTATGTGTAAGTGAGTGTGTCTGTGTGTGTGTCAGTGAGTGTGTCTTTTATTGGGTGTTTGTCTGCTAGTGAGTGTGTTACTGTGTGTGTTACTGAGTGTGTTTAATGCCTGTTAGTGAGTGTGTGTTTGTCAGTGAAAGTGTATGTTTTGTAAGTGAGTGTGTATGTATGTCTGTAACTGTGTGTGTCTGTTAGCTAGTGTGTATGCGTCTGTTCGTGAGAGTGTGTGAGTGTGTGTCTTCAGCATTTACCTTTCTCCAGCGTCGGACTCCTCAGTGTCCGCCTCTCAGCTCCGAATGCACATGCGCGGCAAGAGGCACGCGCGCATTTAAACTGGCCATAGGAAAGCATTACTCATTGCTTTCCTATGGACGTTCAGTGATCACAGTGAGAATCGCGGAAGCTCCTCTAGCAGCTGTCAATGAGACAGCCACCAGAGGCTGGATTAACCCTCAGTGAAACATGGCCGTTTCTCTGAAACGGCTATGTTTTCAGCTGCAGGGTTAAAACTAGAGGGACCTGGCACCCAGACCACTTCATTGAGCTGATGTGATCTGGGTGTCTGTAGTGGTCCTTTAAGTGTGTGTGCATACCGCGGTCACGGGGTCGCAGCCCTGCAACCCCTGCGACCAGGTGCCTGCTGCCATGTGTCGCGGCCCCAACCCGCGCCGAGTAAGTGTTGGGGGGGGCCCTGGATCAATTTTCGCACCGGAGCCCCATGGGTCATGTGTACGCCACTGCCTGTGTCCTAATGTGATATATGTGTTGCTTAGCTTGCGGAATGCTGTTGGGGCACCTCAAGCATGTTGTACACTTTTGCACTGCAAAAATATAAAAAATTAAAACAAAAAGTATGGCTGTTGTAGGTATAAGGTTGGTATAGGGGTCGTTTAAACTACTAAAAATTTATTTTAATTCTAGACATGAGGCATTTATCAATCAGGACTGATACAGCTATTTTGAGTTATTTTTCTTTAATTGAAATGTAAAAATTATTATATGCAAAACTGTGAAAGAAAATGTAATATTGTGTTAGGTGTATGTGTAAGATATTAAAATAAATAAATTAATGTCATAAAATATAACAATATTTAATATTTTTGATAAAACAAACACATAGCACAAATTCTAGGTTTTGGTTTGGTTTAGAAGTTGGACAATTGCCTCAGTCTTTAAGAGCTTAACTATGTGCAGTTCAAAGGTGGTATTAACAAGAAGCAAGCTGTATTGGTTTCCCAAAATTAGCTAGTTAGCTAGTCCTCACAAAACTACACTTGCAGTTACTTAGTCGAGTCTGACTTTTGATCTGTACATGTTCTTTAGTTGGATATTAAAACCTATGAAGAATCAAAAAATTAAACACAATATATGCAGAATTAAAGACTATAAGGACTGCATTTTTGCTCTTTTTTTTCATTTTTAGTTTTCAGATGTACACATGTGAAGGCAGACGTATCACATTCATTTGTCACTGCTCATTAGAGTTAGTAAGTGGGGGGTAGATTTTCACACACAAAGCAGAGTCATCCAAAATCATTTCCATTGTCAACAGGGCCGATGCAAAGTTTGGTTATACAGAGGAGATGCATTTTGCTGCCTCCTCTTCACCTCTCCTAAATAATTACCTTAAATGTATATTTACAATAGAATTAATGGGGTGTTAGCTTTTGTTAACTTCTTTACACTACGTCAGAGAGTGGTGTTACATAGCAGCTCCCATAGAGAATAATAGGAGCCGTTAGCCCCTCAGTAGCTACTTAGTGACTTGCTTTCAATATCAGTAACGTATACTTAGAAATGTTGCAGAAAGTAAGCAGCCACTGCTCACTTAAAGTAGTGACAGACATTTTAGTGAAGAAAGGTTGGCCAAACTTACATGGGATCCACTTTTTTAGTAGCCTGTTTAACATGACCTACCATCATATCAGCATTAATGATCCCTCTTCAATCATATATCTAGAAATCAGCCCCTTATTTATGCTGCAGTAGAGACTGTCACATATGCCAGTCATGTATCTCTTAGTATGACACATCTTCTACCACAAGAGTAAGTAGTGGTAGGATAATGAAAGTTAGAGTAGAGTGGGCAGTTGCAGGATAGTGGGAGTTGGAGTAGAGCTGGCAGTAGAAGGATAGTGGGAGTTGGAGTAGAGTTGGCAGTGGATGGATAGTGGGAGCTGGAGTAGAGTTGACAGTGGAAGAGTATTGGGTGTTTTGGGCTTTGAGAATGTTTGGAAGGGAATTATAAAGATTAGAAACTAATTTATTCTGTCACTGTTTACTTGGGGTCCTTAAGATGCAGCAGGAGTTGTGTCAGTCACTCGACTACATACATCTCTCACTGCTTCTGCTAGTCTCAGGTCTCTCCTTACTCACCTTGCAATCCTAGCAGTGATCTCCTCCTTTCCTGGCTGTGATTGAATGCCCTGCCCCGTCTCTTCCTCTCAGCACAAGTAATGCCCTGGGACAATCTCTATAAATCGAGCTGCCTCTGTTTGACAGCTGCCAGCAAATCCTTACCCTTATCGTCGTCAGAGTTGGTGCACCCCTTGCTGGAGCGCCCTAAGGCAGCTGTCTATACCGCCTTATGGTAGCGCCAGCCCCGATTGTCAACCAGTTCTATGACAAAGCATGAAACAGGAGTTGGAATATAGCATGAATTGTAAAGCATTACATGAAATATAACAGATAAAATATGAAGTTTATACAGATATCAGAGTATAAAGTGGGGTTGAATAAATTTATTGGAGACTTTTTTTTTTGACAATTATTTTTTCACTACATTTCAAATACAGTTATTAAAAACGGTTCCTGCACCTGAGCGGGACTAAATATCTTGTGTGGGAAAGCAAAGACTTATAATGTTTTTATACGATATGCAGGAACTGTTGAGTTTGCCTTTTTTTGCAGATACCTTCAGTTTGAAGATCTACTACTCTAATTCACAGATTTTACTATTAACATGACGTAAAGTCATGATTTAATTAACAACACAGAGGCGAGTATTATGCTGCACTCTTTCTTTATTACCCTCAGCAGCAAATACAAAATTATAACATTAACTCAGAGTATGATAACAATATTAGCATGAGAGGTATATCTTCCTAGCAACAGGAACAGCCAATCAGATTCTACTTCACAGCATAATACGCGTTGATCAGTAAACTACTTCCTCTTTCTTGCGATCCCGAACAAGGACAACCATCCAACCAAAAAAGGGGAATCCACAAGAAGAGAATGCCAACAGAGATGTGAGGTCAAAATCAAGCTGGAGTAGAGGAGAAATATGGTAATATTCAAGTATAAAACTGAATGTATGCATAGACTGTAATACATGTCATTAAGTATAATTAAACAATATTAGTTCAGAAAAGTCTAAACTTAACTGTAGACAATCAGAAAACTAAATAATACCATACTCGAAGACTCACCGTGAAGTCAACTTACCCATATCCATCCTGGCCTGGGTGGGAGAGATAATACTCGCCTCTGTGTCATTAATAAAATCATGACTTTACGTCATGTTAATAGTAAAATCTGTGAATTTTATTAAAGGACCACTGTAGTGCCCTGAGGGTGCCCCCACCCTCAGGTTCCCACTCCCGCCGGGCTCTGGGGAGAGGAAAGGGGTTAAACGTACCTTTTTTTACAGCGCCGGGCGGGAAGCTCTCCGCCTCCGATCCTCCTCTTCGGCTGAATGCGTATGCGCGGCAGGAGCTGCGCGCGCATTCAGCCGGTCTCATAGGAAAGCATTTATAATTTATAATGCTTTCCTATGGACGCTTGCGTCTTCTTACTGTGATTTTCACAGTGAGAAGCACGCAAACGCCTCTAGCGGCTGTCAATGAGATAGCCACTAGAGGCTTTAGAGGCTGGATTAACCCGTTTATTAAAAAAAAAGGGTTAATCCTAGAGGGACCTGGCACCCAGACCACTTCATTAAGCTGAAGTGGTCTAGGTGCCTAGAGTGGTCCTTTAAGACACAGAGGCTCCTATTATGCTGGTTTAAAGCTGGAAAATAACGTTCCCCCGCGAAGTGTTGAATAGGTCGAAAATAAAAATCACGAAGAGTGGACTCTTAAGACCAATCAGCCGCTTTCAAGATATCTTCTAAGCAACAAACAGAAGAGGCTTTGGAACCCGAATGGGGCAGAATTATAGACATATCAATACCGGCAAACGACATAACCCATTTGCCCTATGGAGCCAATGTGGGTGAAGAAACTGTGAGAGGAGTTTTTTGGAAGGAGATGAAAAGTTCAGGTTTCGCTGGAGTCCACAAGGTAGCAGTACAAAGTTTATATTCACGTAGGCATGCGACCAGGTATAGGAGAGGTCGAATACCAAACTGATTTGGAGGAGGTCTGTGTTCTTCGAAAGATATCGAAGACAACACCTTTTGGAGTAAAGGAAGGAGCCACAATATCAAGGGCTCGGACATCAGATACTCTTTTGCAGGAGCTTAAACAGAGGAGCATGACCAGTTTGGCTGAAAGTTGTTTGAGTGAAAATAAAGTATTAGTTGTCCAAGACTCAAAAAATTTTAGGACAATAGATACGTCCCAGGTGACGGAGTATCTTGGCAACGGGGGTCTAGTGAAACGGATACCACCTGATCTCTGGCCATTACTTCAAATATCCCCTGCTCCTGCTTATTACATTTAGATTGTTAAGCTCATGAGTTATCTTGCTGAGTACATTGTTTAACCCCTTAACGCTGTTACGGCGTTCTATGCCGTTGCGGCTTTAAAGGGCTTTAAAGCCGTTGGGGCGGCATAGAACGCCGTAACGGCTTTCTGCCCCAGGGGATCGCAGCTACTTACCTTCGCTGCGAAACTCTTCTGGAGGGCTGCCAGACCGCCCAGGCAGCCCTCCCCCGGCGAATGAGGCCCCCGGGGGCCATGTGATCGCTCTCAAAGATCACATGGCCCCCTATAGCTGGCTATGGATCTGCCAGCAGGGGGGCTGTCTGAAATATCAGACAGTCCCCCTGCTGGTGGGAAATGTAAAAAAAAAAAATTAGACATGTTTTAAAATAAATTAAATATTATATATATATATATATATATAACGTCATACGTTGTGTATTTTAATACTAATATAAGTATATATATTAGTATTAAAATACACTTAGAATGACATTACATAGATATAATATGTATATATATTATATATATAATAGATATATACACCTATATATACGTATAATTACATTAATAAATAAATAAAATAATAAAATAAATAAAATATTGAAACAAAATTTTATTAAAATTATATATTCATATGTAATTTCATTCTAACTGTATTTTGTTATTAATATATATATATACTGGTAACAAAATACACTTAGAATGACATTCTATATATATATCTATCTATATATAAAATACAAGTAACCGCAAACATATATATATAGATAAATACATATAATTACATAAAAGATTACATTAGTATACACGTAGAATTTAAATACCTTAAAATGTATATATATTTAAATTCTACGTGTATATTTAAGTAATCTTTTAACATAGTTATGTGATGTGATTAATTAAAATTTGACTGACATGCCTGACAACACAGGGAGAAAGTGCAGAGAATTTAATTCTCAAGCACTATATTTGACCCTGTAACTCTCCAAGACACCATAAAACCTGTACATAGGGGGTACTGTTTTACTCAGGAGACTTCGCTGAACTAAAATATTAGTGTTTCAAACTGGTAAATTGTATTACAACGATGATATTTTAAGTAAAAGTGAAGTTTTTTGCATTTTTTACAAACAAATGGCACTTTTATGGACTATATTATTGTTGTAATATGTTTTACTGTTTTAAAACACTAATATTTGTGTTTAGTGAAGTCTCCCGAGAATAACAATACCCCCCATGTACAGGTTTTATTGTGTTTTGGAAAGTTAGAGAGTCACATATAAGGCTTGCATTTCATTTTTTTGACATTGAAATTTGCCAGATTGGTTATGTTGTCTTTGAGAGTGTATGGTAGCCCAGGAATAAGAATTACCCCCATGATGGCATATCATTTGCAAAAGTAGACAACCGAAGGTATTGCAAATGGGGTATGTCCAGTCATTTCTAGTAGCCACTTAGTCACAAACACTGGCCAAATATTAGTTTTTAGCTTTTTTCACACAAAAACAAATATGAACGCTAACTTTGGCCAGTGTTTGTGACTAAGTGGCTACTAAAAAAGACTAAACATACCCCACGTTCAATACCTTGGGTTGTCTACTTTTTCAAATGGTATGCCATTATGGGGGTAATTCTCATTCCTGGGCTACCACACCGTCTCAAAGGTAACATTACTAATCTGGCAAATTTCAATGTGAGAATGGAACATTCTATATTTGACCCTGTAACTTTCCAAAACACCATGAACCCTGTTGTACTCGTGAGACATCGCTGATTACAAATATGGACATTTTTTTGCAGTAAAACCTAACAGTATTATGACATTCACAGCTAAAATGTCAGACGGAAATACAAATTTTTAAAAAAATCTTATTTTCTAAAATTTTTTTACATTTTATTCATAATAAATATGAATAGTTAATGATAAATTAAAGCCCTGTTTCTCCTGAACAAAATGATATATAATAAGTGTGACAGCGGTGAATTACGGGTGAACAGACATATAGCGCAAATTCCACTTTTTGTTCACGTTTTGGTTTGATCAGAACGCGTACTATTGACTCCATCCTGAAGGGGTTAAAGGTCCTATATTTACTAGATTGTAAACTCACGGGCAGTGTCCTCTGTTCCTTTTGCATCAGTACATAATCACTATTTGTCTGTATTCCCTCTATTGATGCTAAATAAATACCAAATAATAATAAATATCATATAATAATTAGAGCATATCATTAAAAATGGAGATTACTTATAGGAAGCAGCAAAAAAACAAACAAAAACCTACAGCCTGAGAGGGTACATGTAACACATGGCATACTGAATAAACATAACTATTAATTAATACTTCCCTCCGGTCCATCAATGACTATATATGGCTATTAAATCTTCACTTAGTATTTTGTTTTAGGGAAAATGAAATCCGAATGCTGACTGAACTGGCACAAGTCAAGCAGTAAATAACCACAATACACTGTCTTGCTCATCATAAGGCTAATTTACTTCAACTGTTCATTTAAAACCACTGAGCCATTTTTATACGAAGTTATCACTCCCAATATTATTAATTTTTAAATGTGGAGAAAGCGATATCACAGGTATTACTAAGGAAGGCATTCATTTGTACAATTTATCTTTTTTTTTTTTTTACACATGTGTTCATGCAGCATGATGTTAATATAATTTAAATGTCTCTTCAATTATACCTCTTAAAGGGGAAGAATTGTATAATTTTGTAATTCCTTTTCATTTCTGGTGAACTTAATTTGCACTTTGAACAACATATTGTTGGCTGTATTGTAATTTTATTTATTTATTTATTTATTTATTTATTTTATACTCTCATATCATAGAGAAAGCAGATAAACAATAGAAAATGCATACCAGCAATGGAGATCAGGCATACAATGTATGTATACACAACTGCAAGACTGCACAAGGAAAACACAATGATATGAAAGGGTTTTTATAATAACAATTATAATAAAACATGAAAGTTCAGACATCTTGCATGCAATGTATTGCCTGCAAAGAAGAATTGTAAAGATTGGGATAGCATCCAGATAAACACAAACTGTTCTCTGGAGAATTAACGCTTGTCACAGTAAGAAAATGAACATAGGGAAATTGCCCATAGAAAATAATAATGTGAGTCATATCGGGAGGGATGGATAGAAAGAAAGTCCAAAATAAACAGTAACCCATAATTACCAGGCAAAATTATCAAAACAAACAGGACACCTGTTCTCTGTTGCGGCTGAAGTCTTTAGAATCAGTCCAGTAAATCAAGTTACTGCTGCAGTGGTTGAACTCAAAGGGACACTATAGGCACCCAAACCACTTCAGTTCATTGAAGTCGTCTGCATGCCGTGTCCAAGTTCCACCATCAGTGAGAAACTGCAAGGATTACATTGCAGGCCTAAGACTGCCTCTAGTGGCTGTCAATCAGACAGCCACTGGAAGCACTTTCTGACTATTAAGCGACTTTTGGTTGTCCTCACGCTCTGCATGAGGACATCCAGCATCACCTAAAAGACCACTGTAAAGCATTGAAGCCATGCTTTCCTAGAGGGAGGGCCCAACGCATTTACGGCGCTCCTCGCAAATGCGATTACAAAGATAGGGTAATGTAATTGAAGTGGGAGTGAAAATAGGATTACAGGTGTTGGGTAATGTGATTGGCCCTGGTGTAATACGATTATAGGTTTTCCACTCTGCGGAGTATTTACTGGACTATACCAAATTACACATTTCTATCTATAAAAAGTCTCTTGCCAAACAATTCGGAATGCAGCCAAAACTTTTACCCCGGTCCTCTGGAAGAGCACACACCCTTAGACATACCATCAGTGTATAGCGGAAGGTTGATGAAATTAACAGTATGGAGGAAATGACTGCATCCTTATATCATAAGTATTACCTGTGCCCCATGGTTTACATGCCTTATTGAGGGAGCCACAGAGAGGGAGGATGTCTCTTCCCCCCCACCCATTGACTATCATTTCAAACAAATCCCACCCCCAGCCAAATGGGGAATTAATATTCCTTTCATCTCTCTCCCTCTTCTTCTTTTGGTACCCTTTTAAGTACCTGTTCCTCTACCTTGATACTGGACTATTTAAGTACCGGTAATACTTTAACAATCATGTCCCTCAATTTTTGTTGTTAGTTGGCATGATGCTTATAATATATCACAGTCTGCAGCATCCTGAGTTCGTATTTATCTACTTTTTACTATCCCCTGTGCAGGTAAACTCTGTTGAAGACATACTGGTTTGTTTGTTTTTTAATCGTGCTTAATAACGATTGTAAAACAAACAATAGGGATAGAGGCTAAGTGTTTATAGGTCTAGTGTGCGGGAATTAAAGCAGTTAGGCAAATGCTATGAGGATTGAACGGGATGAAAAAAAGCTGGTTGAGAAGTCGGATTATGTGTTGATGGGGTTTTTGAATGGATTAGAGCAGGCAACCTTCAACATTACAAATATTTTGGTAAACATTACCCAAAATGCTTTTACAGCCATAATTCTGGCTAAGCATCAGGAGAGGTGTACTCCACAACATCTTGAGTGCTGAAGATAGCCAATCCCTAGATTAGGGGAAGGGGATATGTAAAAATGAGTTGAGGGCTATGTGAGAAAGGAGAGTATGAGGGGATTAGGGAATGGGTTAATATAATTATGATTATTTGGTAGCTTGCGTTTAAGAGATTAAGGGGGAAGCAACAAGACCTCACTAAATCCAGAGCCACCTTTGCTGCACAGTAAAATCTATATGCAAAGAAAAAAACAACAAAAAACGAACATGGAATGATTAAGAAAGTCTCACAGCTTGTTCTGATCAAGCATTAAAAAACCATAATGATTCTAAAACATTAATCTGACAAATACTCCCACTCTGTAGATGGATTAGTGAATGATATTGCTCCTACACAGCCAGTTAATTAATGTATGATGGAAATATCTATTTAAACATATGTCAGACACCCATATCTTAGAACACACCATGAACAATCATCTTTGTAACCCTAATTATTAGTATTGTAAACTTCTTCAAAATAGTGCACAGTTAAGGGATTCTTAGTCCCCCTCTCCTGATTTGCATGAATAGCGTTAATCGAAGTTCTCATGATAGGATGATTACATTTTAGGAGTCCGCATATTCATACAGTAGGGATATTCTAGTTAGAGATGTCAGTATATATTATCCCTGGTTAAAGTAACTATACCCCACTGAAGTCCTCAGTTAACACAATACTCAAAGAGCCAGAAGGTAATTGTATCTAGGCATCCACTGCCACCTCAACTGTGAGCAAATATTTTACCTCTGTTCTATTATATAGAAGACTAACAAATAGATTAAAAAGGCACTATAGGCACCCATAACACTTCATCTCATTGAAGTGGTCTTGGTGCAGTGTCCCCCTCGCCTTAATCCTGCAATGGAAAACATAGTTTTTAAGAAAATACATACATATACATTGCATGTTTAAGACTGCCTCTAGTGGCTCTTATGTCTTGTGACTTTTTCTCCCCCAAGGCCCTTTGGGTGTCTCTTTTTTCATGTCCCAATCCCCCCTTACACACCTTTCTTAGCCCCTCTATGTGTCTCTTCCCCCCAACCCCTTGCCTCTGCCTCCCAAGCCCTTTTGTGGGTTTTTTTCTTTCCCCCTTCACCAGCCTCTCTTTCCCCTTCCCTAGGCTTTCTTTGTGTCTTTCTTCCCTCGTCCCCTCTGTGTGTCTCTTTCCCCTTCCCCAGTCCCTCAGTGTTTCTCTTTCTCCATCCCCAGCCCCTTTGTGTGTCTTTCTCTCCACAGCCTCTCTGTGTGTGTCTCATTCTCCCCACCGAGCCCCTGTGTGCCTCTTTCTCTGTGTGTCATTTTCTCTCCCTATCCCCTCTGTGTCTCTTTCTCTCTCTTAGCCTCTCTTTCATGTCTCTTTCTCTAGTCCCTCTTGGATGTCTGTTCCACTCCCCCGTTCTTTTGCGGTCTCTTCTGCTTACCTCTATGTAACGTGGCTGAGTGTATCTTCTGTATCCTCTACCTATACCTTCCTGTCAGACAGGGTAGAAGATACAGATCATCTCCCGCCGTCTGGTCGCCCACGATACATGGTTTAACTCACATGAGGTAGCGCTGTGTGATCCTCTCCTGACATTCACCTGGACATTTCACTCTCCGTGTAGGTGCAGCTTATGGTTGCACCAGCCCTGCACACATGTTTACACACTCTATATCTCCGGGACGCACAAACAATCTCTACAACCCCAACATACACACAATACAGCCCCTAGTCACACATAGAACACTACAAATAAACCCTTTTACTAACACACTACACCATATAAAACCCCTCTACACACACAATATCCCACAAGTAGCTTCCATACATACCGTACACATTCCACACCACAGGCAGCCTCCACACATGCACTCTTTACAGCCTTGTACCTCTTTTGTCCTCTGGTATCCCACTTATGGTTACACCATAAACAAGTCTCCAGAACACTGCAGACATTTTCCCCATTCAAGAGCACGTCAGCAAAACTATGTAGATGGCATGCTCTGGTCGGGCATCAAACTAACATACTCATTTTGAAGGAGCATGTTTGCCATTGATAAAGAAATAACATGCCCCGTCTCTGGCCCTGATCCTCCTATCAGGCTGCTCTGCCTTTAAATGCCCAGGCCACATTTTTGGCCCAATCCTCCACACTTCTGGGATCTCTTCATTTATATTAATTTTAGATGATTTATGGCAGTGTGCAGATGTTATATGTTATATATATATAGATCATAAACCCTCTAAAATATTATTGTAGTCTAATTCCCAAGTTACCTTCTGTGGAACCTGAATATATCTCCCTGTTCTTGTTCTACAATAAAATATTTGGTGGATATGTGTTTATCACAGAGCTCCATATTATGAAACATAAGAGTATTTAAACTAAACTAAACGTGTTATTAATAATTAGGTATCAATAGGTAATTTATTTAAATATACTTAATGGGTTATACCATTTTAAAGATGAGAAGTTTTATTGTCTTAGGCATGTAATGAGTTAACTCTTTATAATAAGGCAGAGTGGTTTCTAATTTAGGGAAAAAAGTGATAGAGTGCCCTTCCTCGACCAGTTTCATGGGTAACCAAATCTCCAAGACTAATGCAGTTTAATAGTATACAGGAGCCAGTACACACAATGATCCAAATTTAAAGTGTGGGGTTGAAATAGATACAGAGAAATAAGCCTTGCTCTGCACATACACAAAAACACTGGATATTATATAAATATTTATTGACAACAGAATATATCTTTTACAAGCAGAGGAAATTTCATCTGTAAAGGAAGTAGCAAATTACTAGGCTAATAATAAACATAAGGCTTCACTTAAAAAATAAAATAGTAACATAACCATATGAAAAAAGAGCAACTGCCACGTGGATGCAGTATTCCTGAATATTAATTAGAAGCAAGAGCCTTGGACAGTGAACACATTTTCTGTTTGATAATATCTTATTGCTATTATACGTCCGTATTACTAATATAAAAGTTGACTCACTCACCCAATGAATGCTGTCCACATAAGGACAGTAGTGCCCATAAGCAACAGGACATGGATGCTCAAGAGACTCTCAGTAGAAAAACAATTTGACACAAGTGGGAGATGGCAGCAAAGACATGCTGGGACTATAGGCATTAGAAACTTCTGTAATGGTTATGGTGCTTAGACTGTGTCTTTAAGGTTAGTATTCACAATAAGCTGGTTCACAAAGACATGGGAAAGGTTTTTACGGGACTCTATCCTGAAAAGCAAGAGGGATAAAGAAACATAGAACGTATGTATATACTGCTAATTTCAGATAGTGCTTGACCTCAGTTTGTTGGTGCTGTATGCAGAAACAAAACTTTGTACCCAAGGGTAAAAATAGGAACATGCAAGACACTCAGTTCATCAATTGAACATCTTTGAGATACATTATAACCTTGTGCTAGCATTTACCTGGAGAGAAGGATATCTCTTTACAGGATATAAAAATATAAATATTAGAGGAAAGGTTGCCCAACCTGAAGGCCTGCATAATACCATTCTACCCGCTTGTAGCTTTTGGTCCTTCTATTTCTATCAAAAAGGCACTTTGCACCATTTACTCCTTTACAAAATAAGCACTTTGCACAGTCCACATATCTGCAACATCTACTCAGTATAACTATGGCATCCGGGGACTTGGAGCAAGAAGATCTAGATCAAAAGGCAATTCTCTTTTATCAGATTCTAGCTTCTAATGCAGTCTGCGTCAAACACAGTGTGTGACGATGAACAGCCCTAGGCGAATCACTTAGAAGAGATTGCCACATGCTGACTGCAAGGCTTTTAGCTCTGACCTGCATTTTCCTATTTGTAGTATTTGCAAGAATTCCTAGATCTGTTTCCTTTTGCACACACAAAAAAATCCCCAAAAAACAGTACTAAAGAAACTAAATGAGGCTTGAGTGCTATTTGGGAATTAAGGCTGATAAACACATGTGCATGGGAGATGCCTGCAGGGAATCAATAGCATTAAATCTAGATACTATTTAGCTCCAGGCTCCATTCTATAGAATTATTACTCAGTGTGATTCTTTGTCAGAATAGCCACTATGCTTGATTAGTCATGAAAACATCGCCTGCATGAATAAAAGAAAAACCCCTATTTCTCTTTTGCTATATGAATCGTGATTAGAAAATGAAAATCTTTTTTTTCCTTTTTCCAATATGTGAACAAATCAGTCACATTTCTTTTTCTAAAAAATTAAATAAAAAATAGTGTACCGTAGGGCATTCAGTGGTGCCTTGCTTAAAGTCACAGAGAAACAAAAAAAAATGTACAATGGAATGAATACAAATGTTTCTATTTACAGAATTCTGAATTATGTTATCGAGTGAACATTTTTTGTATATGTCCCTTTTTATGAATTCAGGTCCTGCATCCATTAGTATTCATATCACCTGCACATATGGGATGGGTGCTCAGTTTGATTCTACATTTGGCATGAGTGCAATTTAAATAGGAACAAGCAATTTGTTTTCTCTCGCGTAACGGTAGCTACCTTACATAGCTATGTAATGTATCAACTATTTTGTACAGAGTTCTTTATCGATTTCTGCATTACTGCTCAATCAAATACTTGCTGTCTCAAAACACTGCAAGTGCTATTTGCTTTGCTACAGGCTTTCAGTGGGACCCTGTGTCTTGGCACTGATAGTAGAGAGGTGGTGGTACCCAGAACAATCTAATTTCACACATAGATAATTAGAGCAGCGATTACAATATAATGGGAGACACTTGGATCATCACAAAAGGATTTGGTTCCCATCTTCCTCTGCTGACAGCTTTAATTTTGGCTGATCGATGCTGGCTTTATTCTTGTCTGTGTAAATGTTCTGTAGATATCCAAAAATAAATTTTCTTTTCTATTTTTATAGTTTTCTTTTTATTCGAGACAAGTACTACCCTGATGCATTTTGGTTTTGTCAGGTCTCAAAAGCCAAATAGGGAGGGCTTTTTTTTTTTCATTCTTTTGAACATTCTTTATAGTAATATATCACAGAAACAAATATGAAGTGTATAGTTTATCCAGCAATATGTTGTTTTATGATATTTTTAATTTCCAGACCTCTGATAATGTGACAGAATGATCCAATGGGCCCCTGGCCTCTCCTCTGCACCATTCACCCACCAAAGATGGATTGTATGGCCCGAAGACAGGCTTGGGGGTTTCCCACAGGCCCAGGTACTATGAATTGTTATTTAGGCCTCTCTACCTTATCTAACATCTGACTCCTGAGACTTTTATTGTGTGCTGGGGATTGTTAAGCTTGTATAACGTGATTAGTGTTATGGCTATTGTTTGTGTGCTCTTGTTGTACTGCTCCTTCGGTTTAAAAATAATATTTTTAATATGATTAAGTCAGTGTGTTGTTGTGATTAAGCTGGTATACAAATGTTATTAAGATGGTTAATGTGATTAGTTATGTGTATTAATGTAATTATGCCCGTTAATTTGTTTAAACGAACACGATGTCCTTAGCAATATGAATGTGTATTCCTAACGCTATAGTGCCCTGATAGCCATTTAGGTTACCAGTCCCCACATGTAGAGAGAAAAAAGGTCTTTTACTTACTCTTTTTCTTTCGAAAACACTGGTCTCCACACTGCAGTCCTGCCTCCTTAGCTAAGTTCATCAGGATTGATGATCTCAGCCAATCCTATGCTTTCTTTGGTTGTCTGAGTAACAGCCACTATAGGCATTTAACCCCTCCAATTAAAACATTGCTGTTCATGCAGAATTGAGATGATGTGGTCTGGGTGCCTATAGTGTCCATTTAAGTCAACCATTCCCGTCCAGTGGAATATAAGGCCCTATTCTTCCCATAGTAGAAGAGATTTATTTTCCACTTCTTTGAGATAGTTCTACTGTGATGTCAAGTAATTTTAGTTAGTCAATTCTCTGGGTGTTTTCTGCTCTCGTGGGTGCTCTTGGATTAGAGAAGAGATGATGGCTGAGGTCTGAACCCCAAGCCTGGAACGGACCCCTCTGTATTCTAGTATATTTTCACTACTGGTACAGAGCCCTCACATTCTTTTAGCAGAATGTCATAAATAAAACTCCACTACTAGCCTCACCCTAGTAGTTTACATCAGATGCTGATATGGACGAAAAATATAATGGGTGAAGGAAAACAATAATAATTCCTGTGTCTTGTGAAGCTTGTAAATGTTGTCCTTATGATCCTTATGGAAAATATGAGCAAAATGAATGTGGAGAAGTACACATTGTGTAGGAAAACCAGGATAATTGGTAGGATTGGATTGGTACCCAGGGACAGAATAAGCTCTCCTAAAGATTGGTTTAAAGGGATTTTTTGAAAAAAGTTGTCTTCTACGATACTTGTACTTTGGCAAAAATAATTGCATGAATGGCCCTTAATGAGTCTTTTGTCAAACAGAAATTGTGTAGATATGAATTAGCAAAATGATTGAGAAGGGGTGTTTATGTGAATTAAATAGGTAAATATAAAGAGTATTGGAATTATTAATGGGCTTGTATGCTAGTAGTTTGACATTAATCCTAACAAGTATGAGAAGCCATTGAACGGGCTCGCACAGGGATGAGGTGTGAGAAGAGCATTGGGTAAGGAAGAGAAGACTAGCAGCCACATTCATTTCAGTTTGTAATAAAGCATTTTGGTTAGGCTGATGAAAAAAATAATTACAACAGTCAAGGCAGGAAATCAGGTCTTAAAGTTTCAAATCCTACACTACTAGCCAGGCCTTATAAGTTACTTGCCACTGCAAGCCTGGAGATTCCATGGCACATTCACCAAGGGTATCTTTCTACTTGCCCAAGACTTTCTACGTGTTGAAGAGTCACATCTCCTGATACTTGGACGTTTCCTTGTCTGTCTAAAACTGTTCAATAAACCATCCTGGTCTATTTTAAAACAATATATAGTGTGTTTGAAGAAATACAGTCAAAATACCAAAATGTCTATTGTCCAGAAGTGGAAAATCATGCAGAGGTTGAAAATTACTTTATCTTTAGCCACTAAAAAAAAAACTTTACATAAATTTTCTTGTAATTATTAATAATTGATAATATTAAAGGGACACTCCACTGATCAAATAAAAATCACTGTTTAGTAGATATAGTCACAATGAAAACATGCATGCATTTAATTATGCTCGAAGAGGGTATATCTAAAAACAGCTTGCAACATGCAGAATTCTTGTATGAATCCTTTGTAAGTTCTCCCCTTCTAACGCAGCCCAGGATTATTGTGGTTGTCCAATTACAGAGTTCCCAATATAGCTCAATGAGAAATATTTGCAAGGCAGGTGCTTTAAGCAATTGCTGCCTCTTAAGTTTAGCTCCATTAAGCTAACAATCAGGGAGTAACTGGACCAGTTGTCTTATTGAAATCTGAACTTTTTGTAAACTGAAAAAAATAGGAAACACTTTTCACCCATAAAGCTTTACGGGTCTGGAATGACCTTTTTATATTTATGGACCGTAGATATTGAGAAGCATCACTTCTACATCTTATCACTGCTTCCTGCTTTTGTCTAGGGTATCTGAAGACCTGAAGCCAATTTTTTATCTTGATATATTGTTCCTTTATCAAAAGGAACACTATAGCTTTAGAAATACAAAACTGTAATCATAACAGATAGTGTGCCCCTATCCCGATTACATTAGCCCCCCTCCACCAACATATAACCACCCTTTTAACACTCTTAATTCTAGAACCGGCATCCCTTGGAGCTGGCTCTATCTCCTCCTCATGTGATGTCATGCTGATGGAGGAGCTAATAAGCATGCGTGGCAATCAGTGTATACCTATGGAGATTTTGAAGATGCTTGACATCCACATGCAAAGCATTAAACTCCATGGAAATCCTGGAAGCAGCCCTATTGGTCGTCTGAAAGGATGTCTTAACCTTGCAATGTAAACATTACAGTGTCTCTAAAACTGCAATATTTTACATTGCAGGGTTAAGGGAACAGGGACACTGCACCCAGAACACTTCAATGAGATGGTGTTCTGGGTGCCTATATGGTCCCTTTAATGAAGAATAATAAAAAAAAAAACATAAAAAAAAACTGCAAAGAACAATTTGGGATTCCAATGACCATTAACATGTCATCACAATCTGGTTACTAATGGCTTTATACAAGCATGGAATGTTGCTAATTGAACATTTGCACCTCTATATAGTACTGATGTCAGTAAATTAATGCGGCATTCTATTTGATATAATACCATTAAAGATTAGAATGCTCAGACAGCTATTAATATGATGAATTATACAGTCATTGATTGTTATGGGATTAAAAGTAGCTGCTTGAGGCCAGACGAGATGGCTGCATGTTAGCTCGGCTCCGGCAAAGCAGGCACGTAATTCCGCAGGAACCCGAGCAGAAGCCACAGTGGGGAATCCCAAAAGATCCCAAAGCACCCACACGAGCAGCGGGAAGACATCCGCGGTGAAACCGGGCTCGGTCTCAAAGTTATTTAAAGATTATGCCGCCCGCATGGCGGAACAAACATGACGGAGGGAGATTCCCTCTCCAACCCTCCCAGCCTGGCGGCCTCTGACACCTCGGCAGCATCCACAGACCTGGACATTAAAAATATACTAAAAAACCTACCAACCAAGGCAAATATCGCTGCAATGCTGGAGAGACTGGAAACATCCTTTCAGAGGAGGTCCTAGGCTCCGAAATCAGGCAGGTAGGCCTCCGTGTACAAGACCTGGAGACTGATAGAGATTAGGTACAGACCCAACTACAAACCCTGTCAGATCGTCTAGCAGCCCGCAAAACGCAAATGTCACAGCTCCAAAGAGCGCTAGACGATATAGACAACAGAGGGCGCAAAAACAATATTAGAATTAAGGGCCTGCCTGAATCTGAAGACATACAAGCTTCGCTGCAAGAGTTATTCAACTTATTATTAGAGCAACCTGCAGCAACACCAATCCACTTTGACAGAGCACACCGATTACTCAGACCTAGGGGCAATAATGAGGGCACTCCAAGAGACATCATATGCCGCCTGCACTACTTCACAGATAAGGACCGCATACTCAAAAAACTGAGGGATACCAACCCACCATTGCTGTTCCATGGGCACGAAATCCAAATCTACCAAGATCTTTCATGGCTCACCCTCCAAGCGAGGAGGCACCTGAAACCGATCACTGACCAACTGTGGGCAAGACAGATGGGGTTTCCCCCTTGCCCTTATTGTAACACTCAAAGGGACCACCCACATCATAGCAGAACATAGAGATGTGACACCATTCACTAGAGCGCTGAAACTTGCGGATGTACGCATTATGGACTGGTATGCGACTGACCCAGCGCAGTCCCTGAACCGTCAACCAAGGGACCAGCTGAGATGCTCACCGCCAAAAAGGCAGAGAACAGACACATCAGATAACTGAGGGGATGACACCCACTCACCTGCTCAACTGACATAAGGGACTACAACACACAATGGAACCTTCCAGAGATGTGCTGCAATTAACCTCGCATACAAACCCCAAAAAGACTGATTCAAACCGAGAACTACGGTGGGACTCCGGGACATTATTTACATTATTCAGTCGCTCACCTCGATATCACTCCTCAAAGTTGTACAGAGTAGCACGAGAGACTTGAATGGAACAGGTCGTATACCCATAAATGCACTGTATACGTATGACATATTGTTGTATGCTTCACTAAGTAACACAAGCTCCCTAAAGCCCCCTGAACGCACGACAATGGCGGTTGGCAAATTTATGATCACCCACACATCCAGGAGACCCCCCCCAAAAAAGGGAAGTGAATATATATATATTTTCTTTTTGATATAATTACGAGGTAACCAAGACATCTCTAAACGGGAGCATGGCTCCCACCCCCCTCACATCTTCCCCCACACTGTAACGATCGAACCCATGCTCACCTCCAGCACAATGAATGCAAGTGCCTGCTTGCCCGCCGACACATGATCGCCACACACCAACTATACAGCACACACACTCCTGCAGTCCCACAGGCTGCACCATCAACAGCACTCCTCACATTTCCTCAGCTATACACCTACACTATCACACACATACACGCTAGAACAATTGTTCACAGGTACGTCCGGAAATATAGAGAATCCGGACGGGGGAAGCCCACGCCCCCAGACAACTCTGGCAGAGTGTAAGACCAGATACCTTGTACATACCAGTTTATGTTTATATTTGTTTATATTTGACCATATTTGTTTATATTCAATTTATTTGCTGACTGTTAACGCTGTCTTGCCTTCTGCTAAAAAGGTGCACCACGAAAGGCGCCACAGACAAAGTTGCAGCACACTACACGACTGCAACTGCCCGAGACCCAGGAAAGAGTGCCTCAGCCGCGACAAGAGGGAACCAGACTGCGCAACAAAGTAGGTGACCACACAAACTCATAGCTACACCCCTAGAAGCCACGCCCATAAATGACTTTAAAAATCGTCTCCCTCAACGTCAAGGGCCTGAACACCCCGAATAAACGTAGGCTACTGCTAAGAGACCTGAAAGCACGCGAAAGAGACATAGCCCTTGTCCAAGAAACCCACATCCCCAGGACAGCGAAAATAACACTGAGAGACAGATATTACCCCCAGACCCACGAAGCAAGAGCATTACACAAACGAGCTGGAGTGGCAATATTAGTACACAAAAACTGCCCACTCCAAGTGACAGGGACACAAACTGACCCTGAGGGCCGATATATTGCCATAACAGGCACAATTCACAGCACAAAAATTAGGATCATAAATGTGTATGCCCCAAACGGCCCAGCCCCTGCATACTGGGACAACCTTACGTCAATAATCAACACTGACGGGGGAGGGATAATAGTGGTGGGGGGGCTACTTTAACGCCGTACCAAGCCCAGCTATCGACAGGAGCATGAAGAAAGGCTCGCCCAGGTCCCAGGGGAGAAGTGCACAAGATAAATTTCTGCATACATTCCTCACCAACACACAACTCCTAGACACCCGGAGGCTCCAGCATCCAGACATACGTGACTACACGTTCTATTCAGCGCCCCACGGCAGACACTCGAGAATAGATCACATATTTCTCAACGGTGTAGGGATGTCCAAACTAGCGCACACCGACATAGGCAGCATCACTTGGTCGGACCATGCGGATATCACAGTTACATTAGACAAACTCAAGTACTCCGCCACATGGACCTGGCGTCTTAACACAAGCCAACTTAACAGCGACACCATATGTGAAGACACACGCACCCTCATTAGAGAATACTTCACGCAAAACGACACGCCAGAGGTAGACCCAGTGGCGATTTGGGCGGCCCACAAAGCGGTCCTGAGAGGCGACTTCATAAAAGTAGCAACACTTAAAAAGAAATGCAACAACCGTGCACTGCTAGAATTTCAGGGTTCCCTAAGAAAAGCAGAACAGCAACACAAACATAATCCCACACCTACAAAATTAGCCCAACTCACCGCCCTAAGACACTCCATCAGGGGGATCCTGCTTGAGGGGGTCGCACACTCTATCCAGAGATCCAGACAACTATTTTACCAAAAACCTAATAAAATGGACTCCCTATTGGCAAGAGCACTGGGACCCCGAGGAGTCCACAAACCTATCACAAAGCTACGCACAAACAACCAGGAACTAGTCTGTGCAGCTGTATATTTACCTTAGGTTTAGATAGATTTTTTCTACATCCTTATTTTAATTATACATTTATCTGCATGATTTTATAGGACTAGTTTTTCCATTTTTAAAGGTGTAAGCGCCCACCTTACTATCTTTATAAATTTTAGTTAATCCGGTACTACAAGCCCTATAACCCACTATGTATACTTTTTAGTACATTTCAATAAAGGTTGTTTACCCTATTTATGTGACTTTTTACATTAGGAGGTACTTTTGAGTGGGTTGGGCATCCCACCCACCTGTCGTGAGTGGATTTCCCACCCCATTCTTTGTTGTCTTTATTATTATTTACTTTGGGGTTAAGCCCCTTTACCTCCTGTAACCTCTCTTTCGGAGGAGTGGTGGTAGTTTTTCTACCCCATCATGCCTCCTTCTTTTTTCTAATTTAGGTATTAATCATGATCTACTTGGCGGCTCGTAGGGCACTGGCGCAAAACTGACTGTGCCCGGAAACGCCTCCCATCACAGAGTGTGGGAGCTATGGGAGCAATACCAGGAGAACGGGGCGGGTGGACAAGGGAACTGAACGCACAAGCAGGGTTTAAATAAATAAATAAACTAAAATTTTTAAAAAATAGATCACACGACAAACATCTCTTGGACTACAGAGGCAGACACGCTAACTTACTTTATTACTATTTTTAAGTTTGTATCGTATCATTTCCCATGTGTTTGTTATGATACCGTTCATTATCATTAGAACATAAATACACCAACTGAAGTGTCATATAAAACCACAGTAAGGTCTAAAAGATAAACTAGGACACGTAACATCAGCAACCCTCATGATGACAGATAGACGGCCGCAAAGTTTAGGGCTATCAGTATGCATTCTTGTACCAACGCTTCACCCTTCTTTTCTGTACAATCAAATTGTCTGAAAATGTAATGTGGCTTCTGTGTAAGCCTATACACCGTCACAAATATGCACTTTTTGGTGAAAAATAAAGAATTAAAAAAAAGAAAAGTAGCTGCTTGAAGCTATGCTTGTGGCTTTGAATACACTTTGTATATGACAAGGAAGCAACAATCACAATTTTGTTGGCTTATAATCAGATCTGTGCACACATGAGCCACGGTGCAGTAATACGCGTCAGCTTGCCAGCAACCGTAAGGATAAAAAGATTACTTTAAAATCTGATGCAGTAATAACAAAAGGAAACAGCACTTTAGAAAGACTACAGAGGAGTTG
The DNA here is from genome assembly GCA_933207985.1 of Pelobates cultripes. Taxonomy (NCBI): domain Eukaryota; kingdom Metazoa; phylum Chordata; class Amphibia; order Anura; family Pelobatidae; genus Pelobates; species Pelobates cultripes. The sequence goes on from OW240913.1 coordinate 266,186,914, forward strand.
AATGATTCGTTGTGGGAGCTGATTGTTATAACCAATATGTTACTTCAATTAAAAGAAGACTGCCGAAATCCCCTAATGGTTCATCGTGCCAGCAAAACAGCCAAAACAAAGTAAAATGTTTTCTAGCATGTTGAATCGGATGGCAGGGTGAATGAAAAACATTAGATTGGCAAGGATGTTACAGGATGTTTTAATTGGCAGAATTAAAATCATTAATAATTAACAGTCATCCAGTGAATTTTGTGTTATTCTTATTATTGTCATTTTGTGAACAAAGTCTAAGTTTAACACAGAAATATATATAAAAGACCAAAATGTATACAATGATATTATGATACCAGTAAACATTCCAGTAACCAATATCTTCACATTAGTCCTTTTTTATTTTATTTTTATTTCTCTAATTTCCAGTGTTGCTTTCATTTCTCTATTCTTCTACCTCTAGTGAAACTCTATTTATCTTTCCTTCTTCACATTTGCTCCTTGTCTTCTCTCCTACTCTTTCCACCATGTCTACATGTTCTTTGTGTGCATTCAAAAAGTTTGCCTTTACTAATGCCATGGACTGAATGCCAGTATGAAGGATGTTGTTTCATAATGCATGAGACTTCAGAGGTAGAGGAATAATTTGACTTGTTTGATCGGGGTAAGATGGTTTCAGCCATATTCATACCGTAATGTTAATACTATGTGTTGTAGTTGTGATGGAGTAACTTTTACAAGACATTTCAACAGCACAAGTTTAAAGGAGCACTAAAAGGTCAGGAATACAAACACATATTCCTGACCCTATAGGGTTAAAACCCCCATCTAGCCACCCTGAGCCCCTCATGCCTCCCTATAAATAGTAAAATCATACTTTTATTCAAGCCGGAAGCTGCTTGCTTTGTTTGGTTTCCTTTAGACCTGCCCACTGCCTGCTGACATCAGTAGAAGTGGTAGCCTGATCCAATCACAATGCTTCCCCATAGGATAGGCTGAGACTGAGAAGGAGGCAGATCAAGGGCAGAGCCAGCACAATTCAAACACAGCCCTGGTCAATCAGCATCTCCTCATAGAGCTGAATTGAATCAATGAATCTCTATGAGGAAAGTTCAGTGTCTGCATGCAGATGGAGTAGATACTGAATGTCTGGATGCATTTTAGGCAGCCATGACCCAGGAAGGATCTCTAACAGCCATCTGAGGAGTGGCCAGTGAAGTTATCACTAGGCCGTAATGTAAACACTGCATTTTCTCAGTGTTTACAGCAAAAAGCCTGAAGGTAATGATTCTACTCACCAGAATAAATTCAATAAACTGTAGTTGTTCTGGTGACTATAGTGTCCCTTTAAGTGATGCTTCTCCATAACAGCTAATCGTATTATTTTTTTACAGCATGCTGCAGGAAAGACTTCAACTCCCAGACCAGTACAAACACTGTATAGTATATCAAGACTGTGTAGTTCATTGTTGGTTTTGGTCCTTCATTCTTTTGCACCACAATCCATTATTTGGTAAAAAAATGTTTTGTGGGGGCGGCGCCTGACCAGCAACCTGAACGGTCGCACACAGAGTGCTCCTGCCACACACGCTGTAAAATAAGCACTAAGACCCTAATCGAACCCTGAAACTATGCCAGGGCACAATATTTGAGGAGGGGGCACCCTGGCGATCAGTATGACCCCAGACACAAGCGACTTCAACAACCGTGGCTCGGGGAAGGCACTTTGCGGCGTACGGGAGATGGCGGTGGAGAGAGATGGCCGCTCTCTCCAAACCAGGACCAGAGCAGCAGTGACACTGTATGGCAGCCTAACCCTCCCCCCAGGACCGGCAGGGGTAATCCCGGTCCACTACCCTAAAGCAACTGGGCCAGGGGAGACCTACACTACATACCCGCTGAAACGACACCCCGACACCCTGAACAGCACAATGGCGGAAGCTACGCGTGCAGTGAAGTGTGACATCGAAGTGCTGGACTACTCAGCCAGGCTGAACACCATCTTTAAAGCCTTGTGGGTGAAGCTAGAGAGCCGGGCATAGCACGTCAATGAAAATGCTAGACCACGGAGGGACCAACCTAAGCAACCCCGCAGCAAGCGAGCCACTCCTCCACCTGCCAATGGCCAAAAATAGCGCCGCAGAGGGAACAGCCTTCCGCTCACAAGATGCCCCACGAAAAGATATCACACACGGAGGAGAAACAAAGTGCGGCAAACCCTACTTACACCCAGCAACCGACTGAGACCAAAAGGTCAGCCGCGAAAAGCACATCGTCCTACAGCACACGGGACGCAGACAAAGCCGTGGAGGGACCAGCGGACCTTAGTAACTGCAACACTTACCCGCCCTCTACTAGCCGACGAGCGGACACGGCATGAGATACCTGGAACCGTAGGGTCCCGAGCATAAAGATAGCTGTACACTGGCGGTTAAGCTGCAGAGACCTCCCATCGAGAGGCATTGGCTAAATAGCCCACTGGACACTCACTAAACAGGCAAGGTCTGCGGTAATCACAGCTCAGTCACAGACTCATTACTTCTGGACTCAATCCCTGTTACTTCATAGACTGCTGCATCTCAGTTGCATTACCTGCCACTAAGCATAGATTACACACAATAAGCGAATGCCATAACTCCACTTAAACAACAATATGCGCATGTGTGTGTTAAATAATTGTTATAGCCTGTGTACACATAGTAGATACACCACCAATCTGCCTAGCATACTCAGACAGCGCTGCATAATCCTGGCCAGCTCATGTGAATAGATGTTGAACCTATCCGTTAAGCGACATTTTATTGTTATTTAATCTTCATGCCTAGCCAGCCTCTCTGAGTTACCAAACCGTGTTCCATAGCTTAGACATGATGAACTAGCCTGTACTCCCTGGTTACCTCTTTTACTCTTATTGCATTTTCACTCAGCGTAGCACATTTAAAATTACATTAACGGTATAACCATGCATAGTCAGACACTGTGATAGAAGTGTTTAGCTCAGTTATGTAATTCCATTCCCTAGCCTGCTTTACTTTTATTGTGCCTACTGGACGAAGCTTATCTGTTAGCCAAGAAAAGTTGCCTTTTGTTTTTATGAAGCCCAAGAGAAAACCTTATTTACTTATCTGTTTTAAAAATGTGTGCAGTACCTCTATATTCCACAAACCTGTTTAAACGATGTTACCCACTCTACTTGTTACTGCTGTTGTGGCACAACAAGCGACTGTAATAACTGAATGCACTACAAAAAGAAAGAATTAAAAAAAAAAAAAAACTGTTTTGTTCAAAGGCGGAACAGCCACTTTTATGGAAATTGCATCTTTGACAATTACTTGTAGCATGTGTTCATTTTTATGTTATGCTCCTTTTTCTTTTAAGTTTGTATTATAGATTTTGCAAATTATATACCAATCCTGTTCAGTCAAATTATATAACAATCCTGTTCAATCAAATTATATCAAAAAAATCCTGTTCAGTCAAATTATATAACAATCCTCCTCAGTCAAATTATATAACAATCCTGCTCAGTCAAGGCATGGCCAGGGCATATATTGCAAATGAGAAGACATAGATACATTGTTCCATTTCTCCTATTCTCTCTATGCTTTCCCTGTGCTGACTTCAAGGTGAAAAAGACAGAAGAGTATAATAATGATTGACAGGGGAGCTAAAATGGAGGCATTCAGTTTAGGATAGGGAGAAATACATTTCTACTTTAAATGTATTTTTCACACGTCTGTGCTGTATTGTTAAAAGTGATTTATGAAACATGATAGCTTTATTGTCTCCTTTTCCTGTCCAGCAGGACGTTCTGGGAGAATCGTGGAAACAATTTCTGTACCCAAAACAGACACTTACCAAGGTATGACTTGTAATATGTAGGTTATATACAAAAATCCATTTGAAAAATAACCTGAACCCTTCCAAAAGCAAAGATACTTTTCAGATCTTCACTCTAGTATTCTTAAATGAAAAGTTTAGGCTTCTACGAGACTTGTACTTTGACAAAAATAATTGTATTACGAATGGCCTTCAACAAGTCTTTTGTCAAACCTGGGCCAAGCAAAATATAAATTTTTTTTTTAAAGTGTGTCAACATAAACTAGAGGATTAACAGCAATCCTCAACCGCATCAAGGCACAGTATATAGAAAATACTATAAATGCGTAGATTGCAGGTTTAATTATGGCTTACAGCACATTCAACAAATGCAGGAAAAACTTACTTATGGTTGGCTGTCGCAAGAAAAAATAATAATAATGCTAGGTTGTTTTACATTGTATAATAGTATTCCAATGGACTAATGTTTTAAAAAGGAAAGAGACAGATTCAATAAGCCCATAGCTAAGGATAGAACCAGAAAGAGGATGCTGATGATTTTGTATCAATATCCTATCGAGAGCGAGGCTTATTTTATCCAAAGTAGACTTCAGTTTAACATTTGGTTTGTATTTAGTCAAGAAGAACTGTCTTTAATAGAAACTAAGAAAAAAGATTAGTTTAGTTTCTATGGCGATACTCTTTGAGTGCCACACTAAATAATTAAAAAATGTTCCTCATGGGATTAGTTCCAAAAAGAGAGCCCTAATTTGTTTAACCATAGATTTTTATGTCGCTTACATGACCCTCTAGGTTCCTCGGTTACTGGGCATTGTTAAGGCCATTCTGGGATGATTAGATTCTGTATCAATTCTTGAAAGGATGGAGAAAGAGTACTGGAGATTTACCCCAACCATATCCTTCTTGTGAATATTGAAAAGGAATTTGCAGGCCATTTCTCATTTTCCTCATGAATATTTTCCTTCTTCCTTTGAGGATTTCAGGTTTGCTTCTGAAGTATTACATGACAGTTTCCAAGTAGGTGAAAACAATCATACATGCTAACAGATTTTTATTCTTTGAATATTCTTTAAATTGTTTTAATTTGACATTTGAAAACTAGAACTCCCAATAACAGAACACAGACAAAAAATTCAAAACGCAATGTCTTTTTCTTCAGAAATGATTAAATATAACGGGGAAACATAAGGGAAGATGAGATGGAAATCCCTAGCCCCCTTAGCAGGAGATTCCATGGAATAGGCTGTAATTGGTAAGTTGCAAAAGCATGAAAACACCATGAGATCAAGATTTGTAAAACCTGTACATAATGTTGTTATATATCTGAAGTGATTCTGGAATGAAGCCTCCATTATTGCAAAATAACAGGAGTATTGTCTATTTTAAATCTAGGAAAACTTTACAGAGAGGCTCACAGGCCAGTTTGGGATAAAAAAAAAATCAGCCACCAACCCTGAAAGGTTAAACTATAAACAAAATCTCAGTACAAACATATGTGCATGTATATTTAACAGGTTTATCCGGTTCAAGGATACAGTAAAAACCACCAACTGGACATTGGGACTGTAAAGGTTAATCTCTACCTCCAACTGAAGGATTAACTCTGTAAAGCTCAAACCAATATGGACGACAAATGGTTAACATTGGGTGGGGCTGGTGCAGTTTACATAGGAGTACTGTATTTGATGGGACAGGAATGAAACAGTTAATTGTGTACTTGAAAAAGGATGAAAAAACTATCTGGGGTTGCTGTATCTCTGGTGCATTGAAAACCTACCTGCATTTCAGTTCTGGACTGTCCTTATGGGTGGGATAACTCTAATATGAAAATTATTACATTCTCTCTGCAATGGCTCAAGTGAACAAAACTTTTTTTTAAGACTTGAGCGCTGAGATTCTCTTAGCTTTTTGTTTTGTCTTTGTGTATTTGTATCATCTCAGTGTATTTATTGTCTGTGTGTTTATGTGTGTGAGTATGTGTATGTGTGCGAGTATGTGTATGTGTGCATCTGTGTGTCAGTGTTTGTGTATGTATCTGTGTGTATGTGTCAGTCTGTGCATATATGTGTGGATGAGAGGTGAACTGTATGTGCATACATCCCAGCAACCAAATGTCAACTTGACATACAAACACAAACACTAAACTCAAGAACACCACTGCTTTCATTTAGCAATAGTACGTACAAACATGCAACTTGATTCAAATGCCAACACTACACACAAATCCATATATACATTCAAACACACAAAAGATGCTTACATTGAAACACAAACATTGCTTACAAATACAACTCTGCAACGATGGGCACAAGGAAGATCCCCAGCTGGAAAAGCATTGTGGGAGTTGTACGATAGATGGGGATTTACCTTTGGCCATGCACGCGCTAGACGGGGCCCAAAAAAACTTTCTTGCACCAGGGCCCTCTTGACATAAGTTCCGTCACTGTAGTCTCCCACCAGTATTAGTATTTATTATACTGTTTTACATGCTTTGTCATTTCCTCTAACAGGGCTTGACAAATTTGTTTGGAATCTAGGAGCTGCTAAAAAAAATAAAATAAGGAGCCAGTTTTTTTTTTTTTTTAAACTAGCAAAGTTTAATTTACGAGAAATATACAATTCTTAAAGGGACACTGTAGTCATCAGAACCACTACAGCTTAATGTAGTTGTTCTGGTGCCTATAGCCTGTCCCTGTAGCCTTTTCAATGTAAACGCTGCCTTTTCAGAGAAAAGGCAGCGTTTACATTGCTGCCTAGTAACACCTCTAGTGACAGTTACTCAGACGGCCACTAGAGAGTCCTGGGTCAGTGCTGCACAGTGTGGTCGTAAAGATTGATTATTGCAGCCATGAAGGCAGGACAAGCCACAGAAAACTGTCACGGAGTGGGAAAGAAGGTGAGTAAAAACACCTCTCTTGTGATCGGAGGGGTGCAGGTACCTAAACAGATACACTCTCTGACAGAGACACACACACTGCAATTTTTATTTTAATCCACCCAGCCTCCGTACCTTTGGGAGTGCTGAGTGGGTGTTTCCCTGTACTTCAGTGGGGCTGCTCGGTCATCCTGTGTGCAATGAAGCAGTAATCTACCTGTGGCTCCTCTCTGCTCCCTCGCACTCTCTGTAGTGATGCAGGGGAAATCATATTCTGGTTCCCGGCATCACTATACGCAAAGATTACTGCTCCTTTGTGTGCTGCCCTAGCCTGCTGCCTCCATGCAGCCCAGGGCGACCGGACGGCTCCATTGTTCCCCCAAGCTGCATTTAGCTAAAGGACTTCAAATCCCAGGCACCAGGGCAAAATTTTGAGTCGCCACGGCGACCTGGCACCTGTATAAATATACCGCCTGTTGTTCAATAAACCTCCATTATCATATCCATGTACTTAGTGCTATCTAATGTTTGGGTACAAGGCCCATTGATCACATTGTCCAGTATCTGGTTGATGGTTGGGCAATATCATTGAAGAACATGATGCTGGTCGGCAAGTAGCTATAAGATAACAGGTTCTGGTCTGGATCCAAAGTGAGGGACCAGGCACCCTGTTCCTATTAACAATCTCACTTCAACTGGTATCTGCTTCACTTCTTTTAATATATCCCCCTTCTGCATATTCTGATTACATTGCACCTCTGAGTTAATGTATCTGTGGCACTTACTTGTCGATTGTTTAGCATTACGTGCAATTACTAAGGCAGAGATTGCATGGAATATTGTGTTTCCTTCCTCCATTTACCCTGGATTTTTAACTCCTTTTCTCAATCTGTCTCCTCAGTTTTAATATTATGTTTAACATGTAAACAATTATATCTGGGATGGAGAAGTAGCTTGTGAACTGAACATTTAAAGCCGAGTTTATATATTATATACTTCCACCAGACTTTAGGCATTTCAGTCTTATTAATCTTGGCAAATCAGTCTTGGCAAATGCATTGCAACGCTAAATACCTAATAAATCATTATTTTCTGAAAATGCGAAAATAACATTCATTTGATTATGAAATAAATGACTGACTCACTGCCAGTGTGACTATTTATTAGATATTTTGATTTATTAGAGTTATAGACATAGGAAATTGGATCTAGCATCTTTCTAAAAATGAAACCATTGACTAAATCATTGACAATCCTGTCACATACGTTGAGTGATAGAAAAGGGCAGAGCTTGTTATAATGTCGGATAGGGAGTAAAGATGGAGGCATTCAATTCCACGTTAGGGCAATGTAGATGTCTATGTTTCATTTAATTTTTAGAATTCATAAACACATACTTGTTAAACATAAAGGATATGTATGCATGATATTAAAAATCATAGAAAGTGACTTTTAAAACTCAGTAGAATTCAGTCTTTAAATTGGTTTGGTATCTTGAGAGTGCTTTCAAAGCATTTATTTTGACTTCTTGTTTGTCCTAAAATTGCTCCAAGATGAATCAGAATGTGAAAAGCCTTAGATGAGTCTTGATTTTTTTTATTGTCTTGGTTTTATTGTAGACCACACTCAACCTGCAATATAAATCAGTTTTTTTTTTTTTAAGATTTAGGTTATTTTTTTAAAGATCTAACAGAATGTTCTTTACTTTGAACGAGGCACATAAATATTAACTCCTTTCATTTTATCGCCTTGACTATTTCCATTTAGTGTACAGTATTGAACCAACTCATCACATATCATTTTCCTTTCTCTAACTTTACATCGGTTTTGAAGACAAATTGCAAAGGATGCTCTTGTAAACAAAGCATTTTCATCTTTATTTCAACAATTTCCTGGACACATTTTTAGACATAATGGGACCTAACATATGTCTCACTTTTCAAATATTTTATACACGATTGCTACAAAAAGTGTGTAATATTGGTGGCATGTTTGGCTGCCGAGGAAGATGGGCGCATAACTTCACAGCTCCTCGTGGCGCCCGCTAAAAATCGCTTGAAAAAGCTCACCCACAGACAAGCCAGCAAAAGATGGGTCACACCATCAAGGTCAATGGTGGAACAGTCCATCCGCACATACCTTATCACACCGCGAGACCTCAAGTCCCAACCTGAAATGGAGGCTCTGGACCTGTCCCAGGGTTTACCCTCGACAACACCAGTGAGGAGGTCACAAGCCCCCACCGACACCTCCGTGGCACAGCTGACGCTGGACGGTGAGCCCTGGGCTATACTCCCGAACCTCCTCACAAAAGCGGATTTTGAGGCCCTATCAGACCACCTGAGCTGGGTGGCCCAAGATGAAATAGCACAGGTCAGAGCAGACATGGCCAACATGGAAGCCAGGGTGACCATTGCAGTGGCCGAGTCCAGGGCCCTTCGCACCAACATGGACGCAACCCACACAGCGGTCATCGGCTGCGAAATGAGCATAGCCCACCTGACCACATGGGTAGACGACCTCGATAACAGAGGCTGAAGAATGAACCTACGAGTCAGAGGGGTGAAGAAAGGCTGCCCAGCGGAAAACCTACCTGAACTTCTGTGCAATGACTTCAGCCACGTGTTGGGTGGCCAGCAGCTCCCAAACTGGGCCTCATTAGAGTACACCACGCACTGTGCCCACCACCAGCACCTGGTGAACAACACAGGGATACAGTCTGCTGCTTCGAAAACTTAATCTTGAAGGAAGACATCCTCAGAACATCCTCTGCCTGGATGGCCAGAACATCGCGATTTTCCAAGACCTCTCCCGCTACACATTGCAGGCAAAATGGGCCCTCCGTCGGGTGACGACAGCGCTCCAGGCAGCAGGGATCCCCCTACCGCTGGGGGTACCCCTTTTCCCTGACACACTCACTATCAGGGCCCCAGGTGATGTAATGAGAATAGGCACCTGCCTACAGCTGTCTGTCCAGTAGGGGGCATCTGTTTTCCGAATATATAATGTGCCCTTTTGAGCTTAAATAGGCTGGTGGGGAGAGAAATTCACCAGGAATCTTGACCAGTGTCCACTGTAGTCCTGTCAGCCTTAATAGAAGACCTGCAGGAACAGTTATAGAGGGTGTAAAACTCAGTGCTGTCCCAACCACTCCAGTGTCTGTGTGTAAGGCTGGACAGGAAGTAAAAGGGATCATTTCCCATCTGATCACCAGTAACCTGGTCACCGGTAAAAAACAATATACGTAAATGATAAAGCCACTCTTTTCCCCCTCATAGGCTTTCCCCATCTGCCCCAGGGTATCCAACACCTGGAATTATGTCTAGGCCATAACCATCTCTAACTATTCATAATTCCCCGCCCCCATACGGTTGTACCTGTAGGAGTTAAAAAGGGTTCACAACCGAGGGAAACGTTCCTTAGGACTGATCTCATGAACATGCTGGAAAGCATTTTGGATGGTAAATACTTTGTTTATGTTTTTTATATTATTTCACTGTTACATGTTATACTGTTTTGGTGTGTGCTAAAGATGTAATAATATATGGCGTACAAGACAAAAGTAAGAAGGGTGACCACCCACGAGAGAATACACATGAGAGAGAGCGCAGAATAGTACATTTATCCTGATTAAGATGACACAACAAAGTCAACAGCCTTAATACACCACATTAAAGGCGTCTGACATTCCAACAACTCCAAACTGCAAAGGCAGCAGTAACCTGCCTACAGGAGACACACTTCTGTGCCCACAAACCACCTAACTTTGCCTTGACTAGATACCCCCAGACAGGGGCGTTTTAGCCGCGAGGCAAACAAGGCATTTGCCTTGGGCGGCATTTTTCAGGGGGCGGCAAAAAAAGCCGCCCCCCAAATGCCCAAGGCAAATGTCTTGTTAGCCTCTCGGCTAAAAGACATGCTGGGGCGCTGGGCGGCATTGGCGGGCGGGCGGGCAGCTGGCGAGGGAGCTCTTCCTGTGAGCTGTCTGCTCAGCTCCCTCGAGCGCCGCCCGCAGAGTGAGGCTGGGAGCCGGAAGATGATGTCATATTCCGGCTCCCAGCCTCACTCTGCGGCGCGCGAGGGAGCTGAGCAGACAGCTCACAGGAAGAGCTCCCTCGTCAGCCGCCCGCCCAGCAGCCACTGGACCACCAGGGAGATAGAGAACCCCTTCCCTCCCCAGCACTCCCAAAGGTAAGGAGGCTGGGGGGGGGGTTAAAAAGTACATGTGTTAATGTGAGTGTGTGTGTGTCTGTTAGTGAGTGTGAGTGTGTCTATTAGTGACTGTGTGTGTGTCTGTTAGTGTGTATGTGTCTGTTAGTGAGTGTGAGTGTCTGTTAGTGTGTGTGTGTCTGTTAGTGTGTGTGTGTGTGTCTTAGTGTGGGTGTCTGTTAGTGTGTGTGTGTGTTAGAGTGTGTGTCTGTTAGGGAGTGTGAGTGTGTGTGTGTGTCTGTTAGTGAGTGTGTGTCTGTTAGTGAGTGTGTGTCTGTTAGTGTGTGTGTGTGTGTCTGTGAGTGTGTCTGCTAGTGAGTGTATGTGTTTGACTGTGTGTGTCAGTGAGTTTGTGTTTCTGTTAGCTAGTGTACGCGTATCTGTCAGTGAGTGTGTGTGTATTTAGAAGGCGGGGGAAGGGATGGGTGGGGGTCGCGCACGCGGGGGAGAAGGGATGGGTGGGGGTCGCGCGCGGGGCAGGGAAGGGATGGGTGGGGGTCGCGTACGGGGGGTGTTGGGGGGCGCCTGAGTTTTGTCCTGCCTAGGGCAGCACAAAACCAGGATACACCACTGCCCCCAGATCTATCACTCCTACGCCCAACAAAACGAAAGGGGTCAGCATACTGTTCCACGCGGACTGGGTTTTTGACTGTGAAAAAGAAATAAAAAAATAAGGAGGGCAGACTGCTGATACTGGTGGGTTTGCTAAGCGGAGTGAAGGTGATGTTTGCAAACCTATATGTCCCAAATGAATACCAAATTGGTTTCCTACAAAGGGCTACAGGCAAAATCAAAAAAGCAAGGGTGGGTTAGGTGTACATATGCAGGGACTTCAATTGTGTCCTTGATCCTGTCCTTGACAACTTGACAAAACTATTGCAAGACCATGGTCTACACGACACGTTGCGCTTTCTATACCCGGGGGCGAAAGACTATACCTACTACTTTAAGGTCCACACAAAGTATTGTAGAATAGATATGTGCCTGATAGACGCTGTCTTCCTAGATAGTCTAAAAGAGGTACAGTTAGCCCCTATATCAGTGTTCCTATCCTTGTAACCGTTTAGGGGAAAGGGTACCTGGCGCTTAAATGAATTGCTTCTAGAGAACAAAAGGTGGGCAGTGGAAATTAGGTCACAAATTATATATTTTTTTAATGATAACCCCTATGAATATACTTCAATCGCCAACACATGGTTGGCCCATAAAGCTTTGGTCCGTGGTCTGCTGATACGGCAAGGAGCACAAAACAAGAATAAATATAACACACAGAGACAGGCTTATGAGAAATTTGACAGAAGCAGAGACCCAACACAAACAGACTCCGACAAAGGCATTGGCGGCTGACATAGGCAAGATAAACATCTAATACAAAAAGATAAGTCCTGCGCTCACTCCCATCACTACTGGGCCGGCAGCAATGACTACAGTACACATCAGCCCCAATATATAGTAAAAACCAAAGAAAAGAAAAAGTTACCTCTGCTCTCTCCTTAATCCATATGTATATTTAGACAAATGGAGGTCATAAATAAACATAGGGATTAAGGAGAGAGCGCAGGTAACTTTTTCTTTTCTTTGGTTTTTACTATATATTGGGGCTGATGTGTACTGTAGTCATTGCTGCCGGCCCAGTAGTGATGGGAGTGAGCGCAGGACTTATCTTTTTGTATTTGTATTTACTTTGTATCACACAGCCTTGTTACAATGCTGCCGCCCATCCCATGTGTCCCCTATGAAGGGTTAATAAGTATATAGGGGTGTATATAAAAAATACCCCTCTCTGTCTCATTAGAGATATATTTGCCAGAAGCTCAAGGAAGCAGGCTGAAGGGTCAGTGTTAGGACCCCTTTAGGGGGGTCTGCCTTGACGTTGGCAGGTGGGCATTCCCTCCAATGGCCATTGGAGCAACTAAATGACCTCCATTTGTGTAAATATACATAGGGATTAAAAATAAACATCTAGCCTAGACAAACTACAGCTGCAGATTACTGAAAGACATAAGAAAATACTACTTCCAGAGGAACAAGGCAGGGAAGCTACTGGCATCCCAATTAAAAAAAGTCCTTCTCCCAGTCAAAAATTTCATATCTAGAGAAGAAAGAGGAAATTAGGGTGAGCAACCCATTAACAATAGTTGAAGTACTAGCATCCTTTTACAAGACGCTCTACAATTTCAAAGAGGATGACAAAAGACCCCAACCGACGCAACATTCCGTTGACCAGTTCTTAGACCTAATAGAGCTACCCACTCTAACTGCAAATCAAGCTGAGGGGCTGGATAGTAGGATTACGGAGGATGAGGTCAGGCAGGCACTGAAAGAAACCCCCAAACATAAAGCACCAGCACCGGATTGGTTTTCGGTCTCTTATTATATAAAATATATGAGGAAATCCTGGTTCTGCACTTAACTACACTTTTTAATAGCATTTTAGAGACCGGATGTATACACCCGGAAATGTTGGAGGCCTCGATCATAGCTCTCTAAACCAGGGAATCCCCCAAACAGTAGCTTTAATCTCCGCCTGATATCTCTGCTTAATGCAGACACCAAACTTTTTGCTAAGATCATGGCGCAAAGACTAAAGTAACTTCTCCCCACGCTGGTTTCCCCAGAACAGGCTGGGTTTGTTACCAATAGACAGGCGGGCGATAACCCCAGGAGGTTCTTGGATCTCCTAGAACTGATGGGTAGAGAGGGAGTTCCGGCACTGATATTAGCCTTAGGTTCCGAGAAGGATTTTGACTACCTACACTGGCAGTACTAGACCTCAGTACTTACAAAATATGGAATTCCATCCAAATTCAGAAGCTGCATACTATCCCTGTACTCAGCCCCTGCAACCAGAATAATGTCGACAGGCTTTCTATCTATGAAATTCCCAATCACTAACGGAATTAGACAGGGGTGCCCTCTGTCATTGTTGATTTTCATAATGGCATTGGAACCACTAGTGAAACACAGTGGCAAAAATAATAGGACTTGACACCAAAATATGCATCCAAAAAATAGCTCTTTTTGCAATGATGTTCTGTTGCTGTTGACACAGCCGCAGCAATCACTTCCACCAATAATGGACTTCCTCAAATCCTATGGTGATGTCTCCTATTATAAGAATAATGGATCAAAGACGCAAGCCTTACCGAGCCACATTTCGAAGGATGACAAAGCTGCTCTACAAGCCCAATGCCCTTTTGACTGGAAAAAGAAAACCCTTACATATTTGGGGATGCTATTGGCGGCCACTAAACAAAGACTATTGAAAGCAAATCACTGCAAGCTCATCTCCGCGCTGCAGCAGAACACGGCCGTATCATGCCTGGGCCGTATCAACTCGATCAAAATTATGCTAATACCCCAAATTCTAATTTTGTTCAGAACCATTCCGATGGTGATCCTCAAGTTTATATTAGCTGCGTACCAGAGAGTGTTACTTACTTCACCAAACCTAATAACTATTATATTATTATTATGTTATTTATAGAGTGCCAACAAATTCTGCAGCGCTGTACAATGGGTGGACGAACAGACATGTAGTTGTAACCAGACAAGTTGGACACACAGGAACAGAGGGATTGAGGGCCCTGCTCAATGAGCTTACATGCTAGAGGTAGTGTGGTAAATTGACACAAAAGGTGAGTATAGTATTAGACTAATGACAGTTGCAAGAGAGGAATCAGTCAGGCGCTATTAACAGTTTAATGGATACGCTTTTATTAAGAAGTGGATTTTTAGTGATTTTTTGAAGGAATGGAGACTGGGTGAGCATCTAACGGAGGAGGGAAGCGAGTTGCACAGGAACGGTGCAGCCCTCGAGAAATCTTGAAGGCGAGCATCAGAGGTGGGAGTACGGACAGAAGATAGACGTAACTCTTCAGCAGATCGTAAGAGCCTAGACGGGACATACTTGTGTATAAGGGAGGATAGATAGGTGGGAGCAGCATTATGTAGAGATTTGAAAGCAAGAACCATAATTTTAAATTGAGCTCTATATTTTATAGGAAGCCAATATAGGGATTGACAGAAGGGTGAGGCATGGGAGGTGCGTGCGGACAGGAAGATGAGCCTCGCCACCGCATTCATTATGGACTGTAACGGCGCTAGTTGGGAGCATGTAAGACCACTGAGAAGCGGATTACAGTAGTCAAGGTGAGAAAGGACAGTGGAATGGACCAACACCTTAGTCGCATCTGGCATTAAGTAGGGGCGGATGCGTGCAATGTTTTTTAGATGGAAATGACAGGATTTGGCGATAGATTGAACATGAGGCTTGAAGGAGAGGTCGGAGTCAAAGAGAACACCTAGGCAGCGAGCCTGCCTGGTGGAGCTGATGGTAGCACCGTTGACTTGGAGGGAGACAGACACAGGAGTAACAACACTTGAGGGAGGAAAGACCAGAATTTCAGTTTTGGTCAAGTTTAGTTTAAGGAAGTGGGCAGCCATCCATTTAGAAACAGCAGAGAGGCAGTCACAGACACTAGTCAAGAGGGACGGGGAGAGATCAGGAAAGGACCGGTAGATTTGCGTGTCATCTGCATAGAAATGATATTGGAAGCCAAAGGAGCTAATAAGTTTACCAAGGGAGGTAGTATAGATAGAGAACAGTAGGGGACCAAGGACTGAACCTTGGGGGACACCAGCAGAGAGGAGTTGGGGAGAAGAAGCAGAGCCAGAGAAAGAAACACTGAAAGAGCACTGGGAGAGGTAGGAGGAGCACCAGGAGAGAACAGTATCTTGTAGACTGATATTGCGGAGGATGAGAAGAAGCTGTTGATGATCAACAGTGTCAAAAGCCGCAGACAGGTCAAGGAGAATTAAGATAGAGTAGTGACCACGAGATTTTGCAGCGAGTAGATCATTGGATACTTTGGTCAGTGCCGTTTCCACTGAGTGCTTAGCGCGGAAACCAGACTGAAGCGGGTCTAGCAGAGAGTTGGACTCGAGGACGTCTGTCAATCTCTCATACACAATTTTTTCAAGAATCTTTGATGCAAAAGGCAGTAGCGAGATAGGACGATAGTTGGATGGGGAGTTAGGGTCAAGATCGGGCTTCTTTAGAATTGGGGTTACAGTTGCATGTTTGAAGGGCAATGGAAATATACCAGAGGAGAGAGAGAGATTGAGAATTTTAGTGAGAGGCGGAGAAAGAGAAGAAGACAGAGTACGGATGAGATGCGATGGAATTGGATCTAGGGAGCAGGTGGTGGGGCGGGAGGACTGGAGCAGAGCGGAAACTTCTTCCAATTTAGCGGGTGCGAATGAACAGCAGAGGGAGTGAAGTTAGGGGAAGTATTATAAGGGGAAGAAGAAAGATGAGATATCTCTTCTCTGATTGTAGAGATCTTGTCAGTGAAGTGAGTTGTAAAGTCTCACTCATCAGCTATAATCACACAAATACTGATAGCAGCCAAAGTAGGCATGTCTAGTATGTGGAAAAGCAAGAATATACATGGCCTGGAGCAAATCAAAAGAAAAAAATGTCACGTATACGAAGTTATGAGGAGATATCGTACAGACTGCAGGGTTCACGTGAGCTCTTCACTCAAAAATGGTCTAAGTGGCGGCACTAATCGTCCTGGTGGGGTGGTACTAGCTCTCAGATACTAGTGTCTACTGATTACACACCAATGTTATGTTTTGTTTTCTGTTTAACTATAATTTGTTTGAATATGCTATGTTTTACTTATTCGTGTTTAAGCTCTAGTGGGTATGCGATACCTACATACGTACGTTTTTTCACCACAATACATACTACCTACTATTTGCAAACCATCAATGTAAAGCACGTTGTTAACCATCTGCAATGTCAATATTTTCTAACATGTTTTTTAAAAATGTGGAATATATATGTGGAAATATATAATATTTGTGTTCGGGGCAACCTTGATTATGATATGGAGTAAGACTGTTGTTAGCAAACCTGTGATAGGAAAAAATCGGTTGAGGTGTGCCGAAACTGACGTGTGCTGTGGGCCAGTAAATAAAGTGGGTCTACACTAGAAGAGTATGGTGAATAAAGGGAGTGGAGCGAGGGGCAGCAGTTTGTTAGACCAATCACAGTAGGGTAGGGAAGGGGGGCCCTTTAAAAAAGGTCCATATGCCCGTCCCACAACTTAAGGCCAAGCCTTCAAATATATAATTTTGAAAATGTAAAACCACTGTGTGGAATGCGATGTGGAAAAACCTGAAAAAATAAAACATGGAAAAAACCAAATGGTACATATTTTACCAATTCTCCAAGGGTATGCAAACTTTATATTACTTCGTTTTAAGTGTATTTTGATATTTATATATTTGGTAATATCAAGATACAGTTAGAATGACATTTACAAGCTCTATATTTGACCTTGCAATTTTCTAAAACCCCATAAAACCTGTACATGGGGGGTACTGTTGTACTTGTGTACTCTAAAATAAATGCTCTTGAAATCCCTGGGTTCCATGTCAGTCAAGAAGCTGATTTGTATGGTAAGGAAGACGCTAGAGATCCCTGATGATCTGTCCAAGGTGGATGAGTCTGATAATCATTATGCAGACCTTAACAGGCAGGAGCTATATGTTTGGGGTATATATATATATAGTTAATACAATGTTAAACAAAAATCTGCACACCAGTCAAGCCATAAGACTTGCTTTTCCCACAGAATTCACAAATTTGCAGTGATGTTACTACCGCAAAGGATTCTGGGTGGGCATATGCAAGTTAGTTTAACAAAGAATTACATTTTTGCCCCATTTAATTTTAAACATGGATTCCTTTGAGTCCAGGGACGGACTGGGGAAAAAAAAATTCAGCCCAGGCATTTTTCAATCACAGCGGCCCTCTGAGAAGGGGGCGGGGTCAGAGAGGGTGTGTCTGTGTGTGAGGGTGCTGTCTGTGTGCTGTGTGTTTTTTTTATTAATTCCTTTACATAATATATATTTGTGGTAAATTCCAAGGTTGTTTTCTAGCCGTGGGCATCTAATGTAACAAACATTTCCAAACATGTAACAGCAACTAATGTAGCTTTTGTGTTATTATGTATCGATGTTCGGATGCCAATAAAGTTTTTATGCGCACCAGGAAGGCTGCGCATGCACACTAGACATTTCCTGAGAGCCGTAAGTGCAGGACCCACAGGTGTGCGCCTCTGCACTTGACTAGACAGAACAAGGTATCCGTGTGCGCATGCGCTACAGCCTTATTGGGCGCGAAGATTTTAAGATATAAGAAGAGACGCCAGAAGGACAGACAGATTACCTACAGCTCCTGAGGAAGTCCCGAATAACGCGGGACGAAACGCATAGAGCCATCCAGTCAGCAGTCCAGAGACCTCACTACCACCACTTTTACATTTGCAAGTATCCCCTATCCCTAGGAGTGGCGACCAAGGGCTCTGTGTATACCTCTTTCTTGTTACTTTAGTGGTTGGTGCTGGGCATTTGTATCCTGGTCTCGTAATAGTACTGCTCTCTTCTATTTTAGGTCGAGTTGCTTGGATAATAAGACATTAGTTTGTCTACTGGGCAGAACAGCGAGCTGCAGTTCGACCAAAAGGCAGAAAGCTGGGTTTTTTGGCATGATGTACTTGAATTACATTAGTTTGGTTAACGTGGGTTTGGTTGGGGTGACATCTGCATCAAATTGTTTAGGAGGTTAGGGCAGGGCATTGTTCCAGATTTTAATTTAATCCATGACAGAGGTAATGACGTGGGTCTTGTAACCCAAAGGGAATTGATCTGGACGATAAAGAGGGATGTAGATAGGGTGAGAAGTATGGTCCCAGGTGTAATTGTGTGATCGGAAATGGTACCACGTATACATTGGTGTTTTGCTAGAATCTCTGCGGCTATAGCTAAAAGTCGCAGTAAGATCAATCAGTCAATGGCGGTCTACGTTAAGAGATTAGGGAGTGTTGTGATTTGGCACAATGAATTAGAAGACCTGCTTCCCAACTATTACCCATATGATGGAGTGCGTCTTTCTTAGGTGGGTACGGACTTCTTGAACTTGTGTTTTCAGGAAGGACTAAGACAGGCTCTTTGTAGGCAGGTGGGGGCGCTCAGGTAGCTTGAGGAGTCAAGCTCTTTGCTGTGGCGGGCATGGGTAGGATAATCTGGGAACGTTGGCTTAGTAAGGTGGGGAAGTTCAAGTTCAGAAGCAATAGTTATGTTTGCATTTGTTTGGTAGGTTCGAGCTCGTCGGTAGCTCTGAGCCTGGGTGTATAGCGGTATCTCGGTATACCTCTACAAGTGGTTAACGATGCCCTTGCTTGCTGTGAATAAGATGACCTTGGTGGCTGTGGTAACTGGTGTGTTGTATGATAGATGTTGTGTTAAGATTGCTGTCATTTATGTGGGGGTCATTGTCTATATGTTTACATTGGAAAAGTATTGGGCTTCAATGTCTTTAGGTGTGTTTGACTCTGACCCCCTTCTTTTTACAATTATGTGTGAACATTTATAATAAAATCTGTGATATTTTTCCAAGAAATATTGGTGTCCATGTTTATTGGGGCGGTGGTCTGATGGTGGGTTTATTAGGAATATGCTTAGGGCATGACAATGCGCATGTCATAAGACTTTTCAGTTACAAAATTGTACTCAAGTAACCACCGAAGGAAACAGTGTATAGTTTACTTTAGTTGTATGTAGAATCCATTTAATTATTTATATTGGAGGTGACTTCATAGTGTATAATAACTACGTATTTTGTGATGTAAATATATAAAAATAAACCAAATGTATTTTTTCATTTAATGTCACAAATATATTGATTTTTTTTTTTAAGTAACAGTACATTTTTAATGATATGTGATATATTATTTTAATAAATGTATTTTGGTGTGACATAGGGTAATCACAAAGTTGTTATCACAATAACCACCTTAACTGGATCTCATTTGGTAGACTTTGTATTGGTTTTATATTGCTATAAACTGTAAAAATTCTTGTTATGATTTTAAGCCGGCTACTGGGATGTAAAATTAAGCTATGGATTGGCTTCTTATTTTTGTATTTTATTTAGTTTGTTTTGTTTGTTTATCTATGCCTGACTGTAATTTAAATAAAACCGTGCGAGTACGGCATTATTGTCGAGATGACCAAAGCTTAGTTATTATAGTACAACATTAGTGGAATATCTTGTCAGATTAATAATAATAATGATAGTACCCTTCATAAAAGAATAAAAAACCTCCAGTCAATACATCTGTCCACTGGACTGCAGGACCGTTCAAACTGCCCCATCAAACTATCTGACTCCAGTAACGCTCAAAGGGATTTGCAAATTGTGAGTGCAATTTTAAAGGAACACTATAGTCACCTAAATTACTTTAGCTAAATAAAGCAACTTTAGTGTATAGATCATTCCCCTGCAATTTCACTACTCAATTCACTGTCATTTAGGAGTTAAATCACGTTGTTTCTGGTTATGCAGCCCTAGCCACACCTCCCCTGCTATGATTGACAGAGCCTGCATGAAAAAAAAAAACAAAAAAACTTGTTTCGCTTTCAACCAGATGTAATTTAGCTTAAATAATTGGATCTCAATCTCTAAACTGAACTTTAATCACATACAGGAGGCTCTTGCAGGGTCTAGCAAGCTATTAACATAGCAGGGGACAGTGGCGTACACATGACCCATGGGGCCCTGGTGCGAAAATTGATCCGTGCCCCCCCCCCGCGCTTAATCGGCGCAGGTTGGGGCCGCAACACATGGCGGCAGGCACCTGGTCGCAGGGGTTGCAGGGCTGCGACCCCGCGACCGCGGTATGCACACATACTTAAAGGACCACTACAGACACCCAGATCACATCAGCTCAATGAAGTGGTCTGGGTGCCAGGTCCCTCTAGTTTTAACCCTGCAGCTGAAAACATAGCCGTTTCAGAGAAGCGGCTATGTTTCACTGAGGGTTAATCCAGCCTCTGGTGGCTGTCTCATTGACAGCTGCTAGAGGAGCTTCCGCGATTCTCACTGTGAAAATCACAGTGAGAAGACACTGAACGTCCATAGGAAAGCATTAAGTAATGCTTTCCTATGGGCGGTTCAAATGCGCGCGCGCGCCTCTTGCCGCGCATGTGCATTCGGAGCTGAGAGGTGGAGGGATCCACAGCGCCAAGGGAGTCCGACGCTGGAGAAAGGTAAATGCTGAAGACACACACACACACTCTCACGAACAGACGCATACACACTAGCTAACAGACACACACATTTACTGACAGAGACACACTCAGCGACAGACATACATACACACTCACTTACAAAACATACACTTTCACTGACAAACACACACTCACTAACAGACATCAAACACACTCAGTAACAGACACACACAGTAACACATTCACTAGCAGACACACACCCAATAACAGACACACTCACTGACACACACACTAACACACACTAACACAAACACACACACTAACACACACACACACTAACACACAAACACACACACACTAACACACACACACACACACAAACACACTAACACACACACACACTAACACACACACACACACTAACACACACACACACACACTAACACATTTGTTTTTTAATTGAATCCCCCAGCCTCCTTACCTTTTGGAGTGCTGGGGGGATTTCCTGGGGTCCAGTGGTGGTGCTGCTGGGCTCCTGGGTGGCCGGCGCACGAGGGAGCACTCTGCTCTGAGTGCTTCCTCTTCAGCTCCCTCGCGCGCCGCATAGGGATGCCGGAGCCGGAAGATGACGTCATCTTCCGGCTCCGGCATCCCTATGTGGCGTGCGAGGGAGCTGAAGAGGAAGCACTCAGGAGAGAGTGCTCCCTCCCGCCTGCCTGCCCGGGTGACAGCAGGGCCAGCCTCGGGGGGGCCCTGAGGTGGCCGCCTCCTGGGCCCCCCCAGGAGAAGAGGCTGGCCCTGTGGGTACATACCGGGTCGCAGGGGCGGCCGGCGACCCTGGTATGTACGCCACTGGCAGGGGATAAGACAATCTTAATTACCGTATATATTTGAGTATAAGTCGAGTTTTTCAGCACATGTTTTGTGCTGAAAAAGCCCCACTCGACTTATACTCGAGTCACTGTCTGTATTATGGCAACTTACATTGCCATAATACAGACCAGGACTGCCGGGCTCATTACTGCAGCTCCCCTGTCAGCTCCCAGTGTAAGTCTCGCGAGACCCGCGGCCGTCAGAGTGTTGCCACGGGTTACCGTGGCAACGCTTTGCGCAGCACGCAGACCGGGAGACTTACACTGGGAGCTGACAGGAGCTGCAGGAAAGGTAAGTAAATGCTTCCTGCCAGCCTCCTCCCCTTCCCCCCCCCTGCACAGCCCATTCACTGGACCACAAGGGATTAAGATCGAGATTTTACACGGTTTTTAATTTAAAGGTGTATACCACAACCAACTCCTGGATACCTATTACATTTCATCTAATATTAACCCTTACTTTCTTTTGCACATTTTGATACTGTATGTTTTATTTTATAAAAGTTAGAACTGTCACTTTAAGAGAGAGACAATTCAAATGTTAAAAAAAAAAAGAAAAAAAACAAGCAATTCCATTTTACACCACCACATTACTCCTCTATGTGTAACACAGTAATTAAACGTTCAGACAAAATCTTTTTATCATGATGTCACTTTAAAGGGTTTCTTCCCATGAAGATATTATTTCAATGCTCAGAAATAAAATGTGTGAAGTACCTTATTAATCTGTAATCATATGATGATAAGCCTCAGGCGGAAGGCTATGTATTTGTTCATTTGCATAGAATGATCATTGGGGTGTAAAATCCGTGCCAGTGCACACTGCAGTTGGAGAGATGTTGTAAAAATTAAAATAATGAATATGGAAATGCCTGATTATTCTATTAATCAGTAACAATAAATATGGTAAGCAATTAAGATGCACACATCTTTTGGTTTCTCAAAAACCATACTTAGTAATTTAATGAACATGAGTGAATTAATGTATTGATTCCGAATTCCTTTTCAAGTTTTGTTGCTGATTTCATTGCCTTAGAGTTATTTCATTTTCTTTTCACGGTCCGTCTGGGGATAATGCGGACACGGTGACGTCGCCGGTGGGGGACTAGCAGCCGGATGGGGCAGGTAAAGGTGAGATTTATTTACCTGAACCAGTCCCTCGCGGGAGCCACCATCATCCTCAGTCTGCTCCTCTTCAACTGACATCACTGCTGTACTTACAGCATTGATGAGAGTAAAAAACGGGGCGCAAGAAAATACTTAGAACGGGGCAGCAGCTGAAATAGCCAGCCCTTTGGTGGGTCCCCGCTCAGATCGCAAGCTGGTTTTAGCCCATCTTGTGTCATTACAGAGAGAACATCTCTGAAACATATCAGACTGGTCCCACCCATATTGGCAGTCCAGATCCGAAATGCCAGCAAGTTCTCTTTGCACGAGAGACACAGCAACCCTAGACGATCGTTTCAGCCTTGTGAGGCATAGCTGATATATCTCTAGGCACCGTGGGTGCAAGGGGTCCATGTCTGGATTACCCTTTAAACTTATGGAGAGCAAAAAACAGGTTGCAAGGGAATACTGAGAACGGGCAGCAGCTGAAATAGCCTGCCCTACACTACAAAGGGCAGGCTATTTCAGCTGCTGCCCGTTCTCAGTATTCTCTTGCGACTTGTTTTTTGCTCTTACAGCATTGAGGTCTATGGAGAATCCCTCAAAACCGTGGGATCCTCCATAGATGCAGCCAGTTCCCTGCAGCTGTCACTGGTATTGACTCTGTAGCTTCGCCCAGAGTCAAAGAAAGTCAAGCAGAGGAAATATACAGTAGTCCCTACTTTGTCTCTGGATAGCTCTTGGCTTGGTTGGAATTTATGTGAAATTCCTACACAGTCCAAATTCTATCTTTATGAAATACTAATTTTTCAGGTGGCCGGTGACAGTGCCCTTTAATAGAAAATGTATTTTTAAAAAAAGGAAATGTAAAACAGCAGGTGAAAAAGGAAAGTAAAGATAGCAGAGATCGTTTACCGGTTTTCTTTTGTGGATTCTCTGTATTTTATATGTTAAAATAGTTTCTCATTAAAAAAAAAAAAAAAAATCCTTGCCATTCAATTTGTTTTATGAATTACAGTCAGTTTGGAGGGTCTCCCTTTACTTTTTATCAATACATATACTCATCGTCTTTAAGATCATGATGTGTTTGTGATGGGATGCAATTCATTATTGTACAATCATTTGAACAGGGCCATACTCACTTTGTGTCTCTTGATATGTAAATTACTTGCTGTCAGATATTCCTATTCTATAAGTGTAAGCACTGCAGGAAATGTTGGTGTTATGTAAATGCTATTACTAATAATAATATTTTTATTATTACTAATAAAAATAAAATATTAATATCATCGGTAAAGCGTTAACATATTCCACAGTGCTTGCAAATTCATGGGATATGCAACAGCAGACATGCTGTTAAAAAGCATTTAAGCAATAAAAGCAAATTGCTACTTTAAAAAGTTTATAATATAGTGAACTAGTTCCCAACCTTTTTTGGAAAAAGTCCAAGGTGACACATGCATTTGCAGTTTTACTAGAGAGAGATATGCAACATATTTAGTTTATACAAGTAGCTAAATAATGTAATAGTTTAAATTGTCAGATTGGAATCAATTTAAATGTTAAATTAAATCAATTTAAAATAGGTGCCATCAATAAAACTATGTGTCATCCACATTTTCATTTCTGATAGTACGATCAGATCATTATTTTGGACCATAAAATAAGAATATCAAATCAGCATAAAACAGGAGGCAGAGAGATAATGATTAAGAATCTGACATTTTCAGTGCTAGATCTAGGAACTCAAATAACTGAAAGTGTCCTTATATTTTTAGGTTTAGAGCTTCTCATTTGCTTAAGGCTAGGGCAAAGGTTAGAAACAGAAATAGAAATGAAAGGTTCTTGAAATGTGTTTGCCCATATTTTCCAGGTGTTAATAAAGGTCATGATGTCAGGGGTCTCACAACAGATTGGATACTTTCTTTTATATCCTACACTATGTGATAGGGAATTTGAAATAAAACAGCTGATGTTAAAAAAAATGTAATCTGCTTTGCTCTACTTTACTATGCTATTGCCATCAAAAAAAATGTTTATTTATTAAATAATTACTTGGCTGCAATTTATTGCATGTAATTTTCTCATATAACTATGGAGGGAATCCTTCGCAAAACGTATTGCGATCAATTTTTCCCCCAGTTTATTTTGAATATGACTGATCTGGCAAATAACATGTGAAAAGACTTTCAGTCAATGTACTTGTAAAATAATCTGCTTTGATAATACTGAATGCCCATTGTGTGCAAAAGTTAGCATTTTCTAGCATCTTCTTGCCTTATATATATTGAGGTCCCTGGGGCCAGTGCTATCATTGATGATCCTTCTATTACCAGCTATGGATGGGTGTCATCACAAACAATAGGCACGTTTCTATTGTTTCATTAATACCCCTCATTAAAACCTTTGGAACGTTCCAGGAATTTTGTATTTGGTTTGAGATTATGTGACGCTTTAATTGTACACCAGTGGACGCCACTCAACTAATCATTGTGACTTTGGAAAGCATTTGGGAGCAACAGAATTTATTTAGGCATTTCCAAGCAAATGTGGTGAAGACTTATGGCAGCAACATTTTTTTATTTTTTTTTATTAACACAAACTGCAATAAATTCCAGTTGAGGCGGATTTCCCATTAGGCAGAGTAGGAGTCTGTCTTGTATGTGGTGTCTATTTAAAGCACTCATAATGTGCCTTTTTTGAGCTTAGTTGGTCTGGTGAGAGGAGTTTAGTTCCAATAGCCTTGGCCAGTATCCTCTGTAGTCCAGTCAACTTCTTATGTTTGATAGTAGAGCTGCTGGAGCAGGTATAAAGGGTGTAAACTCAGCCATGTCCAGACTCATCCAGTGTCTGTGTGAGTCTGAACAGGAAAAGAAAGTGATAACTTCCCATCTGCTGACTAACAGCCTCTCAAACAGAAAATTCCTTGCAGGAGGAAAGACAACATTGAGTGATGCACACTGTATAATATTTCTAGTATCACTCATAATAAGAGGGGGAGTACTTTGCAAATAACTCCACAAAACGTACTCCAACGTCCCTATTGCTTTAACGCAAAGTTTATCCCCTCCAAAAAAAACTAAACATTAGTCCCAAATTTAGGGATTCAAGAGGGGCCTTAAAATTCTGTGCTTGCAGGAACCTAACATGTAAATCTTCACCTGATTACAGTATACGGTACCCATCTAAGACAAACTGGGTACATTAAACATAACAGTTCTTTATCACACCTACACACTGACAATTATATTTATATCAACAGATATTGGCATAATAAGCTGTATCAGTTAGCATTTCACTTTAACACAAATATCTGTATTTTTTGTTTAATGAACCATTTTGCAACTTCAAAGTGTTACGTATAATACATAAATCAAATGGTAAATAAAAAAAAACCCAAAACATTAAAATGATCTCTGAAAACAACAACATTAAAAAAAAAAAAAACATTAAAAATCACCTATAACGTGTTTACATTTAAAAATAAATGGAGTGGAAAAAAGGTTAATATCAAATGTATATAACTTTGCAAATGACACCACAGCCCAGTTCATTCCAGGCATAGTCAAGGCACACAATCACGAACAATACAAACATTGCTTCATTTCTCCTATTCTTTGTATGCTTTCTCTATAATGACTGCAAAGGACAGAGCTTATAACAAGGGTTGACAGGATGCTAAGATGAAGGGTCCCAGTGCAGGGTAAATAGGCGTGGGTTATAATACCTTTAATTTTATTTTTAAGGCTTTGCATATATTTATTTGTTAAATATAGGAGTTAGAAAAAAATTATATAAAAAATCCAGGGAAATGGCCCCCAAAGTGGGATGTCTACTTATTTAAGATACCTGGTAGTGTATGTCACTGATGCAAAGATGTGTGTCTGCAGGGAGACATCACACCAAGCCGTATAAAAATGTATTAATTTTTTTTTTTTATGGGAAAAGGAATAAAATATACAGCCATTTGTGAGAACTGCGTTTTGTATTTTCTGTTTATAATTCTTAGAATATATTTCTGTTTTTCTTCATTTGCAGAAATTCATCAGCCAGCATAATTGCTTGGTTCCATTCCAATACACTTAATGTGCGGATGAGTATTGCTCATAAGAGAGGTAATGGCAGCTATTAGTTTTCTATAAGGGAAGCACCTGCAGCATTCAAGAGAAAAGGAATAGCAGCTGCATTTCCTGACATCATCACTAGAGTGGAATGTGGTACAAATTGTTTCTACGGTATGTAAAAAAAACAAAAAAAAACGTAAATGGATTTCAATGTCAATAAATATACATTTCCTACTCAGGCTTGCGCTGTAGTGCAAGGATCACCAACCTTAATGGAAGCAAATGCATTTCACTCCTTAGTGTTTTTATATAACTACTTTCCTGTGCAAGTGTATTTAGAAAATGTTAGTGTTATTGTTTTTGCAAACAGTTTAGTGACTGGGTTCTGGCAAAAATGTTATTCCCCTGCTAACGTATGCATGGCAAGGAGTAATGGGTGCTCAGCTATGACGAAGAAATTGATGATCCCACCTGCTTTTTATTTTTCTTACTTTTAGATACATGGGGGGCTGGATTAAAAATGGAATCATTGGGAAAGGAGATAAGAGAACATATTAAAATGAGAGGGAGCCCAGGACGTTGGTTTTTGTATAGGTGGATAAAATAGAGTATTAGGTCATTGACATATGTTTTCAGATTTTGACGATTCTTTGCTTGAAGCTAGAAAATCAAGGAACAAAATATGAGAAACAAAATTAAATTTTAGTCACATATTTGTAGTGTCAAATAGAGTTATTAGAAATTAAAGTGAATTTCACATTTCAGGCTAAAGTAGCTGAACTGAAAGCATAACGGACTTAGAGAATTTCTTCCAGTTCGGCTGTTTTCACGTTGGCAGGGTTGGAGAAAATCCAGTGAAATCGACTGAAATCTGACTGCAATTACAATGGCAAGTCTCATTTATTTTTATTTTTGTCAATTACATTTTTTATTGAGGCATATAGTTGAAAATAACTGCGTATTACAGTGGTGACATGAATACACAGACATGCAAACATTCATTAATATGCACATGACAATCCAGCAACTCGAATAAGGTTACACAAAAGAAACGTGCATTTAGCTAGACGAGGGAACACATCCTATCACACACAGAGCCATCATTTTAAAGTAAGGCAACATGGAAGTAAAGTATGCAGCACAGTGGTTTCAGAACTAAAGCGGTCACATATAGACTGTCTGCTGCACTGGTATCGCTTGAGCATAGTAGAAGGCTTTCCACCTTTGATCAGAAACAGGCTAATAAAGAAAATAATAATAGTGCAATTGGGTGCACAGAAAAAGCAGTATGATAATATAAAAGAAAACTGCCCACTAGAAGTTAAAATGCCACTAATAAAGAGGCAAATGAGCTCCTTTACCAAGGCAGAAACTCAGCCAATGCCCGTCATACAGTGTGTACTGCCCCGGTAGGATATACAACTAGTCCCACAAATAAGCACCCCACCAGCCTCTAACACAGTCCGGCGCAGAACTTGATCTCAGGGTCTTCCATCAGACTGATTTTTCCATGATGAATGTAGACTATTCTAGATTGTGAGTAGTGCCTAAGTGAGTGCCCCTAGTTGTACCGTGGCCAGCTGCAGAACCCAGCGTTCCTGAGCACCTTCCTCCTCTTCCTCACTCAGTGCCACAGCAGTGCCTCTCTGGCAGGCTATGATTTGTCATGGCTTCTTGGGGAGTTAGGCAAATCTTGGCCCAAGTTGCTTAAAAGCCCAAGCAATTCGTTTTTAGGCTGAGGTCCATATTGTGGCAGTTTGAAGAGCTGTGGGTTTCCCATTTGCACCCATCTTAGCACGCAGGTTACAGGGAGTCAGCTCCGCGGAAACAGCAATATCTTGCGTGTTTTATTAGGCTAGCACTCCAATGGGGACTGGGATATCCCCCGCCAGTCAAAAGTGGGGGGCACAGGGGATGAAGACAATGTTTGGGTGATGTAAGGCGAAGGATCAGCCGCTTTCTTCCACCTCCACTGCATTCGCAGGCCTCCTCAGACCTGGATGTAGCTCCACAATGCTGTCCAGGTTGACAATGCTGCTTGTCCAGCAGGATAGTGCAGGTATACAGCGAGAACTGCGTACATTAACACCTGAAATAGGCTAGATTCAGTTTAACTCCGAGGAGCCTGAGCGACATGCTTTCATCACCATCAGCTGTCAGACCCCCAATTCTCATGTGCATTAAAGACAAATATGGTCGGAATTCAGTGACCCCAAGCAAAATTGCCACAATCACCAGCATCTGGGTTAAAATTGGAGTTTTCACATCTAAATCCTATTCAAAGTATATGGTTCAGAATGTTTGCAACAATCAACAGGGTACACATTGGCAAATTATTGTTTACTTGCTTTTTTGCAAGTGAATGATAATTATAAGTACTATTTGCCAACTGGCATAGCCAGGGCCTGACTTAGGGGTGTGCGAGCTGTGCGGCTGCACAGGGAGCCATGGACCAGGGGGCGCCGTGTGGCCGCCACAGCTTGCACATGGCCAGTGTCTGGGGAGCTAAAACAGGTACCCCGGTGCAGGATTAATTGTTCTCCACCCGGGTCTATTAAAGAAAAAAAATAAAAAAAAATAAAAATTGGGGGCGGAGCTTAATGATTGGCAGGGGTGGGGCTTATCGCAAGGTGGCGCTAATAAATACCAGAAGCCCCCTGGTAACAGCTGCACAGGAACTGCATTCACTCCCCCTTCCAGCCATAATGGAAAGAGGTAAGTCTGTGTGTGTGTGACTGTTTGCCTGTTTGTGTGACTGCCTGCCTCTGAGTGTGTGTGTGACTGTGTGTAACTGCCTGCCTCTGTGTGTGTGTGATTGTCTGTCTGTGTGACTGCCTGCCTGTGTGTGTGTGACTGCCTGCCTGCGTTACGGTCTGTGTGACTGCCTGCCTGTGTGTGTGTGTGTGTGTGTTACGGTCTGTCTGTGTGACTGCCTGCCTGTGTGTATGTGACTGACTGTCTGACTGTGTGTGTGACTGTGTGTTTGTGACTGTCTGCCTGTGTGTGTGATTGTCTGTGTGACTGTCTGTGTGTGACTGTGTGTGTGACTGCCTGCCTGTGTGTGTCACTGTCTGCCTGTGTGTGCGTGACTGTCTGTGTGACTGCCTGTGTGTGTGTGTGACTGTGTGTGTGACTGTAACTGTGTGTGACTCAAATTGTGTGTGTCGCTGTAGCTGTGCCGTTGTATGTGCCTGTACGTGTGACTATCTGCCTTTAACTGAGTGTGTGCCTATCAGCATGCGTGAGTGCCTGCAACTGAGCGTGTCCCACTGTCTGCCAACTTGGTGGGGGGTGCATCGTGAAGGCCTAATGGCCCTGGGCAAAGCTAACAGCCTGCAGGCAAATAGTTAAATAACTCTCTGTGCTGCCCTAAGGCTTATGTAGAAGGATTATCCATAGATGGATAATCATCATCCTGCCCCGGGGATAGCACTGGGAGGGTTTCAGGCATTGCCACATGTCTTAGGCACTTGTGGCGCCTTCCCTTTAGCCTTAGAGTCAGCTGTGCCTTTTTTTTGACATTTCGGCAAGGGCAGAAAGTTCTTGGCCGAAATCTACAAGCCCATGATATCCTCAGTGTCTTGAGCTGTCAACCCCATTGCTTGGGTGAGGGGTTCAGGAGGAAGGTTTGTCAGCATCTTTGAGATGGCTTTTTCTATGGAGGCTGCCACCGCGGCATTGATCATGGACTACAAGTCCTGCATCTGCTATATGGTGAGTTTCACATGATGAACCATAGGTCATCCTGTAGAGGAGAGGACGCCGTTAATCTGCCTGCTAATAAGCAAGGCCCGTTGGGGAGACCACCTAGCCACATACAAATTGGGGCTTGCCCATCATTGGCTGTATGTTGATGGCTCTTGCCTGCAAATGCTGGTCATTGTCAACGTCTAAAAAACTAAAAAAAAGGACGATACAGAAAAAACTAAAAAACAAGTCCTGCAAGATGAATGGTTAGTGTAGGAGAGGTTTGCCTAGACATGGCATGGCCATTGGAGTAACTAAATAACCTCCATTTGTTTATATATATACATATAGGGATTTGGGAGAGAGTTCAGGTAAAATTTCTTTGGTTTTTACTCAAAAAGAGATATTACTTGTAAATATGAGGAGGTGTTGAGTCTCCAAATTTCAAAGAGGATTACCTCCAAGTCCCCAGAAATGAGGGCTCACCGCTAGGAATTCAATGTCTGATGGCAAGTAGGTACCATTATTAGGAGGGGGTCACCCCATCAATTCCCTTAAAGCAGGAGAGGGTATATGGGGGCTCACCCCAACAGTACTGCAGGGGGCCTTCTCATGCGTGCAACTATATCAGACAGTCTGCACCAACAGACACCGTCAATTGCACAGTGTAGTACAGTCTTAGCATTGCTTTATAACAGTATTGTACCCTCAGCATATGCAGCAGGCTTATGAAATATATACAGAAGAGAGCTGATAACAATATTCGGTAAGATTATGCACTTTAAGAGGCAGTAATGGCTCAGCATTGGGAAGTCTGTGATTGGACAGACACAGAAAGTCTGGGCTGAATAAGAAGGAGAGGGCTTGCAAAGTTACTTAGTTATATAGTTGTCTGGGTTGAAAAAACACCAACGTCCATTAAGTTCAACCTTATAGTCAATTCTTTATGCCCCCCCCCAAAGAAACCCAATTCCAATTATGCCAAAAAAAGGGGGAAATATCCTTCTTGACTCCACAATGGCAATCAGATTTCTCCTTGAATCAAAGACCTATAAAAATACATATCAATTATATCCTTAAATATTCGGTTTATGCAAAAAAAAAAAGAAGAAAATCCAATACTTTTTTAAAAACTATCTATAGAATCTGATAAGACAACCTCTTTAAGTAGAGAATTTCACATCTTTCCTCTGCTGTAAGTAAAATGCCTTTCTTTCAGTCTCAATGGGTGAACTCTTGTGTGTTGTTTATTCCTGCTAATGAACACGTTAGCACATAGCGGTTTGTAGTGATCCTGTGAATATTTGTATAGTCCTATCATATCCCCTCTGTAGCACCTTTTTTTCTAAAGAAAACAAATGCCGTTTTCTAGCCTCTCCTCATAACTAATGTTTTTCACCCCTTTACTGGGTTTGTAGCTCGCCTCTGCATTTTTTCTAGTTCTGCAATATCCTTCTTTAACCCCTTAAGGACCAAACTTCTGGAATAAAAGGGAATCATGACATGTCATGTGTCCTTAAGGGGTTAAAACTAGTCAGATACATCCCAAAATTACACCACATATTCAAGCTGGGGATTGATTTTTAAAGAGGCAAAATTATATTTTGATCATGTGAATCAAAACTACTTTTTATACACAAACGCACCTTACTAGTTTTTGCAACAGTAGACTGGCATTGTATACTGTTGCCTATTTTGTGAGCTACAATTGTTCCAGGGCCATCCCACGATATTGTGCTGCCTGGGTCGAAGGATGAAATGCTGCCCCCCATTCCACTCCCCCAAACCTTGCGCAGATCCAGGAGATGCAGTGTGTGTATTGTATGCAGTGTGTATACTGAATGCATTGTATCTTTCCTGGTAAAATATTTTATAAATAAATAAATGTGTATAGTGGATACCAGGTGTGTGTGTTTAGTAGATGCAGTGTGTAGTAGATGCAGTGTAGTGGGTGCAGTGTCTTTCTAGTGGATGTTGTGTAGGGGGTGCAGCGGTGGCGGAACTACACGGTAACTTACCCAAGAGAGGGCACCTTGACAAATCCAAAGTTACCACACTTGCTGCTATATATCCAGATTGCATGGATTGAGATCATGACGGCCTACAGGAGAGGCTAGTGTGGGAGAGAAGGCCGCTCTCTAGGCTCCCTACGTTTTTGACCCAATCTAGAACATCTGCTTAACCCCCCAACAGGATCAGTGGGGTTATCATTCTGACAGAGCCTGGTAGCTTCCAAGATGGCAGAGGATGAAACAGCAGACCCGAGTGCAGCACCCATTGCTTCCACATTTTTGCAGAATTCCTGACTCTCTCCCTTGCTTGTGGATCCAGGCGGAATCTGCTTCTGCACATATCTCTGAAACAGAAAAGCTCTGAACTGAGACTTTTTGGTTTGGAGCCGTGCTTGGGTCCAATGTCCTGGGAATGCCTTTTACCTAGCCTCTCAAGATGAGGACTTCTGCTCTTGGGAGACCTTGTGGAGCAGCGTCACAGCAGGCTTTCTCACGTTACAGGTCTCAATTAGTTTGAGACTGCCCATCAAAGGGTTGATTGTCATCCTGCAAATTATGTACTTCTGTTTATATTTGCCTATTGAATCACACATTTCTTTATTCTGTTCATCACTTTACCGATAATAAAATGGTGTTTTCGTATACCAGTTCAACCTATATCATATAATGTGTATTATTTATCTAAACAATTTGTCCCATGCCAGCACTATCTCTCGTGTATTACATGCTATCACCTGAATAAAAAAAAATTGATTGAGAAAAAAAAAAAAAAAATGACGAGAGATCTGCAGCTTTTGCAAGATAATTTTAGATCTATCCACAATGAAAAAATGTATAACTGAGAACATGCATGTTTTCATCGGGGGTATATCTATCTATCTATCTATCTATTTTGGACAGTGGAAAGTCCTTCTAAGGTGCGATGTACATGTGCAATATACTTAACTGCCTTCTGCCCCATGAGATAGACTTACGGAATCTTGATGGGTCACCATAGATATACCTTGGATACATGATGCAGCAGGCTATTTGAATTTCAAACTCCTAACTGACAGTTGTAGATTGCAAATATTATATACTGTAACTACTCCTGAATCCTGAGTATCAACAGCGACACTTTCTTCACAATATTTACGAATTAGAAACAAGACATCAAGTAATGGCAGGTTAGAACTTTGCGTTCACATTATTAATTAATTAACTGATTTATTTACTAGACTGCCAAATGGGTGATCTGGCTCTGCACTAAGCACCTTAAACTTTAGGCCATCATTTTTTACCTAAGTGAAAAAAATTCTGTCTGTTTATTACGAATTTATTTTAAACCTATATACCAATAATTCCTGCTACCAGAGCATGAACAGGTGACTACTTTTTTATAGAAGAAAAATGGGTGGAGTGATTTATAGGGTGGACAATATCTAGAATATTTAAGTAAATTTAGAAGCAATTTATTGTTACAATTATTTAGGGAATTAAAGGGATACTAAAAGCACCCAGATCACTTCAGGTCTTTGAAGTGGTCTGGATGCACTGTCACTGTAAGTTTTTTTTTTGTTTGTTTGTGTTTTTAATTCTTTATTTTATTTGTGCATTGGTTAGTTAAGCAAGTTTGCTTCGACACAACAGCTGGAGCAAACAGATGAATAGTGTGGTATTGAGAACACTGTACATTTTTATATAATTAATCAAGCTGAGCTTTAGGTTTGCAAACAAGAAAATAAGTCAAGCTAGGTACATGTCCAGGATATTGTATTACTACCGTATTATCCATCTATAAACATCAGTTAGACATGTAGAGAATAGGCTATGAACTAAACATTGTTACTGTACATATGCATTACATGTGGGGTAAACCACTGGAACTGGGTGCATTATTAAGGTGCCCCTGGGGCCTGAACCCTGATCTTGCTCTGAATGAGGTCACTAACTAGGACCATGGTATAACGGGCTATGTCATCCTAAGGGGAATCTTCTCAGTGACCTAGCTCCCTGTCAGTAAATTAGCTGAGGCTAGCACAGAGGGGAGTGAGGCTGGGCTGCAAGTAAGTATTAAATAGAATACCAGAAAATGCAAAACAATAAGGACAGAAAAAGGGTACAGCTTATATCCGGTAGTTGCTTAGAGGGCCTAATATGGAATTGGATGGCGTCCATTGTGGCAAAGAAGGTCGTGTAATTGGGGCCATAGTGCCATCCCTATAGATGAGTTCCCAGTCAGCCGGTGCTGAGCCTGGGGAAGATCGTTGGTGATTCTGGGAAGTTGAAAGGGGTGTGAGGTAGAGGCCCCTTCCAGCCCCAGGCCTGTGTGCGGTCAAGGGTCTTGCAGCCGCAGACTCTGGGTCTCTGTGAGTCCAAGTCCTTTCCCTCTGGGGGGTGACAGGAAACCTTGATGGTGTGTGGCCGCCTACATCAGCGTTGACGATGCTTTGAGAGATAATCCCCAATGACCCTCAGCCTATGTGGACGAGCACTGGTGGACATGGGTGGCTGTATGGTTGTTCTGCCCGAAGGGGCTTCGCTCACCTTCCGGTTGTCGTTCTTCTGAGTGTCAATTTGTGGAGTAGATAGCTCGGCACGCTTTTCCAGGGTGTCCCAGAATCGAGATAATATTTCCTCTAGCCCTGCTAAGGTCTCCCCAGCATGCTTTGACAGTCCTGCACGGACTGAATAAGTGTCCGGTCTATGGGCACACCAGCCATCTTGTCTCGCTTGTGCAGGCCTCAGACAGCTCCAGGTGTCAGGCAAATATGAAGGGCCAACCAGTGGCAACTGGGATAACCCTCCCCCCCCCGGTCCAAGGGGCTGGAGCTGCTTTGTATCACCTCGGAGGCACAGCTTGTGCTGAATGGGAGATTGCCTGTCTCTACCTCAGAAACGTGTAGAGGGAAGCAGGTAAGGAACTTGAATACTTGGATTAGCATTTTGGGAGTCGGTGCAGTAGCGGTTTTTAAGATTAAGCTGGGAGCTCACACGTCTTGCCGCCATGCAGGTTAGGCCCCCCCACCCCCCACTGTCACTGTAAGTTTAATCATGAGAAACTGCAATAATTACCATGCAGGGTTAACTCCACCTCTAGTGGCTGTCTACTAGCTGTGTTTCTGGGTCGTTGGGCAACTTTTGGTCACTTAACTGATGCTGGACATCCTATCGATATGCATGAGGACATCCAGCATCAGTTAAAACCCCATAGAAAAAAAAAGCATTGAATCAATGCCGCACATGCTCATTAGGGGAAGGAGGAGCAATGGCATACATTAACTTCAAACTGAGCACACATTAACCCCTTAAATCCGGAGGACGTACAATTACGCCCTCTAATAGGCGGCTCTAAACGCCGCCGGGCGTAATTGTACGCCCTCCGTTTTTTGTTAACTTACCCGGTCGCCGGCGGTCCCACGCCGGCGATCGCGGTGGGGGGGACTCCCAGGGAGACCCCCCGCGGCAGATCCTTCTCCTCCGGTGCTCCCCGGCCATGTGAGAGTGGGGTCCTAGTGAGGACCCCACAATCACATGGCCGGGTAGGCTGCCTCCTGCATTGCCAGCAGGGGGGCTGCCTGTAATGACAGGTGGTCCCCCTGCTGGCTGGAAATAAAATTAAAATTACATTTATTGGTGTAAAAAAAAAATAATATATACTTAGATCATATATATATATTATATATATATGATCTAAGTATATATATACACATATACATACACACACATACACCGTCTAGGTGTATTTTACTATTAATATATATATAATTATATATATATATTAATATCAAATTACACGTAGACTGATTAAATATATATATAATTATTGTTATATATATATTTATATATAATATAAAAAAAAAATGTAAATACGTTAAAAAATAAAATTAAAAAAATAATTAAAAATAAATAATTAAAAAATATATAGATGTGTTATTTCGTTCTAACTGTTTTGTGAAATTAATATATATATATATATATATATCAAAATACACGTAGAACGAAATAATATATCTATATACATAAATATATACGTATATATCACTATATATATATACCTATATATAAATAAAAATATTTTTAAAAAATTATATAGATATATACATATATATACACATACGTATATATATACATATATTAATTATACATATATATTTATGTAATATTTTTACATAATTAGGTATCTTAATTAATTACAATTAGCGGGACCTGCCTGACAACCCATGCCGAAAGTAAAGGGAATTTAATTTGTTAGCACTATATTTAACCCTATAACTTTCCAAGACACCATAAAACCTGTACATGGGGGGTACTGTTCTACTCGGGAGACTTCGCTGAACACAAATATTAGTGCTTCAAAACAGTAAAATGTATTACAACGATGATATCGCCAGTAAAAGTGAAGTTTTTTGCATTTTTCACGCACAAACAGCATTACACGGACAATATTATTGCTGTGATACTTTTTACTGTTTTGAAACACAAATATTTGTGTTCAGCGAAGTCTCCCGAGTACAACAGTACCCCTTATGTACAGGTTTTATGGTGCTTTCAAAAGTTACAGCGTCAAATATAAGGCTTGCGTTTCAGTTTTTTCACATTAAAATTCGCCAGATTGGTTACGTTGCCTTTGAGACCCTATGGTAGCCCAAGAATGAAAATTACCCCTATGATGGCATACCATTTGCAATAGTAGACAACCCAAGGTATCGCAAACAGGGTATGTCCAGTCTTTTTTAGTAGCCACTTAGTCACAAACACTGGCCAAAATTGGAATTTTTTGCATTTTTCACACAAACAGATACGAACGCTAACTTTGGCCAGTGTTTGTGACCAAATGGCTACTAAAAAAGACTGGACATACCCCATTTGCAATACCTTGGGTTGTCTACTATTTCAAATGGTATGCCATTGTGGGTGTAAATTTCATTCCTGGGCTACTATACAGTCTCAAAGGCAACGTAACCAATCTGGCAAATTTCAATTTCAAATGTAGCGTGCTATATTTGACCCTGTAACTTCCCAAAACGCCATAAAACCTGTACATAGGGGGTACTGTCTTACACGTGAGACTTTACTGAATATAAATATGTGTCTTTTATTGCAGTAAAAGCAAACAGTATTATGACACTGACCGTTAAAATGTCATGTAGAACTAAAAAAATCCAAAAAAAACGTATTTTCTCCCATTTTTTCATATTAAATTATGTTTCATAGCTAAATATTTGATATTAAATGAAAGCCCTGTTTCCCCTGAATAAAATGATATATAATAAGTGTGGGTGCATTTACTATGAAAGAGGTGTATTACGGTTGGACAGACATGTAGCGCAAATGCCAGGTTTTGTTTACATTTTGTTTTGTTCACAATGTGTACATTTGGCTCCGTCCTTAAGGGGTTAATACAATGTTGCTGTGTAGAGTTAAAGTTTTAAACAAAACATATTAGGACTTCATATTAGGGGATTCCAGGATATGGAACTGAAACAGGGAGATTCAGATCCCAAAGATAGATAGTTGGTAAGTATGGAGCTGCAGCATCATAAGGCTTCCAATGGTTCTCTTATAATACATTAGGCAGAGTCTCCCAAACATTTTTTATAAAGCACATTAATGAAAAATAATATATACAAGGCTGCTCTAAAATTAATTTCACCTCAAATATGCTTCAATTATCGTTTTATACAACTTATGTTATTATTTTTTGCATTAGTAATTATATGTTATTATGCACCAACATGATTAGCTCATGAGATTGCTTTCCTTTTCAGGATCTCAAAAACCTGTTAACTTGAAAGAACTCACAAGAACTCTAAAGCCATCACTTAGAGGGCTTCGACACCCTAATATAAATCAGAGAGCTGGAATCATACTTAGGCTCAGGCATGAACTGGCACAGAGGCCAATTTGCAGGGAGTTCAGGGAATTATTCGAACTGCTGGATTTGCCCCTGCCAATGTGAATAGTTTAAATAAACATGTTTAATTAGTTCAACTTTACTTCGTCTCTTGGAATCATCTTTCTTATATTACAGGTACCATGGTCAAAATGTATAATGTGTAGTTGTCCAGAGGCCCTTTTGAAATCTATCATTTTACATTTCTTTTTAACCCCTTCAGGACCGAGGATGGTTCAGGACAGTCATCGGCATTTTAGCGTTGCCGACCGCTGACGGTCCTGAAACGTCCTAACGGTGTAATGTACTTACCTGATCGGCAGCGATCGGCGTTGCTCCCGGTGTGGGGAGACTGTCTGGGCTGCTCAACAGAGCGATCACATGGTCACAATATAGACACTGTCAAACATATTCAAGTCTATTATGTTGTGAAAACAGGCAAAACCATAAAATACTATAGTGTGGCAGGGCTGTGTGAAAATAAAAAGGGAAATATTAAAACCTGCAAGGCAAATACTACAGTGTAATAACTGAATCCTATCACTAACCTACTAACAACTGTGATAATATTCATTATATTGCAATACATGTAAATGCATACAATGAATTATAACTTTCCTCCTTGCCTGTTAATAAACAGTGGTTAAAGTGGCTTTAATGCATTTATTAACTGAACATTGCTGGCATAAAAAAAATTCAAAAATAATATATTTGTAATATATTTAGAGCAATATATATATATATATATATATAGAAGATATATATGTATTGTGTTTGAATCTGTGAGTATATTGAGTGTATACAGCTCTGTAAATACATGCAGGGTTACAGTAGAAGTAGGTAAAAGGAACAGAAGTGGGTAAAGGGTGTTTTAAGGTTTGAGAGGGATTAACATCATAGTTAATTTCCCTTGGGTGTTTTATGTTCAAAGGAATAAAAGTTTGAGCTGAGTCATAGTTGAGGTATAGGGGAGTTCATAATTATTCCACATAGGTTAAGAGATGGGTTATGTTTAGTAATGGGATACATGGGGTATTTAGTGTTTAAGAGAACTTGTGATTCAGGCAAAGAGTTTTTTTTCAGGTTTAGGTTTTGAATGCTTAAATGTGAGAAGACGGAAAGTATTCTTTTAATTTGTGGGAGGAGTTAAGAGAAAAAGTGTACAACTAAATTAAAGGGACACTATAGTCACCCAGACCACTTCAGCTCATAGAGAAACTGCTATGTTTACATTGCAGGGTTAATCCAACCTCTAGTGGCGGTCTTCCTGACAGCCGCTAGAGGCGCTTCTGCGTTGCTGGATTGAGAAATGCTTTCCTATGGACTGTTTGAATGCACGCGCAGCTCTTGCAACCCATGCGCATTCCGCTCCACTTGGGAGCTGATGTCGGGGGGGAGGAGAGGTCATATTAACAGTAACTATCCTGACCACCTTTATTTACTGCTGCTAAGGGAAAAGAGGTGTTTAAATCATGTGTAGTTTAAAGGGCTATATGCAAAGCACTCACCCTCTTATGTTTTCTGTAGTCCAGTCAGCCTACTATGATTAATAAAAGAGATGCAGAAGCTATTATACAGTGTGCATCACTTAATGCTGCCACACCTCCTCCTACAATGCATTTATTGCATAAGAGGTTAATAGAAGGCAGAATACTGGACTGCGGAGGACACTAGCCAAAGCTCTTGGTACATATCTCTTCTCATCAGCCCACTTGAGCTACAAAGAGGCACAATATAAAAGCTTAAACAGGTCTAATAAGCAATACAACCCTGGGTATGGCACTGTGGGAGAAAACACAGTGTACATGCCTTTGAGTGGAATTTCTTCATAGATGCCTGGGCAAGCATGTAAACGTACAGCAGAAAAAAATAAGTGCTACTTATCTCAATGGGTGCACAGTGATAGGCTGAGAGCATCAACTGATGCTCCATTAAGTCACCAGACTTTCCTGCCCCCATAGCAATTTGATTTAGCTTGAAGTGGTTTTAGGATGGAATTGTATCTTTAAAGTCTTTAAACGGGTTTGCTATTGTGTATTTATAGCTTTTTTTTTTTTTTTTTTAAAGGACAGAAATGCATTCAATCAATGTATCTTTGCGGAAAGTTCAGTGTCTCCATGCTGAGGGTGGAGACACTGAATTTCCATGTGCAGCACTGCCCCAGGAAACACTCTAGTAGCCATCTGAGGAGTGGCCACTAGAGGTGTCCCTAGGCTGTAATGAAAACCCTGCATTTTACTGCAAAAAACTTGCAGGGACTGACTATACTCACCAGAACAACTACATTAAGCTGTAGTTGTTCTTGTGACTATAGTGTCCATTTAAAAAAACGTTAGCATAAATTGATTATTTAGCTTACTTCTTCTCTGGTAATATTTATGCATACATATTAAATAGCTTGGTATTGGGTTTGTAGGGTGACACTGCCTACAAAACTGTGCAATTGGAACTTGCTGTACCAATAGGACCATTAAAGGGCTATAGATATAAATATAAAAACAACAATATAAACTCTATATTGCACTTATCAGCTAAATAGTCCTGCCAAGACATGTTTCACTGCGACGCTTTATATGTACTTTTGTTTGTTAGGTGGCTAAATAAACTGATTAAATGCAGCATGTATGAGAGATGCTCATTCAAGGTTTACCCTTTGATAAAGAGGGGACGTATGTGTGGGTGGACTCTGAATATTTCTTGAGTGTCATGGGACACAGCAGTGTTGTTTAGTTGCAAGTAATGGACAATCACAAACAGCATGCTTTAGACATGATGTCACTTGCTCAAGACAAGAAGCTATTTGCATCCGTCAAGAACATTGAGACAACTATTGTACTGTAAGCAGTTGAAAAACATGTCATGTAATGTCAATAATGTGAAATGTATCACATTATCAGGCAAATAAAATTAATATTTTCTAGATAAAGTTGGTGATGTTACTGATGGACACTCTTCATTGAGATACTTTGTACCAATGACCATGTGAGTCACTGGAGGCTATGTGGAATGCTTGAAAGAATTTAATTAGAATATTAAAGACCCTGTTAAAGCAGACATACAAAGAAATCTTCATCAAGATGAGAATTATTTTTAAACAAATGTTTAATTCTGGATATAAATGGAGTTATATATTTTTGCTATACATAAAAAGTAGGGACTACTTTTACTCGTAGAAAGCGTGATATTTTGCAAAAGAATCCCATAGAATGGAAAACTGCAGACTTCATGGGCCGAGGAGAACAAAATGGAGGCCCTCAGGAATTTAATGCCAGCACAGGTAGGTAAAGACATTACTATATGCATGATCCAGATATGGCATGATATTTTTTTCTGCCAACAACATGACTGAAGTGTGAAACATAAATCAAGTGGAAGAACGAATACAGAGATGGTCCTGGTGCAACGACTTTTTAGGACTCCCCATGTAGCACAAGGGTGGCTAAAAGTAGATTCTCAACTGTCGTACAACTCACATGATGCTTTGCCAGCTTGGGATTTACCATTTACCCATCATTAAAGAGCTGTATTTGTGTGCAGCCTTTGTATGTTTGAATGTACACATGTCTTTGTATGGAGTAGATGTGTGTGAATTAGGAATTACTCTAGCTTCAGCAGCAAAGAAACAGTTAAACAATTGAAAACAAAATCAACCAATCAGAAAACATCTAGACAGTAATATGTGGCTATGAGACTCATCCCAGCTCCTCTTTCTTGATGTAGCCGAAACTTCAAATCAACCCTGTAAACCAGAAGTAGAATAGTCCGCAAAACACAAGTGTAGACAACCAAGTAAACGAGACACAAAGAGTGCAATGAAGAAACGAATCAAGGATGTCGTGAAGAAGAAACTTCACACTAGAACGAAAAGAAAATTTGTGAAAGTATGGTGTGATTAGTAGACTGGCAGTCATACAGAAACAAACATTAACCCCTTAAAACCAGAGGGCGTACTATTACGCCTTATTCTAATAGTACGCCCTCCGTTTTTTTTTTATTATTTACCCGGTGGAATCGCCGGCGATCGCGGTTGGGGAGACTCACCTGGGATCCTAGGGAGTCCCCCGCGGCAGATCCTGCCTCCAGCGCCCCCCCCCCGGCCAAGTGAGAGTGAGATTCTTGCAAGGACCTCACAATCACATGGCCGGGTTAGCTGGCTGCTGCATTGCCAGCAGGGGGACTGTCTGTAATGACAGTTAATCCCCCTGCTGGTTGGAAATAAAATAAAGTTATTCAGTATAAAAAAAAAAAAAAAAAATTATATACTTAGATCATATATATATATATATATATATATATATATAAATAAATAATCTAAGTATATATATACAGACACACATATACATACACACACATACACTGTCTAGGTGTATTTTACTATTAATATATATATATTAATATCAAATTACACGTAGACTGATACTGATTAAATATACATATATATAATTATTTTTTATATATATATATAATAAAAAATATGTAAATACGTAAAAAAATAAAATTAAAATAATTAAAAATAAATAATTAAAAAATATATAGATGTGTGTTATTTCTTTCTAACTGTATTGTGATATTAATGTCAAAATACACGTAGAACGAAATAATATATATATATACATAAATATATACGTATATATCACTATATATACACACACACCTATATATAAATAAAAATATTTTTAAAAAATTATATATATATATATATATATATATATACACACACACATATATTAATTCTACATATATATTTATGTAATATTTTTACATAATTAGTTATCTTAATTAATTACAATTAGAGGGACCTGCCTGACAACCCATGCCAAAAGTATAGGGAATTTAATTTGCTAGCACTATATTTAACCCTATAACTCTCCAAGACACCAAAAAAACCTGTACATGGGGGGTACTGTTTTACTCGGAAGACTTCGCTGGACACAAATATTAGTGTTTCAAAACAGTAAAATGTATTACAACTATGATATCGCCAGTAAAAGTGAAGTGTTCTGCATTTTTCACACACAAACAGCACTTACACGGACGATATTATTGCTGTGATACTTTTTACTGTTTTGAAACACAAATATTTGTGTTCAGCGAAGTCTCCCGAGTACAACAGTACCCCTCATGTACAGGTTTTATGGTGTTTTCAAAAGTTACAGCGTCAAATATAAGGCTTTTGTTTCATTTTTTTCACATTAAAATTTGCCAGATTGGATACGTGGCCTTTAAGACCCTATGGTAGCCCAAGAATGAAAATTACCTCTATGATGGCATACCATTTGCAATAGTAGACAACCCAAGGTATTGCAAATGGGGTATGTCCAGTCTTTTTTAGTAGCCACTTAGTCACAAACACTGGCCAAAATTGGCGTTTTTTGCATTTTTCACACACAAATACGAACGCTAACTTTGGCCAGTGTTCGTGACCAAATGTCTACTAAAAAAGACTGGACATAACCCATTTGCAATACCTTGGGTTGTCTACTATTGCAAATGGTATGCCATTATGGGTGTAAATTTCAATCCTGGCCTACTATACAGTCTCAAAGGCAACGTAACCAATTTGGCGAATTTTAATTTCAAATTTAACGTGCTATATTTGACCCTGTAACTTCCCAAAACACCATAAAACCTGTACATAGGGGGTACTGTTTTACACGTAAGACTTTGCTGAATACAAATATGTGTATTTTATTGCAGTAAAAGCAAACAGTATTATGACATTGACAGTTAAAATGTCATGTAGAACTAAAAAAATAACAACATTTCTTATTTTCTCCCATTTTTTTTCATATTAAATTATGTTTCATAGCTAAATGTTTGATATTAAATGAAAGCCCTGTTTCCCCTAAATAAAATAATATATAATAAGGGTGGGTGCATTTAATATGAAAGAGGTAAAGAAGGATTGGACAGACATATAGCGCAAATGCCAGGTTTAGTTACATTTAGTTTTGTTCACAACGTGTACATTTGGCTTAGTCCTTAAGGGGTTA
This sequence comes from Pelobates cultripes, assembly GCA_933207985.1. NCBI lineage: Eukaryota > Metazoa > Chordata > Amphibia > Anura > Pelobatidae > Pelobates > Pelobates cultripes. The sequence goes on from OW240913.1 coordinate 266,231,516, forward strand.
ATGTGACAAGTCATGTGTCAATAATTATGCAATGCAATGCAATGTACATATATAATATGAAAAGTAGAGTAATCTAAACACATAATAAAACCATGATCCAATGATATAGGAGGCAAGTAAAATGCATTTAAGACCTTACCTGAATATCCACAAGTGGATAAAATAAAGAGGTGGGACATTGAAAGATTAAAGAAGCCAATGGGTGGGAAAATATTCACCTCCTGTCTTTAATAAAATTTAGATTATTTGGTCACTGAAGCTAGAATAATACCTAATTTTATAGCAAGACAGGAGGCTTCACATTTGCGGTTTTAACGCCTGGAAAGTAAATGGAAAAAAGCGTGAGTTGCAGGTAGGAAATAGAAGGTATGGAAAGTGGATTCTTGTGACCAATCATCAAAAGATAAAATGACCCTCAGTGTCACGTATTCATCCGCACATAAAAATGTGGTTAATGGCATTTACCATCCTGACAGGAAAAGTTGTGCCGAGCAACATTACCGTCCTGACAGGAAAAGTTGTGCTGAGCAGCAATCATGCACATGGAAACCTGGTAATTGCTTTTGGGGTCAAAGGCCGGTTACGGCCAATCAAATACACAGGAGGGGTATTTAAACCGAATTCTCATTTTGCTCATTGCCCTGTCGTGGTTTAATCCTGATGGTAATCCAAGAGTGCGTTTATGATCTTAGTTTTCTGGTATTTGACTTTGGCTTCGTTTAGACTTCCCTGAATTCTGGTATCCTGGACTTTTGGCTTTCCCTCATCGTTGTGTCTAATTCTGTGTTCCTGACCTCGGCAATTATTTTGACTATTCTTGGATACGTTAAATCCGGCCATTCTAAGGTCCGGTTATACGTTATCCATAGTCCTAGGTGTTACAAAGTTCTGCGTGCTGAATTAACTTGTAATCCTGACACTCGGCGACAAAAGCGGAGGACACAGTTGTGCCCCGCAAAGAATGGGCACCAAAGAAAGCTTCATCGCCCGCAAGACAAAGAAGCCATCTAATCCAACAAGCAATTGTGGGACAGGACACAAGGTTATAAGGACTAGACACGTGCAAGTCGTTTCGGTCCGAATTAAAATTCTGACAAATTTCGACAATTCCCTAACCCTACCCCTATCCCATAACTGTAACCCTGCACTTCGGCAATTCCAAAATTCGGACATTCAGAAGCATTCGAAACTCCGAAGTGCCGAGCTAGGGATATGGGGTAGATGTAGGGTTAGGGAATTGCCGAAGTCTCAAAATCCTGAATTCCCAAAGTCCCGAATTGCCGAAGTCCCAAATTTCGGAAGTGCCGAACCAAATTTTTTGCACATACACATCCCTAATAAGGACAAATATAAGATACAAACAGAGATCCCAATGGAACCTGAAGAGGGGAGATAAGAGTGACATTTAGCTGTATACTGTGTTTGGTGATCAAAATGTTGTTCGGTGTTCATTAAACAGTTGTTAAATTTGTTAAACGTGTTTTTTTTTTTATTTTATTAAATTGTTTTATCACATTTTTTTACCTATCCCCCACATTACTGCCCTTATGAGCCTTATCACAGCCCCTATCCCCCACATTACGGCTCCCATCAGTCATTATCCCACTTAACAAAGCCCCTTCACAGTTTATATCCACAGGAGAGTGGCTTGCAAGGGATCCTGCAACTGGCTGACTGTGGGATTCTAAATATGGCTCTCTCCTTGCTTCTCTCCCCTCCTGTGGATTCAGCATCCTCCTGGGTGTGATTAAAGGATCACTTTAGTGTCAGGAAAACAAACTCGTCACAGTGACAGTGATGGTTGTCACCCCCTGATGGCCCTGTACACCTTCATACACACACACACAAAAACAGTGACAGGTACAAAGACACAAACATTGACAAATACAAAAATACAGTCGCTATGTGTGTATTTCTAAATGTGTCTGGCATTATCTACCTGTGTATGTGCTTGAGAGTGAGTGTCTGACAGAGTATCCTTGTGTGTAAATGTATTTCTGTGAGCATGTGTACGTTTGTGTCTGGGACCGTTTGTGTGTGGAGTAGCTGCTTGAGGGGTGTTGTGTGTATAAGAGACTGCTTGTGACATTTGTGCATTCTGTTTATGGCAAAGTGGGAATATCGGATGTATCTAGCCCAAGAAATTGTCGAGTGAACTTTGACCATGCTAGGGCTACACTTTAATCTGGCACAGAGTTCCAGGCTGCCACAGCTAGGGGCCATTCATTAAAACGGTCTGTTTTTTGGCTCAGGAAAAGGGAGCTCTTAGTAAGCAATTGTTGTCTGTCATCCTCCCTACCTCCCCTCCAAAAAGCACTCTACTGGATGTTAGATTGCGGCAGCAGGAGTGGTGATTAGTTTCACCGGGCAGTCGCACTGGATTGGTGCAGTTTCCCACTGGAAGGGTTGTGGCTTTCCCGGTCCCCTGGAACAACTTTAAGGCCTAGGAAAGGAGACCTGCAGGTGCTTGAAGAGGGTTGGGAAAAGACAGGGGCTGATCAACTCTCTTGAAGAAGTTATAATTTGGAGTCCTGTACCAGTTAATCCGCTGGTCAGATGCAGGCTTCGGCACAATCTCCATAAAGTAAGGAGATTCTGTGTCATTAGCCTGTGGGGGTGAGGAAGTGTGGTACTGGTTTGAGTTCCCGAGGTAGTTTCACCGGTGGCATGCTCTCCGAGAAAATAGGGTCATCACAAGGTGCATCAGGGGTTTTTAGCCATGAATTTCCCACAGCGGACTTCAGCCACTACTTTCGGGTATGATGCTGTTGTTCTCAACCATTGTGCTAAGGTGAGTCTAGGAGACAAAAAAGGTGAATAACCATTAGGACATAGATATGGCACCATAAGAAGGTTGTATAATGATGTAAAAATGGGTGGTTCACCCCAGAGAGGATCCTAGCCAAAGCTAAAACAGTCAAAAGCGGAAGAGGGTGGGTCACACCTTATCCTGCCCCCAAGTAGGTGGGTCACACCTATAGGGAATCACACTCCACCCCAGTAGGCCCAAGAGTTCTTCAGAAATCAGAGTTGTGTAACCTCAATATTCACTAGTTGGTAGTGGCAACTTAGAAAGTGACTAAATATAAGAAAAGATAAGGCCACTAACAATAAAGCAATATAATTATCAATACAGTTCTCCAGGTAACAGTGTTTTAATATTCTAGTTAAAAGTATGCGGGGAAAAATATATAAATACAATGGCATAGAACAGATATGAGCATAAATATGTATAGAGTGGGGGGTCACCCCAGTAACTAGTAAACAGGAAACACCTCTACGATAAACTCTTTGGTAAGTACTTTTATGCAGATATGCAATATGTAGAATATATACATGCAAATAAATGTACATAAATGTACAAAAACTAGCTCAACTTTATTACAAAAAGTGAGTACGTAAATAAATCCTGATCTGATAGAGACTGGCAGAGCTCTCAGCCGCAGGAAAGCACGAGGGCCAGAGAGGCATTCGCAAGGAAGGAAGAGCCAGGCTGCGAGCAAGTGGAGGGGATTCGCGAGGGAGATCTCGCGTGAGAAAATGGCTGTTGAGAAAACACTGCAGGGGAAGCTGTTCGCGCTCAAACAGGTTTGAAAGGAGGGAAGGAGACACCCCACCGGAGTACCCAAGGATGAAAGGAGAAAAGAAACAGAGAGTATAAGAAAAACAGTAAAACAGAAAATACGATGAGGGGCAGGGAAATAAGCAGACATAAAAAAGGGGTGGGAAAGAGAAACAGCAATAGAGGCAAAATAAAACTAAAGAGACAAATTGAATTAAAGAGACAAACTGAATAATTAACTTGTAAGGAACTTATAATGAACTAAATAACCATAGTTAGCAAAAGCAGGACCCTAAGGTAAACAAAGACCCAGGGTCACAGTATTCGAGCAGACTTACCTGGGAGGCAACAGCAAAGATAGAAAGAGTATGTAGGTGGCCTATTATGGTTTTATAGCACTGTACTGTTTTTACATTGGTTGATTGTTTATTAAACCTAACTCATTGTTTGCTGCGGGGAGGGTTCAATAAATAAAGGTTAAGCATATGTCTTCTGTATTAAAATTATGTTAAAAAAAAAAAAAAGCATAATTGAGCATGATCTGGGAGGAAATGAAGTGTTATATTTGCCAATTTCAGGGTTATCTTTTTTACTGTTCTTAAAAAGAAAATCGATGAGATTTAACGGTAAAAATTGGCTTTTAATCCGCAAAAAAAATGATTTTCCAAACCTTATAGTCCGTGTAGTATTGTGTATTTTCCATTGACCAATGTGGACCATATGAGGGTGATTTTTTTTTTAGACTAACATTCCTTTTACTGCTGCTTAAAACGCATTAACCTATGTTTATGGCCTCTGACTGCTATCATATAAATCACAGTGAGGTCTGCTGCTATAATATGTATTTCTCTTACTGTTCTGTATCATGAGCTCATTCTCTCCATAAATAGAAAACAGTTTTGTTGGGCTAAATAAAGCCATGCTTCAGCTACAGAGCTAGTATTACCTGTAAGTAAAATCCAGCACAAATCATCTGATCTTTGACTATTTATATAAAACAAATCAATAGTTCAGATAGCAAAAAACACTTCTCCAGTGCTTGTATGAAATAATTAAAGCCCAAATGGGTTATTAACTAACATATGAATTATGCACACTTATCAAGGCAACTGAAATTTTAAGATTAAAATGGCTGATTAAAATAACATGTTTCCAATATTTTGCTAGAAATTTGAAATGTCTTTTGTCGGTTCTGAATAATTCACAATTTTGTGAATTATGTGTACACACTAAGTATGCATATTGCATCTGTATGAATATTTTCACTATTTTTGGAATACATTATTCAGTGACAAGCATAGAGGAGACAGATATATATATACTATCATATGAATTATATACTTTTAATTAAAGAAATATTATACAAGTATATAGATGTGATTATAGTACGGTTTTATGCATTTTAAGTATGCAAGAGACATTTTATATCCTATAAACTGCGATATTGATTCATATTATTCATTTCAAAAATAATTCTCCTAAGCACTTGAATTTGCATATGAAACAATGGTATTTCCCTGCTGTATAAATATGATTTAAACCACCAGATCTAAAAATCACATTCATAAGCATATACAGCACAGTCACAAGCAGACAATCACGCATAGTCACAAGCAAACAGTCAGACACACACAGTTATAGGCATGCAGTTACACACAGCTACAGGCAGACATTCACACACAGAGAGATAAATTCAGACAATCACACACATAGTCACAGGCAGACAGTCACACACACACAGTCACATACACACATACACACACAGTTACAGGCAGACGGTCACACACATACAGTCACCGACAGACGGTCACAAACAGCTACAGACAGACAATCACACACATACAGTCACAGGCAGACAGTCAAACACACACACACACACTCTCTCACTTACAGTAGGAGCTTGAGGAGGGTGCAGGGCACTGCAGTCCTTGTAATGTAGTTGTGGGGGAAGCAGGGATTCCTTCTTGATTTCCAATAGTGTGCAGCAGTAACCGGGCAGCAGGTAGGAGCCACCTTTAGCTCTGCCCTGACACGGATTCAAGCTCTGCCCCTGCTAAAGACACCAAATCAACTTTAGCTTAATGAAGCAGTTTTGGTGTATATATCATGCCCATGCATTCTCACTGCCAAATTATTTTCCAGTCTCACTACACATGCATTGTAAACAGAGATCTAATGTTTAAGTTTCCTTTATTGGACATTCTGTTTAATTTATAACATATTATCTCTTGCTCTGTTAATAGTCTTCTAAATCCTGCAGTAGCCTCCTGTGTAATTAAAGTTCAATTTTTACAGAGCAGGAACTTCTGACATCTGATTGAAAATTAAAATATTTTTTTTCATGCAGGCTATCTAGGTCACAGCCAGCAGAGGTGTGGCTACAGCTGCATTAACAGAAACAAAAATTATTTAATTCCTAAATGGCAAAGCATGGAGTAGTGAGACTGCAGATATATGCTTTATACACAAAAACTGCTTCATTAACCCCTTCGCGATCGCAGACGTACCAGGTACGTCCCACAAAAAACGTCCCTTAAGGACCTCGATATCGAGGCATCGTGGAATACCACCCTACACTGCCGGGGACCCAAGTGATCACCTCCCCCGGAGCGATCACTTCTGGGTTTGCCGCACGTGGCGCCAGGCAGTGTAGGGAAGAGAATCGAAAGCCATCCGCTGGCTTCAGATTCTCTTACCCTTACTGAGGTAAAAAAAAACAACTAAATAATAAAAAAATAAAATTAACCCTTCCCTCCCTCCCCCCCCTTCCCCATGTACTTACCGATCGCCGCATTCCCCTGCCGGCTATCGGTCTTCTTATTTGGGAGGACTCTCTGGACTGAGCACAGAGTCACCCCTCTCCAATTTAGGAGATATATATATTAAGAAAAATACAAACTAATACAAAAGACGGGAAATACCCCATTTGGAATACTCTGGGTTCTCTACATTTGAAAATGGTATGCCATGATGGGGTTATTTCACATTCCTGGGCTACCATATGATCTCAAAAGGCAACAAAGGTCCAGCAAACCAATCTGGCAAACTAGATCGGGCAAGCCCTATATTGACCCTGTAACTTTCCAAAAACACCATAAAACCTGTACAAAGGGGGTATAGTTATACTCGGGAGACTTCCTTGAACAGAGATATGAGTGTTCTAAATCAGTAAAACGTATTCCGACGATGAAATCACCAGTAAAAGTGCAGTTTTTGTGTAAAAAAATGCAAAAAACAAAGAAAAATGCTAACTTTGGCGAGCGTTTGTGCCTAAGTGGCTACTACAAAAGACTGGACATACCCCATTTTGAATACCATGGGTTGTCTACTTTTACAAATGGTATGCCATGATGGGGTTAATTTTACTTCCTGGGCTGCTATATGGTCTCAAAGGCAACATAGGCCCAGCAAACCAATCTGGCAAATTCCAATGTGCAAACATGGAAAAGCCCTACATTTGACCCCTGTAAGTTTGCAAAAGCCCATAAAACCTGTACATTGGGGGCACTGTTGTATTAAGGAGATGTTGCTGAACACATATTGGGGTGTTCTTTGTCAGTAACACTTAAACGGAACTAAAAATCCATGCCTAAAGTACAATGTGAGAGAAAAATAACACAAAAAAAACGACTATCCAAAAGTTTGACAAAGGCTGGTGGTAGAATTAGTGCATGGGAAGTGTTAAAATACCACCATTTGAAATACCCTACGGTGTCTACTTTAAAAAATATATATGGTTTGATAGGGGGTAAATTATATTGTCTGGCTTCAAAAATGTCCCAAATGGGACATGGGTGCATGATGACTAACTGTGAAAATTCCAAGTTGGAATACGGAATGCGCACCCTCCAAATAAGGTCTTTTAGCCCCCAGAGAACCCGACACACCTATACATGGGTGATATTCTTGTACTCAGTAGATGATACTGAACACATATTGGGGTGTTCTTTGCCAGTAACCCTTAAAGTTCTCAGTACATATATATACTTAAATTGCTAAGAGCTGCATCCTGTTTTATGCGTTCCAGGAATGAAACGCACGCTATAGACGCATTCCGGACACCGGGGATTTTGAATTTAGGATGATTACTGACACTACCCTATATATATCCATGAGGATCACCACATCTATATCCCTGAGGAAGTCCCTTTTGCTGGACGAAACGCGTTGGACATACTCTTTAGGTTTTTAGACGCTGCTATATTTTATTTTATTCTATTATGTAGTATATACTTCTTTTATTCTGTCTTCTCCATTGGACCTACCTCAGCATCGTTTGGGAGTTCCATGTTGTATGGAGATACGCCTACTATATTTCTTCACTTGTAAGTGAGACCAATAAATGCAATTTTGTAATTTCACTACATACTTCACTATATGTGGTTTTTTATTTTGCATATATTCCACAGAGGATCTTCTATTCAACACATTATTACCCCTGGGAGGGTGAGAAGCCTGATTTCATGTTTGTTTGTGAGTACACCTATCTCTATTAAATATCACTCACTAATCCAATACTGTATTACGCTATGTCAGCTTTTTAATTCTTTATACAGATTCCATTAATGAATCTTGACCTATATTTCAGGTCATTTGTATTTTTCTTATACTACCACGTATTGGGAGGTGTTTTCACTTTGTTTCTTGATTAAATTGCTATTTGTCTAAAAAAAATAATAAAAAAAAAATATTATTTTATTGTTTTTATTTGGCATAGATTGGTGGTAAAATGGCTGCATGAAAAGATTCAAAATACCCCAGGTTTAATACTTAGGTTGTCTTCTTTTAAAAAATATATACATGTGAAGGGTTATTCGGGGATTCCTGACAGATATCAGTGTTACAATGTAACTTGCGTTAATTTTGAAAAAAATTGGTTTGGAAATAGCAAAGTGCTACTTGTGCTTATAGCCCTATAACTTTCCAAAAAAGCTAAGAACATGCTAACATTGGGCATTTCTAAACTCAGGAGAACATTTTGAAACTATTTAGCATGGGTGTTTTTTAGCAGTTGTAGATGTGTAACAGATTTTGGGGGTCAAAGTTTAAAAAAGTGTGTTTTTTAATTTTTTCATCATATTTTATATATTTTTTATAGTAAATTATATGATATGATGAAAATAATGGTATCTTTAGAAAGACCATTTAATGGCAAGAAAAACAGTATATAATATGTGTGTGTACAGTAAATGAGTAAGAGGAAAATTACAGCTAAACACAAACACCAAAGAAATGTAAAAAGAGCCTTGGTCCCAACGGCAAGAATTTTGAAAAACGACCTGGTCACTAAGGGGTTAAGCTAAAGCTGTTTAAGTGCCTATAGTGTCCATTTAAGTGAATATAATTTAATTTCATAAATAGGGGACAACATGTTCCTTGCTGGATCAATCTCTCCCATAGCATAGGCAGTCTGCAAGAGAAAGGTGTGAATGCACGCCAGGCTGACTGAAAGCCTCCAGCCCCACTCAGGGCAAACCATGGTCAGAATGCTGCTGAAGCACTCTGTGTATGGTCTAGTTCCCTGACACCATTCAACACAGTACAAGTATGTCCATTAAGACATTCATGGTATGCTGCTTGGAGATTGTTCTCTGGTGTCCCTGAATGTGTACACCAGAGAAGAGGACTGGACTGGGGCTCTGAAGAGCCACTTACCGGCAACACGCGCTTCGGGGCTCCATCCGATGCACTACCATGTTCCTGTCACCCCTGATCACGGACCTTCATAGAGATCGATTGACTAAATTATTAACAGCGATCGCAGGCATAAGCACCAGCACCAGCTTTTTTTGTAATGCTTGTTCTGACTATTTTAACGCCACGATCGGGTATCTTTCACCCAAGATCAGATAAATTGACTAAATTGACTTGTATGCTATACTAACCTTAGCAGTTTATAGCCCGGACATTGTTTTATTATATAGGCAGTTACTTTAGACATATTCCCACTATCTACAGGTGCCCTGGAAGGCACAGATTTAGTTTAGATATTCTAGAAGCCCTCAAAGGCACAGATCTTATCTAGACTTTTTTTTTAAATTCTTTATTTTTCACAAAAAGAAGTGCATTGCATATATGTGACAATGTATAGGCTTACGCAGAAGCCACAGTACGTTTTCAGATGTTTCAAGCATACAGAAGGGAAGAGTGATACGTTAAGACAAGTTGCATGCATATATGTACACCTCTTATCTCTTCAGTGGTCTGTCTGAAATCCTGAGGTTCGCTGAGACTGTATATCATGGTTTGTCTATTAGGACTTGCTGTGGATTCATGTGTCACTTCGATTAGTGTAATTTATATACATTTGATAACTAAAAGTACCATAGCGAACATTTGAAAATGATACAGTAATAAAAACAGTATAAACAGTAAAACAGTGAGTTGGTGTGTCTGTTTCCGCATCCCGGATAAGGTTTGTTGTGTGCCCATTTTGTCGTCAGCCCTGAGTGTGCGTTCAGTTCCCTTGTCCACCCTCCATACTCTCCTGGTACTGTTCCCACAGCTCCCATACTCTGCCAAATTTTTGGGTGGTGTGCCTGACCAGGGAGGTTAACCTGTCCATAAGGTAGTGGTCTTTTATTTTTGCTAAGACCAGTGCAATGGGGGGCATTTCCGGGTATAGCCATTTTTGTGCCAGTGCCCTGCGGGCTGCCAAGTAAACCATGTTTAATAGTTGTTGCTCTGGGTGTGGAAGGCCTTCTGTTGGCCTGGAGAGGAGGCAGGCCCATGGGTCTAACTGTAATGGTCTCTGCATTATGTTCGAGCTTAGTTTGGTGATTTGAACCCAATAGGCCTGTACTGAGGGGCATTTCCACCACATATGCACATAGGTGCCTTGTTCCCCGCAACCGTGCCAGCATAGATCTGTGGAGGTGATCTGCATGTGGAATTGTTTTATTGGTGTGGTGTACCACCTGAAGAGCGTTTTAAATGACTGCTCCTGGAGGGTGACACAAATAGATGATTGGGCTGTTGCCTCCCAAATGTCCTGCCAGTCGGAGCCCTCTAGTGTCTCACCCAGGTCTGCCTCCCACTGGTCCGTGTATCAGAGCTCCCCCCACTCTTTGGCTTCCCCACTAAGGTGAGAGTACAGTAATGAGATAAGTCTCCTGGGGTGTTTTTCCTGGTAGCAGATATTCTCGAACCAGGTAAGGGGGAGGGTGGCCATCTCTTTGACTTCTTTGGTGCTAGCAAAGTCTCGTATCTGGAGGTAGCTGAAGAATTCCCTGGTTGTTAGGGGGTATTGTTCCCTGAGATGATCGTATGTGACTACTTGGCCATTTTTGTATAGGTGGCAATATCTCTGGAGACCTGCTCTCTCCAGGCCGCCAAAGTCACCTGCTGTCATTCCTGGTGGGAAGGATCAGTTCCTAAGTTCCTCTCCAGGCCGCCAAAGTCACCTGCTGTCATTCCTGGTGGGAAGGATCAGTTCCTAAGTACGGGGGACATTGGGGAGGGGAACCTGCTTAAAGAGTATTTGGTTGCTATTTGATTCCAGATTCTTAAGGAGTTCATTATTGCTGGGCAGGCTATCCTAGGGAGTGCTCTTTGTGTCTTGTGTAACCAGGGATAGAACTGTGGTAGGTCTTGCCCCATTAGGGAGGTTTCTAGCTCCACCCATCGTCTGGTGTCTGGTGCAGAGTGCCTATATGCTATTTGCACTATCTGCGCTGCCAGGTAGTATAGGTACATGTTCAGTAGCCCCAGTCCCCCTCTGTCCTTGGGTCGATACAGGAGTTTCCTGGCTATTCTGGGTCGTTTCTTTTGCCAAATGAACAGGTCAATCGCTTTTTGGAGCGTGAATAGGTCACTCCTCTTAACCGGTGTGGGCAGGCCCTGGAACATGATCAGCAATCTGGGGAGGATGTTCATTTTAACTGAGTGGAGTCTACCTAGCCATGAGATGGGTTTGTCTGTCCACTGCTCCAGGTCCCTCAGGCGTGTGCGAATCAATGGGGAGTAGTTAGTCTCATGTAGGTGTTCGTGCTGCGCTGTGAGTTTAATCCCTAGATAGGGTATGTTGTCTGCCGTGGTGGGTAGGTCTGTGTCTGTCAAATATTAGTGCTTTGTCTCGGGCCGGGAGGTGAAATGGTAGTGCCATGGATTTAGTAAGGTTCACCCTGTAGCCCAATAGGGCTCCGTACATGTCCAAGAGGCTCGTCAAGTGGTCCATGGAGGTCAGGGGGTCTGTGAGAGTCAGCAGCACGTTGTCTGCATACGCTGATACTTTGAAGGTTTTCCTTGCTACACTAATTCCCTGTATGTGTGGGTGTTGGCGCATGCCTTGTAGTAACGGCTGTAGGGAGATGGCGAATAGCAGCAGATATAATGGGCAACCCTGGCATGTTCCATTATAAAGGGGAAAGGAGGTCTTAGTAGCCCCTACAATTAGGGTTTGGGCTCTAAGGTTGGTATATAGAGCGCTTGTGGCCTGGATGTAGGCTCCTGGGAAGCCCCACTCTTCCAGCAGGCCAAACAAGTATGGCCATTGCACCCCGTCAAAGGCCTTCTCCGCATCCAAGGAGATGGCCAGTGAGGGCACTTCGGATTTCTGCATGTACCATGTTATCGCCGCCCCCCTTCGTGTGTTTTCATATAATTGTCTACCGGGGATGAACTCCACCTGGTCCAGGTGGATTAAGCGCATGAGCATTGGTGCCAACCTGGCCGCCAGGATTTTTGCATATATTTTAAGGTCTGAATTGATCAGGGAGGTGGGCCTGTAGTTTGCTGCGAGTTCTGTGTCTTTCCCGGGTTTCGGGATGATGGCTAGTGCCATGTCGGCATCCGGCGCACCGCCTGTCCTAAAGTGGTTATATAAATAGGTGACGTGGAGGGCCAGTTCTGCTTTGAATTTCTTGTAATACCCTATTTCGTAGCCAATGGGGCCTGGGGCTTTGTTCCCTTTCAATACCGCTATTGCAGTTTCTACTTCTAATTGGGAGATTGGTTCTTGTAAGTTTGTGGTGTCCTCATCTGTTATCTCAGGAAGTTTTACGCTAGCAAGTAAGGTATGTGGGAGGAGTTAACGTTCCTATATAAACGCTACTCCACCCCTTCCTAAATTGCCATACGCACGCTGTTCACCTCGGCTGTGACAGCGGAACTTCCAGTCCTCGCTCTTCCGGTCCAATGTCCTCTCTGTTCCCCAGCTCCTCCTTTCGGGCAACGAAACATACGAACGCCAAGGTAATCGGCAAATAGCCGCGTTCGGCTATTTGCCATTTGACAATTTCCAACCAAATGTGGATATATTGTACCCTTTACCACTAATGGTTTATTATTTGTTATTTTGCATATATATATATATATATATATATATATATATATATATATATATATGTTATGTATAGCTTTTGTCACATAATTTTTCTTCTCAAGTCATATAACTCTTATTATCAGATTAATTTATAATGCTGGATAATCGTGAAGAAATATAGTGGTTTCTTCATTATCAAATAAGCACAGAAAGCATCTGGATGTGCAAAAAAATAAAATCATGCCAGAAGCATAGTATATGGAAAAAAAGCAAACAATGCATTTTTCACCATAGCTTTGAAGTGGAAGTAGTGAGATATCTTCCAGGAAATGTCTAATATTTCCCATGAACCTTTGTATAGTTTTCTTATTCACTTCACAATTAATTTTACAAATATATCGTGCATGCGCAATCCAAGTTTTCACTCATTTGAATGAGAATAATGGAGCATGTGTGGTCAGTCCTTCTCTCTAATAGGCCCTTCCCTTTTCTCTATACTATAAGGGCACACTCCATTGTAGAGAGAAGAATAACACTCAACTACTAACAGTTTACAGAGGTTATTCTACACACCAGTCTTGTTAAATTCAGGACATACAAACAGTTTGTTTTACTTGTACCATACACTGGCTTTCTGTACATTTGTTTAAACCAGTTCATTTGTTTAAATCCTGTCGAACGAGGTCTCAGGTCTAAATTTAATGTTACCCTTAAATGGCCTTCATATGAAACTCCCGAACAAGGGCCAACCCGCTCGTATGCCAATTCATTTGCTTAGACTACACAAAGCCTGACGGCAAGGCTTTCGTGCACACGTTCACAAAGATAGCATTACGGCTAAACAGCATGCTACATACTGACCCCTGCCAGTCTCTCTCAGTACAAGATCACACAAGTTTCTTTCCTGCTTTTCTGCTACCTCAATTACAGATTTCACAAAGGCATTTACTACAACCCGGTCATTACTCCCATAGGTTCCATGCTTTTCAGGTACTAATCTATCCTAATTCACGTCTCTATTTACTGCCTGCAAGACCACGCATCATTATAAGGGGTTCTTAACATATAGGGGGCTTGATTTTTCGCCTTGCCTCGTCAGGCCACGGCTCCACACTACTACTCGTCATGCGGTATCAACATCTCACTATATCGCTATAACCATCCTAGACTCCCTTAACTCCTTTTATTTCTTCACCATTGTCATCCATTAAATCCTACCACGCTTTAGCACAATATCTTCAAGGATAACCTTACAGGGGAATTTAGTTGCTAGTCTCTTCAGCACACTCAGGACCTATGATTATAATTCTATAGGCAATATCACGGAATTCACTAAATAGATATTACCTACTATCTTCTACTAGTACAACCAACTGTGTTGCCCTTCTACATGTCATCGTAATCTGATACTGTTTCGAAGCTACTTATATTTTAGGGTTGTCCTTTCCTTTTTTAAACTGCACCTTGATTTCAGGTCCAAGACAGCATTCTATCACCAGTCAATTACTGGCTCGTTTTTTCTACAGGTTTCAATCAGGTACTTTTCGTTCATTTACTGCCTCATTAAGGCCAAGAATTTACACATTGGGGTATGATTTTCCACCTTGCCTCGTCAGGCCACGGCTCTACTCGATAACTCGCTATACGTTTACTCAAACTCGCTATCTATGGACAGTCATCCTGTTTCATACAAGCCTCACTCTTATCACCCTCCTCTCCCCCTCTGATACTATCATGCTTTTCATGGCACAACGCTTTCCTGAAAATCTCTCTTCAGGGTTATATAGATGCTATCCTGAGTTTCTTCACTACCCTCAGGGTCTATGGTTACTATGCTATTATCCACATCTCCAACAACTACACTGGGTTGCTCATACTTTTCTCTCTCTTCTATCCCACGTCCACAGTCCCTCCTCTTCTTCTTATCTCTTTTTTTCCTCCATGAAATATGAACCTCACGGATCCTATCAACCTCGACTCGGTTTGCTGAATACATTACGTTCCACCCTCATCAAGCCCCCATCTAGGGTTAGAGAACTGGCTGTTTAGGGTTAGGTTGCTGGCCTTAGTTAAACTACGGATCTGGTCCCGCGAGGCCAACTCCCCAATCTCAAAACTGAGATTTTGCCCAAGGCCCAAATCATAGTTAGAGCCTCGCATTAGCCTACCTATTGGGTTAGATAGGGCCTCACCTGACACGGCCACACATATTTGGATCTTTTACTGTCACCAAGAGGCCAACACCCCGTCACCACGCTAGTGGCACGAGCCCCACGCCCAAAATCATAGATAGAGCCTCTCACCAGCCGCCTGGCAACTAGCAGGGCCTCACCTGTCACAGGGTAGAGAGCTTTTCACTTCGGCACTAGTTAGCCAGCCAGTTCTACGCTTATTCAACTGTTTTGTTATTAATCAATTCTTTGTTGTTGTGATGTTCTTTTTTAGCACGTCCCAAGAAGGTAATATGGGAGACGAACTATTCCATCCTGTGATGACTACTGAACCGAACCCGGAGGATTCTGTGCTTGAGATCGGCTTCATTACACGGGTTCTACACTAGGTGGGGGTCACTCTCACTGTGCACCCTAAATGTCCAAATCTCCTCAGCTAATCACGTATTATTTAATGTGCGCCACCGGCTATACTAATATACATCGCCTCAGCATTATTCTATCTGCTCCGCTTTCAGTCGCATCCTGTGCCTTAAATATCATCACCCAATTCTCTCGATACTATATCACTAGGGATTGTAGCCATTATGGGCAGGCGTAACTACTTGGCCTAGCAGGACAGATCTCCAACTCCTCCACATGACCATTCATCCCTACAAACTATTGGTTGGGGATTGCCAGTTAAGTGGCGCTCAGTCTTCCCTCCTATTGCAATACCGGCCTTAGTCGAACTTACCGATAGGGGCAGCCGCATTAATGGACAGACCACTAGTCAAGCAGGCCAGTTGAAGGTTAGGCTGACTGCATGGCTGTCTGCAACATATTCAATACAATCGTTCACCTTCTTAACCTTTGCATAGATGGTTCGCAGACAGTTTGACGGAAACAGGGTTAGAAGGTCCTTCGGCATGGCAGTCCTGGTCAGTTAGGGGGAGTCACTAGAGCTCGGAATTGAGTTTATGAGTTCATCTCCCTGGTTCCGACCAACTCCCAATTTGTACAGTTCAACTATAACTATTAGGTATTCCTGGTCAAGAGTCAATTGGCCTAGTACCTCACCCAACTTACAACACCCAGTTACTTTCCGCATTTCATAATCTGCATTTTAATGTCATCATTCCGTCGCCCGGCTATTGGGACTTGACAACAAGTTATCACCTATAGCATTTTCGATTGCACTAAGAATACATATGACAGAACGTGACATTCTTCCAAGATTCAGTGGAACACAACATTCACAGGCATACCGTACAATTGTAGTCTATTCTGCTTTTTGCCACCTTTTATTCAAACCTTCATACAACACTATCGCACTATACCGAACTGACATACAATAACACGTTCTGACAAGCCTTTCAAACCATACCCTGTCTTAACATAAGATATCAAAAGATAAATAATTGGTTTATCACTCTACAGTAACATACATCCACAGATGCTAATTCTGGGCAGTATCAGACTCCCTAAACAGCCTCCGCACCACACAACCAGGTGCCTGCAACCGTCCAAGGGTTCCCGAACCCTACAACTACACGATCACAGCTAATCAGACTGGCAAATCATGTCTCCTCAAGTAAGATTTAAGAAGGTACAGACACTACCTCATGTCACGCCAACATTCAAACCAGACAATCAAGACACTTGATTTACTAATCATTCCCTAACTACTTCTAAAAGCAGTTCTACATTCATACTCCTGGCATTAGAGTAGGTTGGGACCACTGGCTCCTATTTAGAACATCCTTTCAATAAGCACGGCATCCAGTAGCAGTACGCCGGTGCACATAATAATTAGAGTCACTAGAAATCAGCTACACGATACAGGAACATTCCTAACGGATAAGAAGTAAGGCAAACTAATCTTATGTGATAATTATATTGCAATAAGTGTGTTTTTTCTTGCATTTCCTTTTGCCCTCTTTTACAGGCCTACCCCATACATCAGTTCCGGCACACCACGCCGACTTAATTCCAATCACAAGGTATTTCACAATACGATATTAACCGACCACAAATATATATATATATATATGTGTGTTTATGTATATATATTCATGGGCGTCTGCAGGAATTTTCCCGGGGGGGGAGGGGGGAGATAATTGTTGTGTGATTGGTATGTTTCTTTTTCTAATTCAAAATATTGGTTCTGCCAGTGTAAAAAAATTAAACATACAGTAAGCATACTCACATGCAGACACAGACAATCTCACTGACACAAGCAAACAAGCTCATTGATACACATGCTTACTGATAGATAATCTCATTGATACACATAAGCTCATTGACATAAAAACACAAGCTTATACACACAGACAATTTCACTAACACACACAGACAAGCTTACTGGTACACACACAAACTTAGTACAAACTCTTATACTCACACTACAGACTACTACAGACAACCTCATTGGTATACAAACAAAAACTTACTACAGACAAGCTCACTGTCACAAACACAAACGCTCACTACAGACAAGCTCACTGACACACACATGCTCACTACAGGCATGTTTGCTGACACACACATGCTCACTACAGGCATGTTTGCTGACACACACATGCTACATACAGACAAGCTCACTGACACACATACAAGCTCACTGACACACACTCATGCTCACTACAGACAAGCTCACTAACACTTGCTTACTACAGTCAAGCTCACTGACACACATGCTCACTACAGACAAGCATACTACAGACACACACACATGCTCACTACAGAAAAGCTCACTTACACACACATGCTCACTACAAACACGCTCACTGACACATTCTTACAGTCACGCTTATGGACACACATGCTGACTACAGACAAGCTCACTACAGAAAAGCTCACTGACACACACACACATGCTTTCTACAGAAAAGCTCACTGACACACGTGCTCACTACAGACAAACTCACTGACACACACACATGCTCACTACAGAAAAGCTCACCGACACACAAGCTCACTGACACATATACACATGCTTACTGCAGACATGTTCACTGACATACACATGCTTACTACAGAAAAGCTAGCTGACACACACAAGCTTTTTTACACATAAGCTCACTGACACACACAAGGTCCCTACAGAAAAGCTTACTGACATACACACACACACATGCTCACTGCAGAAAAGCTCACTGAAACACATGGTCACTACAGACAAACTCACTGACACACACATATGCTCAGTTGACAAGCTCACTGACACACACACATGCTCACTTACAGAAAAGCTCACTGACACACTTGCTCACAACAGACACTCACTGACACACACACACACACACACACATAAGCTCACTACAGACAAGCTCGCTGACACACACACACATACAAACTCACTGGCAGGCACACACACACACACACACACACACACACAAAATCACTGTCATGGGCTGAAGCCTACCTGTCACAGAAGGCTGTGGGAGACTGGGAGCACTGGAAAATGAAGTCTCCATTTTCTGGACTGCCTGGCCTCTTTCTTCCAGCAAGGTCAGCGTCTTATATACGGGAGTGGGGTTTGTTCGAAGGAGTGGGGTTTGTGTGAGTGGGGCATGGCTTGCTTGCGAGAGGTGGGGTCGAAGCATAGAGGCTCCAAATTGCTGGGGATTTAGTAGGGAGTCTTACAGTGTTCCCTCCGGCCCAAATGCGGCGGGCCAGTCCGGCCCTGCCTATGGGGAGGGGACAAGCTGAAAAATCTAGTGAATGGCAACATATGCTTAGTAAATTACTGATAGTTCTAATCCAAAAAGTAGTCATAATTTTTATGTATATAATAGTATTTTGTATTTTATTAGTTTTTGCTTCTATAGAAAGAGTGACCAATTCTTATATGACAAGTATTGGAAATGAAAATAAAGGTAAATGTGGATACAATAATATAAACAATATTTATTAGAAAAAGATTGTCTGATTTCTGTCTCTGAAATGGTGATCATTAACAGTAAAATCATAATGAGTGACCAATGAACTTATAAGTCCTACAGTAACATAGAAACATAGAAACATAGAATGTGACGGCAGATAAGAACCATTCGGCCCATCTAGTCTGCCCAATTTTCTAAAAGTGATGTCATAAATGTAGCTGCAGCTATAACTGCATGAACATTCTGTTTCTTACCAGATGCATCTGAGGCTGTGACAGAGCTACACCATGGCGACCAGTATTGGGATTTGTCAGGTATGTATGCAAACTTCTAGTTTGAATACTTTGAATCTGACCTTAAACTTCGGAGAGTCTACCGGACCTTAACTGTCATCAAGGAGATCGGAGCAACCATCCAAAGGATACTAAATTTAGCTTTCTCATCCATGTCAGTGATTCACAAGAGTAGGTATTAGTCAACATACAGGGTGCAACAGACATGAAAAATGCACAGCAAACCAAGACTTAAAGGGACAGTATATTATTGAGAATTCACATCTGTATTCCTATAGTGTATTCCACTATAGGAACCCTCAGTCCCCCACACCTCCCTGGAGATGTAAAAGTTTAAAAAATCATTTTTTCACTTACCTGATTCAAGGACCAATGCCCCTCTGTGTTGGGTCAGGTTTCTACTCCTCCGACATCAACAGCGAGTGCCGCGTACATGCATTATGCCTTCCACATAGGAAACACCAATGCTTTCCTATGGGATTTTTCAATTTACAAAGCTTGAGGACATCCTGCATCGTTTCACAGAGTCAAACTCGATGAAACTACAGGAAGCGCCTCTAGTGGCTGACCGGTAGACAGCTACTAGAGGCAGTCTTAACACTGCAATGTAAGCATTGTAGTTTATCTAAAACTGCAATATTTTACATTGCACTGTTAAGGGAACAAGGGACACTGCACCCAGACCAGATCTGAAATGAAGTGTTCTGAGTGCCTATAGTGTCCCTTTAACATGTTTTTGGTACAAGAATGGATACTATCTGAATGTATGTGAAATAAACAGGTTAATCACTTAATATGTGATATGTGTATGCAGTACACTTAAAAAGTTTACTTTGAAACATGTGAATCAACAACATTAGGAAACAAAGAAATATTCATTCCAGTAACATTTTAAATGTATTATTCCCGGAATATTAATCTATTATAATTTTCAGAGGGCCAAAATCTGCATTCACATAGAGTTCTTCACCTGTATTAGATTTTTTGCAAATTAACACAGAGTGCGATCAGTTAATTAAACAATTAAAGTGTCTAGTGCTAACATTAAAACCATTAACCTCCCTAAACAAATATCATGTC
Organism: Pelobates cultripes; assembly: GCA_933207985.1. Taxonomy (NCBI): domain Eukaryota; kingdom Metazoa; phylum Chordata; class Amphibia; order Anura; family Pelobatidae; genus Pelobates; species Pelobates cultripes. The sequence continues at coordinate 266,251,750 of OW240913.1, forward strand.
AATATTCTGAGAGTTTATGAATTATATTTGACTTTTAGAAATTGACATCCACAAAAGAAGTAAAACATGTCATTTAATTCAAGCCTGGTAGATATTGAATTAAACTATACATCTCATTGAATTTCCTGAAGAGAACATTACATGCTCTGTACAACCAACATTACATAATGGGGGATGCATGATCCTGTATTTGACTTTAAACCAATTAATATACAGATATCAACTTAACCCCCTAAAGACCCCCTTAACCCCCTAAAGACCAAGGCTTTTTTAAACTGCAATGCGTTTGTGAACAAAGCCTTTTTGGCACTTTTTCCATGTATTCATTCTACCACAATTACCCTGTTTTGTTTAAGTGCAACCATACATATTATTTCTATTTTTTTAAAGGAGACATTGAGCTTTCCTCTGACACTATATATGTATGCATAATGTAATATTAATTAGGAATATAATACATGTTTAAATTTAATAATTTCTACACACCAAGTGCAACTAAGGAAAACTAACTCAAAATAAATTTACTAGTTAATCCTCATTGTTAAAAAGCCTAATATGTCTAAATTTTAGTTAAGTAAGTTATAAAATAAATAAACAAAATTGGCTTGCTGACATTACATCTGTAAAAGTTGTCACAGAATCCAAAACCGTTACACAGAACTTTGTTGAAAGTACATTCTTGTAGGCTATGTAGCTAAGAACATTGGATACTTTTCATTTAATGGAGAGCAAAAAACGGGTCGCAAGAGTATTCTGAGAACAGACAGCAGCTAAAATAGCCTGCCCTTAGCTGCTGTCCGTTCTCAGAATACTCTTGCGACCCGTTTTTTGCTCTCCATTAGTTTAAAGGGTAATCCAGACGTGGACCCCTTGCTCACGGTGCCTAGAGAGATATCAGCTATGCCTCACTGATGATGCCTTACAAGGCTGAAACGATCGTCTGGATTGCTGTATCTCTTGTGCAGAGAGAACTTGCTGGCATTTCGGATCTGGACTGCCGTATGGGTGGGACCAGTCTGATATGCTTCAGCTATGTTCTCTCTGTAATGGCACAAGATGAGCTAAAACCAGCTTGAGTTCTGAGTGGGGACCCACCAAAGGGCAGGCTCTTTTAGCTGATGTCCGTTCTCAGAATACTCTTGCGACCCGTTTTTTGCTCTACTTTTCATTTAACCAGTTTATAACAAATGTAAGTCAAATAAGTAAAAAAAAAATGTTGTCGGTTTTTTTTCCCCCACACATGTCCCACTACAACAAATGTCCCATAGTTGTATTCTGTTACTGTTCGAGTACATTGCTGCCCCACATGTATAACTTTTACCTGAACCCTGCCCCAATCCTTCCCCTAAAATTGTCCCTAATAGAGCCTTTCATCAAACCCTTAATCCAACCCCTACCCGTAATCCAACCCATAATCCGACCTATAATTCTACCCATAATCTTACCCAAGAGGCAAATCTCTAGTCCGACCCACAACACAGCTCCAATCCTACCTATAATACAATGTTTGATTTTATTATATTTAAATATATTCCCATATATATATATATATATATATATATATATATATATATCGTGACTGAAAGCAAGGAATTGTGCTGGAGGGAATCTATATATCTCCCCAGATTTTGCAAGGTTCCTACTTTGTGTAATTAGCCCCTGGGAAATGTGTTATATTAAAATGAATATTGCACTTTAAATATGTGTATATTTAGGCCCTGGGGTGGAGCACTTGGTAATCCTTGTACCACGGAACTCTCTTGTATCTGGCAAGGGGAGACTTTTACCAATGTTAAAGCATTTTAGTTGGTACACAATCATTGTGACCTACGTCATATTAACCCTCATTGCCTGTTTTATGCCCTACCCGAATGAGCACTTGGAGAGTAGGGTGGGCCAGTGCTCCACTCCACATTTTGGAAGTTGCTTGGAACCTACAGGTGAGAAGTCCAGTTCCAGAGTTTCAATCCTAATTTACCTCACCTGAAAAGGATTGTTAATTACAGGCGCTATTAAGTACTCCCCTGCCAAAGGAGGAGAGAGATTGTGTTTGATTTCTGTGAGTGGAAACAGAGAGCTGAAAAACCCTGAAACAGTAAGGTTGTTGTTTATGTTTATGTTTGGAAATGGATAATCCATCCAACCCAGTTAGCTAATTATTTCATTTAGTTAGTGCTCAGAAGAGCAAGGATTTACCTATAGGGTTACTGCAGCATAGCTCCCTGGTCGCTAAGGGGAGAATCCTCCAGGGGGTCGCCCTTGGTGAGGCGCCGTGTCCTGAGGCTACCATGGGGAGAGAGGCTGAACTCCCCATAGGCCAGAGGTACAATTAGACCCAAATAAGTCACAAAAGAAAATTTTTAGGAGATGCAAACTCCACTGTCCCTGAGAAGTGGGCAGGAAAAAAAGACTGAGGGGGTATAGGTGGGAGTCTCTTTTATTTAGGAGGTGTTCCTGTCCAATGGAGAAGGGGAGGAGCTATACCCATACGTAGTGCTGCCATGGATATATCCGGGGAAATTTTGTTACAACCTTTTATACCTTACTGTGCATTTATTTTGGAACCACAATAAAAAGAGCAAGTCCTTTTACCTCATCCAGCGTGTGAAGTGTCTCTAAAGCCTGAGTGTAACACCCCAATCCCAGGACAAGGGAAAGGAGTACTTTTGTCACATATGGTGGAGAATGCGGGCAACACACAGCAAAGTCTGTAAGTAGGGAGAAAGAGACTGCTGAGAAAAATGGAGGATGTCATGAAAGCTTTGCTCCAGTCCACTGCTGTACAGCAAGAGACAAACAGAAGGACTGCAGAGACTAATGCAATACAACAAGAGAGCATTTCAATACTGCAACAGCTTGTACTGGCTCAAAAGGAAAATACAGATGCTTTATTCAAGCAAGTTGAAGCAGCACAGGCAGCAGCTCATCAGTTGCTCAGAGAGGAGCAGCAGCATGCCACAAGCGCCATACAGCAGGAGATCCAGAGTCTATCACAAAGGCTGGCCAGGTATGCCACAGAATCACCACAATGTCCAAAGGTGATCAGAGTGAGTCACTACTTGCAAAAGATGGTATCCACAGACAATGTAGAGGCCTACCTGATGGCATTTGAGCGAACCGCTGAGCGGGAAGGTTGGCCTGCAGTGGAATGGGCAAGTCTGCTAGCACCATTTCTTACTGGTGAATCCCAGAAAGCATACTATGAACTGGAACCAGCTGAAGCCAGTGACTACAAGAAGCTGAAAGCAGAAATACTGGCACGCCTGGGGGTGACAACAGCCGTCCGTGCCCAGAGATTTCATTCATGGACTTACAGCCTGGATAAAGCGATTCGTTCACAGATGTTTGACTTCATACACCTTGCCAGAAAATGGGCCCTTTATGGCTTACCGTAGCCCTTTAGTACCCTTGCCTGTTATTGAAGTGCCTTTTGAACATATTGCTATGGATTTTGTGGGTCCTCTGGTAAAATCCACTAGGGGGCATCAGTATATAATAGTAGTACTAGACTATGCTACCTGTTACCCTGAGGCAATACCTATGCATGCAACCTCAGCAAAGTCCATTGCTAAAGAGTTAATGATGAAGTTTAGCCAGGTTGGGATTCCCAAGGAGATCCCATCAGATCAGGGTACTCCATTCATGTCCAAGGTTACAAAGGAACTCTGCAAGCTCCTTCACATTAAACACCTCAAAACCTCTGTTTATCACCCACAAACCAATGGTTTGGTTGAGCGATTTAATAAAACTTTAAAATGCTATGCTGCGCAAAGTAACTGATAAAGATGGGAAAAACTGGGACTTTCTATTGCCCTGTTTAATGTTTGCCATTGGAGAAGTACCCCAAGCTTCTACTGGTTTCTCACCTTTTGAATTATTATATGGCAGACACCCCAGGGGATTACTTGACATAGCAAAGGAAACAAGAAGCTAACCCACATTGCAGTATAATAGAACACATAACTCAAATGCAGGAACGTATTGAAGCCATTATGCCAATAGTCAGAGAACACATGCAAAAGGCTCAACAAAATCAGCAGAATAGTTATAATAAGAATGCTAGAATTTGAGTATTTCAACCAGGAGACAGAGTATTAGTCCTGGTTCCCACAGCAGAGAACAAATTCCTGGCAACTTGGCATGGGCCACATGAGATTATTGAAAGTGTGGGAGAGGTAAATTATAAAGTAAGGCAACCAGGTAGAAGAAAGGAAGTGCAATTATACCATGTCAACTTGCTAAAACCATGGAAATAAAGGGAAATTCTTATTACTACAGAGACATTGACCCCGAAGTAAATATCTCAGAGACCCTGTCAATACACCAGACAAGGGAAGTTAAGGAGTTCATTAGATTAAATAAAGAGGTATTCTCCCCAGTCCCAGGACTAGTGTGATTAAACATGACATTTTGACAGAACCAGGAAAAAGGGTCAATCTCAAACCATACAGAATACCCGAGGTTCGCAGAGAAGCTATCAGAGCAGAGGTCAAGAAAATGTTAGATCTTGGAGTCATTGAGGAGTCACAAAGTGACTGGAGCAGTCCAATTGTGCTGGTACCAAAACCTGATAATACAGTACGGTTTTGTAATGATTATCGCAAACTGAATGCTATTTCTAAGTTTGATGCATACCCCATGCCTAGAGTTGATGAGCTAGTGGAACAACTTGGGAGAGCTTGGTACCTCACTACACTAGATTTAACCCCTTAAGGACCAAACTTCTGGAATAAAAGGGAATCATGACATGTTACACACGTCATGTGTCCTTAAGGGGTTACCCAAAGGTTATTGGCAAATACTACTCACAGATCAAGCAAAAGAAAAGACAGCATTTTCTACTCCTGATGGCCTATTTCAGTACAGAGTTTTGCCTTTCGGCTTGCATGTGCCCCTGCCACATTCCAAAGATTGATGGACAGAATACTAAAGCCGCATGTGCGCTAGGCAGCTGCATACTTGGATGATGTTGTGGTACACAGTGAGGATTGTGAATCTCACCTTCCAAAAGTACAAGCTGTCCTTAACTCAATACAAAATGCTGGCCTAACCGCTAACCCCAGTAAGTGTACGATTGGCCTAGAGGAAGCAAAATATTTGGGCTATTCTATTGGTAGGGGACTAGTGAAACCCCAAGTTGCTAAAATCGAAGCCATACAAAATTGGCCAAGACCACTGACTAAGAAACAGGTGAGAACATTTCTTGGCCTCTTTGGATATTACAGGAGATTTATATCCAATTTTGCTACAATTGGAAGCCCATTAACTGACCTTTCTAAAGCTAATGCTCCAGTAGTGGTAAAATGGTCCCCAGCGACTGAACAAGCATACAGAAAGCTTAAAGAAGCCATTTGTGCCCAACCAGTGTTGGCAACACCTGATTTTTCTAAATAATTTATTTTACAGACAGATGCATCTGATGTAGGGCTTGGTGCCGTTCTCTCTCAGGAAATTCAGGGCGAGGCACACCCCATATTATATTTAAGCAGGAAGCTTAATCCCCAAGAAAAACTATTCCATTGTTGAGAAGGAGTGTCTGGCTATAAAGTGGGCAGTAGACACACAAATACTATCTCTTGGGACGAAAATTCAGACTAGTGACAGACCATGCACCCCTTACTTGGATGAGCCAAAACAGGGAGAAAAATAGTAGAGTAACCCGCTGGTTCCTTAGCTTGCAACCCTATAATTTCTCCATAGAGCATAGGGCTGGGTGTAGACAAGGAAATGCGGATCTTTCACGGATGCACTCGCTAATGTCCATGGTCGCTCGACCCAATAGGTCTGAGCTGGGGAGGAGGATGTGTGACCAAAAGCAAGGAATTGTGCTGGAGGGAATCTATATATCTCCCCAGATTTTGCAAGGTTCCTACTTTGTGTAATTAGCCCCAGGGAAATGTGTTATATTAAAATGAATATTGCACTTTAAATATGTATATATTTGGGCCCTGGGGTGGAGCACTTTGAGAGTAGGGTGGGCCAGTGCTCCACTCCACATTTTGGTAGTTGCTTGGGACCTACGGGTTCCAGAGTTTCAATCCTAATTTACCTCACCTGAAAAGGATTGTTAATTACAGGCGCTATTAAGTACTCCCCTGCCAAAGGAGGAGAGAGATTGTGGTTGATTTCTGTGAGTGGAAACAGAGAGCAGAAAACCCCTGAAACAGTAAGGTTGTTTTTTTTTTGGGAAATGGACAAGCCATCCAACCCAGTTAGCTAATTATTTTGTTTAGTTAGTGCTCAGAAGAGCATGGATTTTGTTACAACCTTTTATACCTTACTGTGCATTTATTTTGGAACCACAATAAAAAGAGCAAGTCCTTTTACCTCATCCAGCGTGTGAAGTGTCTCTAAAGCCTGAAAAGACTGTGTGTAACACCCCAATCCCAGGACAAGGTACCAAGGGAAAGGAGTACTTTTGTCACAATATATGTGTGTGTATATATATATATATATATATATATATATATATATATATACACACACACACACACACACACACACACACACACACACACACACACACATTAATTTTGTATTATATATCTATGATTACTCATTTAAAGGGTATACCAATGGTATTAATCATGAGAAATTAATTCTACTATTTCTTATCTAAATGTAAAATATTTTTCAAACCAGCCATATACTGAATTTAATTCTAGGCAATGACTTTAAAGTAACACCATCTGTGGTGATAATGATGGGCCACCTGACACAGGCAACATAGGAACAGCAATGGAGGTAAGATATGTGCCAGAGAATGTGTGATAGAGTGCTTCAGTCAGTATGTGTAAGTCAGTCTGTATGGGTCAGTGTGCATCCATCTGTATGGATTAGTGTGTGTCTGTATGGATTAGTGTGTGTCTGCAAATGTGGTTATAACAAACAATGGCCTGGGTCACTGTGTGTCTGTATGGGTCAGTGGGTGTCTGTATGGGTCAGGGTGTGTCTGTATGCGTCATTGTGGGCCTGCATGGGTCAGTGTGTGTCTGTATGGGTCAGTGGGTGTCTGTATGGGTCAGGGTGTGTCTGTATGGGTCAGGGTGTGTCTGTATGGGTCAGGGTGTGTCTGTATGCGTCATTGTGGGCCTGCATGGGTCAGTGTGTGTCTGTATGGGTCAGTGTATGTGTTTGCATGGATCACTGAGTGGGTCAGTGTTATTGTCTGCATTGTTCATTGTGTGTGTCTGCATGGGTCAGTTTTGTCTATATGTGTGTCTCTGCATGGATCAGTGTGTGTGTATATGGGTTAGTGCGTGTGCATTAGTTTGCATGGATCAGTGTGTGTTTATACTGGAGTCAGCATGTGTGTTAGTCTGCATGAGTGGGGGCGGCAAAATATTTTTTGCCTAGGGCGGCGAAAATGCTTGCACTGTCCCTGTATTAAGGTCATAAAAGTACCTTGCATACAAAGGCAATATTCAAAAGATGTCCTTGTGGCACAGACATTTGAAAAGATCATCACCTCACAGCTTCTGTATAATCCTTTTCATAACTCTGAAAAACAAATAGATGTTACTCTTATTGCATTCTCAGAAATGGGTCCCCAATGGAGAATTCCTTTTTTTCTGTTTTCTTATTTTTTTTTTTCTAAATCTCTTTCTTTCCTTTCCACATATGGGATGCCATTTTGTAAGTAAATATAAGTAACCAAATAAATGACATTGCTGTTTTGACAATCCAAAAAAATAACCGACTAAAGTAATTGCCATTCTTCAGTTATAATAATAAACTATATAAATAAATAATATATACTATAAATAAAATACACCAACTACTTAAAAACTTCTGTTGCCCTGAATATAATGCATAAAAATTTTAGATGAGACTTGTATGCTCATCTATCTTTAAAAAAAAAAATCATAATAAAAATTTAATAGTATAAAAACAAAAAAAATACAGATATTAAACAACGTGAAATAAAATGTAAAATTGTATTTTTTTTTAAATTAAATGGCAATACATGTATGAAAGTAAAAAAATAGCTAATTAAAAAACACAGTTATCACAACATTTTACAGTAGATAGATAGGCTTAGCATCTACTTTGCAGCTCTTAGCATGTAATTGGTTGTTACCAGCCACATCCTTTCTAAACACCATTGCTTTCATCACCTCTGTTACACCGTTACCTTGTAGTATTTAATCAAGAAAATCCATTGAATCTGAATATTTTGCTCATTGAAGTGGTCTGGGTGCAGTATCCCTTTTGCACTAAGTGCTGCAATGTTACACATTTACAATTCACCTTAATAATTTAGGAGGTTTAGAAAAATACCCCTCTCTGTCTCATTAGAGATTTCTTTCCCTGAAGCTCAAGGAAGCAAGGTGAATAGTCAGTGTAGGACCACCTTAGAGGTTTGCCTTGACGTGGCAGGGCCTAAAGCCAGCCCTGCTCCCCCCCCCGTCATCCATGTATGATGTAATGTTTATGTTGACTGTGTATGTGATAGTAGGTGTGATGAAGGTGTGTGATATGTATGCTATGTGTTGGCTGTGTGTGATATTTGTAATGGGTGTATTAACAGTGTGTGATATGCGTGTATTGGTTGTATGTGACACACACACACAGAGTCAGACGGCCATACACACAGGAATACATGCACACACACACACACACGCAGGCAGTCACACACAGGCAAGCACACAGACACACACACACACAGGCAGTCATATACACAGGCAGACAGTCATACACACAGACACACACACACAGGCAGTCATACACGCACACACACAGAGACATTCAGGCAGTCATGCACGCACACAGAGAGTCAGGCAGACAGTCACACACACAGGCAGACAGAGACAGTCAGGTAGTCATACACGCACACAGAGACAGTCAGGCAGACAGTCACACTCACACTGACAATCACAGTTACCCGAGGAGTTTATTGTGGAGACAGTGCAGCTCCTGGAGACTGGTGGGGAAGCAGGGACTCCTTCCTGCTTCTCCTGCAGCAGTTATCTGGCGTTTTAGCTCGGCCCCCGCTGTACGGTAAGCTCCGCCTCACCGCAATTCATTTTTTTTATTCCGGCCGGCCACGTGTGAGCTGTGTCGGCCGCAGGGCGCCCCCTGCTCCATGGCGCCCTGTGCGGCCGCACAGCTCGCACACCCCTAAGGCCGGCCCTGGCAGGTAAGCTTGCATCTAATGGCCTTTGGAGTCACCAAATAACCTGCATTTATTTAAATATTTTCCTTTGGTTTTTACTGTATGTATGAGGCTGATGTATACTATAGTTGTTGCTGCTACCCAAGAGTATTGGGAGTTTGAGCGCAGGACTTATTTTTGTGTATTTATAAAACTATTTTTGACCCTAAAAATTAAGTTAATAGCTTGGCATGGTATAGCAACACTTTGGAACCCCCCCCAAAAAAAATGTGTGCCGTAGAGTAGCGCAGCGCAAACCTTTCAATGAGCAGAGTGTAATGTTCTCTTTTGCTGGCAAATTCTTTTTATATCTGGTTTAATTGTTGACAATTGTATTTGCATGTCTGCAGTTGCGTCAAGTCAATTTTGATACTTTGTTTTTGTTGCAGAATAAAGCGAGAATTCACATAAGTATGTGCTGGCGAATGGCAACAGAACTTTGATTTTATTAAAGGACACGGAGGCTCTTATTAGGCTTATCTCTTTCTTTTATTCCTCAGCAGCAAAGAAAGCTAAGGTGTTTATTTGTAGAAAAAAACATGCATAAATACCCTCACAGGGTTAACCTTACATGCATTGCTTAATTTGATTCTGTGATTTCTGTTGATTCGGTATTGTTGCTGCAGTATTACTCCTGACTACTGTGTTTCCCTCCCACCCCCTCCTGTGGGTTCACTCAGTGGGGGAGCCCCTCCCACGCTTCCCCGCCGGTTCCCCGACCCCCAGGGCGGGTATACCGGCTGTTCACCTCCCTATCGGGTAGTTTATTACCCGTCCTCCCACCCGCGGCACTCGGGCGCTGGGCGCAGGGAAACCCCTGGGAACGGTTCAAACTGTTCCCTGACGGGGTTTTTTCCTCGGCGCCAGTGCCCGCGAGTGAGTGCCGCGCGCGCATGCGCATTTCCAGCCACGACCCGCGGCGGCCATCTTAAAGGGGCGGCAGACATAAATTTTGCCGCTGTTTTTTCCCCCTCAGCTCGCTCAGCCCAGCAAGAGGGGGCGAGCTGATTGGTTTGGAGGTCTGCCTGTCAGCTTACCAGTGCTCCCAGAGGGCATTCCTGAGGGAACACTCGGTAAGCTAGCAGTGCAGCCTTTTTTTGTCCTGTCTTTGCCTTGTCTGACTGTCTACCCTGCCCTGCAGTGTGTAATTAACAGCCAAAGTTTTTACTGCCAGACTGTGTGAGTCCCATTATCCTGCCACTAAGTATCTAACTATGCAGGCCCCTAGTGAGCACCCAGTCTCTGGCCCCAGTGATGGTGAGGACACCAACGCCCACCACCGGGCCAAGATGTCTGAACCCCTAACCCTTCAAGGGGATGCGGTGGCTCCGCTGGAGCAGCTGGACTCACAGGAGTTCCACTCACTCCTGGACGCCACCATGTCACGGTCGGTCACCCAGGCGATTTATTCTGCAATGGGGACTATGTCCGACAATCTCTCTCACTCCATCACTACTGCTCTTAAGGCATCCACCACCAATTTGCCCCGCGCTAGAGCCGTGGCAGACGGGTCATTACGCAGGGAAGGCCGGAAGGCCATAAGCAAAACCCATCACGTGCAAACTCCTACCTCCAAAAAAGAATTGACGGACAGGGTACGTCCTGTCACCGCTGAGGTCGTGGGGCCCCCACGAAAGAGAGCCACCCGCCGGGCAAAAGCGGCGCGGACGTGGAAGAGGGCAAAAGCCCTGTCAGATTCTTCCGACACTGATTCGGATAGTGAGGAGGTGTTGAACGAGTCCGACGAGATCGACTCAAATGAATGGGAGGTCTCCTCCCCGGACCATAGTCCGTCACGAGATCCAAATACCCTAAGGTATGATAACGCGGATTCGTCCGCCATTTTGGATCCACAGGGCGAACCTCTGTTCGATCCCGATACATTACAGAACCCTAGGTCAGCAGAGTGGTTCCCAACTGAGCATGTGGCACGCTACATAGCAGCTAGAATCCGTAAGCCTTTAGATAAGGCCACCAGGAACAAGTTGCGGGCAGAATGCCCACGGCCAACAGTCCCCGACATGGCCTGTGCCACGCCGGATATAGATCCCAAGGTAGCGCAGTTCCTGGGAAAAACTGGCTGGAAGGCAAAGAAGGGATTGGATTACTCCCTACGCCACTGCCAGGACAAGGTACTCGATACACTCGGCCCTAGTGCCAAAATCTTCGAGCTGGTTGAAGCAGCCTTAACTGAGGGGACACCGTTAGATTTGCTAGCCATTAGAGGCTGGGCCCAGAGATCCATTTGCCTCATCGGCAACGCTAACGCTGCGCTAGCCACTGAGCGGCGCAAAACCATCCTTATGAAAATCGAGCCCAAGCTCGTAAACATGGCCCTCACCGAACCGGGGCCACAAGCCAAAGGTCTCCTATTCGGGGACAATTTCGTTAAGGAGTTAAGCACTTACGTAAGCACGTTTACGGCCCTAGACAAGGCACAGACAAGCATAAAAAGAGTGTTCTCTCCCAGAGTTTTTGGTGGGGCCGGCAGACACCGGGGCCGTCTGCCCGGCCGTTCATCCCGTGGTTCATACCGGGGATACCGAGGTCCAGCTACGGCTAGATTTCAGCCGCCAGAAAACAGAGCACCCTCGCCCTTTTTTCCGGTCAGAGGCAGACCATGGCAACCTCGAGGAACCAGAGGCACCTCATACAGCCGACGGCCTTATGGTGAGTGCAATACCTTTCCCCTCCCCGGGTATACACAGCGTAGGGGGCAGACTGTTACACTTTATAGAGGTCTGGCAACACTTGACAACAGACTCTTGGGTCCTAAATACTGTAGTAGGGTACCGCATAGAGTTCGTACAACCCCCTGTCCAAACTACCTGGCCACACCGAATAACATTCTCCTCACACGACAGGGACCTGGTGACCAAAGAGATCCTCTCACTCCGAGAAAAAGGCGCAATATTTCAGGTTCCCTCACCCTTCCCGGGGTTCATGAGCAATCTATTTCTGGTACCCAAGAAGGGAGGCGGAGTCCGCCCAGTCATCAACTTGCGGCCCCTAAACGCATTTGTCCGATACCGCCATTTCAAAATGGAAGGTATCCACTGCTTACGAGACCTGCTCAGATTGGGGGACTGGATGGTCAAACTAGACCTGCAAGACGCCTACCTCACGATCCCTATAGCGGAAGAATGTCGCCACCTACTCCAATTCCAATGGCAAGGAGCGACATGGAGATTCCAATGCCTGCCCTTCGGACTCTCATCAGCCCCTTGGTGCTTCACCAAGCTCCTAAAACCAGTGGTCGCGTTATTGCGCAGCAGAGGCATACGAATGATCATATATCTGGACGATATGCTGCTCATGGCGCACGAGGCCTGCCAACTCCGACAGCATCTATCCTGGGCACTGACCCTGTTAAGAAATTTGGGATTCCTCATCAATTGGGAAAAATCGGTACTTACCCCATCTCAACACATGGAATTCCTGGGATTCCACATAGACGCAACGACCGGGACGCTCAGTTTACCAACAGACAAAGTCAAGAGCATAAAAAAGGAGATCCGCAGAACACTGACAAGACCAGTGTTAACTCTGCGACAACTAGCCAGGGTACTTGGACTCCTATCAGCCTCCATCCAGGCCATCTTCCCGGGGCCTCTACATTACAGGGCTCTGCAAAGGCTAAAAGCCTCACATCTACGCTCAGGGCACTCATACTCCGACTCCGTCCCACTCGACCACGCGGCCAGACAGGAACTCACCTGGTGGCTGCATCATATGGAAGCATGGAACGGCAGGGCTATCTTCGGAACTGCCCCGGACTTCATCATAGAGTCCGACGCACGGTTGGGGAGCGCGCTGCGGGCCTACCTCCACCGGAGGCATCTGGTCATGCTCAGAGAAAGAGTTACACATCAACAGCCTGGAACTCATGGCGGGGTCATTCGCCCTGAGAAGCCTCCTCGGAGCCGCAACCAACTGCTCCATTGTCCTGCGAATGGACAACATATCTGCAGTCCGATACATCAACCACCTCGGTGGCACAAAGTCAAGGATCCTGGCGGACTTGGCCAAAGACTTTTGGCAACATTGCCTGGCACGCAATATTTCGGTACAAGCGGAATACATCCCGGGCATGTCCAACATAGTGGCGGACTGGTACTCCAGACATCTGCGAGACACCAGCGACTGGCGGCTAGACCGCAGTGTGTTCTTACGACTTCAGACGCTCTGGGGCCCGATGCAAATCGATCTCTTTGCGTCTCGTTTGAACTCCCAATTGCCAACATTCTTCAGCTGGAGGCCGGATCCAGACGCCCTGGCAGCGGACGCTTTTCTCCAACACTGGCCACACAACAGATTGTATGCATTTCCTCCGTTCTCCCTCATAGCTCGAACACTGGTGCACCTCAGGCGGACTCAAACGTCATTGGTCCTCATAACCCCGTTTTGGACAGCTCAGCCGTGGTTCCCCACACTCATGGAGATGTCTATAGACCTTCCGAGACACTTACCAGACGTCTCATACCTTTTAGCAGATCCAGAGGGCAAACCACACCCCCTGTTGGTACAGGGGCAACTCAAACTTTTAGCATGGTTGCTTTCAGGGGACCATGGAGCGTCCCAGAGGTTCCACAGGAAACTATCGATCTACTGGCAGGAGCTTGGGCGCCTGGAACGAGACGCTCCTACCTCTATGCCTGGAACGGATGGAGTAGTTGGTGCATGGAACAGCAGGTGGATCCCATATGTGCTCCTATAAATTACCTGTTGCGCTTCCTTACCAACCTATACAATCAAGGTTTGGCCTATCGCACCATCAACGTGTACAGGTCTGCAATCTCAGCGGGACACCGGGGAATAGATGGGACCCCAGTGGGTCAACAACAATTGGTATGCCGTCTCCTTCGAGGTATTCGGTTTGCTCGTCCACCGCAACCCCGATACACGTCTCTATGGGACGTCAACTCAGTTTTGCAACTGTTGGAAACTTGGCCACACAATGAGACACTCACACTGAAACAACTGTCAGTGAAACTAGTCATGCTCCTCTGCTTGATCTCTTGTAAGAGAGTGTCAGACGTCAGAGCGTTGGACGTTGATGCAAGATCCTTTACTCCCACGGGGGTTTCATTCAACATCTCCAGACGTACAAAGTCATCAATTACCTCAGTTTCGTATCCAGCATTCCCGCATAACCGTAAACTCTGCCCGGTGGTTTGCTTGAAGGAATACGAGACAAGGACCCTGGAATTCAGAAACCCGATGCACCCGGAATTGTTTTTAGCTATCAAACAACCCCACCATCCCGTATCCACGGTAACTCTCGCCAGATGGGTGAGATGGATAATGGCTTTAGCCCACATAGATACAACTGTATATGGTGCACACTCTACCAGGGGGGCCATGGCTTCAAAGGCTTTTAATTTAGGTTGTAAATTGGAAGATATCATGAAAACAGCAGACTGGTCTAGGGCATCGACATTTAAGGAATACTACTTTCGACCTACAGAACATGTGTCAAGTTTAGTTATTGCACAGCTTTAAACTAGCCTAATAAGAGCCTCCGTGTCCTTTAATAAAATTACCAGATTTTACTAATTACATGACGTAAAGTCATGATTTTATAAAGGACACGGAGGCGAGTATTAGCCCACCCAGGGCAGATACAACAAAACATTTGTATCCCAACCCAGGTACGTAATAGAGACTTTTTCGTAAAATGAATTATCATTGATATAGGGTATATGTGTTACGCTATGGTAAATCTATCAAACAAGTAATGATTGCATGTTTAATATATGACTGATTACATAAACAGCTCATCTTTTAATACCATAGTAAGATGAAAATAGTTGGCAAAGACACGTTTTACCATTTGTTTTCTTTGTCTTTCCAGCATGAAACACAGCTAAAAGATACCCACTGATGACGGGAAATAATCCCGCAGTTTTGAGAGGATCAGTTTCGGAAGATCACGCGTTGTTTGTGGACGGATTCAACTTCAACGTCAAGTATCCAGTTGTCAACCGTTGTGTGTTTTGGTTATAACGAATTTGTTACATGCTAATGGTGATTTGTTCGCTTCGGCATCATCAAGAAAGAGGAAGAGGAGGAGGTTACATGAGAGGATATCAGAGGTGGACTGTTCCTATTGGTTAAGAGATAATGATGTAAGGTTAACCCTGTGAGGGTATTTATGCATGTTTTTTTCTACAAATAAACACCTTAGCTTTCTTTGCTGCTGAGGAATAAAAGAAAGAGATAAGCCTAATACTCGCCTCCGTGTCCTTTATAAAATCATGACTTTACGTCATGTAATTAGTAAAATCTGGTAATTGTCCGCTTGGACAATTCCTGGTATTCTTCGCGTAAATCACCCCAAAAAGCAATAAGAGAAACTTCTTTAAATTTTTGGGTTAGTTGACTGTCAGAAGTTATAAAGCGATCAGATTATCAAAATCTACATCAGAAGAATTGGCTGGCCTGTCTTTTATAAATGGATTTCAAACCCAGTCATTATTGTTTTCATTCAAGAATGGAAAATACTGATTAATAGATGTTATTAGTGATTAAATGACGAAGATGATCTACAATTTCATTGCAAATTTCATCTTCAAGTTCAATTTCTGATTCTTCAAGAAAATCCTTAAGTGTTGGCAAAGAGTTCAAATTATTTTGCTCAACAGAAGAGGTCCGAAACTGCAACTTACGAGACAGTGAAAATATTTAACTCTTGCATTAAAAATCTTATTATTTTTTCTTTGGAGTGATAAACATACGTCATTTAATTTTGTGAATATGTCTTCAAGATATGCTACTTTGGATAACCACAGAGTGTTTGTTAATTGATCAGATAATCCAAATTTATGATCCTGGAAATTTGCAAACAACTCTTGATGCAATTCAAACATTCTAACAATGACTTTACCTCGTGATAGCCAATGGACTTCTGAATGCAAAAGCAGAGCAGAGTGGTGACTACCCATATCTTCACATATAATTTTAAATAGTCGTGACTGTAATGGTTGACTTTTTATACAATTAATCATCTGGACCGATTCATCTAGCACAGTTTTAAGTGAGATTGAAATATTTTTAGCTACCAGTGCATGTCTGAAGAACACAGTGAGAACTGGTGCTGTTTTTTGCTACATTTCTTATTTGTGTCACAGCGCCTGCCACATTTCCAACCACTGCTTTGGAACCATCACTGCACACATCTACACATTTGTCCCAATTTAAACTGTGTGCTCATGAATGTCTGGATACAGTTAAAGATGTTCTCACCAGTGGTATGAGTTTTCAAAGTTTCACACAGAAGCAAGTCTTCTTCAATCTGTTTGTGAAAATTATATCTAACAAAAACCAACAAAATTGAAAGTCCTGCAACATCTGTGGACTTGTCCCATTGCAGTGAGTACCCATCACATTGATGCAGTTGAGAAATTAGTTCAGTATGGATGTCATCAGCAAGATCATGAATCCGGCGCAAAACTGTGTTGTTGGCAATTTTTTTACTCAACTTCTCACTTAAAATACATGACACTATTTTTTTTAAAAACATTTTATTAGAGATTCCCCAATTGTGTGTGCTTCTCCTGCAAGTGCTTCTTTGTTGGACGCTTTCCCCTAGTTTATTGCCAGAACTTACTCTGTAAGAAGCCTCTGTTGCTTTTTCATTAGCATTTTGAAATTTTTTGCTCATGAATAGTTTATTCTTCTGATACTCCCTTAGCTTTCACTTAAAAAAGTCAATGTCTTTATCTTTGTGCTCTGCTGTGTTTTGCTCAAAATTATGACATAATTTAGCAGGTGCTAGCGGGCCCAGATTGGCCATCGGGCACACCGGGCATATGCCCGGTGGGCCGCGGTGGCCATGTGCTGAGGCCGGTAGGGGAGATCATAAGATCTCCCCTGCCGGTCTATGCAGGGCCGGCACTGTCTGAGCGCCGGCCCTGCAGTAGTCCACGATGGGCCGGTGGGGAGATCAAAGACACTGACAGCACCCCCACACACACACTGCACCCCTGACACTCACAGCACCCTCACACATACACACACTGCATCCCTGACACTGATAGCACCCACACACACACACTGCACCCCTGACACTGACAGCTCCCCCCCCACACACACACTGCACCCGACACTCACAGCACCCTCACTCACACCACCCACACTGTACCAGTGACACTCACAGCACCCTCCCACACAGCTTCCTCACACGCACATAGAACCCTCATGCAAACACTGCACCCTTACCCACATAGCACCCTCACGCAAACACAGCACCCATCACGCACACACACACACACTGCACAATACGTTTTCCTAGCATTTTTGTCTACTGGTATCCCATCTATGGAGACACCAGAGACCAATTTCAAGCAAACAAAGAATAGAAAAGCAGGCCCCATTTACTCTGGCAATAAACTAGGGGAAAGCGTCCAACAAAGAAGAAATAATAGACCCACCCATGGCAAGGCATGGTTCACTTTCCCACCCGTCCTCCCCCACCCCCCTATCCCTATTGTTGAGTTTGTTAGATGTTGTTATGAGAAAACTTCACAGCATGTGAGAACTAAATTCGCTTGTGTTGTGCAGAACAAATACAGGGTCTTTTTCTTGTGCTAGAGCTCTTCAGCAGAGCTCTGCGCATGATCTACCCTGGAAGAGCATTGAACCAAAATGCTCACTTTGTGATGGGGCGTGCTTGTTATTGGTGATGACAAAACACACCCTATCTGGCCCCACCCCCTTTTTAGTGGGCCGCTGTAATTAAATGCCCAGGCCGAATTTTGCATTCCTGCAATGTCACAACAGCAGTTACAGGCTATTTGAAAACAAGTATAAGTTAACATTTGTATGGCATTCGGAGAGAAGCACAGTTTTTTAAAATTTATGAACATGCTAAATACAGGCCAACTTTGTATGTCTTTTGTGGTGGGTCACGTTGGGATCATCAAGCTTGATACAGTAAACATACAGTGATTCTAAAGTTTATAATAGTGATTAGAGGCAGTTAAACATTGCCTAACTAGCTGGACTTCCCTGCTTAAGTTGCTTAAACTAGATTTTATCAAGAGTATCAGACAATGTATTGAGGGAATAGTTAGAGGCTTGTTAGGTTTAGATATCCTGTCAGGGTATTTATATCGGCAGACATTTTGTGCTATGATAGAAACTAAAAGTGTATATTCTGAGTCACCCTGAACAGACCAGACTCCATTTTGTTATTCCAAGTTAACAAAAAAAAAAGACACAAGATTTCTTTCTGTAAGACTAGCCACTTTGCCAGAGCTAAGGAATGCATAGTATAAACAAGTGATAAGAAGCATATAATCAAATCTAAACCCAGACAATTGTGACAGAGAAGATTAAATAATTTAATTTTACTGTCTATATATATATATAAGGTACCATTGTATGGAAAAGGGTAAACTTAGTTCATGATCTGCCATATCAGAAATTATGGCAGGAATTGCAGACGCTAAGTCTGGACAAAATTTAAGAAACCCTTTGAAATTTTAAATTATGGCACTATAAAGATAACGCAAAATGACGTCAAAATAGCCACCAGGAAAAGTTAACTCTTTCCTGGATAGGTATGTTTAGTGGGACAAGACTGCCCTCTATAGATCAAATAACTAAATTGCGATCTGGAAGATAACCACACCTCTAGTGCTTCTATTGGGTTATCGACTGATGACGTACAGAGAGTCTGGCCCTTTAAAAGTTAGGACAAAGGGAAGATTGATATAGGCAAGAGATGCAGGATATGCAAAGGAGAAAGGAAAAGAGGAGAGAGGAGTTGGAAGTTTGGGGACTCCAACCTCCATGCAGAGAGACATCCAAATAAGTTCCTGAGACTACCAATCGGATGAAATATCTACTCAACTGGTAATTATACTGGTTTCATTTAATTAATTAAATTAATTAAAATGTATTAATAGCATTATATATGACTGGATAAAGCACGGTCAGATTTCCATATTAAGAAATCTTAGTTAACTAAAGAATATATAGTTATAAACATTCCATTCTGCAGGTGGAATTAAGAATAATTATATATTAAGGTGATATTATCACGTGTTAGCATACCGCTGTTTTTATCCAGGTGTATTGATTTGCTCTAAATTAAGATAAGATATCTTTTAGACAAATTAAAAACAAACTCTGCTCATAAAATATGGTAGATTCTCTTATTGGATGGTTCCAGGAAATGACTAATGAACTGGTTTAAATGTTATTTTATTTAAAAATTACATAAGAATAGATCTTGATTACCTAGGAGATCTAGCCAGCATTGAAAGGGTCATTCTAACTGTCAGCTAAACTTTACGACCTGACGCTGCACTCTGAAGAATTCTGTTCTCTGAGTGAAACTTTTTCTCTCTGTGAAACATAGTCATAAATAAAGTCTTGACAGAAAATGCTTTTTAGCCATTGAAACGTAATACCCATTCCTTTGTATTGCATACCATTTTATACTGGATATTCATTGATTATTGTCACGCATGTTACATATTATTATTATTAATTAGTCATTATAAATAAAAATCTATTTTTATACATTGTGATATTATTATATGAAATATTTCTCACTTACGATAAACGTTCTTTGGGATCTGAGAATTGAATTAGTGGGCAATTCTCAACTGTTACTATTATTATCCCATAAATAACCCCACAATCCCCTGCTGCCTTAATTCAGGAAGTGCTGCACTGCTGGAAGTTAAAAGTAATAAACAAACAAAGGTAAACAATAGGTGCATGGGGGTCACAGTGTCATATAGATATATCGCGGTGTCATGAATGTTCTGAGAAGGTGCGTTTGCATGTCAGGTTGGCTGCTCCGCTCCACCTGGATGGCAGTCATCCAATACCCTGGCTGGATTCAGAATGTCCGCTTGGATAAAAAGTATGAGGGTGGGGGTTATAGGACAGGTGTGAGGAGACGCCCTTGCCTGCAGTCGGAGATGGGACCAGCATCACGCTGCTACAAGCTCGGTATCTGCAGGAGGATGCGGTCTTTCCCGTTGCTTAAGGTTCTGTGTGTTGCTCTCTTCCGCCAGCATGTTCGGTGCCCTGTGATCGACCCTTGTTTAGCCCGAAGTTTAGGAGTGATCGGCTTAGGGGAGGTAGGTGCCTCCAGGGTTTTTTTCCATGTGTGGGGCCCCGGAAATCTCACCTCACGGTGTTGTGATGTTTCAGGCAGAGGCATTTTGTCCATCACATGCAGCCTCCTCCTTTCCTCCAGTGCAGCCCAAAAGTGGTTAAAGATCACTTCAAGCTGGTCTCCGATATTGTTGTGAGACCCACTGAGGTCCACATTATTGGCCTTGTGGTTCCTTGATGTGTATGTCCGCCATCTTGTTTGGCCACTCGGCCCCCTTTTTGCAGTCTTATTTGAAGACCAGGATTGCTGGGATAGGGCAGATAAGGGACGTCATCACTGGGTTGTGTGGACCGGGATGACCCCCACCGGTCCTGGGGGTGTGGGGGGATTCGGACGCGATATAGCCGGCAGTCCCTGCTGTGAAGGTCGGCCGCCACTCCCAGCCGGGACCGTGCTAGGCCTCCGTCGCTCCGGACCTGTGATCTGCCGCAGTTTGGATCAAGATTGCACCAGCTTGTGCCCGCTGCTTTCTCAGAGTTCCCCGGTATGGAGGGAAGTCTGTTGCAGGTCAGTGTCGGTCGGTTAGCCGGTTTTAGAGTGAAGTATGCGGGGAGCCCTACCTCTGTGCGATGGCCAAGCCCTGCCCCCCTTAAGCAGGATTTTTGAGTTGAGCAAAAATATTTGAATACTTTGAAAAATACAGATCTCACAACCTGACAGCACTGTTTTGCTAACAGCTCAGATTTTTGTAGCAAAAGCAATGTTTTTTTGTGTGTATAGAACTGATTTTATATATATATATATATATATATACACACACACACACACACACACACACACACATACATATATATATATATACACACATACATATATACACACACATACACACACACACACAGAACAAAATTATAAAACGCAACACTTGTTTTTGCCCCCATTTTTCATGAGCTGAACTCAAAGATCTAAGACTCTGTCAGGGACATTGAAAGACTCTGTGAGGGGCATTAAAAGGCACTGTCAGGGAAATGAAAAGGTTGGAACACGCTGTCGTATATGCCGATCCAAAGTGTTCCAAACATGCTCAATGGGTGACATGTCCGGTGAGAATACTGGCCATGCAAGAACTGTGATGTTTTCTGCTTCCAGGAATTGTGTACAGATGATATTTGCAACATGGGGCCGTGCATTATCATGCTGCAACATGAGGTGATGGTCGTGGATGAATAGCACAACAATGGGCCTCAGGATCTCGTCGCGGTATCTCTGTGCATTCAAAATGCCATCAATAAAATGCACCGCCATTTCGCACAGCCATTGAAGAGGAGTGGACCAACATTCCACAGGCCACAATCAACAACCTGATCAACTCTATGCGAAGGAGAGGTGTTGCACTGCGTGAGGAAAATGGTGGTCACACCAGATACTGACTGTTTTTTTTGCCCTCCCCCAAATATACAGTAAAACTGCACATTTTAAAGTGGCTTTTTATTGTTGCCAGCCTAAGGCACACCTGTGCAATAATCATGCTGTCTAATTAGCATCTTGATATGCCACATCTGTGAGGTGGATTGATTATCTCAGAAAAGGAGAAGTGCTGACTAACACAGATTTAGACAGATTTGTGAACAATATTTGAGAGAAATAGGCCTTTTGTGGACATGTCCCTTGCAGAGTCTTTCAATGTCCCTGACAGAGAATTTCAATGCCCCTCACAGAGCCTTTCAATGCCCCTTACAGAGTATTTCAATATCCCTGGCAGAGTCTTTCAATTTCCCTGACAGAGCCTTTTAATGTCCGACAGAGATTTTTTTGTTTTTTTTAATTAAAGTAATTTTTATTCACATACATGTGGAAAATATACATTGTACAGTTTGGATATTCCTATGGTAGGATGTCATTGGTGCAGTTAAGAACATTCCATGCATTGGTGGTTACAACATTACAGCATTTAATCATTGTTTGTCACATTGTGTCTACCCTACCATATGTATATAAGGCACTCATGGCCTTCTGTTATAGTTCTCACATGCTGTGAAGTTTTCTCATAACAACATCTAACAAACTCAACAATAGGGATAGGGGGGGTGAGGGAGGACGGGTGGGAAAGTGAACCATACCTTGCTATGGGTGGGTCTATTATTTCTTCTTTGTTGGACGCTTTCCCCTAGTTTATTGCCAGAGTAAATGGGGCCTGCTTTTCTATTCTTTTGTGCGATAGATTTGGTACATTGTGCGTTGTACATTGTTGTTTTTTCCTCACAATTCTATTTATTTGGTTCATGGTATGAGAACGGCTGTCGAGTCTTCGACAGTTTAGAAATTTTGTGTTAATTCTTAGGGTTTCTATGGCTGTGTTCCAGTTTTCCAAGGCAATTTTCCATATCTTGTTTTTTTGGTTGGCCGCCTTTCTGGCTGCGCATTTGTATGTCCTATTTTGTTCTATTTGTCGAGTGCATTCTTGAATTGTTGGGGCCGTTGTGGATCTCCATGCCTTACTGATTAGCGTTAGTGCTGCTACGGTGATCTGGTAGGAGAGATATGCCGTGGTTGGTGTAGTTGCAGGGGGGGTATTTATGAAGGAGGTATATTTCTGGGGTTTTGGGGAGTTTCATATGCGTTACTGTTGATACTAGCTTAGCTACTTCTTTCCAATAGGTGGATAATCGTGGGCAGGTCCACCAAATGTGGAGCATGTCGCCTTTAGCTTCCAGACATCTCCAGCAGCGATCTGATACTGCGGGGAACATTTTATGTAATTTTGTTGGGACTAAATTTTTTTGGTCAGTTCTATTTGTGAAGAGCAAAACGTGTATTTTTTTTTTGAGTGGTAAATAGTTTTTCCCATTCTGTGTCTGGATAGGTGAGTTTTAGGTCCTTCTCCCAGTTTTGCACAAAAGTTAGGCTTTTGCTATGTGCTCCTGAGTTTAGGCAGTCGTATATCAGGGAGAATGATTTTTTGTTTGGCATTTTTGCTGTTAGTGATCGTTCGAAGCTCGTCAGCCGTTGCTCATTTACAAGTTTTATTGCTGGCAGGTAATGTTTTAGGAGCCATGCTCTTATTTGCAGATATGCATATTCAGCTGTGTTTGGTAAGCTATATTGTTTTTGTAAATCTTGGAAGGTTTTGATATTTTTCCCTTGTACAGTTTGTGCAAAGTGGTATATGTGGTGTTTTTCCCATATATGGGAGTTGAAGTTTGGGATCAGCGACTGTAATGTGGTGATTGTCATCGCTGGCGAGTAATCTCGTGTCATACATAGTTTCGCTCTATGGGTGTCCCAGATGTGTTTTGTTAGAGCGGTCGTGGGTAATATCTTTAGGTTTTTGGGTTTGCTGTGGTGTGGGATCCACATAAGTGATAAGAAATGATGTCCCGGAGTGGCTGCTGATTTTAACGTCACCCACTGTGGTTTGTTTTCTTGTGTTTGTGCTATAACTATAGGGTTAATATTTGCCGCGTGGTAGTATTGGCAAATACTGGGAAGGCTCATGCCTCCTTTCTTGTGGTGTCTGTACATTGTTGAATTGGCTAGTCTTGGTCTCTTATCTGCCCATATGAATTTGTTCAGTATATGTTGATTTTCTGTGCAGTAGGATTGTGGTATTCGGATTGGTAATGTCCGAAAGAGGTATTGGTATTTGGGTATGACTACCATTTTTATTGCAGCCACCCGGCCTGTCCAGGAAATGTATTTTTTGTGCCATCCCTGGAGAAGTGATTGAACTTGTGTCTGTAGTGTTGTATAGTTGGCCTTAAAAAGTTGTTGCACTGATTGCGTGAATTTTATCCCTAGGAAAGTGAGTTGGTCCGTACGCCAGTCATATTTAAATTCAGATTTTAGGGCTTTTGTGTCTGCGTTAGTGAGGTTAATGCCCATGGCTTGTGTCTTAGCCACATTCAATTTATAATATGAGTGTTTACTATAGTCTTCTAGCGTTGATGTGAATTCTTGTAGCGAGATTTTGGGGTCTTTTAGGGTAAGGAGAATGTCGTCAGCAAACAACGTAAGTTTATATTCATTTTTGTGGATTTTTATGTCTTGTATCCGTGGATTATTTCGGATCAGGGCGGTGAGTGGTTCCAGTGCTAAAATATACAATAAGGGGGATAGGGGCCAGCCCTGTCTCGACCCATTGGTTATGTTGAATGATTGAGAAAGAAACCCACCTGTATTGACTTTCGCAGCGGGGTTACTGTAGAGTGTTTTTACTGCGTTTAAGAATTGTGTTGGGAAGCAGAATTTGTGTAGCACCCCGAGGAGGAAAGGCCAGTTGAGCCTATCAAACGCTTTTTCTGCGTCCAAAGACAGGAATATGCTGCCACCCCCTCCCCGGAGGCTGTGCATTAGATCCAGCACCTTCCTAGTTCCATCCGCTCCCTGTCGCCCCCTAGTGAAGCCCACTTGATCGTCGTGTACTATTGTTGGTATAATAGCAACTAGTCTGTTAGCAAAAATTTTTGCAAAAATCTTGATGTCCGTGTTTAATAGTGATATGGGTCTTAGATTTTGGCCTTTTACTGGGGGTTTGCCTGGTTTTGGCAGAGCGGCGATGTGTGCCATTAGCATTTCTTGTGGTGTTTTTCCTGATATTAACATAGCTTGAAACGCTGCATTTAGGGGGTGGCTTAATGTGCTGGAGTACGTTTTGTAGTAAGAATTTGGGAGCCCGTCGGGTCCTGGGGCCTTGCCGGACGGTAGTGCATCAATTGTGGATGTTATTTCCTCCATTGTGATGGGGTTTTGGACTGTTTGTTGTTGGTCTGGGGAGAGGGTTGGTAGGTGCACCTGCGAGAGGAAATTGTTTATCTCTACTGTTGTCAGTTGTCTGTATGTCTGTAGGGCCTCTTCTACCTCTCTTTTAAAGTTATCATCAGTTATCATCAGTTAGTAATGCTTAATTTAGTTTCCAAGGGGCTCGTCCTCTGGTTGGGAATGTGTCCCTCAGTTGTAGGGTTAGCGGCGCGTGGTCTGACCACACTATGTCTCCTATTTGGCAGTCTACTATCTTGGATAGCGTCGGGGCGGATATTAGGACGTGGTCTATTCGAGAGTGTGTCTTGTGTACTGGAGAGTAATGGGTGTAAGTTTTTTCTCCCGGGTGCGTCGTATACCTCAAATTCCGATAATAGTTTAGTGATGGCTGTGCATTGCATGTGTAACATTTTATTTGAGTGTCTGTGGTACAGCTGTTGTGTCTCTATCTTGGTCAATAATATGGTTGAAATCCCCGCATATGACGAGCTGTGTTGACCTGAAGGGGTCTAGTTTCATGAGTATTTTATGTAGAAAGTTCCTCTGGTTAGTGTTGGGGCTGTATACGTTTGCTATGGTATATTTAATGTTGTTTATGTTGCATAATAGTATTATGTACCGTCCTTGGTTGTCTGTTAGTTTGAGTAATCCGAAGGTCTGCGATTTATGTATCAAAATTAATACCCCTCTAGCTTTTGATGTGTGCGTTTAGTGGTATTGTATTGGGTAATCTTTGATACCAAAGGTAGGGACTTTGGTTTTGACAAAGTGCATCTCTTGGAGACACACTACGTCAGCGTGAGCCATTTTTGCATCTTTGAGTAGCATTCTTCGTTTGTGAGGGTTGTTCATGCCCCTCACTTTATGTGAGTAGAATTGTATCATTGGTATTTTCTCTAGGTTGAGCAGGGATGTAGTTTGTCTGGACTTTATCTGTGATAGAATTTATTGCTAGTTCTTGTTGCTTTTTTTGGCGAAGTGTATGGCATGCTAGTTCTGTGCTCTTGGCATTGGTCTGTTGGGAAAGGTGGTGAATTGTGTTGAGGGGCACTGGTGTCCATGGTTGGAAAGGGAGGTTAAACTTGGATTGTGTAAGGGGTTAAGTCCGGGGGTGTGGGTGGGGGAATGTGAATGGGTGGTTTCCCGTTAGGGATGCGATGCCACTAGAGTGCATCATTAGGAACGCACATTAGGAACGCTCGTCCCTGTGGGTGGCTAGTGAGCTATTGTACTCCTGGGTATATATAGACATACAGAGTTATTCCGGCCGTGGTGCCAGGTTTTTGGCGTGCATATGAAAGGTGCCAGTGGGTGGGAATGGTTTCAGGTGCGCCCGATGGGCTTTCTCCTTCAGTCCTGATTTTGGGCAGCTTCTGATTCCCTCGCTCTTATAAGAAGTTTACAGGTGGTTTGGGTCAATTGTTGAGCCTACTTCAGTTTGTGGCTTCTAGCACACTTGCATAAAACAAAGAAAAAGAGAATAACAACGGAAATTCTAACATAACTAAAATGGTCATAACTAATTGGTTTAGAGGCTTCCAATTTTGCTATCCTTCCTGGTCCGCTCTCTCGTGTTTTTTTATTTGGTTATTTATTGGGAATTACATCTTAGCAATCTCAGCCGACATAATGAATTCTAAAGTCATATCATGTGTGCTTTTTGTCGCTCTCCCTGTTTGCTTCCTGTGGTAGGTGGTATTGCACTGGCTGGGATTTATGGGGGTGGCAAGGTGCGTATTATGTGTTTTTGTGTCGCATTGGGCATATAGTAGTCAAATATAAAAATATACAAAATATACAAAAATACAAAATAAAACAGGTACATTGTGTAGGTGTCTGACTTGAGAATTGCATCCCTCACCCTTAATCGATACAGGTATGTTTTAGTACTACAGTGTCTACTAAATAAGCATGTAAACAGATGCGGTATGTGTAAGACTAGCTCGGGAGTTACGTCTTATCATCATTACCGATAAAGGTGTATGTTAATGTCCCATTTTGCACAGGTCAGCAATTAAATAGATGCTTTGTGTGCATGTCTGATTGGGGGATTACAACATATCAATATTAACTGATAGAACTGAGGGCATATTTTGAGTTGAAGGTGCTTGGGTGAGATACTTGCGGTACCAGGAGGCAGTTTGGAGGATAGTCTATGTTATCAGCGTTTCTTTGTGACTCTGGACCAGTCCAGTCTAATTCTCCGTTGTGCACCTGTTGTCTGGTCGTCAGGTAAGTTGTCAAGGCCCCAGGATTTTAGCTTAAGGAGACCATCTTCCGGGGTGATTACCGGTATGAGTTTTCCATCTTTGTTTGCCAGGACTTTCGTTGGAAAACCCCAGCGGTAGCGGATGCCATTGTTTCTCAATATATCTGTAATCTGGGAGAAGTCTCTTCGCCTGCGGAGTGTCGCTGCTGAAAGGTCGGTGAAGAGTTTCACTGTGGGGTAGCTCTCAAGCGGCTCGGTTTTATTCCTGCAGGCCCTGAGGATAATTTCCTTGATGTGGTAATAGTGGACTTTGATCAGTGTGTCTCTGGAGACAGTGTCTGGTAGGTGTCTGGGCCGTGGTTCTCGGTGCATGTGGTCTATGAGCAACATGTCAGCAGGGATATCAGGCACGTAGGTATGGAGTAGGCCTTGGATATAGGCTGGTAGGTCTGCTGTTGTAATGTCTTCGGGTATCCCCCTAATGCAGATGTTGTTTCGTCGTGCTCGGTCCTCCAAATCTGCAAGTTTTGTTTCTGTTCGTTCTAGTTTTGCCTCCAATTCTTCCACATGGTCTGCTAGGTCATTGTGTGCGGAGGTAAATTCCTCCATTTTGGATTCCGTATGCGCTGTGCGTTGGCCGAGATCTGTAACGTCTTTGGGCAGGGAGTCCATTGATGCCTGCCATGATGATATTAATTTCCTGGAAAGATCATCCAGTGCTTTGGACAGGTAAGTTGTAGTGAGGGTACTCCCTTGGTTTTGTATTTCGGCAGTGCGCTGTGGGATTTCTGATCCCTCCATGCTGTCGCCATCTTTTTCTGAGGCCTGTTGTTCCACATGGTCAGAAGTGGATTTCTGCACGAAAAAATTATTTTTTTCCGTTTTAGCTGAGTTCTTCTTTGTCTTGTATTGAGACATTCTCTAGTTTTCATTGTTTTTGTAGCTCTGTATGTCAGGATGGCGATGGATTAAGAGCTCTGAAGCTGGAGATTATGCTTCCATCTCACTCGACTGCTAACCACGCCCCCGACCGACAGAGATTTTAATGTACCAGACAAAGTCTTTTAATGTCCCACAGTCTTTCAATGTCCCTGATAGAGCCTTTTAATGCCCCTGACAGAGTCTTTCAATGTCACTGACAGAGCCTTTTAATATCCCTAACAGAGCCTTTCAATGTCCCTAACAGAGAATTTCAATGTCCCTACCTAATCGAGCTTTCTATGTCCCTACCTAATAGAGCTTTCTATGTCCCTACCTAACAGAGCTTTCAATGAAAATAACAGAGTTTTAACTATCAGGTCCACTCTCTATCACTCCACTACCACAAGTGATAGGAAATGGCTGACGGCAGGGTGGGCAGGCTGATGGCAAGGCGGCCTATCCTCCCCCCTGAGCAGTGGGAGGGGGCCCTAAATACTAATAAGGGGGACCTAATGTTCTCCCCCTGGTCCCCACCTCTGAATGGTGGGTGGGGGCCCTAAATTAGAATAAGGGGGGCCTAATGTCCTCCCCCCGGCCCCCACCCCTGAGCAGTGGGTGGTGGCCCGAAATACTAATAAGGGGGGGACCGAATGTCCTCCCCCTGTCCCCCACCCCTGAACAGTGGGTGGGGGCCCTAAATACTAATAAGGGGGGGACCTAATGTCCTCCCCCCGAGCGGTGGGCGGGGGCCCTAAATACCAATAAGGGGGGGGACCTATTGTCCTCCCCCTGGCCCACACCCCTGAGTGGCAGGTGGGGGCCCTAAATAAAAAAATAACCCCCCCCCTCCCCCAGGTGACTAGGGGTCCCCATATTGGAAGTGGCTAGATACCATGGAACCCCAATTTTCTGGAACGCTGCACTAGTCACTTTTCTTTTTTAATTAATTGATTGCACACTGAGTTATTTTTAAATAGTTTAATATATGTGAAAGACTTTATAGCTTATTTGTATCACAAGTAACTTACCTTTATACAGTACATACTTTCACTTATTATTGTAACGGCACTCCCCCCCAGGCATAAAAGGGGTTAACAGCCATTTAGGAGATATTCCCTTCCAGATATACAGGCAGCTACTGTAGACACCAATCCACCGAACCGGAGAAGCATTCGAATGCTCTCAAACATACGAATGCTGTAAACAGTCGAATAGGAAAAACTATACGAAAGGTTTACACTCCTAGCAGTCGGACTGGAACAGCATACAATAAATCCCCCTCCCCCCCCCACAAGAACGAGACAAGGCTCCGTTTTGAGGGTCAAGCAGGATCTCGTTTACTGGGGCTACCTGCCCAGCTTTTATGCAGGTCTCCCACCTGTTGGACACTCCCCTAGGGGGCCAGATGGAAGACTGGGACACAAAGGGTAAAAGGACCAATCACAGACTTACACATTTCAACAATCCCACAATGCATCACAATCCCTCCTCTCTGGCCTGGAGATAATTGGGAAGTAATCCAATTATCTCCAAGGACAGAGGTAAAACTCCATTACACACATTTTCAGTAAAAAGAGATAAAATTACTGTGACGAAGTGCCCTTCGCCACTTGTGCCTGGAGAGGACTAATTGCCAGCCTCCTGCCATGTGACTATGGTCCCTGGGCTACTTTGCCAGTTAAAAAGACTATTTGGGCTTATTGGCTTTTAAAAGACTGTTTCTGCCCTTTGATTCCATGGGAGCATGTGTCTCTTCCCCTCCCCCTCTAATACTTATACCATTGTTCTCCAGCAGGGCGTTGTCCCAGGGACACTGCCAAACCAGTTGAAACAAGCTGTTTTGTCCCAAATAGGACTTTTACCTAACTTTTGAACTACTGGAGGGGACTACTGGCTAGCCTCCTGCCTTCCAACTATGGCCCCTGTGCTGATAGCTGTATTTTACCCTGCAATAAGGTTTATTTGGGTATTTCTGCCGGGTTGTTCGGGACTTTCAGTATGTGAGTAGTGCTACCCCAGATAGCTATGCCATGGAGCCAATTCGTGTAACGAAAGACTATGGAAAAGACTTTAGCTCCATGGCAATTGAATTGTATGTGTGTGATCTGAGCCCCATTCAATAATAATGTGCACTCAGATCTAAGCTATCTGGGGATATGTTGCATGTATCTGTTTTATGTAGTAATTGTAACATTGTGTAATTGAAGGTCTTTTTGTAACCATGTGGTTAATGGAGTCTTGCCTCTGTCCTGGGAGATAATTGGATTACTTCCCAATTATCTCCAGGATAGAGAGGAGGGATTGTGATGTCACTGTGGGAGTGTTTTGTTTGTATTGTCTGTGAAAGGCTGATATCCAATATGTGTCCCATTGTTCCATCATGTCCCCTAGGGGAGTGTCCACCTGGTGGACACTTGCATAAATACCTGGCAGGTAGCCCTCAATAAACCAGACCTACTTGAACCTTTCTTGAAGCCTTGGCTCATGCTTGGGGGATTGGATAACTACACTCTGGGGATTGCTATAATCACATACTCCCCAGAGTCAGCTCTTGCAAGAGCTTGTTTTGTTCCTGCTCTCTGGATTTAGGAGAGGTTCACCCACTGGAAGCTGGATCCTGGCCTTGGATCTAGGGTGGGTGAGAGAGGGCGAGACCCCAGCGCAGCTGCATCGCTGGAAGTGGGGTCTGCAGTGCTGATGGTGTCGGTTGGAGTGCTCAGAGTCCTCGGCAAGCGCTAGGAGCATCGATTGGCGGAGGTACTCAGTCGGAGTGCCAGCGTTCCGCCACAATTACATCCGGTTACATTTATCGCATAAAACATACACCTTTTACATATCCCCAGATAGCTTAGATCTGAGCGCACATTATTACCGAATGGCGCTCAGATCACATACATAGAGTTAAATCGCCAAAGTCTTTCTCATAGTCTTTCGTTACATGAATAGGCTCCATGGCATGACTATCTGGGGTGATGCTGTTCATACGGTTAAACTACCGAATGAACAGTCATTTGGTTCCACTACCGAATGCAGAGGTAAGGAGGCTGGCGGCTCAGCGGTGTTCGCGCAAATAAGTGTCCGTTTCCAGTTCCATAGTTTGGGCGCTCAACACCGCTGGCCGTTCAGGAGTTAAAATGGCCGCTGCCACGTGTTTCGGCAAACGAACAAAGGCCACCCAGCATTCGTCAATTAAGCTGCGGTTAACCGCAGCTTCTGGGCGGTCAATTGACAGCACACTCCAGTTCTCAGGTGGCCGATCGTTCGGTACTTTGTTCGGTAGATTGAATCTACCGAACACCCCGGCAGAAAGGCACGAATACGCCTTTCTGCAGGGAAAATAAAAGGTTTTAAATGCCGGGCCATAGTCTAAAGGGAGCAGGCGAGCAACCAGGCTCCTCCATTGGACAATGGCGAGGCTGGTTCCACCACAGTTATTTTTAACATTTATATAGTGCCTCCATTTTTCACAGCAATGTACATTAGGTAAAACAAGACAAACAATGCCAACAAAACAAGTTTTACAGAGAGGAACAGTATGTGAAGAGGGCCGTGCCCAAATTGGCTTACATACAATAGGGATTTTTAACAATAAACAAGTTACAGACAAAAAAAAAAAAATGTTAAAAGACACTAGGGCTAGAGGTCCTGCACAACAGAGTTTATAATCTCAGAGAAATAGTAAATAAAACCAAAAGGAAGAACATTGTCTCAGAAGATGGGGTTTAAGAAAACAGGGCAACGTCCAGTTAGATAGAAGAGAAGCAATTGGTAACACATTCCAGGAGGGCAGGAGAGAGATCATGGTAAGAGAGGCAATTTTAGTGTCATCGGCATATGGATGGTATGTAGATTATACTGAAATCCGAAGGAGCTAATAAAGTTACCCAAAAGAGGAGGTGTAAATAGAGAAAACAGGAGAGGTTGAAGCAGAGTTTTGGGGGGGAGAAGGAATAGGTGCTAATGCAGGAAGTGAAATATACTTAATTGGCAATGGAGAGGGTGCAGCTACGAGAATATGGCAAGAATTTGTAGTGGAGGATGTCTGTTGTGTATCTTTTATACTGGAGGAAGTCTGTTGTCAGCCAGGGGAGGTTCGGCTAGGGCTGTAAAAGTAAAGTAATTTAATAACAAAATGGTAAAAAAATTAAACAGTAAGACTGCAGGGGCATGATCTATTCAACAAACCAACTTCATTAAGTGGTTTAGGTGTTTAGACTGACCCTTAGACACACCCAGGTAATCCCTAAACCCTGGATTGGTAGGGGGTCCTGAGGACTAACGTTGAGAACCCCTGCTTTAGATCTTGGTTTCAGTGTGTCTTTGGCTTGGGGTGTCATGAGCTAAACCCTGCTTTGCTCTGGAGGACCTTTCTTTAATTCAATTCTCTAAATATGCCTCTTAATGTCCAGAGGGAAAGACAGTCCTTTAACCCCTTAAGGACACACGACATGTGTGACATGTCAGGATTCCCTTTTATTCCAGAAGTTTGGTCCTTAAGGGGTTAAGCCACAGTTCCCCAAAGGTTTTTTCAACAAGGGGGTTTTTCATCTCCTGAGTGTTGAAGGATGACGCTTAGTGAGTCCAGAGATTCCCCACATATTGGCTGTCTTCTTGGCCAAATCAGTAAAAATATCTAGGTTATATTTAAACCATAAATCCATTATCTTGCTTTAAGAGGCAAGAAATGGACTATAATTTTGTGAACTGTTCTTAATAAATGTAACATCAATTTAAGTATTTGTTTCATTTTGACTTTTATTTAATGAATTAGTTGGTTTGATCTTTAGGAACTGGGAGGGAATCTGATATAAACACTGTGCAACCATCCATATTTGGAGGTATAGTGGCGAATGTTTATGGGGGCACTTTGGTACTTAATATGGCTAACGTACGAGAAGTTATCCATAGTGGGGATATGTTGAGGGAAGGGCAACATAAAATAAATCTTGGAATGTAAAATGTTTAGTATCCTGACACAACGCTTAAGAAAATGTAAAAAAATATATTGTGTTTTGAATCAAAAAGAGTGTGGAAACACCAGAATGTATTAGTTCACTGAATGTGTAGTGGATATCTGAACAAGAGGGGTAGAATAAAATACAGAAAGGACATTTAAATACATGTAAAATAGTTAGTTATTGAGCTATCCTGAACATATCTAAGGACTAAGTGTGTAATGTGGTGTAAACGTATGTTTTTTAAAACATTCTGCATCTGAACTGCCCATTTGGGTAAAAACAGACCAATAAGCAACTTGCATAGGTTTGCTCTGTAATGATACATGTAAACCTAGCATGAGGTTACAGCAGGGGTTAACCATGGGGCAAGCTATGAAGTTAAATATGTCGTAAGAGGATCCACAAGTACCCAACACTTGAAGTGGGTAATGTGTAGGTTATACTTAGGCAGGAGCAGCCTCGGTTTATAACATCTGACTTCCATCATGAGTATTTCTGTTATGTTTCCTGAGTTCATTGTACTTTAGCAAATGGAAGTAGTTTGTAGGAGATCAAATTAATTTGTTTCAGTGAAAACGCTAATAATATGCATAAGGAAGATCTAGTGTCAACCAAGTACCTTAAAACTACCTCTAGATTAAATCGGCTCTATCACTTATGGGATCCCTTGGCTGCCAGCTGAGGGATCCCATTCCTCCCACCTCTCCACACCCCCAAACATTTGTAGACCAACTTGCCCTTTTTTTGATGTGCCAGTCCTGCTGGGTCTTCTTTTACAACACCATCATCATAAAGTATCTAATGCAGTTCTCTTTCTTTCTTGAGGCATGCTCATAAAAAACGGTGCTTACACGGACCCTAGTTGACTCTCATGATTGTGTGAGTAATAACTTGACTTCCAATTACAAAATTGACAAAGAACTTAGAGCTTAACTAAAGCTTCACCCTTTGTCAAGGTTTGTCAACATGCAGGTTACACATAAGGAAAAGCAGTCCCTACTTATCTAGAACTTTGCAAACAAATGACATTTTTAAAAAAGGGAGGGGGGGGACAAGAGGGGGGGCATGCCTTTATATAAAAAAAGTAATTGCCAGAAAGGATACCATACTCTCTTGGATCCCAGGGTGCACTCGGGCCTGAGGTTGACCAGTCCTCAATGTAATTTTCAGAAAAAAAATTGGTGCAGATTAAATCAACGTTTCGGCTCACAAAAAAAGTCCCTGTTGTGGGCTGAAACATTGCTTTTATTTGCTACAATAAACCTGCTAACTTTGGATTTAGCTTTAGTGCCTGAACTAACATTTATTTTTCTAAAAATGATATATAAAAAAGTGACATGTACATTTTAATTTGTTGCATATACTACAAAAACTCAGCCTCTATGTTGCAATCTATTTTTTTTCTTATGAAACAAATCTATGTTTTAGATAGCTGAAAACAATTGTTAGAAGGGCACTATAAGCATTAAAACCACTACAACCACTAGAGATATCTGCAATACCAATTTTGTTCAAGTTTGGATGGAATTTATTGACACTCTGACAGCCAATGGCTTCTGTTCAGCTATGAAAGGAATGCAATTGCTAATGGACCCAACATTAGTGTAAAACTGCATTAAACCAATTGACATGTAATAGTGGAACTGTTGCATCATAACCACTACTGCAGAATGTAGTGCTTATGGTGCTAAGAATGCCACTTTAAGACTAATGGAAATAAGGAAAGCCACAAAATTCACTGGTACTATTCTCTGTAGAATATATGGTCAGATGAAGGGAATACAATCTACACATAAATTCATATTCTCTGCCTTAATGTTGTACAGTTTTAATTAATCAAAAATATTGGACACACAAAAATAACTAACAATCAAATAATTCTAATGATTTTACAACCAAAGTAATACTACTAGAAAAATTAGTTAATGGTGCGAATTAGCTTGGCTAAGTAGATAGGGCTCCAGCTGCTGTATAACAGGGTCACAGGCTCAATCCCCTACAAATTCAACTAAGCCA
The DNA here is from genome assembly GCA_933207985.1 of Pelobates cultripes. NCBI lineage: Eukaryota > Metazoa > Chordata > Amphibia > Anura > Pelobatidae > Pelobates > Pelobates cultripes. Next base: position 266,286,843 of record OW240913.1, read on the forward strand.
CTTCTCCTTTTGTGGTCAATAAAATGAATATAATAAGTTACACAATATCAAGAACACAACTGAACATATCCAGAACATAACTGGGAACTGACAAGAAACTAACAAATTATGTTTGCTAAATACTTTGATATTATCATTTTTGTTAAGTAATGTAATGCCACTTCTAAAAACCTTTAAATAACTTTTAATGTGCTTATAAAAAGTTTATTCATTAGGAGAGCTATAATCTTTACAAGAAGACGTGCTGTGCCAATGTAGATTTCTTGTACATAATAAAGTGGTAAACACACCACTTTTCAAAAAATTATACCTTTGGATAAAACATTGAAAATCACCTATAGCTTGTGTAAACGGTTCTTATATGATGGTCCATTTTTCAAATAACATCATATTTCAGCTTAATAAAGTAAAGCCAGGGCACACATAGCAAATAAGGAGCAGAATAGAACCATTAGTTAATTTCGCCTCGTCTCTGTATGCTATCTCTATACCAACTGCCAGGTGCAAATTACAGAACTTATAATAATGATTGACAGAGAGCTAAGCTGTTAGAGGACGGTGGTTGCAGGATAACAAGGTTTTGATTATAGATATTTGTTAAACGCAGTGTATATTTAAACATTATAATAGAGATATTGGGAGGTGACAGCCCACTAGAAAAAAAAGCTAGTTTAAGGCTTTCAGCTCTCTATTCTTTCTATGAAACAAATCAATTTTTCATTGAGAGTCATGGAGACTCTCCACAAAAGATTGAAAGCCAGAGTATATGAAATCTGCTTACCAAATGTTTCACTGCTGAAATATGTGGCCACAACAATTGGACAAATGAATACATCCCATCATATTATCAGATGTTATGTTATACTTTTCTTATTTACTATGGTCCTTCTTGCTGCCTAATGCAAAGGCCAAGAGCAGTGGCGTACATACCAGGGTCGCAGGGGTCGCGGCTGCGACCGGGCCCGGCCCACCAGGGGGCCTGGCCGCCCCTGCGACCCGGTATGTACCCACAGGGCCAGCCTCTTCTCCTGGGGGGCCCAGGAGGCGACCATCTCAGGGCCCCCCCGAGGCTGGCCCTGCTGACCCCAGCGGGCGGGCGGGCTGTCTGGGTGGCCGGTGCACGAGGGAGCACTCAGTGCTTCCTCTTCAGCTCCCTCGCGCGCCGCACTGATACTGGAGCCGGAAGATGACGTCATCTTCCGGCGCTGGCATCCCTACGCGGTGCGCGAGGGAGCTGAAGAGGAAGCACTGAGTGCTCCCTCGTGCACCGGCCACCCAGACAGCCCGCCCGCCCAGGAGCCCAGCAGCACCACTGGACCCCAGGGAATCCCCCCAGCACTCCAAAAGGTAAGAAGGCTGGGGGGATTAAATTTAAAAAAAAAATCAATTTTCGCACCGGGGCCCCATGGGTCATGTGTACGCCACTGGCCAAGAGCGTAATAAGGGAGTCCCACTTTCGGTTGTCCAAACCTCCCTGAGCACCGTCTGTGATCCCTAGGTGTCTTTTGTTCTGCTTCCACGGAAAGGCAGCTAAGTTTGGAATACTGGTGCTTGTACAACCTTCACTTACCTATAAGTTTGAGGACCAGGTTGTTTGTGCGACTACGCAATCCCTTACCGCTGGGGCCCAGGTTGCAGGTTCAACATCCAACCTAAATGCAAACTCTTCCAGCTTTCCACCATACTAGGAGAAACTATGTCTCTGCTATGGTACTTTCACTGCTAACTTTGAACCCTACCAGACGATACAGAAAACTTCCGAATATTACCTGTGACATTAACAAAATTCAACCATTTTGTCCTTCTGCAAGACCACTGACTAAAACCCAGCAATCTTCTATGTCTGTTACATAAGGAGGACAGTGTACACTGGACAGTGTATATAATTTACACAAATGGACACTGACCTTTCTGACATTGCTTGAATAGGCCCAGGTGAAATGTTGGAGTATCCAGTAGATGTGCATCACCTTCTCCTAGACTAGAGTCATCTGTGTCTGATCACAGTGAGACAGGCATACAAGTTTAAGGTGCTTTTTACTTAATTATTAGATTTGAGATAATCTGACCAATCTGTGCATATACATTTTATAGTCAGTGTTGAAGCCCCTACCCCAGCTGATACAGTGTGTGTCTGTGTGTGTGTGTGTGTATATATATGTCTGGGTGTCTGTATGTGTGTTGTAGTCTGTCTCTAAGTGTGTGTCTCAGGTAGTGTGTTTATATGTGCGAGTGTCTTTGTGTATGTGTATCTATGTCTATGTACGCTTGTGAAACAGAGTCATCTTTAAATTGCAGAGTCTATCAAGGTATCAGATCTGCCACCCCATCATCTAAATACACCAACAACCCCCACTGGTCATATATAGTTCACACTGACCCCCCCTCCCCTCCCATCCTAGGCTATTCATTGAGCACTTTTCTTCCTGGCTTCCCCACTTCCTCTCATCTAGCACTCCTTCCCTTATACTTGGGGATTTCAATATCCCAATCAACAACCCCAACTGCACTCTTGTCTGCTCTCTGTAACCTTCTCCTTTGGCCTTACGCAATGGTCCAATTTAGCAACCCATACAGCTGGAAACACTCTTGATCTCTCCTTAACCAATCTCTGTGCCACCTCTAATCTCTCCAATATTCCTTTGTCTCTATCTGACCACCATCTGCTGACTTTTGACATCGTCATACTTAAGACCTAATTGACACCACCGTCTGTACATAAATCTCACAGAAACCTCCAATGTTTTGACCTTGAGCATTTCACCACTAATCTCCAAACTCCTTTTACCTATCTCAAACCTCACCTGTCCCAGCTCTGCAATCTCCTTCTACAATTCCACCCTCTCCTCTCAACTAGACATCATGGCACCTCCTACATTTAAACGCAGCAAGCGCCCCCAACAACAACCTTGGCACACCAAGCTGACTTGAGATCTCCAAAAATGCTCCAGAACTACTAAACGCTGTTGGAGAAAGTCTCACTGTGCGCCTGATTTTCTTCACTATAAATTTATGCTGCACTCATACAGCTTGGCTCTTTCCTCTGCAAAAGTAAATTACCTCAATACCCTCATTACCACACTCTCCTATGAACCCAAACAACTATTTCACACATTTAACTCTCTTCTACGCCCTATTGTTCCTCCTCCACCTACTAACTTGACTGCCTCAGACTTTGCAACTCACTTCACGGACAATATCTCTACAATCAGGGAAGAGATCTCTCATCTTTCTTCTTCCCCTTACAATACTTCACCTAACCTCACTCCCTCTGCTGTTGTACATTCATTTGCACCCGCTACAGCGGAAGAGGTTTCTGCTCTGCTCCAGTCCTCCCGCCCCACCACCTGCACCCTAGATCCAATCTCATCCGTACTCTGTCTTCTTCTCTTTCTCTACCTTTCACTAAAATTCTCAATCTCTCTCCTCTGGCATATTTCCATCGCCCTTCAAACATGCAACTGTAACCCCAATTCTAAAGAAGCCCAACCTTGGCCCTAACTCCCCATCCAATTACAGTCCTATCTCGCTACTGCCTTTTGCATCCAAGATCCTTGAAAGAGTTGTGTATGCGAGATTTTGCAAGACCCGCTTCAGTCTGGTTTCCGCGCTAAGCACTCTGTGGAAACAGCACTGACCAAAGTATCCAATGATCTACTCGCTGCAAAATCTCGTGGTTACTACTCTATCCTAATTCTCCTTGACCTTTGTGCGGCTTTTGACACTGTTGATCATCAGCAGCTTCTTCCTTTCCTCCGCAATATCGGTCTACAAGATATTGCTCTCTCCTGGTGCTCCTCCTACCTCTTCCAGGGCTTCTTTCTCTGGCTCTGCTTCTTCTCCCCAACTCCTCTCTGTTGGTGTCCCCCAAGTTTCAGTCCTTGGTCCGCTACTGTTCTCCATCTATACTGCCTCCCTTGGTAAACTCATTAGCTTCTTTGGCTTCCAATATCATTTCTATGCGGATGACACGCAAATCTACTTGTCCTCTCTTGAGCTCTCCCCGTCCCTCTTGACAAGTGTCTCTGATCGCCTCTCTGCTATTTCTAACTGGATGGATGTCCACTTCCTTAAACTCAACTTGACCAAAACTGAAATTCTGGTCTTTCCTCCCTCAAGTGTTGCTACTCCTGTGTCCTGTCTGTCTCCAAGTCAACGGTGCAAACATCATCTCCACCACAGAGGCTCGCTGCCTAGGTGTTCTCTTTGACGCCAACCTCTCCTTCACGCCTAATGTTCAGTCTATCGCCAAATCTTGCTGGTTCCATCTCAAAAACATTGTGCGCATCCGACCCTACTTAACACCAGATGCGACTAAGGTGCTGGTTCATTCCTTTGTCCTTTCTCGCCTTGACTATTGTAATCTGCTTCTCAGTGGCCTTACATGCTCCCAACAGCTCCCAGTCCATAATGAATGCGACGGCGGGGCTCATCTTCCTGTCCGCCCACACCTCACCTTTCTGTCAGTCCCCACATAGGCCTCCTGTAAAGATATAGGGCTCAATTTAAAATTATGGTTCTTGCTACATAATGCTGCTCCTATCTATCCTTCCTAATACACAAGTGTGTCTAGGCCCTTACGCTCTGCTGAAGACTTACGTCTATCTTCTGTCCATACTCCCACCACTGATGCTCGCCTTCAAAATTTCTCGAGGGCTGCACCGTTCTTGTGGACCTTACTTCACTTCTCCGTTAGATCCTCACCCAGTCTCCACTCCTTCAAAAAAAAAAAAAAATCATTAAAAACCCACTTCTTCACTGACCGCTGAACAGAGCAGACCTCAGACATTGCAGCTCCTGCAAAAACCATCAAATATTACTAAATATCGGCAGATAAAAGCTATTAATCGACACCTATCACTCACTAGGTGGTCAGGTACAACACGGTGTTCATGAAGACACCAAACAAGTGGACTTTCACAAGAGAATTGCCCGATCAGAAAGTGCAGCCTACTGGCTCTGGGCGGGAGAGGCGGCCGATCTCCCATAACAGAGCTGACGGGCCATCAACAATATCGAGCAGATGTCCCGCTACCCCCCCCTCTGGACCGGTGGGGGTGATCCCGGTCCCACCCCCCCCGAGTGGATACCCTAACAGGAGTCCGGGGAGACACCATGATGACATGCGTTCCACCAGCCTCAAAGCTACAGCACCTACTGCCATGACTCTGCTGGAGAAAATTTTCGGGGATTTCTGGCAGAAGTAGAAAGCAGGCTGCCTCGGGCCACCCCACAGCGGTTGAGTGTTCCCACAACGCAAGTCGCAATAGAGACGACTACATACCCACCCAGAGTGCAGTCTGTGCAACTCGACCGGGAACCCAGGAAAACTGCGTACAAGGCGCTGGAGCAGGCCCCAAAATGGCAGAATTGTGCACGGCGTCCCCATCTAAGAATCAGTACAAAGCAGCACGGAAGAAGGAGCCACGGAGGGGGCCGAAGCTACAAGCACGCATGGGACCCACAACACAAAGTAGATCGCCGGCTGCTGGACAACGGCGCAGTGAAGCTTCCCAAGCTTCAGATGTTGCCCATCAAGCTACAGTGGCACAACGACGCTGGAGGAGACCCAAGGTGGAGCGGAGGGTTGGTGACCCATTAAGGTGCAGCACAACTACTCTGCACCACAAACCAAGTAAGCCACTGCTACCGCTAGCAAAGCTCAGACAGACGTTGGACACCTTGCCGGAATACTATTGTAAACTTACCTGCCCCCACTCCTGCGGGCTGCTGGGCCTGACACCGGGACTCTCATGGCAGAACTTAGTCTGACTCCAACGGGGAATTGGCTGACCCTACAGATGAGCTGAGGATTCTCCCACCCCTGGTAAGTAGTTCCAAGGGCACCCTCAACAGACTCAGAAGTTTTTCTTTTTTTTTTTTAAGTGCCTTTTTGTCTTGCACGAGTGGGACTCACAATTTAAGGGTCTTGAGGGCCTCCGAGGGGTTATTCGCATTTGTAGTCACTCCTGATGCATATACCCTATTGCTGTTTAAACCTTTTTTTTTTTCTTAGTTTTTATATGCACTGAGCTTTCCATGCCTATACTTAATCCTTCTCATGTATAGACAACATCGCTGATAGCCAGTATATAATGTTCTGAGACGTTTGCCTCGCATGGTTATACCTTTGTATTACTTAGCATCTGAGCACGCATACTAATGGATAGGTCACTGTGTCACGAGAATTGTTAATCTCTATAACAAGAGCAACATGATTGCCAAGCAGGCTATATCTATGCCTATTTGTTATAACATACTGCCTGGACCAAGCATACTGTCGACTACACACTAGGCTGTGTCTCATACTTCTGTCTGACTGCACACTGCAGTACTATGCTCGCCATGATTATTCATTAGTCCCGGACCTTCCTAAGCACAGATACCTATCATCCAACCCACTACTACTAAGCTGATCGTGTAAAATAAACTAATGTCCCTCGCCTGTTTCCTACTGTTGCGACACTCAGCTACTCTACCTAGTGTACTATTCATCACGTCTTGCATGTTTAGCGTTTTATGTTTTTTTTCTTGAAAAAAGTATTTCCAACTGTCATGACCTACAATTAGACGTGTATGCATAGCCTGCCTCTATGTACACCTAAAATGTGCCATTACTCTAATGTCATATGTGTGAAACTCTGTGTTATTGTAGTGCTTACATACGCTGTTGTGGCAATGTAAGATGTTTTGTTACTTCATGCACAACAAAAATAAAGAATTTTAAAATAAAAAACAAAACAAAAAAAAAAACACTTCTTCATAGAAGCGAATCAGTTAAACTGTTAATAGCTCCCGACTGATTCCTCTTTTGCAACTGTCATTAGTCTAATACTATCCTTACCTTTTGTGTCACTTTACCCCACTCCCTCTAGCATGTAAGCTCATTGAGCAGGGCCCTCAACCCCTCTGTTCCTGTGTGTCCAACTTGTCTGGTTACAACTACATGTCTATTCGTCCACCCATTGTAAAGCACTGCGGAATTTGACGGCGCTCTATAAATATCATAATAATCATAATAATAATAATAATATGGTTATTAGGTTTGGTTAAGCAAGTAATAATCTAATATTTAAACCTAAGATGTATTGAATTCTGTTTACACTGTAATTTATTTGACTGATAAAAACAGTCTCTGGACTATTTTAGACAGTATCCTGTGTGTATTGTATATTTTTGGCTATCTCTGCATTTCTCACAATAAATACCATAAATTAACCATTGTGTAATATTTTTGTCTCATTCAGAAGATTACCAGAAGAGTTTAATTACATTTGCAAGATGAAATGTTACTAAACACATGCACACTTATTAATTACCTTGAAGGTAGTAGCTGGAGTGCCTAGTATATTTATGAATTACCAAGAGAAGCTTAAAGCGACAAGTTCGTGCTGATGAAATATAACGTTTAATATTAGTTCAAAAGTAATAGAAATGAATTTGTTATTGAACAATTAATGCCAAAGTGCTTTATATCTCCAGAGATCTTTAAATAAAAACTAGCAAGCAATTAGAAATGCAACTTATGACATTAAAGGAACACTATAGGGTCAAGAACACAAACATGTATTCCTGACCCTATAGTGTTAATACCACCATTTAGGTGGCTTGCCCCCCACTTAACCCTCTTAAAAGGTAATAACACTTACCTTATTTCTAGCGCCGTGCTGGCCCCGCCCTGATCCGCCTTCTTGCTGACATCATGAGAATTTTTTTTTAAATTGCCAACCCAATGCTTTCCCGAAATCTATAAGGAGGTAGGGCCAAATGTCAGCTTGACCAATCAGTATCTCCTCATAGAGATGCATTAAAGCAATGCCTCTCTATGAGGAAAATTCAGTGTCTTCGTGCAGTGCGTGGAGACGCTGAAAGGCATCTGAGGAGTGGCCACTTGGAGGTATCCCTAGGGAGCAAAGTAAACACTGCCTTTTCTCTGAAAAGGCAGTGTTTACATGAAAATGTCTGCAGGGAATGATTATACTCACCAGAACAACTACATAAAAAGGGTCATAAAAAGCAGAAACAGTTCTTTCTTCCAATATGAGGAAAGCTTTATTTAGCAAGCTGGCCCCAATTGAGCCACAGCAAAACATGAAAACCAAAATAAACACCTACTCCACACTGGAGACTAACATAGAGTACCCTTTCTATGCTACTGGGCAGCTAAGCTGACCCCAGTAGTTTAACAAATAGAAATAAAGGTCTTTCAAAATACCTTTTTGTTCCCACACAGTTTCAGCAGTCTTTTTGACTCACAGTCTCTGTCTCCACCCCAGCTCTTCACAGTAGAGACTGGTTTCCCTCTGCATAGGGTTTACGTAGCTCCCTAATTGATGTACTAGAGCAACCTGATTTTGAATCCCCTCTAGTCAGGGAACACTGAAAGTGCCATTCTGGGGCTAATATAGCAGTGTTCCTTTTCACACTGCCACAATACACACACACACACACATATATATATATATACATATATATATATATTACATAGTTACATAGTTGAAAAGAGACTTGCGTCCTTTAAGTTCAACCTTACTCACATATGTTTTTGCTGTTGATCCAAAAGAAGGCAAAAAAACCTAGTCTGAAGCACTTCCAATTTTGCCACAAACTAGGAAAAAATTCCTTCTTGACCCCAAAATAGAAGTCAGATGTCTCCTTAGATCAAGCAGGTATTACCCCACTAATTAGAAATTATATCCCTGTATGCTATGTTTTTGTAAGTATTTATCCAATTGCAGTTTAAACATCTGTAATGACTCTGACAAAATTACCTCTTCAGGCAGAGAATTCCATATCCTTATTGCTCTTACTGTAAAAAAACCTTTTCTTTGCCTTAGATGAAATCTCCTTTCTTCCAGCCTAAATGTGTGACCTATATATATATATATACACACACAATGTTGATAGATTGTATTAGTTTTTTTCAAAAACACCTAATCTAGGCAAAAATAATGGGGGTTTAGTTGCAGTATATGACCATACATTGCATAAGCCTGCCACAACGTCAATGTACCCCATCTTTGGCAGGTCCTACTCTAACAGCCTAATGTCTGCTCTTATGAGATTAATACACTTACTTGGGGAAAAAATTCCATCTGGGGCACTCTGCAGTACAAGGCTAAATAGGGCCCTGGGATGAGGCACCTGTGACAGGTGAAATTGGCCTCCAGCAGCACCCCATTAACTATTAATGCATGTTGAGGTGAGTGAAGCCCCCTGGTTTCCTGTGTATATATATATACGTACACATACACACACACATATACAAGGTCTATCCGGAAAGTATCCAGCCATAATATGAAAAACAGAGAAGAAAGTAGATACACGAGAAACAAAACATTGTACCTAGGACAATAACGCCTCAGTCCCCTTCAAAGTAGGCACCTTGGGACCTCATACAGTTCTTCCAGCGTCTCTTCCACTGCAAAATTCTTTGTTGGAATTGTCATTAGCTGCCTCATTGTATTTACTGGAATCTCATGGGAGGTCTGAAATAGCTTCCCTGTCAAAGGTGATTTAAAGTTTGGGAAAAGACCGAAGTCGCAGGACGTCAAATCTTTTTTGTGCCACACTTTTATTTACTCTGCACTCATTTTGTCGTCCCCGAAAACCTTACGAATTATCCGAATAGTTTCCGCGGAGGAATGTTCAAGATTAACACAAAATTTGATGCAGATTCGTTGTAATATATATTAGACTAGTGTATTTGACTAGTGTATTCGGTTTCAAACAAAAGGTGATATCCATCTCTCTGCTCAAAATATTTTAATCCAGTTTTCAATTTTAAATCTCGTTTTTGTCCTTTTTTGTTTTGAGGCTCACTTCTATTTAATTCATGGGGGTGGGGTACTAACCCAATCTCTTTTTAATGATTAAATAAAGAAAATGTCAAGTGTCTATTTTTAATCTGCAAGCATTGCATTTCCTGCTGCTTTGCACCATAACACTGGAGGGAATCCAACGCAGCACTATTAGAACTGCTCTACTGACACAGATTTAAGGAATCAATTAGGCAGAGGTTTTAAGTGTTTTTTTAAAGTGTAACATAGCTAAGGTTTCCAACGTTTACCTATTGAGAACCAATATTAGTTTGCAGTGTTATAACAAACGAGTTATTTTGGACACCATTTCATTTTAAAACCTAAATTAGCTGGTGTTGAGAGTTTTAGGCTATTTCATGATGGTGATAAATAGTTCATCACAATTCATCAGTGATACATTGTAATTCAAAAGCAACCATCAGGGTAGTTCAGGCAGTAGTACGATGATGAACCATTGGGCCAATAGTGCAGTAGGGGAGATAGAATGAAATGGTGCAATAGAGGAGATAGAATGAAATAGTGCAGTAGGGGAGATAGAATGAAATTCTATAATCTGTCAAGTGGCATAGAAGCTGACCATTTTTCAGAATTAACCTCACGGACAGTAAAAACCAAAGAAAAAGTTACCTGCGCTCTCTCCTAAATCCCTGTATGTATATGTAAAATGTAAACAAAAAATATTAAACCTCACAGACAGCAATAGGATGTGTTCTCCTATCACTTGTTCCCATCATTGCCACCTAGTGAAGCGAAGATTAGGCAGTGTGAGAGGAGTAGATAATGCTTTGATAAGAGGGAATCCATGCTACATAGGAATTGAGGGAAATCTGTGAGCATGTCAAGGGAGGGGCAGATGGTCTGATTTTGTGGGAATGGATTAGGAAGGAGAGGAGGAAAAAGATGGAATCTAGATGGCTGGGATGGAAAGAAGCAAAGGGGTTGGGTATATATGTATGTATCTATGTGTGTGTTTGTGTGTGTACAGTCTATGTATTTGTTTCTGACAGCCAATATCTATGTGGGTGGGTGTGTCCCATAGTATTGATGTGTATGTGACTATAATAATCTGATAAATAATTTAGAAGAGTGCATGTCTATTTGTATTTGTCTGGAATTGTGTATGGCAGTGTATGATTGTATGTGTGTCTGGCTGAATGCATTTATGTGTGATTTTGGCGTTCTTGACTGACAGCTTTGTAGAGATACCTAGATTTCTGATAGCAGCCCTGATAGTGACAAGGATACAGCCCATTTAATGTTCAGAAATAATACAAAAATGAATGCAGATCATGAGCACAGACTCAGACATTGAGGAAAGCTAAATAACATGGGCTTTGATTTAATTCTATCGGCAAAAAGCAGTCAATAATTATGGACGGTTTTCGGTCAATTTTGTTTCATCTGGATTTACTTGAATATTTTCACGCAAGTCTCAAGAGAAGAGACTTAGCTGTCAGAGCCCTCCTGTTGGTTTACAAACCAACCAATGAGAGTGCTCTGACTAAAATTACTTGGCAATGGAAAGTTCTTGTAAGTGCCTTTCCTGCCATGCAAGCTCATTATGTGCAGAGCCCTCCATGGGTTCACATGAATTAATTTCATGTCACAATTAGTGATGTCCCGAATGGTTCGCCGAACGGTTCGCCGCAGATTCATCATTGAGTAAACTTTGACCCTGTACCTCACAGTCAGCAGACACATTCCAGCCAATCAGCAGCAGACCCTCCCACCTCCTGGACAGCTCACCAAGAATGCAGCTTCACAATGAATGTAAAATGGATGCTGTCCAGGAGGTGGGAGGGTCTGGGAGGGAGGGTCTGCTGCTGATTGGCTGGAATGTGTCTGCTGACTGTGAGGTACAGGGTCAAAGTTTACTCAATGATGAGTCCGTGGCGAACCGTTCGTGGCAAACCGTTCGCAAACAGTTCGCGAACCGTTCGGGACATCACTAGTCACAATCTTTTCATTTTTGGAGTGGTCTTTTTTATTTTTAATAGTAACGTTGAGCATCAATAAATGGGGGGTTGGCCTTTTCTGGATTTAGAGAAACCTGTGCCTAGCCCCCCTATATTTTATTAGCGACTTGTCACTAATAGCTTTAATTGTAAATGATAATGAGCAAGGTACTCTTATTGGCAGTACAGCTGTGGCTCAGACATAAGCTAACGCTTATCTTGCCAAAAGTTTGTGCATGGAAATTGCTAAATGGAAATTGGTGCATGGAAATTGCTAATTTTTTTTCCAACATTTTCTTTTTACACTTTCTACCCATTATTGCAGGATTCCAATGCCAATTTTCACACTGGAAAGAACAGAAAAGAGTAAAAGATAGTGAAATGTCATTACTAAAATTAAGATTATAGGTACACTAATCTACAATTTTACCACATGACAGGAGGCTTCATATTTGCATTTTTAACGCTTATGGAAGAAGAGCGAAAGAAGCATGAGAAGCAGGACAAAAATAAAAAATCCTAAACGTGTCTTTGCGAGACCAATCAGCAGAACGCATTATGTCCGCCAGAGAGGCACCCGATGTGAAAGCTTGCGTAGCCGCTGCACCACATATGGAGTGCACTCCGAACGTAGAGTCAACGCCCGCCAGTGAAAGAAGCCATCGTACCCATCTAGCGAGGGTCGTAGCTGAGATTGGTCCATGCGGTGCACATAAGATACGAGTAATTGTAGGAATCTTCAGCGAGAATGTGCAATCGGTACCGATAGGTAGGCTTCCTTGAGATCTAGATGTCTGAACCAATCGTCCTTCAGCAAGAGGTCACGTAGTAAATGGATGCCCTCCATCGTGAAGTGGCAATAGATGATAAAAAAGTATTCAATTGTCGTAGGTTGATGACTGGTTGATAATCTCCTGTCTTCTTTCGTACCAGAAAGATGTTCCTGAAGAAACCTTCGTCGTCGGGAGCAAACTGAACTGCGCCTTTGGTGAACAGTGCCTGTATTTCGCCATCTACGAGGTGTTCCTGAGCCTCGGACACCCGGAGAGGAGGTGGTGGTCATGGTTGAACAGGGACAGTGGAAAATTCTATGACGTATCCCTGCACTGTTTGGAGATGTCCATCCAATTCTAGACGAAAAGAGACAACCTACCAGCAGTTAAGGTAATGTAAGGGGAACATAAATCAGGACCCACCTGAAGGGAACTGGCCATGTCCACGGCCGTGGGAGCCTCTAGCCCTAGTCGCACCTCGGTAGTGTGAGGGTTGCTGGTAGGTGGAACTTGGGTAGAACGAAGTTGAGGAAGGGTTGGGCCTGGGTCTGGATGACCAAAAGCGGCTGGTGGCACAGAGGGCCGAAGAAGTTGTGGGTGAAATGCCCCAGGCCATCTGTCCTGGCACGGCGTGTAAGACGCCAGAGGTTGATCCTCAGATCGTCCAATTCTTGGCCAAAACGGGTTGGAAACCCAGGAAGGGACTGGAATTTTCCCTGCATAATTGTCAGGACAAGATCCTTGACCTATTGGGGCCAGCTGCTAAGCTGTATGAGCTCCTTGAGTCCGCTAAGGTGAGGGAATCTCCAATGGATTTTGATGAGGCCGTAGTATGGGTGCAGAAACTTATATGTCTCTTGGGCAACGCGAATACAGCGTTGTCTGCTGAACGCCATAAGGCAATTTTATTAAAGATAGAACCGAAGCTAGTGAATTTGGCAGTTAAGGAACCAGGTCCTGCAGCAAAGGGCATGCTGTTCGGGGATTCCGTTGTTAAAGACCTAGGGTTTTTGTAAAGACCTTTACAGCCCAGGACAAGGCCCAATCCAACCTTAAAAGTGTTTTTGGTTCTAAGCTTTTCAATGGGGCTGGAAGATCTAGGAGCCGTCTAACCGGCCAAGGATTTAGAGGCCCGTCATGGGCCCACAGAGGTTTCTATGCAGCACTGCATTCCTTTCTGGATTATAAACCAGCGCCCTTCTTCCCTTTCCGGGAATGCCTTTGGTCAAGTTGTGGAAAAAAAGGGGGGTTTGATTACTAAAGAAGCATTGGTGTTGAACACGGTCAGGGGTTTTCACCTCGATCTGATTTCGCCCCCTTTACAGGCACAACCCCCCCGGGAGTTGTCACTGCCAAAACATCAAGCCGATCTCATATGCTCGAAAATTACGGAACTCCACTCCAAATGAGTGATTCAAAAGGTCCCATTCAGGACTCCAGGGTTCACAAGCAACCTGTTCTTGGTGATCAAAAAAGGCAGAGGTTTTCGCCTGATGATAAACCTGCAAAACTTAATCGCCTTCCTACAATACCAACATTTCAAGATGGAGGGCATTCACTGCCTCCGGGATCTACTCCAGCCGGAAATTAGATAGTCAAACTGGACCTCAAGGACGCATACCTAACTATTCCCATAGCGGAGGAACACAGAGATCTGTTGCACTTCACTTAGCAGGGTCAACGATGGAGATCTACCTGTCAGCCCTTTGGAATTTCCTTGGCTATCTGGTGCTTCACCTAAGTCATGAAGCCGGTGGTAGCCCTCCTCAGGGCATGGGGAGTTTGGTGGATCATTTATCTGGACGATATCCTGCTCATGTCTACGTCACCCGATCACCTCCTATGCCACTTGCAGTGGACCGTTCATCTGCTCGAGGAGCTGGGCTTCCTCATAAATTTGGAAAAGTCCATTGTGACTCCGGTTCAGAAAATAGAGTTTTTGGGGTTCAAAGTCGACACTATCACCCAGTTTCTATTCCTTCTAGAATCGAAAATTAAAGCCATCAAAAAGGAGATCAGACGAGCCCTCCGGGTTACATCCCTCTCCATTCGTTAGTTGGCAAGAAGATTAGGTCTACTCGCTTCATCGATCCAAGCGATTTTTCAGGGACCCCTATGTTACCGAGCTCTGCAACAATTGAAAAGCTCCTACCTAAGAACAGGTTATTCTTACAAATCCCAACTGGTATTGGACATGGAATCACATGACGAACTGGAGTGGTGGCTCGGCCACATGGATGCGTGGAACGGTCAGGCGATATTCAGTTCTGCTCCGGACATGATTATAGAATCGGATGCCAGCTTACACGGCTGGTGGCTGCGGGAACATTTCCACTGGTGGCAGATGGTCAACAGACGAATCAAGGCTCCACATCAACTGTCTGGAATTGTTGGTGTAGTCTTTCGCCACCCGCAGCCTTTCGCCAACTCTGGGGAACTGTTGTATCCTGCTCCACATGGACAATGTGTCGGAAATACGCTATATCAATCACCTGGGAGGCACAAAGTCCAAACTGTTGGCGAACATAGCAAAGGACTTCTGGCACTTCTGCCTTCCCAACAATGTGATGGCCGAACATATCCTGGGTTTGGACAACACATAGGCGGACTGGAATTCCAGATACCTGGAGGATTCGGGGCACTGGCACCTGCACAGTTAGACCTTCAGATGCCTGGAACTATTGTGGGGACCACTGGACATAGACCTGTTCGCATCCAGGCTGAACACCCAATTACTCCGATATTACAGTTTGCAACGAGAACCTGCAGCAATGGGAGTGGATGCCTTCCTACAGATGTGGCCGCCATCCCGCCACTATGCCTTTCCTCTGTTCAACTATATCTCTCGGACACTGTCTTACCTATGCAGACTCAAATGTTCTCTGTTGATAGTGGCTCCGATGTGGCAAACACAGCCTTGGTTTCCTCTAATTCTGGAGATGTCTTTGGATTTCCCACGTATGATACCAATGACCCCAGACTTGCTTCTAGATCCGGATGGGAGGCCACACAACCTAATAGATCAGGGTCTACTTCAGCTCAGGGCGTGGCTGATTTCTGGAGTCCCTGGACACTCACGAATGTTCCACAATCAACTACTGAACTCCTGGACAATGCCTGGGCCCTGGGGACTAGATCTGCTTATCCATCCGCATGGCAAATGTGAGCAGGCTGGTGCGTGGAAAGGTAATTGGATCCAGTTTCTGCCTCTCTGAATCGGAGAAAGCTTATCACACTGTCAATGTCTAGAGATCTGCTATTTCTGCAGGTCATCAAAGTTTGGATGGCTCCCCGATCGGACAGCATCCCTTTGTTTGTAGGCTATTGAAAGGCATCAGATTCACTAGACCCACAAGAGCAAGAAACTCCTCGTTTTGGCATGTCAATGCGGTGTTGAATTTCTTGGACTCCTGGCTGCCGAATGATGAATTGTCCCTGAAACACCTGTCTTGGAAACTGCTTATGCTTCTATGTTTGCTCTAATGTTAGAGAATGTCAGATGTTAGATCCTTGGACTGGACTGCGATATCCTTCATCCCAGAGGGAGTATCATTCAACATATCTCATAAGACTAAGTCAGCTACAAAGTCAGTCTCCTACCCGAGATACTCTGTTAGACCTACTCTATGCCCGGTGGCTTTTTTGCGATCTTACCTAGATCGTACACGGACATTACGATCACCCGATTTACATACATTTTTTATATCGTTTCATATACCAAATCTTCCAGTCTCTACGCCCACTTCAGCTTGGTGGGTACAGGACCTTCTATCCGTGACATGGATTGACACTGAGATGTTCTCAGCTCATTCTGTGAGGGGTGCCATGGCCTCTAAAGCATCGAGGGTTGGTAGTCGTCTTGACAATATTCTGAAAGCTGCGGATTGGTCTCTTGAATCTAGGTTTCGGGATTTCTATTTCCGCCCGATTTGCCATTTTTCTTCTCAGGCTGTGGCTCAGCTTTGAACTAGCATATTAGGAGACTCTGTGTCATTAATAAAATTCCAAGATTTTACTATTAACGTGACGTAAAGTCATGCTTTTATTAATGACACGGATGCAAGTATTATTCCCACCTGCCCTGCTGGTGGGTTGTGGGACCTTAATTGTTTATTGTGCTATGGTTTTCTGCACGGTAAGTGGCGGTAAGTGTATCATGTGATGTTTTATACATATATCGTGATGTGATCATTTTTATATCATTATTGTAATAATGTCTTCGAATTGAATTGTTATTATGATGGGTCCTGAGTTTGGATTTTACCATATATTTTGTTATTTCACAGCTTGATTATCAACATAGAAGTTTTCCAATGTGGATGTTATTTCTGATGTTTAAAGTTTTGGCACTGTATTCTGGTCTTACAGGCAAAGAAGAGGACGTTTACTGCTATTTCAGACCTTTTATAGACTGTTCCTGTATCCTGATTGGCTGCCCTGTTCCTAGACAGATTTGTTATATGTGATCCTTTTATTCATATAACATTCAAGTTTATGTATATTTCTCTTTGCGGCTGGGGGAAAGAGAAAGCATAATACTCGCCTCCGTGTCATTAATAAAATCATGACTTTACGTCATGTTAAAGGAACACTATAGTCACCTAAATTACTTTAGCTAAATAAAGCAGTTTTAGTGTATAGATCATTCCCCTGCAATTTCAATGCTCAATTCACTGTCATTTAGGAGTTAAATCACTTTGTTTCTGTTTATGCGGCCCTAGCCACACCTCCCAGGGCGATGATTGACAGAGCCTGCATGAAAAAAAAAACTGGTGTCACTTTCAAACAGATGTAATTTACCTTAAATATTTGTATCTCAATCTCTAAATTGAACTTTAATCACATACATGAGGCTCTTGCAGGGTCTAGCAAGCTATTAACATAGCAGGGGATAAGAAAATCTTAATTAAACAGAACTTGCAATAAAGAAAGCCTAAATAGGGCTCTCTTTACAGGAAGTGTTTATGGAAGGCTGTGCAAGTCACATGCAGGGAGGTGTGACTAGGGTTTATAAACAAAGGTTTATAACGCCTAAATGGCAGAGGATTGAGCAGTAAGGCTGCAGGGGCATGTTCTATACACCAAAACTGCTTCATTAAGCTAAAGTTGTTCAGGTGACTATAGTGTCCCTTTAATAGTAAAATCTTGGAATTTTGAGTCATATTTTCACTACCGTTTTTTTTTATTTATAATCCTTGTACGTTGGGTGTCTTTGGTGCATGGGTTGACAAAATGGGTCTGCGGGTTCATGTGTTGTGAAAGGTGGGAAGTCCCTCTATTCATGGATGTGTATTTTAAATGTCCCCTTATGTATCAATCTGGCATCATTCCTATCTGGGCACTGCCCATCATGCAAACTGTCAACAGAGCAGGAGGGGTCAAGGGAAAGAAAGGCCAACATTCCGAGAAGTCCGTTCAGTGATTGATCAAGCACCAGGCCCATGCATCCCACTCCCCAGGTGTCTTGTCTCTTCCACTGTGGTAAAGTCAACACATGTTGTGCATCAGTGCCCCCCAGCCCCCCAGAGTTTCAGTCTTTTGGGTTTGCTACTGGGACCCACCTTTTATATATATTAGTGTATAACAGCACCCGCCACTCCTCCCTCTCACAATATTCGTTCCCACCCAAGTCCCCCCACATGTCTCTTTTTCTTTTTCCTCACCCCCAGTCAGGAGATGTTGAACTCATGTAGGTAATGTCCATTCTATACCCCCTCCCTCCACCTGGGCCAAAATGTTCCATAGCAGGTGAGCGACATATGTTAACATCTAAGCTTTTATTTTCCTCTGATACGCGGTAACTTAAACAAAGATAAACAAAATGTAGTAGAAAGCAATAAACAATAAACATTGTGTAGTTATCCCATATAATGAGGAGTGTTAACTTGCGTTTAATGTTTGTAGGCTTTTTGAGCATCTGTGCTCTTGACACATTGTCTAGGATGGCTGTGCCCCGCACTCCATCCATTTTCTCAGTTGGTGTCTGAGTCTTCTGGGGTCTCTCTTCGGCAAGTGAAAGTCTTCTGACGCTTTCATGACCAACTCACAGAGAAACAAATAAGGACCCATTGAGGTCAGGGGCACTAATGGTTTTGGGTTAAAACAGCATTTTAAAAGGCTGCATTTTAAAAGACCCATGCAAAACATAGGACCTTGACCATTATGAAGTTTCCATTTCCAAGCATTTAACTTCGGACGGTGTTTGCAGAATTTTGCCCAAGTTAAACCCATGAAACCCATTGAACTGGAAGAGATCGATCTTGCTGAACTCTCCTCTCCTTGCAAGGCACGTGCCGTTGGCTTTTGGTAAGTCAGCATGTCCGTCACAGATAGAGTACCCGCTCAATGTTTCTTGTGGGGTTTGCGGCTCAATCTCATGGTAAGCGAGTGCCCTGATGCTAGTAGAGGTGAAGTGAGCGTTTTACATTTTGTTAAGGCTGGAACTGAGCAGTTTGCAGGTTGGTTTACGGAGGTTCGGTTTCGGCGTGCTGAAGCAAAGCTGCCATTCCACTTGGAGGCCCCCCTCAATTTCTTCCTGTTTGCTGCCAGTTAAGCAGAAATAAGAAAAATACACTAAAAAATAAAGTTTATTAATTATTTTTTTACATTTTTATTAATTACAATATTAAAGGAACACTATGGGGTCAAGAACACAAACATGTATTCCTGACCCTATAGTTTTAAAAACGCTATCTAGCTCTCCTGGTCCCCCATAGGAAAGCATTGGATTAGGTCAGATTGTCAATGAGGCAGATCAGGGGCAGAGCCAGCACAAGTTAAACAAAGCACTGGCCAATCAGCATCTCCTTATAGAGATCTATTAAATCAATGCATCTTTGTGAGGAAAGTTCAGTGTCTCTATGCAGAGGGTGGAGACACTGAATGGTGCAGCACTGCCCCAGGAAGCACCTCTAGCAGCCATCTGAGGAGTGGCCAGTGGAGGTATTCCTAGGCTGTAATGTAAACACTGCATTTTCTCGGAAAAGACAGTGTTTACTGCAAAACGTCTGAAGGGAATTATTATGCTCACCAGAACAAATACAATACGCTGTAGTTGTTCTGGTGACTATAGTTTCCGTTTAATAATAACAATCTGGATTGTTTCTTTAATTGTTTTTTCTCAGAAAAACCTTAAAGAGTTATTTACTAAAGTTATTTCAAATTTAAGGCTAGAGTAGTTTTTTGTTTAATTCTCAGTTAAGTAAATAACCCTATAAATGAGTTAATTTCCCCCCCCCCCACCAAGCTATGGTTGAACAAAAAAGATTTCTTTACTTCCTTAACAGCTAATCCACAGTGTTGTATGGTCAGTCAGTTGTGGTAAAAAGAATTGCTACAACCCAGTAAATATAGTTGAATAATTATGTGCTCTGTAACCTTGACAGAAGCATTCTTAGATCAGAGGTTTTTTGTTTTTGTTTTTTAAAGATGGGTGTCTCCCGTAATTTAGTATAAATGAAACAATGAACAATGGCACCACACAATTAAAGGGACACTTAGTCACCAGAACAACTGCAGCTTAATGTTGTTGTTAAGAGAAAAGGCAGTGTTTACATGATTGCCTAGGGACACCTCCACTGGCAGTCACTAGGGGTGCTGCCTGGGTCAGTGTTCTGCACAATGTGCTTCCATATTTTGTATTACTTAATTTTGTACTTGACATAACTTCATTGTCTCCCCATTTCAGAAGAACTGCCT
This sequence comes from Pelobates cultripes, assembly GCA_933207985.1. Classification (NCBI taxonomy): domain Eukaryota; kingdom Metazoa; phylum Chordata; class Amphibia; order Anura; family Pelobatidae; genus Pelobates; species Pelobates cultripes. The sequence goes on from OW240913.1 coordinate 266,307,090, forward strand.
CTCCAAATGACAGTAATTCAGTCTCACTGTGACATGGTTGTAAAGCAGTGATATGGTTAGTTCTGCCACAGCGTTAGGCCCAAGAGGTATGGACCAAAAGCCCACATAGGTTGGAAGACCAATTGACCTCCATACTCAGGCCACTATCTGAACCATTTGGGGTAGTTACTTAGAGATGTAAGGACTGTGTGGAGAAGGATTCTGATCACGTAATACATTGACTATATCCACATGGACTGCAGCAATGAAAATTATATTACAGAAAATGTACACAAACGGTATAAATTTAACGTTTATATAATGGCTTTTGGTATTATGTAATTATTGAAAAAATGAGGTGGCTAGAGGCAGTCAATAATCCTACTTTGTATTTTCTAACTTTGTTACCATATTGATGTCACCACATTTAATGTCACCACATTTAGATCTGATGGTCTCTGATGGTCTCTGAATGATCCATGTTTTAGGAGCCATGAGACATTCAAAACACTGAGAGACGTGCGCTTTTACACTAAACCCAATTCCATGCAGGTTTATGACCGAAAGCTATTCTTTAATAATTCTATTTGCAGGACTACATGAGCTTCTAGTTGCGATACATTGTGTATTTACTACTGCAGTTGAAGGATAACAGTGTTAACATGTTCTAATTAACAGCAAAGTAAATACAGCTTCACACTATTCTGTTCTGTGCAGAGAGCCAACAAAAAGCTTTAGCAATTTAATTTTATGCACACCTGCAGCACAAAAATTCAAGTGATGGGTACACAGGAGTGAAAGAAAGACACATAACCTCCATTTAAAGGTACGTAGCAATATCATATTGTTAATATTACAGTGTGCCCTTTTATCAATTTAAAGAGGGGGAAAGCTGTGCATTTGTTATGGTTTATCCTTCTGGTATAACATGTGTGCATTAAATAAATGTGCTTTTTTCATCTTAATTTCTGAGGAAATAACCGTTACTGATACTTGTATACTAGAACAAAATCACTATATATAAATATTCAGGACAGCAGAATTTCTTGCATATGGCGGACCAGCTCGTCCATATTTAGTTAACAAAAAAGATGTGATAAAAAGAATCAGATTAACCAAAAGGATGCAAAGATGGGCCAATCGGTGTACTGCAAAATATTAGACTTTTGCACAAATCATGAAGTTAATGCCTGTTAATCGCTATACGAACTAATCAAATTAATATGTTTATCCAGCAATTAACAGACATTGAATTTTGTACAGTTGAATGGAATTTGTGCTCGAATCTACATAGTACATACATAATAAAAATTATATAAATACATAAATATTGTATATATTTTACAGTAGGTGCTTTTTCCTGCCATGTGGTTAACAGACCAAGTGAGAAGAAGTAACCAATATAGGGAAAAAAGGAGCAGCAGTTAAAAATCTATATTTTTATATATTTATTTCTGCTACTACTTTTTTCCTCTATTGGTCACTTCTTACTTAATCCGTGAATAAAAGAAAAATGGCTGTACTTTAGCCATTATTTATCTTTTTTCCCATCAATTATCTCTTTTTTTTGTGCCACAAACTGAATTCCTAATCACAAATCATATGAACATGCATGTCCATTGCGTGACTTGTTTGGTTTCAGATTCAGCTACATTTCGGCTTGAAGTTCAGGAATTTATATTTGGACGAATTGCAGTTTGTAACGAAACGCATCTCCAAGTTTTTTGTATACTAAATGTGTAAATATATAAATCTTTGCTATTCAAAACTCTGCCTCTTGTATGTGACTTAATTCATAAATGCACTATGTATGGAGGATTACATAAAGCACCATGACCACTTCAGTAATTTTGAGCGATCATCATGCTTGGCATCTGTATGTGCATTGTTTCACTAAGAAAAACACAATACATATAGAGATATATCAGTTTGCTGCCAGAGGTGTAATTCCTCGTAAGTCCAAGTATTGGGGCTAATACAACATGATATTGGGTTAGTACAGCAGGTGTGAAGTTATTGCTGAAGAGGTGTATATAAAGTAGTGGGTTTGTCTGATGGTCTTTATATATGTGATTGAGAGTACAAATTATTGTGCTTGTTTATGTGTCTGGATCTGTGTGCCTGTGTGTTGCAGTATGGATTTGTCTGTGTGAACTTTGGAGTAGTACAGTGTCCTCTAATTCAGGCCTCGATACATCCTGGGTGCCAGGTTGTCATGGCGACCAGAAAATTTGTCCTGGCACCTGGGATTTGTGAGCCAGTTAAGCCTCTGAGGTGACTGGCTGCGTGAGATTGGAGGCAGGCAGTTGGCTCCCGCAGGGCTGAGGCAGGCAGGCGAACGGTCGGCTCATTGAGAGCTGAGGGAGGGAGGCAGGCAGCTGTATGAGGGAGGCAGGCCATGGGCGGTTCAACGAGGAAGGCGGGCCACAGGCGGTTCAATGAGGGAACTGTAATCTCCCTGCTCTGCTCCCTCACGCGCTTCCAGTGATGCCAGGAGCCAGGATATGACGTTAATCCGGCCCCGCATCACTAACCAGCGCTCTAGGGAGCAGAGCAGAGAGATGACAGCAGCCCCACTGGACCCCAGGGAAAGCTGATAGGGAGGCAGGGTGGATTTAAAATAACAAAAATACAGAAATGAGGGAGAAGCAACCCTTAAAAAAGGGAGCAAATCCCCTCAAAACCAGTACCGCCACTAGAGCAATATAGATAAATTTGCAAAAAACTATGTATCAGACAAAGAACAAAAAAATAATAAAGATTTATTAATAGTAAACACCAAATGTCTAAAATACACCAGACTGCTTAGCCTGGAAATGGAGAAACACTAAGAAATGTATTCCAGCTCAAATAAATACAAAATAGTAAGCTTGATACTAAATAGATAGATCACTCAAAAAGTAGCAAAATAGCTACTAAAGAGTGTAGCAATATAAGTAACAAAAGTGTCCATGAGGCTTACATGTTTATAATACAATGAGAACTGGCTGAAATAGATTCTGATTCCTCCAAATCAATGGAATATTAAACGTCTATAGGTAAAAAATCCCCCCTAAATTTATGTTGCCTCTGTAAATCTACTACAACAGACTAAATCCTGATGGCTTACTATGAAATTCAAATGTATCTAGCTAAAATAGCTCGGAATATATCGGCAGGATTAGTAAATCAAAAGGATAGAAAGAGGCAAATAGGTGAAAAATAAAGTGAGAAACAATAGAGAGGGTTCGTATTGAAATATCACAGACTAAATAGAAGCAGTCTGCAGAGTGTGAAAAAAACACACACACCCCCCAAGCCCAACGCGCAATAATGATCGCCTCATCCCCTTCCCTTTATACAAAAATCTGGCGCCAAAACCCACCTGTAATGAGTGGGTTGTGCTTCTATTTCACCCGCCAATAGAAATTCGCACTCCGCCAGAAGACGCGCATGCGTGCAATCAAAATCATCGCGCATGCGCGCAACATACTTCAGCGCAGCAACAAAGCTGCGTCCAAATAATTTCAACCCATTTAAAAATAATAAGAATAATGATTTGTGAGTGAATGTGAGTGCTACAGTGTATGTGTGTGTATGTGTGTGAGTGAAATCAGTGAGTGTATGTGTGCCAGTCACTGAGTGAGTGTATGTTTGTCTGTCAGTGAGTGTGGGAGTGTATGTATGTGTGTCTGTCAGTGTGTGTATCTGTGTGTATGTGTCTGTCTGTGAGTTAGTGTGTGTATGTTTTTCTGTCAGTGTGTGAGTGTATGTGTGTGTCTGTCAGTGAGGGTGTGTATGTGTGTCTGTCGGTGAGTGAGTGTGTGTATCAAATCAATGTGTGTGTCTGTCAGTGAGTGTGTATGTTTAGGTGACCTGCCCCCTCCAATCACATGGGAAAGGTGTTTTTACACACCCTTTTCCCCACGCCGTGCTGGTGATGCTGCGGCTGGCCCCACCTCCATGGCTGAGATCATCAATCTTGATGATCTCAGGCAATCCAATGTTTTCCCATTGAAAAACATTGGTAGACTATTACACATGCAAAGCAAAACACCATGCTGTACAATCAACTTGTCCTCATAGAGATGGTTTGAATCAATGCATCCCTGTGCAGCACTGACCCGGAAAGCACTTCTAGAGCCCGTCTGACTGTAACTAGAGGTGTTACCAAACAGCAATGTACACCCTGCCTTTAATGTAAAAAGTCAGTGCTTACATTGAATATCGTGCAGGGATAGTATATAGACTTCAGAACAACTACATCAGGCTGTAGTGGTTCTGGTGATTGTAGTGTCCTTTTAAGAATTGTATTTTTGATGTTGAAAAGTCTGGCTCCTAACTTTTTTAGCTGGCTCCTAGATTTCAAGCAAATTTGTCAAGCGCTGCTCCAATCTGTGTGTGTGTGTTTGTGTTTGTCAGTAGCATGGTGCAGAATAGCAAGTGGTATAAGATGAGGTTTGAGGAGGGCTTTACATTAATATATGTGGCAGGGGCCAGATAAAATTTATCTTTGGGCAAAAGATATATAAATATACATACAAGATCCAGCGCACAGTCTCATTCACTAAACATCAATTTCAAGTCTCACAGAATGTAATAGTTTTATTACATCATGCTCAAGGCTATTAGTCAGTCAAGACACTGTTCAACTTAAGTTGAAGTAGTGAATATATTAGAGAAAATTTATTGATACTTACCGTAATTTTCTTTTCCTGGCTATTATTCATGGCAGCATTTAACATATGGGTTTAGCTCCTCCCTCCAACCCTCAGGACAGGAAACACAATCAATTAAACAATTAAGCCTACCTTCCCCTAGTATATTAGGTACCCCAGTATCCCCCATACCTCAGTCTAGTAACAAGACAAATAAACCAAGAGAGGGTGGGAGACCAAATGCTGCCATGAATAATAGCCAGGAAAAGAAAATTACGGTAAGTATCAATAAATTTTCTCTATTCCTGGCTAATCATGGCAGCATTTAACATATGGGATTACCAAAGCAATAACCACTCAGGGAGGGTAAGTCATGCTACAAAAACTGTTTAATATCCACTTAAGGCTTATAAGAGTTCAGGACCGATAGGCCAAACTCTGAATCAGAACGAGATGAGATATCCACTCTGTAGTGGTGTACAAAGGTTTTTAAAGATGACCAATTGGCAGCTTTACAGATGCTCTCTGCAGGAACTCCTGACTCTGCAGCCCATGAAGTAGCAATGGACCTTGTGGAATGTGCCTTGATGTCCTTGGGAACAGGAACCTGTTTAGCTCTGTAAGCTTTAGAAATAGCCTGAACCGTCCAAGAACGAAGGGTTGCAACAGAGGCAGCTTCACCTTTACGAGAACCCCAAGGTATCACAAACAATTGGGTAGACTTCCTCCAATCAGCTGAGCGTGAAATATATGTGGAAAGACACCTCCTTAGGTCTAGCGTATGACATCTTTCTTCCTCAGGAGACGATGGCTCCTGAAAATACCCTGGCAGGACAATCTCTTGATTCAAATGAAAGGATGTAACCACCTTAGGAAGGAACTCAGGTCTAGGCCGTAGCACAACCCTATCATCGAAGAAGGTAGTGAATGGTTCTTCAGACGACAGTGCTCTAATATCTGACATTCTCCTAGCAGATACCAAGGCCAGTAACAACAGGGTCTTGAGAGAAAGAACCTGCATAGAGACCTCATCAATAGGTTCGAAGGGATGTTCCGTCAAGGCCTGCAGAACCAGAGGCAAATTCCAAGGAGCAGAGAAAACCTTGATAGGAGGTCTGATCCTAATCACTGCTTTGAAGAAGCGAATTACAATAGGATTCAATGCCCAACGAATACCGGAAAGAGCTGAAAGAGCAGAGCAGTGCACTTTAAGCGTGTTAAGTTGAAGGCCCCTCTCCAGGCCTGCTTGCAGGAAACCCAAAACCTGAGACACGGAAGGGGAACCTAATTCTTGAACCGTGGAATTACACCATCGAGCAAAGGTTTCCCATACCTTATGGTACGTAGAAGAAGTAGAAGGATTCCTGGAACGTAACAGGGTAGAGATAACCTGGTCCGAAAGGCCATGTTCAACTAGAGACTTCCTCTCAATAGCCATGCATGGAGCCTGAATTTGTGAGGCTCCGGATGAAACACTGGACCCTGAATCAGCAGGTCTTCTGAGACTGGAAGTTCCCAAGGCAGGTCCACTGATAACCTCTGTAACAGGGGAAACCAAGGGCGACGAGGCCAGAATGGAAGTACAGCTATCACCTTGCAATGTTCCTTGGAGATCTTTCTCAGAACAGCGTGGATGAGGGGAATTGGAGGAAAAACGTAAGCCAGATCGAATACCCAATTGATGGATAGAGCATCTTGAGCAACCGCCTTTGGATGGTATCTCCTCGACACAAAGCATGGAACCTGAGCATTCCGAAAGGTCGCCATGAGGTCTACTTGGGGAAGACCCCACTTCTGGACCAACCGAGCGAAGATTCTCCTGGAAAGTTGCCATTCTGAAGCCTCTATCCGATGTCTGCTGAGGAAATCCGCTATTACATTCTCCTTCCCTGGGAGATAGATGGCACACAGGCCTTCCACATGATTCTGAGCCCAGGTCATAATGGGAACTATCTCTCTCATCAGGGCTACACTCCTTGTTCCGCCTTGATGGTTTATGTAGGCAGCCGCCGCTTTGTTGTCCACTCTCAACTTGACCCAGCAATGCCTGATGAGATGCTGAAAATGAAGAAGCGCCAGAAAGGTTGCTCTTAGCTCCCTGATGTTGGAAGGCAAGCATTGAGTTCTTGGAGGCCAATTTGCTTGAAAAAATTGATTGCCTAAATGTGCCCCCCAACCTGTCAGACTGGCATCTGTCGTAATGACCACCCAATCTATTTCCCGCAAGGGGAACCCCCTGGAGAGATTTTCCCATGACTTCCACCAAAGGAGCTTCTGCTTCAGAATCAAAGGAATGCGAATCAGCGTCTCCCACTCCCTCGAGTCGGTCCTGAAATTTTTTAGGAAAAATTGTTGAAGAGGGCGAAGGTTCCACTGAGCCCATCTGACAAGTTCTATCGTAGAGGAAAGAGTCCCCAGAAGCCTCATAAACTCTCTTGCCGAGGCTGAAGTCTTTAGTCTGAAGTCCCTTATCCGATCTCGAAGTCTGATCTTTCTGTCGTGTGAGAGGGATACAATCGCTGTGTCTGTATTGAAATTTGCTCCCAGGAATATCAGTTCTCTTGAAGGATTCAAGTGACTCTTCTCGTAATTGATGAGCCAACCGAAATGAGATAGAGTGTCTAGGACTAATTGCCTGTGTTGGAATATTGATGCTAGGTCCGGAGCCACTACCAGGATGTCGTCCAGGTAGTGAAACACCGCTACCCCTTCTTTTCTGAGCAAAGCAATGATGGTGACCAGAACCTTCGAGAAGGTCCTCGGGGCCGTACTTATACCAAAAGGAAGGGCCTGGAATTGAAAGTGTTCCTTCCGGACACAAAACCTGAGAAACCTTTGATGGGTGAACGTGATAGGGACATGAAAATATGCATCCCTGAGGTCTACTGATATCATCCAATCTTGGTGATGAACAACCGGAATGATGGAGCGAATGGATTCCATCCGAAATTTTCTGACTCTCAGATAAAGGTTGAGCTGGTGGAGATCTAAAATAGGCCTCCATTTTCCCTCTGGCTTCTTGACCAAGAACAGGGGGGAATAATATCCCTGGAATCTTTCTTTTATGGGTACAGGTATGATGGCTTCTTCCGTAAGAAGATTGTTGACATAAAGAGTCAAAACCTCTCTTTTTTGGATGTTGGCTGGAAGCCTTGTGCGAATAAACCTTGGTGGAGGTGGATATTCGTCGAATTCCAGATGATAACCTCCGGTGATAATGGATCTTACCCAAGCATCTGGAATTATTTCCCAGGCCCTCTGAAAGAATGAAAGACGTGCTCCCACTCGAGGAACCTGGAGTAAGCCACCTTCAGAATTGCTTGTTGGGGCGAAAGGAAGAGGTCTGCGTCTTGCCCCTAGAGGATTTCCCATTCAGGCCGCTCTTCCAATTGGAATTCCTTGAGAATTCTCTACCTGGCCTGTAAGTCTTACTTTCCCTAAAGTAGCCTTGATCCCTAAAAGGTCTACGGTCCAGACGAGGTCTCTTTGGACGCCTATCTTGTGGCAGCATGACCTGTTTAACCTCAGCCGCCTTTTTAATCGCTTCATCCAGAGGTTTCCCAAAAAGCACTTCTCCCATAAAGGGAAGTGAGCATAAATTATTCTTGGATGACAGGTCTGCTCCCCAGGATCTCAGCCAAAGCGCCCTTCTAGCGGTGACTGAATGTGCCATAACCTTAGAAAGAATTCTAATGAGGTCAGTGGAGGATTCCAAAAGCCAGTCACTGGCGAGTTTGATATCCCTTAAGGATTCCGCCATCTGACGTCTACTGACTCCTTTATCTATGTCATCCTCCAAGTCAAGCAACCAGGAACGCATGGCTCTAGACAAAGCCGAAATGGACACAGCTGGATGGCAACCTAAACCCGCTGTCATGAAAGCTTTAGATAAATCAGCATCAATCCTTTTATCCATGGGCTCCTTAAGGGAAGCATTGCTATCAATTGGTAGCGTGGATCTTTTAGCAACCTTAATGATAGGAGCATCAACTTTGGGGACCGTAGTCCACAATCTGGAATCCTCCTCTTTAATCGGATATAACTTCGAAAGCCGACCCTGACTAGTAATCCTCTTACTAGGAATTTGCCACTCGTTCCTCATCAGGTCTTTAATAGAGCTGTGGACTGGAAAGGAAGGTCTTTTCTTATGTAAATCTCCAAAGTGTCTGTCAGAAGCTGAACATTCTCTGGTTTCTTCCGGCAAATCCAATGTTCTTCTAACAGCCATAATCAAATGCTCCATAGCTTTGGAGTCCAAGGAGCAAGGTTGTTCCATATACTCCTCTTCACTGGACGAGATTGGCTCCAAATCCAGGTAAGATGAAGTTTGTCTGTATTCATCGTCAGACTGATCTGAATCCATGCTGAAGTTTTCCCCTCTTGATCTCTTAATCTTGTGGGATTCAGCAATTCCTTCAACCACTGCCTGCTTAATCCAATAAGCAATATCCTTGGCTGAGGAGGTAGAGGCTTGCGGTGACCTCTGGCGATCAGATTCTCCTGCGGCCATGTTTAAGCATTTTCTGCAGAGCCTGCAGTTATCCAAAGGCCTTGCTCCACATCCAGGGCAGGCTGCCGGCTTCTCCCTTCTCCTCGATGGGGATCTGGGACAGGACCGGTCACGAGGGCTGTAAGATACAGAAGTCATAAGACTGTACCCTCTGTGCACTCTTTTTAGTAACGTGAAGAAACCAAGAAAAAATATTGCTCACCTATGACCTATAGCAGATCTCGTTGATCTTGCAGAAGGGGATGAAGGATCCATACTGACTGTAGGGCTAAGAATGTTAAAATAATAAGAAAAGTATTCCCAGCCCAATATTATGCTGATTTTAAAATATAAGTAATTCTCTTACCTGCAGAGCTTTAAGAACAGTCTACTAGAGCACTGTATCTTTAAAGGGAACGGAAACGAGCGTTTTTTAAGCTAAATACCGCCATTTCAAATTTCCCGCTCTGTACCTTTAAATGATCGCGCATGCGCACTTCGGTCGCGAGATCGCTAAACCGCCATTTTGGAAAGGGGCAAACTTCACTCTGGGTCCGGTCGGATGCATTGCGCATGCGCGGGCGTCTTACCGTTATGCTGATCGTCTGATCGAGGTCTGCAGCACACACTGGACGGCAGAGGATTCCCATAGCCTGTGGAACTAACCACCCAGGCTCCCAGGGGTTCCCAACTCCATGGAGATTGGGCTACATGTGCCTGGGCTTCCTGAGGAGGGAGGCTGACCTCCAAAGGGACAAGACCATATAAAACATGGTCAGGTGAGCAAAAAATAAAAAATAATTCAGAAGAAACTGAAAAAAGAAAAAAAAAATATTTAAACTGTCCTAGGGCTAGGAGGACAGGAAAAGACTGAGGTATGGGGGATACTGGGGTACCTAATATACTAGGGGAAGGTAGGCTTAATTGTTTAATTGATTGTGTTTCCTGTCCTGAGGGTTGGAGGGAGGAGCTAAACCCATATGTTAAATGCTGCCATGATTAGCCAGGAAATATATATATATATATATATATATATCAGGCAACAAGTGAACAATCAGTTCCTGAATTTCATATTTTTGAAGCAGGAAAAATGGGCAAGTGAAAAGATTTAAGTGACAAGGGCCAAATAGTGATGGCTTGATGACTGAGGCAGAGCATCTACAAAATGACAAATCTTGTGGAATGTTCCCAGTATGCAGTGGTTAGTACCTGCCAAAAGTAGTTGAAAGAAAGACAACTAGTGAACTGTTATCAGAAATATGGGCGCCAAAGGCTCATTGATGTATGTGGGGAACGAAGGCTAGACCTTCTGGTTTGATCACACATAAGAACTACTGTAGCTCAATTACTGAAAAAACATAATGCTGGCCATGATAGAAAGGTGTCAGAATACACAGTGCATCACAGTTTGCTGAATATATGCGTAGCTGCAGACCAGTCACAGTACCCATGATGAGCCTGGTCCACCACCAAAAGTACCTTCAAGGTACCTTGAGCATCAGAACTGGACCATGGAGCAATGGGAAAAAGTTGCCTAGTCTGATAAATCACATTTTCATTTAAATCAGGTGGCTGGCCGGGGAAGCTCAATACCTCTGCTGTTACTGGGAAGCTGAGAACCTGTTGGCATCGAGCTGCGTGGGCTTGTGAGCCTGAAAATGCCTTTAAAACAGAGTGGGCAACCCCTCAGGGTATATGGGTGGTATAATGATAATTGGGTTAAGACTAACAAAATACCTAATTATTTACTAAATCGAGAAAGATCCCCTCCCCCTCAAAGCAGAGAAGTTCGTACGCTTAATCGATTTGAACCAATAAGGAACTTGGGAGAGACTCCTTTTTTAGGTAGAAGGTGGAGAGAACCAACTTCCAGAACCCCAGAAACAGTGACAAATGTTGCAAACTCCTTGCTACCATCATAAATAAGAAACAGAACAAAACGTTCATAACCGCCCTACGTGATACCCAGGGCCAGCTACAGAGAATGCCAGCACGCATCGCTGAAGTAGCACACGATTACTTCAAAAAGCTGTACTCAAAGAATCAGCTTGTGGATACTTCTCAGACTAATCTACACTCGAAAATCCCGGCGGCAGCGTCCGAGGTTCTGGAAGCCCCACTGACTAAAGAGGAACTGCCACTGGCACTCAAGACGTCAAAACCAGGCAAGAGTCAGGGTCCTGATGGACTGACAATACGCTACTACAAACTGTTCTCAGATGTCTCCACATTTCCTGTCAGCCTATAACTCATTGACGCAGGGACAGAAGCTTACCTTCCATAGCCCTGATACCTAAAGAGGGCAAGGAGGTAGAGCATTGTGCCAACTACTGGCCTATCTCCCTATTGAATTGTGACATACAGCTCTTCGCAAAAATCCTGGCATCCAGGCTGACACTTTACCTGCCGTCCCTTGTGAAACCTGACCAAGTGGGGTTCATACCACACAGGGAGGCAAGGGACAACATCTCCAGGACCATCTACTTAATCCACCAAGCTCAGCAGACAGGCACAGGCCTCCTCCTCCTCCTCCTATCAACCGACGCGGAGAAGGCCTTTGACAGAGTAAGCTGGGACTTCCTATTTAGCACGCTCATAGCCCTTGGGATGGGACCAAACATGTACAACTGGATTATGGCACTGTATGCTGACCCATCGGTGAAGATATGCATTAATACACATGCCACATTCGCAACGTGGCCAGGCAAGGCTGCCCACTCTCACCTTTGCTGTTTGTCTTGGCCCTGGAACCATTTTTACAGGCAATTTGGAGAAACCCAGATATAAGAAGAATCAAGTCAGGACCCTCAATGCATAAGGTGGCTGAACACGCAGACAACCTGATCTTCTTCGTCTCTTTACCTGAGACAACCCTCCCCAACATTATGCGAGAATTTGAACTTTACGGAAGGATCTCTAACTTCAAGATTAACCTCCCGAAATCCAACTTGCTCAATATTAACCTACCGGCAGAGAGGGCCGATGCACTACACCAGAGCTTCCTCTTTCACTGACAGGGTGATCAAAAACCTGGGGACATGGATACCCCGAGACCTCACTCATGGTATAGTCTCAACTTCACCCGATGCTTACCAATTTCAAGAAAAACCTTGAAAAATGGCAGTTGCCTCATTTGTCATGGCTTGGCCATGTAGCAGTGATACAAATGAATCTATTGGCTCGCATCTTGTACCTGTTCCAAACGCTTCCCATACTGATCCCAACATCGTACTTTACGTCTCTGAGGTCTCTGATGATTAAATACATCTGGGGCCAGGACACGCCGAGATTGAAATATCAAACGCTCACACGCCCGAAACTTGAAGGCGCTCTGGCAGTCCCTGACTTCCAGCTTTACTATCGGGCTTCCCACCTGCAACGTGTTCTGGAATGGGTCAAGGATGGAGTAGTTAAGCCTGGGAAGGAGATTGAGCAAGTTCAAGCTGGTGGCTCCCTGAGAGCATTGACATGGATGAACCCAACAACGGGAAAATGTATCTCGCAACATCAACCCCTGGTGAAAGCCACCTTGGCAGTATGGCACAGAATGGCCCCACGGATGAGCCTCTCATCCTTACCGTCCCCTCTCTACCCAATCATGAACAACCCAGATTTCACCCCGGGTATGGACCCACTGGCATTCGCTTCCCTGACACCACTGACACACATTCAAGTTAGACACATGATGAAGGACAGCAAAATCAAACCCCTCAGTGACTTCCTTGACGGACCACACACTGCCTTCCTACATAGACTGAAAAACGAACAGATCCGACAGTTCCTGATAAATTTACCACAGCACCCTGACTTTAACAGGACTTTGACCCCATCTGAGAGCCTGGGACTTGACCTGGACCTGCTTATACACGCCATCTCCCACCTATACTCTCTACTCCTGCGCAATAGGAGCCTTCCACCACCTTCTTACATGGGAAGATGGGAAACGATGACGGGTGACATTTTCACAGAACAACAATGGACCAAAATATGCGACCTTACGCACCACTGCACACTGAAAGGTAAAACCCAAGAGACGGCATACAACGTTTTGACACTATGGTATAGAATGCTGCAAACCCTGCAGAAAATGATCCCAGACCTAAGCGAGAGGTGCTGGCGATGCTACACCGGGGCGGGCACATTCGTACACATATGGTGGGAATGCCCAGAAGTGGTTCCCAAATGAACAGTAGGGTGCTACAAAAGTTCTCTGACAACCCACCCCCTTCAAACCTACGGCATACCTCCTACACCACACTACGACCCTGACAGCCAAATATAAGAAATCCCTGACTATATGGATACTGAACACAGCGAAACATATCTTGCCCCTATTTTGTAAGACAGACACACCCCATCCATTAATGACCTGGTTTGAGAGAATGGAGGAACTGCGAGGACTTGACTTTCACAGCATAGGGCCACTCACAAACGTACTTAGACATGTGGACACATTGGCTAGTAGCAGCATACCGCCCAGAGGAAGACACTCAGGTATTGACTCAGATGTAGACGGGAACCTTGGGTCGCTGGCCCATCCAAGATGATGACCAATGCTGCTCCACCCTGGCCCGCCGCTCATGTCTACACCATCACATAACGGGGGCAGGAGAGGTGGGAATGTGGGCACACACAAGAACCAACCAGGCATCAAGTCCCAGAGGCGGGTGGGTAGACTACAGTGCCAGGGGGCACGCTTATGGTTGAGAGGCTGGACATGGGAGCCACATCACTAACTCAAGCCACATTGATTCCCGCTAACAGTACGCTAATACAAGATACCATAGGATATACCATGACACTACCCATAATACCTAAACATATGTTGCTATGCTTTGAGTCGACATATACGCTGGTTTGTAACCTTCACAACATTTATGATGTACAGTATAGATTGTTCTCCCTGAACTGCTTGCCTTGCCTTTCGAAGCCCTTCGTGGCTCGCTGGTTGAAGTATATTTGCATGCCATGGACCTGCGAGTCCTACCTCTTTACTGCACTTTATACCGTAACGATAAGTTCAATGAAAAATATTAATAAAAATTTAAATAAAAAAAAAAAAAGAGAAAATAGCTATAAAAGATCTAAGAAAAGACTCCGAAACAATAATCAAGCCCGCAGATAAAGGGGTGGGTGTAGTATTAATGGAAAATGATAAATATATTAAGGAGGTTTATCAACAATTGGAAGACAATTAATACATATAAAAAGTTAGAAAAAATCCCCAAAATTATATTGAAAAAGAATATGTGGAATATCCGAAAGACTTGATCATGAAAAATTATGTACACAAATCAGAACAAATTCATCAAAAAATCTTTTGGGAGAGTTCATCAAACCTGAATCCTGGGCATATTATAGATCAAAGTTAAGTGAAATATGCTTGTGATACATCCTACCATACTCCGTACTATTTATAAGGAATATCGTTAGTCCTGCCTAGCAGAGTAGCAGAGTCTCTAGAAAAGACAAAAAAAAATTAATTACTGCAGGAAACAAAAACGTGGCAAAAAATCAGCAAAAAAAAAAAGAGTCTCTATATTTAAGTTCTTCAATTCTTTCGGATGAACTACTGTTGTTTTTTTTTATCTATATATATGATGTACAGAATATGAACTCTACTTGTACAGTCAATAGTGTATATAATATGAATTCAGTTTTATTGTGTATGTAGACGAATTTTCATGTGAAGTGATGCACTAATTGATATTTAATATTTTTTGTTCACACTATCCATTTTTTTAGCAACATTTTCGAATGCGGTATCATTCCTTTTTTTTTGGTGTATTTTCATGTTGGGGTTAATATAGGTGGGTAACCCTAATACCAGCACCCTTCTGCAGGTTTGAGTGCCAACATACATTTATATTTTTCATATATATTGTACCCCCTGTTGTTGAGCACCACTGCATTTCCAGTAGAGTGGATACTAAATAAATTTCCGGAGGACATAATCCCCTATTTTTGTCTATTTTTCCATTTTCGGCTTATGCATATGTTTACTTTTGCTTATACGGATGGTGACATTAGTCGCATCACTTCAGCCCTTAGGGGCACCAGGGATTTTTTGACAAATTCAAGTGAAGTTGGTATAGCAAATAAATTGGAGAGGGAACAGGAGATTAAAAATAAATTGGTAACTCCATGTAAATGCATTACGTGAATACCTTCGCCAAAAGAGGATTCCAAGGGGATTAAGAGTAAAGTTACATCCTACTCTATGTAAGAATAATCCAGAACACTGTACCACAAGAAGCTCAGCAGAAGAGATAGCGAGAAGGAGACCCCTGTCTATCAGGCAGAGACCCTAATTCATAACATATCAGGTAGGCCACTAACTTCTTTAGACAAGCAAACACTTAACAAAGGACTTTCATTTGTCCCTACCCCTAAACCCATCTGGCATGATTATGAGGTGTCTTTATATAGATTTTTTTAGACAGTTGAAGTTAAAATCTTTTTTTTCCAACAACAGGAGGCGAATCACAGGGGTCTGCAACCTCTACTACGACCAATGCTTCAATCTCAGCATCACATTGTACTACACAGGAGACATTTGAAGACACCATTAGACCAGGAGAAACTCCACAAGGACTAAGGGATCTGACGATTCCACTCAAAACAGGTTTGAAACAAAAAAGCACTTACACACCAAGGGTGACTAGCCAATCAAATTTAGTTAAAAGGGATATGCAGAAATTACGCAAGAGATACAAGCACTTTGGGAGATACATGCAAAAGACACCTAATTTTTCTAGAAGGGAGTGGGACATCATTAATTCACAAAAAAATGATTGTCAATTATTATTAAGCCGCCGGACAGAGGGGGAGCCTTAGTAATTATGATTACTACATAAATGAGATCAGAGCTCAGCTGAGTAATACTACTAACTATCTTTCCATTGACAGAGATCCATCACACTGACTAAAAACTACACTACAGAATCTTAATGAGAAGGCCAGAATGGAGGGTATAATTACGGAAGGGGAATATAGGTACATGAATCATAAATATTCAACCATTCCGTTTTTTTATACACTACCCAAAATACATAAGAACCCTCAGTTTCCACCAGGAAGACCCATAGTCAGCGGGACAGGTTCCATATTGTAACCTCTAGCAGAGATTTTAGACACATTTTTGATAAAATATGTATCTACTCAGAAATCTTATATCAAAGACACCACACTGTTTCTGAGTTTTATAGAGGATTTTTCCTTTAAGGATATTGAAGAGTTATAGTTGGTTACCGTTGATGTGCATCCATAGATCATAGATTATGTTGGGGTTAATATAGGTGGGTAACCCTGATATCAGCACACTTCTGCAGGTTCGAGTGCCAACATACATTTATATTTTTCATATTACAAATATTGAAAGATTTTAAATGGGAGAAATACGTTTTACTTGTCACGTTACAAGCCTCTACACATGCATAGATCACTTTTTGGGCTGTGAGGCTTTCTTAGAAACCTCTACGCTATATCCTACAGACCAGGTTAATTTTATTATTGAAGGAATTCGTTTTATCCTACAGAATAACTTTTTCTGGTTTGAGGGAGATTATTTTTTACAATTTAGAGATACAACTATGGGGACCAGGTTCGCACCCAGCTATGCAAATGTATTTATGTCATATTGGGAAAATACTTTTTATTTATTCCAATCATCGCTGGAGTGCGAACCTGGTCCTTTATAAGAGATACATAGATGATATCTTTTTTATATGGAAAGGGGAATAATCTTTAGTTTTAGATCTTTTAAACTTGTTAAACAAGAACCAATGGAGTATCCACCACAAGAAATAAGCAAAGAAAAAAGATTTAGAAAATGACATCACAGATAACAAAATTAACACATGCACATTCTTCAAAAAGGTGGATGTAAATAGTTACATCCACAAAGAGAGCTGCTATTTCCAACCTTGGTTGGAGAATATCCCTAGGGGCCAGTTCCTTAGGTGGAGGCGGAATTGCACAGATCCAAATTTATTTACCAACCAAGCAGAATTTCTTTAAAAACTATTTTTGGATCGTGGATACCATAGAGATCACTTAGACAATGAAATTCAAAAACTTTGAGAATTGGACAGAAAATCTTTACTTACATATAAACAAAAAACCACAAGAGAAGACAATGTAAAAATACCTCTAATTTTTAATTACAGTAAAGATCAAAAGCAATTAAAGGATATACTAAACAAAAACTGGTGAATTTTTCCACACAACCAGGAAATTATACCATTTAGAGAGGAAAGACCTAAAGTAGTATTTAGAGGAGCTAGACGGATCTTAACCTCAATTTATATAGATGTATCAAATAATAACATTTGAAATACCTATAGAAATATTAATAAAGGGTTCCATCATTGTGGCGAATGTATGGGATGCAAAAATTGGAAAAATAAAAAGTGGATACTTTTAAATCCCTAATAGGATCTAAATTATTTAATATTGATTCATTTATTACATGTCATTTTAAAAGTGTTGTGTACTTGCTCACATGTCCTTGTGGACTACAATATGTTGGAAAGATTTCTAGGTGTCTGAAAACAAGGGTACGTGAGCATATCTATAATATTAGAAGAGGTTTTTAAAATCATAACGTATTCCTACATTTTTCAAATTGCCACGGTGGAGATCCCACGGGACTTTAATTTTGTGGTATCCAGTTGGTACAAAACCACTGGAGAGGCGGCGATCTGGAGTCGACATTGAGCCCTTGCGAGATGAAATGCATTGAAGTGCATTATTTGATTTGGACACTTTGTCTCCCAATGGGCTTAACGTCGACTTCGACTTATGAATTATTCCAGTTGTCTATACTTGTTTATGCACAATAATATATATATTTAATTTCTTTTTAACCCCTTAAGACACAGCTTCAGAAGCTTGTCTTACGCTTTATGACACAAGCATTACGCTACCTGTATTCTGCAGGGGGCCCAGCACACTTGAAATATACTGCCCAGATGCTCTGCTCTGTTGAAGTCTCGCGAGCGACGCAAGAGCACGGCTCGCAAGACTTCTACAGAGCAGAGTAGCTGGGCAGTATATTTCAAGTGTGCTGGGCCCCCTGCAGAATACAGGTAGCGGGGGGCCCGCAGTGCACACATATATAGCGTTAATCACTATATATGTGTGCACATAGCTAATGTGGGGCCCGGGACGGCCTGAGCAGTCCGGGCCCCCCAGGACCGCCGGGCCCATGACAACCGTTATGGTTGTCATGCCCTGAGGCGGCCCTGAGCTTAATAGCCATAAAAAAAAAAATTGTCACACAAAAGTATATATTTATATAAAGTAGAGATCACAGGCTATTGTCCAAAGGTTGTTTTGACACTTTCTACGTAGCCATTTCACGGCCAATCTCTGCTAAATATTGGAGTAAAATTTAGTTTTTTGGGGGTTTTTGGCACACAAACTTATAACAAAGAACTTCTCATGTGTATTTTGTAAAGTTGGTGTGTGCTATTCCTGTACAAATGTTTTATTTTGTGTTCAGTTACTTCTGCTGAGTACAACGATACCCCCATTGTATGTCTTTGGCACTATTTCGTGAAGCTACAGTGCCATATAGGAGACCTGTCCGTTTCAACATTTACAGTAGAATTTTGAGAGGCGGATTTAATGGGCCTATGCTTCAATTTGGGGTGTTATAGCAGTTTGACTATTCAAAAAAAACCCACAAAGGCCTACCATTTGTAAAAGTAGACACTCCAGGGTATCTCATATGGTGCATATTGTGCCTTAACATTCCCCCATTTTTTCACCAATATATGCCAAAGTATGTGGTAAAAAATAATTTTGTTTTACATACAGTTAAATTTTTGCTAGGCATTTTGTACATTTCATATGTGCCACTAAGTTCAAACCCCCCAAATTATGCTCAGCTAAGTCTTCTGAGTAAAACAATATGCCTAATGTATGACCTAGACACTATTTTGTGAAGTTACACTGCTGTAAAAGAGACGTGACAAGTTAAGGTTTTTAAGTGTGAATTTTCATGGAGGGTTTTGATGCGTCCGTGTCCCACTTTGGAGCACTTGAGCAGGCTATATAATCTAATTACCCCATACCATTTCTTAAAGAAGACATCCCAGGGCAATTAAAAAGGCATATTTTGAACCTTTGCGTGGGATCATTTTTCTGCTAGCTTGTACCAAGTGTAGTGGTAGTAAGCATTTTTTCTGCCTTTTTGACACACAAAGTGAGTTTGCGCAGTATATTTTGCAAACCTTATGTGTACTACGACTGTATACTACTTCATATGTTGCTCAGCTATGTCGGCTGAGTACAGCAATACCCCCGTATGTACCTTTGCCAGGTATATGTGGACATTGAAGGGGCATATTTGAGACACAGCCATTCCATTTTTTTTTTCAAACTTTTAATTTTTACACTGTGTACATGTCCCAATTTAGAGTATTTTACAAGGCTATATAATCCAATTACACCATAAAGGCATACCATTTCTTAAAGAAGACATCCCAGGGTAATTCAAAAAGCATATTTTGAACCTTAACGTGGGATCATTTTTCCGCTAGCTTGAACCAAGCTTGTACCAAGTGTAGTGGTAATGAGCATTTTTTTTTTATTTTTTTTTTTAATTCTTTATTTTATTTGTGCATACACAATTCACATCTGGCTTACAATGCCACAACAGCTAGAGTAAGCATTTTTCAACATAGCTTGACAGTAGTTAGGCATTAGTGGATACTGCACAATTTTATATATAATAACATTGCTTATCTAAGTGTTGTTCTGTGTTGCTGCATATAGAAGGTAAAGTACAAGATTAAACATAGCAGAGAAATATTAGTTTAGTGCTATAGAGTGAGGTGTTCCTATTGCAGGTTATGCTAGGTGTACTGGTAGTTGCTTAAGAGATTCTACATGTAGATTATTAAGCTATTTATAGCGATTATTCATAGCAGAGTTTACACCGTGAGAGAACAGTATGATTAGTTATTAGAGAGACTAACAATAAACGTGTACTATTTGTATGGCTGATAACATATCATCGCTTGAATAATAATGTCGTTAGACACGCCAATGATATGTGGGAAGATGAGACGTCCCAACAGTAAGGTGAGAAACTGCAAGATGTGCTTTAAACATAGAAAGGGTCTAGCATCTTATTGCAAATGTCCGCCAGGTTGAGTGGGTTCTGCAGGGTCTTCTTTATCGGCGTCATCACCGGAGCTAACCAGCTGGCAGTCCGGGTCTTTTCATCTGCTCATCCGATGCCCAGTCTATGCAGAAGTGTAAGTTCGCGTTGCCGTGGGGTTGTTTGCTGCATGGTGGTGCTTTTCGGCATGTTGTGAGGTTGTGCCTCGCGTGGATGCGAGGGAGTGCTGGTGCCCAAGGGATATGTCGCCTTTTCCCGCCATCTCGTTTTGCGGTACGTGATGTGTCGGCCTTTGGTTGTTGGGACCACTGAATGAGGAGTAGATTGGGCCTTGTTCCTTGGCTTGTGCACGTGAGTTTCGGCTCTCGTGGGACCCGGCACTGTCTCTCGCCCGTCCGAGCTTCGGCTCTGATGCTGTCTGGAGGCCGCTCCGGCTCTGCGAGGGGGGTTCCATTGTAGGATGCGTCGGGTGGTCGGGCGTATCCACGCTGCCACCTCCTTCATCGCCAGCCTGTAGGGTTGTCTTCGGGCTTTAAGTTGTGCCCAGAAATAGGTGCGTAGCCGGTCAATGAAAACCCCTGTGTGCTTGGGTGGCTTGATACATATGTGCTGGGTCCCAGCCCTCGTCCGCGCCGCCATCTTGGCTGGGCCTATGGGGTCCCTTTTGATTGAAGGTTTTGTCGCTTGATCGGGTGTACCTGTGGGGGTAATCGTCCCCAGCGAGGACCGGGATGTCCCCCACCGGTCCAGAGGGGGGGTAGCAGAGCTGTAATGGGCTTAGGAGTGTGTCCTGTGCCAGGAGATCGGCCGCCTCCCCCGGTCCTCAGGCTTCGCTCTAGTATAGGCCGCATGGTCAGTTTTAGTTTTTCCGCAGCGCACTGGTGCCGGACAGAAATCATTTTGTTCCTGATGCCGTTGTGCGTCTTGTACCGGTCCCTGTTTGCCGCTAATGCTGGTATATCGGTCGGTATTTTTACTCTTTAGTCCATTGCTGCAGGAGCTCATATAATGTGCAACCGGCCATGTTAGCTGTCAGGCCCCGCCCCCGGTAATGAGCATTTTTTTATGTATTTTTTTACTTTGTAAAACTTTTTTTACTTTGTAAAACCCGTTTTTAAACTTTTTTTTTACTTATTAAATGTTTTACACTTTCTTAACTTTTTACACTTTTAAAAATTTTTCTAAACTTTTCTTTTACCGTTAACCCCTAACTAGCAGTAAGCAGCACTAACAGTAAATTCCCCCCGTCCCATAACTCCCACCCACTCCAGCTAGCAAAATATATATAATTATAAAATATTTAAATTAATTAATTAAATAAATTGAACCCCTGAGGGTTAAAAAATAAATAAAAATTAATCCTCAGGGGTTAAAATAAATTAGATTACAGTATAATGTGGTGGAATCTCGGTAAAAATAAATTTAGTAGGCCGAGATTACCACATGGCATGTGTACGTGCATATGCTGACGTATCGATCAGTTGGTTGCACGAGGCAAGATACGATCAGTAGTGTACGGAGCATGTGCAAGAATACAGGATGTAGTATTCCCCTCCTCCATTGTGCTGGACAAGCCATGTGGTCAAGCAGGAAGTTAATTCTTATTTGTAATGATTGGTCAAGAGAATGTGCGGGTGGAGCTTAATATGGGAGGAGTTATGTGCCTATATAGGGAGCCTGCACTATTGTTCAGGGCTCAGAACTTGCTGTATTTTTGGTGACATTAGTCCCTCTGAGTCCCGATCGGTGATCCAATAAAGAACCTCTTCCTTCCTGAAGAAACCTGTGTCCATCCCTCTGTGCTTTGCTTCCGTCAGTTTCTCCGGTATCATTTGGTGCATTGGCCGGGAAATCTCATCGTTCAACGGTAGCTGAGAGGCAGAGGCGTGAGACGGTCTATCTTTGCCCACGTTCTCTACGGCTGCACCCCTGAACTTCTGCGTGGACCTCCCTTCGTCTCGGCGCCACTGGTCTGTTGTCCAGGAGATCATCGGCCTCTACGTAAGAAGTGCTGGGGTGTCCCCGTCGATGAGTGTGAACTCAGGTTCAGGAACGAGGAGGTAAGACAACTGCTGTTTTAGACGGCAGACCCACTAGGGGTATACCGATTGTGCGGTAGGCCCAAAAGGGGTTTAAATCTGTGTATGGAATCTGCCCCCTCTGTCGGAGGGAAGGAGCGAAGGCGCACCGCTCGATCGAACGCTCTTTAGTAAGACCGTTTGATCTGGTTAGTCAGGCGGGGTCCTGTGTAAATAGCCCTAGCCGGACACCGGTGTCTTGTCTAGACTAGCGTTCTAGGGTGTATATTACGTTCGCTAGGTCGGAGGGACCGGGAGACTAAGCGGCGCCTGTGTAAATTCGGTTCGCTAGCTCTCAACCTATCTTGGCTAAGTGGGAAGGCGTGTAAATTTGGAACCCACTAGACTTTTGATAGAGTAAATAGACTAGAAGGGCAATTTTGTAAATTCCGCCCTCTAGTTCGCTATATGTGGTGCTTGGGCAGTGTGGCTAACCAAAACGGGTGTATATAGTTTTAGGTAGTCCATTCAAGGTACTGGCCAATAGTTTAGTTGGGATTGTAAATGTGTTAAAGATTGTTAGTAAAGTGTATATCTTGTTAGATAGCGCGAGCTCAGCCGTCTAGCGAGAGTGTTAATAGTGTGTTGCTGTATCATAGTGCACGGTACCATAACCCTGTATATTTACTGACACTGTATATAAGTACTAATCATTGTCGTCTATTGCATGTTTAACACCGTAACCACTAATAATTGTATTGTGACCTTAAATTGTGCTTTGACCTATGCTAACCGTACTGTAACCGATACTAGTAAAAGACGATGTTACTGGGGTGTGTTATAGACGGGTAATTCATATATAGAGAATTATAGCGTGGGTGACTGTATAGTTTCGCCAAAGGGCATAATATTGATTATTTAGCGACTGGTGTAACAGCTGTGTGTGTACGGGAATTCCCTGAGTGATTATTGTGTTATTGTGTACGTTTCACTTGGTAACTGTACCACGTGGTGCTGTTGCCAGAGGAAACGGGTGTGACTGTTGAATAAGAACGCGTGCATAGTATTCGTTGTCAACGACGTTCCATTGATAAGTATGGGCGCGTCAGAGTCAGCGATTTCGGATCCCTTAGGTTGTATGGTAAAGAATTTTAAAAAGGGATTCAAAATATGTGATTTTGGGGTTAAAATGTCTCCTGTTCGTTTGGTCACTTTGTGCACTAGGGAGTGGCCTACTTTGGTTGCGGCATGGCCGCCGCGTGGCAGTTTGGATCCAACCCTGGTACAGCGTGTACACGTGGCTGTGTCAGGTAGGCCTGAACTTTACGGACAGTTTCCATACATTGATTGTTGGAGGCAGGCCGTAAACGACTCGCCAAAATGGATCCGGATATGCCACGAGGAGCAATGTCGCCTCATGGTGGCCAGGACTTATTTGTCCACTAGGACCGGTGTTAGGCCCATTTTGGACACGCCCCCTGAGTCCGAGATCCCTTTGCCGCCCCCTTACTTCCCTTTAAGAGGAAGTGACGCGAATGCAGGAAGTTCTGCACCCCTTCCCCTATTGCCCCCATCCACTTCCGCTTCCTCCTCCAGTACAGAATCCACCCCCCCTCGTATTAAAACTCCCCTTCCTGAACCAGGACCAACCCCCATTAGATCTGAATATCCTGATTTGGCGCCACTTCAAACTTCCGGTCAAGCTTCTTCTAGCTCGGCTCAGAGTATACTATTCACTAATTTTTCACAAAATCAAGTTCCCACATCCTCATGCCCTATTACCTCTCGACCGGAACCTTTAACTGACGCCCCTCCACGTAGCCCCATACTAACCCGACAACTGACCGGTACCCAACAATTAAAACATTATCAGATGCCTCTTCGTCTGAATCCTGGGTCAGCCTATATCGATGCCGCAGGTCAAATGGCACATGCTGACCCAGTCTTCGTATATGTCCCGTTCACGACTACCGATCTCTTAAATTGGAAGACCCACAATTCCTCGTACACTGAGAAACCACAAGCTATGACCGATCTGTTCACCTCGATAGTTCAGACACATAACCCGACATGGGCTGATTGCCAGCAGTTATTAATGACATTGTTCAATAATGAGGAAAGGACAAGGATTAACCAAGCGGCCATTAAGGCGCCAGAGGAGAGAGCCCGTGCTTTAAATCAAGCCAATCCGGCAGCATGGGCCGCAACACATTACCCTAACACCGATCCTGACTGGAATGTAAATGGCGCAGATATGGCTCAACTTAAAGCCTATAGAGACGCTATAATTGCTGGCATGAAAGTCGGAGGGAAGAAAGCTATTAACATGTCGAAGACAGTTGAGGTGATTCAGAAAAGTGATGAAGCGCCCAGTGTCTTTTATGACCGATTATTGGAGGCATACCGCTTGTATACCCCCTTTAATCCGGAATACGCTGATAATTCCCGAATGGTAAACTCCGCCTTTGTCAGCCAAGCTTACGGAGATATTAAGCGCAAGCTACAGAAATTGGAAGGGTTTGCAGGTATGTCTATCACCCAACTAATGGAGGTAGCGAACAAAGTATATATGAATAGGGAAACAGAAAGTAAGAAAGAGGAAGAGCGCAAGATGCGTAGAAAGGCAGATATGCTAGCGGTAGCGATCGCAGGCTTAGATAGACGGGGCCCAGATAGAGGCGATGGTAGATGGAATAGGGAGCCTTTGAGTAGGAATCAGTGCGCGTACTGCAAGGAAGAAGGGCATTGGAGGAACGAGTGTCCGCAAAGAGAGCAGTATGAGAGAGACTTACCCAGGGCAGGTTACGGAAACTTTAGAGGCAGAGCGAGAGGTAGAGGAGGCCCCTGAGGGAGTAATGGTAATAGAGGGAGTAATGGGAACAGAGGAAGTGTAAGGGAAGATAGGTACTATCCAGCAGCGCAAAGGTCCCGCGATAGAGAAGGTAGGGACTTTGTGGGATTGGCTGACACGGTCATGGAGGACTATTGATACCGACCGGGCTCCATCCCCTTGGTCGAGCGGAGCCTATGGTCGATGTATCAATAGGGGGAAAAAGGAGTGCGTTCATGATCGACACTGGTGCTGAACATTCGGTGGTGACTAATCAAGTTGCTCCTCCATCTGGAAGAACTATTACTGTAATAGGAGCAACTGGAAGAAGTGCTGAAAACCGGTTCTTAAAAGTCGACTCTGTACATTGGGAGGCCACGTAGTAAAACATCAATTCCTTTATATGCCTGAGTGTCCAGTCCAATTGCTGGGACGTGATATGCTATCCAAATTACAAGCGCAGATTACGTTCCTACCAAATGGAACAACATCCTTAAAGCTTAATGGACCCTCAGGTATTATGACATTGTCCGTACCAAAGGAAGAAGAGTGGCGACTTTATACAGTGTTGACTAGCCAAAACCCGAGGAGTGATGAATCCTTATTTAACATACCAGGAGTTTGGGCAGAGAACAACCCACCAGGACTGGCCCGCAATATTCCACCTATTAAAATCGAACTAAAACTGGGGGTTTATCCAGTAAGCCTGAGACAATATCATATTCCGCAGAAGGCTAAGAAGAACATCCAATCTTATCTGGATAAGTTCATACGGTATGGTATCCTAAAGTTCTGTACTTCCCCCTGGAACCCCCCATTGCTGCCTGTTCAAAAGCCCGGTACAGATGAGTATCGACCTGTGCAGGACTTGAGAGCAGTCAATGATGCGGTTGTTAGTATACATCCAGTCGCGCCCAATCCATATAACCTGCTTGCTTTAATTCCGGGCGGGGCTACTTACTTTACAGTCTTAGATCTCAAAGATGCCTTCTTTTGCCTCCGAATTGCCGCAGAAAGCCAATGTATCTTCGCTTTCCAATGGGAAAATGCTGTAACGGGCTCGAAACGCCAAATGACCTGGACAAGATTGCCCCAGGGGTTTAAAAAATTCACCTACCCTATTTGGTTCAGCTCTAAGTCAAGATCTACTAGATTTCGAGTCTATCCCAGGAGAGTGTGTATTATTACAATATGTAGATGACTTGTTGATAGCAGCAGTTACAAAGGAAGCATGTCAGCAAGCAACGCACGATCTACTACACATTCTCTGGAAGGCAGGATACAAGGTGTCAAGAAGGAAGGCTCAGTTGTGTTTGCTAACTGTCAAATATCTGGGATTCCATATCTCTGAAGGTCAAAGAATTATGGGGCCAGAGAGAAAAGAAGCTGTGTGCCAAATACCGATACCCAGGAATAGAAGACAAGTGCTAGAATTCTTGGGGGCAGCAGGCTTCTGTAGGATATGGATTCCCAGCTACGCGATACTGGCAAAACCTCTGTATGCAGCTATCAAAGGTACAGAGCATGACCCCTTCTTATGGACTCAAGAACAGCAAACGGCATTCGAAGATGTGAAGAGGACTTTGATGAGTGCCCCAGCATTAGGTCTACCTGACCACACACGGCCATTCTACCTGTATGTACATGAGCAAAGAAGAATGGCTGTGGGAGTATTGACACAGTATTTGGGATCATGGCAAAGACCTGTTGCCTACATGTCTAAGCAACTGGATGCAGTGGCCAGCGGACTTCCACCTTGTCTAAGAGCTGTAGCTGCAGCCGCCCTGCTAGTAGCTGAAGCCGATAAACTCACTCTGGGTCAAGAACTTTATGTACGAGTTCCACATGCAGCACAGACGTTGTTGGATTACAAAGGAAATCATTGGTTTAGTAACAGCCGTATGACCAAGTATCAAGCAATGTTGTGTGAAAACCCAAGAGTGCATTTAGAGACTGTAAATACCTTAAATCAAGCTACCCTTTTGCCACAACCTACTGAAAGTCAACATGATTGTTTGGAAGTAATGGATGAAGTATTTTCAAGTAGACCAGATCTTCGTGATTTTCCCATCCAGAACCCTGATGTTCAATATTACACCGACGGCAGTAGTTGTGTAAAAGAAGGGATCCGCTATGCAGGATATGCAGTAACAACGATAGACAAGGTGATAGAAGCTCGGTCACTGGCAAAAGGAACATCAGCACAAAAGGCAGAATTGATAGCACTGACACGAGCGTTACAATTGGCTGAAGGTTTAAGAGTGAACATCTACACGGACTCCAAGTATGCGCTTTTAACCACTCATGCCCACGGAGCTTTGTATAAAGAAAGAGGACTATTGAATTCAGAAGGCAAAGAAATCAAATACGCAGCTGAGATCCTACAACTATTGGAAGCAGTGTGGGAGCCAAAAGAAGTCGGTATTATACATTGTCGGGCGCATCTGAGAGGAGATGGTGATGTAACCAAAGGGAATCGGATGGCAGATAGTGCAGCTAAGCGTGCTGCTGAATCAGGAAGACAGGAATATGTGGGGCATATAGCTGCTCTTATACCAGCTCCACTGTCTCAATGGACTCCAATTTATACAGCTCAAGAAGAAGAGTGGTTAAGGACTGAACCTGGAAAGTATTTGGAGAACAAATGGTATCAGTTAGAAGATGGAAGAATAGTTATTCCAGCATCACTAGCGGTAGAAATTGTCCAAAACTATCATAACGGGACACATTCTGGAGAGACAGTACAGAAGAATCTCTCAGAAAACATTTCTACATACCAAGATTGTCCAACTTGACTCAGGCCATTGTACGTAGATTTGTAACGTGTGCTAAAAATAATGCAAGACAAGGACCAGTAAAGCCACCAGGAGTCCAGTTTATGGGGGGACTTCCCATGTCCGATTTACAAATTGACTATACAGTGATGCCTAAATCGGGTGGACATCGCTACCCGCTGGTAGTGGTGTGCACCTATTCAGGCTGGGTAGAAGCATGTCCTACTCGTACAGAGAAAGCAGGAGAAGTCGTGAGATTCCTGCTACGAGAAATAATACCCCGATATGGACTACCCTGCTCTATAGGATCGGACAATGGTCCAGCTTTTGTTCATCAGTGCTTACAACAACTGACTCATATGCTTGGTATAAAGTGGAGGCTTCATACGGCATATAGACCCCAGAGTTCTGGTAAGGTAGAGAGAATGAATAGAACTATTAAGAATCAGTTAGCTAAAATGTGTCAGGAAACCCAACTTAAGTGGAACGTTCTCTTGCCCATAGCTCTATTGCGAATCCGTAGTACACCTACCAGAAGGATGGGCCTCTCTCCTTTTGAAATCATGCACGGGCGACCACCTCCCGTGCTTGGTAACTTAAGGGGGGATTTGAGTCAGTTGGGAGAAGGAATTACCCGGCAGCAGGTTGTGGAGTTGGGTAAGACTATGGAGGAGGTACAGAAATGGGTACAAGATAGATTACCTGTGAATATTTATCCCCCAATTCATAGTTACCACCCAGGCGACCAAGTGTGGATTAAAGAGTGGAATAATGTGCCGTTAGGGCCCAAGTGGAGAGGTCCTTATGTTGTTCTTCTGTCTACCCTACAGCGATAAAAGTAGCCGAAGTGGCTCCGTGGATACATCACTCCAGGGTTAAACCAGCAGCAGCCGATTCCTGGCAAGTTACAGCAAATCCAGAGAATCCCTGCAAAATCCGGTTAAAACGCACAACTCAGTCGGAGTGACGAGGAACCTTGTGGATCACAAATTTTATTGTTTCAGAGACTTGGTAAGTGAGTGAGAAGGCCATAATAAAGCCTGTCCACTCACCAACGAGTGTATAAGTCAGGGAAAGTCTTGAGGGGACCCCTGTGAAGACGAGCAGAACTCCATTCCCTGCAGCCCTTACATCCTGGAAGTTGAGGTGCCTTCGCACGGACGAAGACTGAGGATGACGACGAAAGATGTATTTTTAATAATGTTTATTTATGTGTATTTTTATATTCAGGAAGGTAGAGGTACCGACACTCCTAGCTGTGAGGTATGCATTAAGACTACAAGAACAGGTAACCATATATCCCAGACCCTAATTTGGCATTCGCAATATGAGTGTAAAGGAGATGTATCAAGATGTAGATACCTAAATATAGAATATAGTGTGTGTCATTTAGGAGTAGGAGAACCTAAGTGCTTCAGTCCTGAGTATCAACCCCGTACAATTTGGTTGACTCTCAGAAATGGAGATCCTCAGGGAACCCTAATTAATGAGACGGTATTAGAATCCGTATATTCTTCAGGTGCTCTGCTATTTGATGCGTGTAAAGCAATATCAAGTGGTAGAAAGCCGTGGAATGTATGTGGGGATCTTAGATGGGAGAGGACGTATGGGTCTAACGATAAATATATTTGTCCCAGTAGTAAAAATAGATATGTAAGTCCAAGATGTCCAAATAGAGATTATAACTTCTGCCCATATTGGTCTTGTGTGGGGTGGGCGACTTGGGGACAGACAGCAGACAAGGACATGATTGTGACTAAGTTGCCTACTTATCCATATTGTAAGTCTATGGAATGCAATCCAATCCATATACTTATAAATAACCCTGACAAGTTCTTAGATAAATATGGTAATTTATTTGGGTTTCAAATATATGGGACGGGTTTAGACCCTTGGACAATATTGTTTATAGGGATAGAGACTGATACGGTAACCTCCCAAACTCATCAAGTATACCATTCCTTTTATGAAGAGATGAGCATAGATAATAAGATCCCCATAATGCTAAAAACTTGTTCATTGATTTAGCCGAGAGTATTGCCGGTAGTCTTAATGTTACCAACTGCTATGTGTGTGGAGGTACTAACATGGGAGACCAATGGCCTTGGGAAGCAAAGGAGGTAATGTCCGGTTCTAAGGCAGTTGACCAATTAATATCTATACAAGACGACTATCATATGAGTGTTAGAGGTAAATCTGAGTGGAGATTGAAGACCTCCATCATAGGTTATGTTTGTATAGCGAGGAAAGGAATGATGTATAATACTTCTGTAGGAGAATTAACTTGTCTAGGGCAAAAAGCTTATGATGATGATACAAAGAATACAACTTGGTGGTCGGCTTCAAATGTCTCAGAACCATCTAACCCGCTTGCAAGATATGC
>OW240913.1:266337430-266432714 GCA_933207985.1 Pelobates cultripes
TGTTCAAAAGCCCGGTACAGATGATTATCGACCTGTGCAGGACTTGAGAGCAGTCAATGATGCGGTTGTTAGTATACATCCAGTCGTGCCCAATCCATATAACCTGCTTGCTTTAATTCCGGGCGGGGCTACTTGCTTTACAGTCTTAGATCTCAAAGATGCCTTCTTTTGCCTCCGAATTGCCGCAGAAAGCCAATGTATCTTCGCTTTCCAATGGGAAAATGCTGTAACGGGCTCGAAACGCCAAATGACCTGGACAAGATTGCCCCAGGGGTTTAAAAATTCACCTACCCTATTTGGTTCGGCTCTAAGTCAAGATCTACTAGATTTCGAGTCTATCCCAGGAGAGTGTGTATTATTACAATATGTAGATGACTTGTTGATAGCAGCAGTTACAAAGGAAGTATGTCAGTAAGCAACGCACGATCTACTACACATTCTCTGGAAGGCAGGATACAAGGTGTCAAGAAGGAAGGCTCAGTTGTGTTTGCCAACTGTCAAATATCTGGGATTCCATGTCTCTGAAGGTCAAAGAATTATGGGGCCAGAGAGAAAAGAAGCTGTGTGCCAAATACCGATACCCAGGAATAGAAGACAAGTGCGAGAATTCTTGGGGGCAGCAGGCTTCTGTAGGATATGGATTCCCAGCTACGCGATACTGGCAAAACCTCTGTATGCAGCTATCAAAGGTACAGAGCATGACCCCTTCTTATGGACTCAAGAACAGCAAACGGCATTCGAAGATGTGAAGAGGGCTTTGATGAGTGCCCCAGCATTAGGTCTACCTGACCACACACGCCATTCTACCTGTATGTACATGAGCAAAGAAGAATGGCTGTGGGAGTATTGACACAGTACTTGGGATCATGGCAAAGACCTGTTGCCTACATGTCTAAGCAACTGGATGCAGTGGCCAGCGGACTTCCACCTTGTCTAAGAGCTGTAGCTGCAGCCGCCCTGCTAGTAGCTGAAGCCGATAAACTCACTCTGGGTCAAGAACTTTATGTACGAGTTCCACATGCAGTACAGACGTTGTTGGATTACAAAGGAAATCATTGGTTTAGTAACAGCCGTATGACCAAGTATCAAGCAATGTTGTGTGAAAACCCAAGAGTGCATTTAGAGACTGTAAATACCTTAAATCCAGCTACCCTTTTGCCACAACCTACTGAAAGTCAACATGATTGTTTGGAAGTAATGGATGAAGTATTTTCAAGTAGACCAGATCTTCGTGATTTTCCCATCCAGAACCCTGATGTTCAATATTACACCGGCGGCAGTAGTTATGTAAAAGAAGGGATCCGCTATGCAGGATATGCAGTAACAACGATAGACAAGGTGATAGAAGCTCGGCCACTGGCAAAAGGAACATCAGCACAAAAGGCAGAATTGATAGCACTGACACGAGCGTTACAATTGGCTGAAGGTTTAAGAGTGAACATCTACACGGACTCCAAGTATGCGTTTTTAACCACTCATGCCCACGGAGCTTTGTATAAAGAAAGAGGACTATTGAATTCAGAAGGCAAAGAAATCAAATACGCAGCTGAGATCCACAACTATTGGAAGCAGTGTGGGAGCCGAAAGAAGTCGGTATTATACATTGTCGGGCGCATCTGAGAGGAGATGGTGATGTAACCAAAGGGAATCGGATGGCAGATAGTGCAGCTAAGCGTGCTGCTGAATCAGGAAGACAGGAATATGTGGGGCATATAGCTGCTCTTATACCAGCTCCACTGTCTCAATGGACTCCAATTTATACAGCTCAGGAAGAGGAGTGGTTAAGGACTGAACCTGGAAAGTATTTGGAGAACAAATGGTATCAGTTAGAAGATGGAAGAATAGTTATTCCAGCATCACTAGCGGTAGAAATTGTCCAAAACTATCATAACGGGACACATTCTGGGAGAGACAGTACAGAAGAATCTCTCAGAAAACATTTCTACATACCAAGATTGTCCAACTTGACTCAGGCCATTGTACGTAGATGTGTAACGTGTGCTAAAAATAATGCAAGACAAGGACCAGTAAAGCCACCAGGAGTCCAGTTTATGGGGGGACTTCCCATGTCCGATTTACAAATTGACTATACAGTGATGCCTAAATCGGGTGGACATCGCTACCTGCTGGTAGTGGTGTGCACCTATTCAGGCTGGGTAGAAGCATGTCCTACTCGTACAGAGAAAGCAGGAGAAGTCGTGAGATTCCTGCTACGAGAAATAATACCCCGATATGGACTACCCTGCTCTATAGGATCGGACAATGGTCCAGCTTTTGTTCATCAGTGCTTACAACAACTGACTCATATGCTTGGTATAAAGTGGAGGCTTCATACGGCATATAGACCCCAGAGTTCTGGTAAGGTAGAGAGAATGAATAGAACTATTAAGAATCAGTTGGCTAAAATGTGTCAGGAAACCCAACTTAAGTGGAACGTTCTCTTGCCCATAGCTCTATTGCGAATCCGTAGTACACCTACCAGAAGGATGGGCCTCTCTCCTTTTGAAATCATGTACGGGCGACCACCTCCCGTGCTTGGTAACTTAAGGGGGGATTTGAGTCAGTTGGGAGAAGGAATTACCCGGCAGCAGGTTGTAGGAGTTGGGTAAGACTATGGAGGAGGTACAGAAATGGGTACAAGATAGATTACCTGTGAATATTTATCCCCCAATTCATAGTTACCACCCAGGCGACCAAGTGTGGATTAAAGAGTGGAATAATGTGCCGTTAGGGCCCAAGTGGAGAGGTCCTTATGTTGTTCTTCTGTCTACCCCTACAGCGATAAAAGTAGCCGAAGTGGCTCCGTGGATACATCACTCCAGGGTTAAACCAGCAGCAGCCGATTCCTGGCAAGTTACAGCAAATCCAGAGAATCCCTGCAAAATCCGGTTAAAACGCACGACTCAGTCGGAGTGACGAGGAACCTTGTGGATCACAAATTTTATTGTTTCAGAGACTTGGTAAGTGAGTGAGAAGGCCATAATAAAGCCTGTCCACTCACCAACGAGTGTATAAGTCAGGGAAAGTCTTGAGGGGACCCCTGTGAAGACGAGCAGAACTCCATTCCCTGCAGCCCTTACATCCTGGAAGCTGAGGTGCCTTCGCACGGACGAAGACTGAGGATGACGACGAAAGATGTATTTTTAATAATGTTTATTTATGTGTATTTTTATATTCAGGAAGGTAGAGGTACCGACACTCCTAGCTGTGAGGTATGCATTAAGACTACAAGAACAGGTAACCATATATCCCAGACCCTAATTTGGCATTCGCAATATGAGTGTAAAGGAGATGTATCAAGATGTAGATACTTAAATATAGAATATAGTGTGTGTCATTTAGGAGTAGGAGAACCTAAGTGCTTCAGTCCTGAGTATCAACCCCGTACAATTTGGTTGACTCTCAGAAATGGAGATCCTCAGGGGACCCTAATTAATAAGACGGTATTAGAATCCGTATATTCTTCAGGTGCTCTGCTATTTGATGCGTGTAAAGCAATATCAAGTGGTAGAAAGCCGTGGAATGTATGTGGGGATCTTAGATGGGAGAGGACGTATGGGTCTAACGATAAATATATTTGTCCCAGTAGTAAAAATAGATATGTAAGTCCAAGATGTCCAAATAGAGATTATAACTTCTGCCCATATTGGTCTTGTGTGGGGTGGGCGACTTGGGGACAGACAGCAGACAAGGACATGATTGTGACTAAGTTGCCTACTAATCCATATTGTAAGTCTATGGAATGCAATCCAATCCATATACTTATAAATAACCCTGACAAGTTCTTAGATAAATATGGTAATTTATTTGGGTTTCAAATATATGGGACGGGTTTAGACCCTGGGACAATATTGTTTATAGGGATAGAGACTGATACGGTAACCTCCCAAACTCATCAAGTATACCATTCCTTTTATGAAGAGATGAGCATAGATAATAAGATCCCCCATAATGCTAAAAACTTGTTTATTGATTTAGCCGAGAGTATTGCCGGTAGTCTTAATGTTACCAACTGCTATGTGTGTGGAGGTACTAACATGGGAGACCAATGGCCTTGGGAAGCAAAGGAGGTAATGTCCGGTTCTAAGGCAGTTGACCAATTAATATCTATACAAGCCGACTATCATATGAGTGTTAGAGGTAAATCTGAGTGGAGATTGAAGACCTCCATCATAGGTTATGTTTGCATAGCGAGGAAAGGAATGATGTATAATACTTCTGTAGGAGAATTAACTTGTCTAGGGCAAAAAGCTTATGATGATGATACAAAGAATACAACTTGGTGGTCGGCTTCAAATGTCTCAGAACCATCTAACCCGTTTGCAAGATATGCCAATTTAAAGGGCGTATGGTTTGATCTATCCATCACATCTAACTGGAGAGCCCCAGCGAATTTGTACTGGATCTGTGGTAAGAAGGCCTATTCGGAGTTACCACAGGACTGGGAAGGGGCATGTGTGTTGGGTATGTTGAAACCATCCTTCTTCTTGTTGCCTATTGAAACAGGTGAGACTTTAGGTGTTAAAGTGTATGATGTGAATCATAGGAAGAAAAGGGGACCCATAGAGATAGGTGCCTGGGAAGATAATGAATGGCCTCCCCAGCGTATTATAGATTATTATGGGCCAGCCACGTGGGCAGAGGATGGTACCTTTGGTTATAGAACCCCTATTTATATGCTCAACCGCATTATAAGGTTACAGGCGGTGGTTGAGATCATTACTAACGAGACATCACAAGCGCTCAATCTTCTAGCGAAGCATAATACCAGGATGAGGACAGCAGTTTACCAAAATAGATTAGCCTTGGATTATCTTTTGGCAGTAGAGGGAGGTGTATGTGGGAAGTTTAACCTGAGCAATTGCTGTCTTCAAATAGATGACGAAGGGCAAGCAATAGCTGAGCTTACTAGCCATATGGTTAAACTAGCGCATGTGCCTACTCAGGTATGGAAAGGGTACAATCCAAGTAGTTGGTTTGGTAGCTGGTATGAGTGGTTTGGAGGGCTTAAGGCAGTGGTAGGTGGAGTCCTACTGATTTTAATGTTGTGTCTACTCCTGCCGTGTCTTATACCCTTAGTAGTTAGGTCTGTGCAAAGCCTGATAGAAAATATAGCAGAGAGGAAGGCTGCTGCACAGATAATGGCAATTTATAAATATAAGGCTCTAGATCAGGGAGAACCAATGCAGGAAGACGAGTGTTGAAGATTCACATCATAGGATAAGTCTGGTCTGGTTCAAAGGTAACTTGTGGTGTATGTAAACCAAGGTTAAGTGATGCCTCAAGTAATTGTAAAATATCAAGAGGCATCAAAGGGGGGAATGTGGTGGAATCTCGGTAAAAATAAATTTAGTAGGCCGAGATTACCACATGGCATGTGTACGTGCATATGCTGACGTATCGATCAGTTGGTTGCACGAGGCAAGATACGATCAGTAGTGTACGGAGCATGTGCAAGAATACAGGATGTAGTATTCCCCTCCTCCATTGTGCTGGACAAGCCATGCGGTCAAGCAGGAAGTTAATTCTTATTTGTAATGATTGGTCAAGAGAATGTGCGGGTGGAGCTTAATATGGGAGGAGTTATGTGCCTATATAGGAAGCCTGCACTATTGTTCAGGGCTCAGAACTTGCTGTATTTTTGGTGACATTAGTCCCTCTGAGTCCCGATCGGTGATCCAATAAAGAACCTCTTCCTTCCTGAAGAAACCTGTGTCCATCCCTCTGTGCTTTGCTTCCGTCAGTTTCTCCGGTATCAATAATACTGTGATCTGTATTTTGATCATTGTAGGCAGTGATCAACTGGCAGGGAAGGGGTTAATTTTTATTTAGACTGGGTAAAGGGGGGAGGTATTTTTTTTTACTTAAACGTTACTAAAACTTTTTTTAAAACTTTTTACCTTTTTAAAGCTTATTTTAAAACTTTTTTAACGTTAATCCCTAGTTAGCCTAACACCAAATTCCCCAATTCCCCACTAACTTCCACCCATCCCACCTAGCTAAATATATCATTTTTAAATATTTAAATTAATTAATAAAATAAATTTAACCCGAGGGTTAAAAAAAATAATAATTAACCTTCAGGGGTTAAAAAAATAAATAAATCAGATGACATTAAAATGTATACCCTGCCAATTGATCACTGTAGTCAGTGATCAATTGGCAGGGAAGGGGTTAATTTGATTAAAGCAGGGGAAAGGGGGGGTGGGATCTAACTTTATTTTATTTTTACACAGGGAGAAGATCAGCAGCACTGATCTGTCTCCCTGCACTTCACACATAACCCGGAAGTGCAGGGAGCTGGAAGGTGAGTATATGGAACACATGTGCTCGCTCTGACAGCCTGTCAGAGCGAGCACTGCTGCAGGGGCAGCCCGATCGGGTGCTCCCAGTCTGCCTCTAATACCAGGGCCGGATTAACATAGGGGCTGATGGAGCTGCAGCTCCAGGCCCAGGCCCATGGAATAGGCCCATTTAAAAAAAAAAAAAAAAAATTTTTTTTTTTTTTACACACTACTCTTAGGTTTGCCACATGACTGGTATTTTACTGGCACAGCCGGTATTTGAGGCTGCCTGGCCATGTCGGTATCACAGTAATACCGGCAATACAAATGCAGGTATTTTTCTCAGAATAAATGGAGATTACTCTGCAATACCAGCACCAGCCAGTAGGGGTCACTGTGTGTGGAGAAAAGCAGGAATAGGAAGTTACAGCATATCCCTGCCTCTCTCTACTACTTACTGATCCGTGGGGGAGCAGCAACACAGCACAGAGTCCAGATAGCAGCTCTACAGCTCAGGTGAGGGATGGGGGGAAAGGCAGCAGGGACACATGGGGACACTGAGACACTAGGGGACACATGTGGACACTGAGACACTAGGGGACACTGAGACACTAGGGGACATATGGGGACACTGAGACACTAGGGGACACTGAGACACTAGGGGACATATGGGGACACTGAGACACCAGGGGACACAGACACTAGGGGACACATGGGGACACAGACACTAGGGGACACAGACACTAGGACACATGGGGGCACAGACACTGGAAGACCTGGAAACACTGAGACACTTGTGGACACTGGAAAACATGAGGACTCTGAGACACTAGGGGATACTGGGATACATGGAGATGCTGAGACACATGGGGATGCTGTGAGACATAGGGACATTGGGAGACACTGAGACATTGGGACACGGAGTCACTATGTCCCCATTTCTCCCAGTGTCTGTGTCCCATGTCTCTCAATGTGCCTAGTGTCCCTACATGTCCCCATGTCTATGTCCACTACTGTCCCCAAGTCTCCCAGTGTCCCCATGTCTCTGTGTCCCTAGTGTCTTAGTGTCCCCTAATTGTTTCAGTGTCCCCATGTCTCCCAGTGTCTTTGTTCCTAGTGTCTCAGTGTGCCTAGTGTCCCCATGTCTCCCAGTGTCCCTATATGTCCCAGTGTCCCCATGTCTATGTCCACAACTGTCCCCATGTCTCCCAGTGTCCCCAAGTTTCTGTCTCCCAGCCAGTGTCCCCCTGTCTCCCAGTGTCTGTGTTCCCATGTCTCTGTGTCCCTAGTGTCTTAGTGTCCCCAAATGTTTCAGTGTCCCCATTTCTCCCAGTTTCCCTAAATGTTTCAGTGTCCCCATGTCTCCCAGTGTCCCTATGTCTCCGTGTCCCGGGTCTCTCTGTGAAATCACCAACAAACTGCTCACAGTTTGATTCTGCTGTATCGATGGATTGCTCCCAGTGTCTCAGTCTCGCAAGTCACCCAGTGTCTCAGTGTCCCTATGTATCACAGTGCCAGTGTCCTCATGTCGCCCAGTCCCATAGTCTCCCAAACTCTCAGTGTCCCCATGTCTCACTGTGTCCCCAGTATCCTAGTGACATGGGGACACACTGAGACATTGGGACACTGGGAGAAATGAGGACACTGGGAGACAGGGAGACTGGGCGACATGTGGACACTGACACTGTGATACATAGGGACACTGAGACACTGGGTGACTTGCGAGACTGAGAAACTGGGAGCAATCCATCTATACAGCAGAATCAAACTGTGAGTAGTTTGTTGGTGATTTTACAGAATTTTCTCTGATGTCACTCTTTGTGATTATACAAATGATTAAGGCTGGTATTTTTTCCAAGAAAGGTGGCAACCCTAACTAATCTTCACATACTCTTGCTTAAAGGAGCACTATAGGGTCAGGAACACATTCATGTATTTCTGACCCTATTATGCTAAAACCACCACCCTGGCCCCTTCTTGCCTCCCTAAGTATAGTAAAATATAACTTGTATTCAAGTCTGCAGCTGCTGGCTCTGCCTCTGAATTGACTGTCTGCTGACATCATCAGAAGTGGTGGTCTGAGCAAATTACAAAACTTCCCCATAGGATTGGCTGAGACTGTCAACTAGGCAGATCAGGGGCAGAGCCAGCACAAGTCCAACATAGCCCTGGCCAATCAGCATCTCCTCATAAAGATAAATTGAATCAATGCATCTCTATGAGGAAAGTTCAGTGTCTGCATGCAGAGGGTGGAGACACTGAATGGCAGTGCTGCACACTAGGCAGTACTGCCCCAGGAAGTACCTCTAGCAGCCATCTAAGGAGTGGCCAGTGGAGTTATTTTCTCTGAAAAGACAGTGTTTACTGCAAAAGGCCTAAATGGAATGATTCTATTTACCAGAACAAATACAATAAGCTGTAGTTGTTCTGGTGACTATAGTGTCCCTTTAAGTTTGGAAGCTTAAGAGGGATGTATGGGAACAAAACTTGTGTGGACTAGCTGACAATAAAATTAGTTTAGGTAATGCAGACGCTGATCTCTCTAAAACTGTGGCATGTCTCCTTTCTTCTACACTCACTACATACACCTTTTCTCTGTCTCAGACTATATACCAGGAACTTCTGCCTGCTAATAAGAAGGTAAGGAGACAAGTGGACCAGCGAGTGCTAGGGGACAGTCCTTAGAAAGAATGGAGTGAGCGCATCATGAGAGGCATTTATGTCAAGCTCATGGTGCTGCCTGCATAGTATGCCCTTAGTTGGAGAGCATGCAGGATTGGCGGGCAGCCTGACATGCATTCATGCCATGTTGTCCTTCAAATTCTTTGGACAGACATGCCCTCTTTTTGAGCATGTTCTCCCCTTTTGGCAGGTCTGGTCATGTGATTCGCGCCAGTGGCACACTCTTTTACCCTGCCCATTGACTTCCTACTTCACTGGACACTGCTGTTAGGGGGTATGGATTGATTTGAAGGATGAAAGCATAAATTAGAAAGAGATTAGCATAGAGTATGTGTTTTCTTATAGCTGCATCCTTTGAGTTTCCCTCCAGCACCATCTCCATCAGATACATGATGCTTGGGAGGTATGACTGGTTTAGTGTTTTTGGTCGATAAGATTCCGTAATTAGGCCCATCATATTTGTCAGCACCAGGCCCACCGGGCTCTTAATCCGGCCCTGTCTAATACAGAGGCAGACCGGAGCACTATTAACCCTGCGATCGCCACAATTGCGGCGATCTGGGGTTAACTTTAGTAAATGACGGAAATTTTCCGTCAACGGTCCTTAACCGAAGGACAAGGTTGATGGAAAATTTCCGTCTGCGGTCGGGAAGGGGTTAATTATGATTATTTTTAACATATCCCCATTTTTTAATATATATATATATATATATATATTTATATATATATGTATTTACACATATCTGTATTTCTTATAATACTTTTTATTATAATTACATTTTCTAATTGTATTTTTAAAGATTTTTTTCTCTCCTCTTATTATTGATCCCCGAGTAATATACTTATGTATTTTGTTATTAATATTTACTCTGTATTAATATTGTACCATTGTGAACTAGAATGTTTATTAAATTTTTACTAACGTTTTTTATTATAAGTATTTTTTTTCTTTTTTATATTCTTTATTTTTGCAGTGTTTAGATTTAACATACACGCTTGTAACGCCACGATAGCGGGTACAAGCCAATGGAATAAAACATGTTGTACAGCATCATGGCAATCAATTTAACAGCACTTTTTTTTTTTTGCGATAGATTAAGGAATTAGATGTTAGGTAACAGTTAACAGTTGGTGCACTCTGCAATGGCATTTGGAGAGTTAATGTTGCTGAGGTCTGATAGATTAGCCCAGATTCAGTTTGAAGCCAAAGATAAAACATGAAGTCCCTTTTTAAGCATTAATCTGGTACATGAAATATGACAGTGTTATTTATGAGAGGAGTGATAGCAGGTCATGGAAGATAAGGGCAGAAGGCTTATACAGTATAGACATTATTATTTGTGCTAGGACCTATCGCCCTGACCTCTAGATGCCATCAGCAATGCATAGGTAGTTAAGTGCAATGAGGATATAGTGCTAACAATCCAGGCAGGAGTTAATGCATGTCAGTCACATATATATAGTTACATAGTTACATAGCTGAAAAGAGACATGCGTCCATCAAGTCCAGCCTTCCTCACAAATGTTGTTGCTGTTGATCCAAAAGAAGGCAAAAAACCTGGTCTGAAGCGCTTCCAATTTTGCCACAAACTAGGAAAAAATTCCTTCTTGACCCCAAAATAGCAGTCAGATGTCTCCTTGGATCAAGCAGCTATTACCCCACTAATTAGAAATTATATCCCTATATGTTATGTTTTTGTAAGTATTTATCCAATTTCAGTTTAAACATCTGTATGGACTCTGACAAAATCACCTCTTCAGGCAGAGAATTCCATATCCTTATTGTTCTTACTGTAAAAAAACCTTTTATTTGCTTTAGATGAAATCTCCTTTCTTCCAGCCTAAATGTGTGACCTTGTGTCCTATGTAGAGCTCTGTTTATGAATACATTTCCAGATAAAGGTTTGTACTGGCCCCGAATATATTTGTATAAAGTTATCATATCCCCTCTCAGGCGCCGTTTTTCCAAACTAAACAGATTACATTTTTTTAACCTTTCTTCATAACTAAAATGCTCCATTACTTTTATCAATTTTGTAGCTCGTCTCTGGACCCTCTCCAGTGCCATGATATCCTTCTTTAGAACAGGCGCCCAAAATTGCACAGCATATTCAAGGTGTGGTCTTACCAGTGATTTATAAAGAGGCAGAATTATATTTTCATCCCGAGAATTTATGCCCCTATTTATACATGACAAAATCTTACTGGCCTTAGCAACTGCAGATTGACATTGCATATTGCTGCCTAATTTGTTGTCTATAACAATTCCCAAATCCTTCTCGTGTGTGGTTATCCCTAATTCACTACCATTTAGTGTGTAAGTTGCTTGTGCATTCTTAACCCCGAAGTGCATAACTTTGCATTTCTCTATGTTAAATTTCATCTGCCATTTTAGTGCCCAGTCCCCCAATCTATCCAAATCTCTCTGCAGCAAAGCAATATCCTACTCACATTTTATTACTTTACAAAGTTTTGTGTCATCTGCAAACACTGATACATGGCTTTCAAGATCATTTATAAATATGTTAAATAGAAGTGGTCCCAAAACAGAACCCTGAGGGACACCACTTACCACTTTTGTCCAGCCTGAAAATGTACTATTAATTACAACTCGTTGTACTCTATCCTTAAGGCAATGTTCTACCCAAGAACAAGAATATTCATCTAGACCAATTTCTTTTAGTTTGAAGACTAACCTATTGTGAGGAACCGTATCAAATGCCTTGGCAAAATCCAAGTAGATCATATCCACTACAACACCCTGATCTATACTTCTACTTACTTCTTCGTAGAATGCAATTAGGTTAGTTTGACATGACCGAAGTTTCATAAAACCATGCTGATTATTGCTTGAAATAAATGGAAGACAGTAACTGAAATGCTGAATAACTGAGAAGTTCACCCTATCCCCAGACTCGCCCTCCAACCTCCTTGGCTAGTGAAAGTCCCAGTGATCCATAGTTTGCCACTCCATCTGCTCCGGGCTTGAGTGGGAATACGGTTCACACTTGTCCGGCTGTGTGTGTCTCCGATACTGGTGTGCCGTTGCGGTTTAGTGTTTGCTGGGTCTTGAGGTTTCTCCCTCCGGAGGTGCTGGATGTGCATCGGGGAGCTCCCCCTTGCGGCTCTCTGTCTGGTGTTGCGGTGATGAGCACTGATCGTCTTGTGTCTCCAGTAAGTGCCAGA
Organism: Pelobates cultripes; assembly: GCA_933207985.1. Lineage (NCBI taxonomy): Eukaryota > Metazoa > Chordata > Amphibia > Anura > Pelobatidae > Pelobates > Pelobates cultripes. The sequence continues at coordinate 266,349,583 of OW240913.1, forward strand.
GGGCCGGTTGGGTCTCCGCCGCAGGTGCAAGCAGCGTGGTTTGGAGATTGTTTGTCCTGCGAGGTCAGGCGTGGAACGGTAAGTATCAGGAGATGAGCCTTGCAGTGGACTTTCGCCCTACTCCTCTTTCACACGATTCTTGTGCCTGTCAGCAAGTTTGAGCCAAAAGTTGGCGATGATTTCGTCCAGGCACGGTTGGCGATGATTTCGTCCGCCATTTTAGTGGTGACTGTACAGGAGGCCTCAGAGTGCAGAGGCTGTTGCTGTGTTGCAGCTGTCCCTTTAGTTTGACGAGTCGAAGAGTGAGTATCGGGATGTCCCTCACCGGCAGGGAGGGGAACAGGGGGCCCCATTCACCTCTCCTCGCCCCGACAGGATGCTCAGCAGGGAGATCGGCCGTTTCTCCCTAGCTGCCCCCACCTGTAGGCCTCAGAGCTGCGATGGGGTAAAACCACCACTCGAGCAGCTAAATGCCTCCAAATGTGTCACTGATTGTCTCCAACCGGAGTTGTCTCGATTGCTTAAGGGTTGAGTTGCTTTATTTTGCTCAGTTCTATAATTTTGCCGGGAGCTACACTAAGTGCGTCCGTCTAGCATGGCGGTCAATCCCCGCCCCCCATAAGTATTTGTTTTAAACAATAAAGCTTTTTGGGGTTTTCTGGTCTTTGACATATTGTAGTAGCTAGATTAACTTTAAGGCAACCTTAGGTGCCCGCCGAGGACATGAGACCCAGCGAAGAAGTTTGGCTCCATTCATCACCCCTATAGTAAGAATAAAGGGGAAGCTCAAACAGGTTACCTGCATAGGTCTCTATGGAATCTTTAGCATTCTCTGCATATTGTAATTCCTTTGCTTGTTGATTTCAGTAGGAACACAGTTAGGGCTGGCCTTGGCGAGCTTTGCAGCCACACAGGGCGCCATAGTAGCTGGGGTCACCAGGCAGCCGACACAGCACGCACATGCAGTGGCTGAACTTAAAAACTGCCCACAATTAAGTGGCGGGCTAAATGGGCTATATGTGGGGTGAGCTAAATGGGCAGTGGGCAAGGCTTAACGGGCTGAGCTAAATGTAGCTTGAACCCACTGCCCAGTTACTGCTGCACAACAAGGTGTGTGACTGTCTGCCTGTAACTGTGTGTGTGTGACTAAAAAAGATACTTATACTGAGTATAAGAAATAAAGCTCCACATGAAAGAGAATGAATACCATCTGAAAATACAGTATCTATGGAAGAAAAAAACTATCCATAGCGTTATACAGTATAGACAAAATAAATAGGAAGGGGGGGAGGAGGGGAGGGGGGAAGTGAGAAAACTCACAAGATGTCTGGTAATTCAGGCGTGTCTCCCCACAATAAGGGGTTATGTATAAAAATTGAGGTTTAGCTGGCCAATGCAAACAATAAAAGAAAGCCAATAGCGTAATATAGTAAAAGTAGACACACATTCAATGCTTAAAATTGCACTTACAAGAGGGCAATGAATTCAGGCTTATCTCCACACAAAGTGGACCTGGAGCAATGCACTGCAGAAGGTAGGTGGAACAGCAACCAGCAGCCCAGCAACAGGAACAAATAAGAAACATATACAAAAAAGGGGGACAATAAAAACTAATAAAAGTCCCACAATTGAATATCCAACGCGTTTCATCTGATCCACGGATTTCCTCAGGGATGTAAGAGCTTGATTCTCTGCCTCCATTTAAATATGCTTCCTGATTTCAGACCTTCCGATCAGCTGGCGTTCGCGTGCGTTCCAGCGTGGAATGCAATACATTTCCTGTATAACTATGTCACTTCCGGTTCCATGCCAATTTATAGCCCCACGTCCGCCCACGGCGGTGACGACATTGGCGTGCGACGTCACACGGGAGACGCGCGCGCACGTTCTGGGGTCAAAAGCCGATTTCGGCCAATCAGATCTGTAAGAGGCTTATTTAAATGCATTTCTACTTCTCCTCATTGCCCTGTTGTGGTTTCCCTTATTAGGTTATCCGAGATTCCAGAGTGTTCCAGAGCATTTATTTCTGTTTTTTTACTTTGGCTTCGTTTGACAGACTTCTCTGTATTCTGGTATCCCTGACCTTTGGCTTTCCCTCATCGTTGTGTCTACCTCTGTGTCCCTGACCTCGGCAACATTACTAACTATTCTCCGTTACGTTTAGTTCGGCCATTCTAAGGCCCAGTAAGATGCTATCTGTAGTCTCAGGTGTGACACAATTCTGCGTGCTGGATCAACTAGTAATCCTGCCAGTGTGATTGTCTGCCTATGACTGTATGTGGCTGCCTGAAACTGTGTGTGTGACTGTGTGCGAGTGACTATGAGCCTGTGACTGTGTACATGTGGCTGTATATTACAGTATGTGTGTATAACTGTGTGCATATGACTGTGGGGCTGTGTGCATGTGACACTGCAACAATACACCGGGATTCACACATGGGCCATCATGCATTTTCTAAAAATGTGAATGAAATACCCATCACAAATATCACACACAGTCAATACACCAATAATAAACATCACACACGGAGGCGCAGACCAGATTCCCAGCACACTGGACCACCATAGATTAGCATGCCCTCCTCTCTGCAAGGTAACAACAGGGAAGTGGGAATGAATGTGTTTTTTTGGTACTTTAATAATGATTAATTTAATAAATCCCCTATGCAAACACTACCCCTTTATACACATATTAGTGGGTGTGACCAGAGAGGGGCACTTTGAAAATGTTTTGCACAGTGTGCCTAAAAGCCTAAGGCCAGTCCTGAAACAGTTATAGATACAACATCCCCTGTAAACCATCTATTATAAGTTGTGTTCTTTCTTGTGATTTTTCATGACAATAGGTGGCTCGGAGTTAAGTTAAAAATCCCTGGATGTAAGGAATGACTTTTAGATTGTTAGTACTAGGAATAGATACTATAGGGCTTGAAACTTAGACTGGTCACAGATCATTCTGAATCAATAACAGGAAGTCAATCCAAGTCATCACTTCCAGACAAACAAGGAGAAAGACAGTGAATCAGGAAACCATAGAATGCAGAAATATAATATGTCAAGCTTATTATAGTTTATTGTGGAACATGTACTGAAAATTAAGAAATACATGCAGGATCATTTAAACATAGATTAAGACCTCAGAAATAGAGGAATCAGAGAAACATGGCTCTCTCCCTCTCGCACCGCTACCCCTGCTTCTCTTTGGTGGTCTTAAATTTTCCCACAACCCAAGACACTGAAAGCAAAGGTGGTGGTGTAGGGTTTCTGCTCTCACCTCACTGCTCCTTCAAACCTCTACCCACTCCTCCTTCCCTCTCTTTCTCCTAATTTGAATTTCATTCAATTCGCCTTTTCAAACCCATCTCTGCTAACATTGCTGTTATCTATCGTCCCTTCTCCTCTTCCTTGACCACTTTGCTGCTTGGTTTCCCTACTTTCTCTCCTCTAATATTCCATCCTTAATTCTTGTGGACTTCAACATTCCCATTAACCCACCCTCGTCCTCAGAAGCCTCAAAACTACTTTCAATGACCTCCTCCCTTGGGCTATCACTGTGGGCTAAGTCCCCCACCCATGTAGCTGGCAATACCCTTTATCTTATTTTCTCTCATGAATGTACAATCTCTAATCTCTGCAGCACTCCATTTCCTCTCTCAGATCACCACCTCTTGTTATTTGCTCTCAATAGCCCCCTACCCCATTATCCTCAACCTAACCCCCACTCAACTAAGAAGAAATCTGAATTATATTGACCTCCAGCAGCTATCAGCTAATATTGATTCCCAACTTCTATCCATCCCTACTTTCTCCTGTCCCTCACTGGCTATCTCCTCATATAACACTACCCTCACCTCTGCCCTGGATGCTGCAGCCCAGATCCAAACATGCACCTTGAGGAGAACACGCCCCCAACCATGGCACACTAAATCAACACGCTACCTGCAGAGATGCTCTCGTTCTGTTGAACACTGCTGGAGGAAGTCACGCACCCAGTCTGACTTCATCCACTACAAATTCATGTTGAATTCATACAGTACAGCCCTTGCCCTTGCCAAACAGTCATACTTTTCCTCCCTCATCAGCTCATGCTCCCGCAATCCCTGGCATCTTTTTAATACCTTTTACTTCCTTCTTTGCCCTGCTGTGGTAACCCATAAACTAACCTTACAGCCGATAGCTTTGCATGCTACTTTACTGACAAGATTGAACAGCTAAGGAAAGAATTCTCACCACCTTGCCTCTCTCTTTCTCAACCACACCTGGATCATGCCTTTCCTACCCTTCAGACTTTCTCCCAGGCTGTCAGGAAAGTGACAGGGATCCAATACGCAGAGTGCGCACAGAATGAGGTACGTATACCGGACCTTAGAATGGCCGGACTAACGTAAGGACAAAGCAAGAATAGTCAAAAGGTAAGCCGAGGTCAAGGGAGCCGGAGGACAGGTAAGCGAGATACAAGCCGAGTCAAAGGAGAGGAGAGGACAACAGGACAAAAGACAAGCAAGGGTCAAAACCGGAAACACAAGATAAAGAACGCGCTGAGTGACTAGCAAGCTAGAACCACGACAGGGCAATGAGCAGTAGTAAAGGTTTCCTTTAAATACCCTGTTACCTAAATAGAGACCACGCCCCCAAAAGGTCCGGAATAGCGGTTCCCGGCACTTTATGCAAATGCCGACGTCATGACGTCGACGCTAGGCGTCGCGTCATAAAAGGGGGAGGAGCTAGCGCGGCCGGCGCGAAAACGGCCGGAATTTGCCGAAATGCTAGGGGCAGGGAGGCCCTAAGCAGAGAGGATGTCCTCCCTGGATACATCACCAACAGGTACCCTGACAGTACCCCCCCTTCTAGAAACGCCCACCGGGCGGATGGGACCGGGCTTAGAGGGAAAACGAACGTGGAAGGCCCGAAGAAGACGAGGAGCATGCACGTCATTACCAGGAACCCAAGACCTCTCTCCCGGACCATAACCTTTCCAGTCTATGAGGTATTGCAGCCTCCCCCTAGAAATACGAGAATCAAGGATGGACTTGATGATATATTCCTCCTGACCATCCACACGGACCGAGGATGGAGGAGCAGAGCGGGAGGAAAATCTGTTACAAACAAGAGGTTTCAATAACGACACATGAAAAGAGTTAGGGATGCGTAGAGTAGGAGGTAGATCCAGCAAATAGGAAACCGGGTTGATCCTCCTCAGTACCCTGTAAGGACCAATGTAACGAGGAGCAAACTTCAAGGAAGGAACTTTCAGGCGAATGTGTCTGGTACACAACCAGACCCTATCCCCGGAGAAAAAATAGGAGCAGGACGTCTACGCCTATCAGCATGTGACTTAAACACCGCGGAACTACGTTCAAGAATTTGTCGAGTCTGATCCCACAACTTTCTCAGGTTGGCTATATGAATATCAACTGACGGTATACCCTGGGAAGGAGACACCGACGGAAGAACAGTAGGGTTAAAGCCATAGTTCAAGAAAAAGGGGCTGTTACGAGTGGAACCACAAACAAGGTTGTTGTGAGCAAACTCCGCCCAAGGAATCAGACCGACCCAGTCATCCTGGTGTTCAGAAACAAAACAACGTAGATATTGCTCAATTTTTTGGTTAGTGCGTTCGGCTGCTCCGTTAGATTAAGGATGATAGGCCGAAGAAAAATTCAGTTTGATGCCCAACTGTGAACAGAAGGATCTCCAAAAACGGGAAATAAATTGGGAACCCCTGTCTGACACAATCTCATTGGGAATACCATGTAAGCGGAAAATTTCTCTAGCAAATATCACGGCCAGTTCGGGGGAGGACGGAAGTTTAGGCAAGGGAACGAAATGAGCCATTTTAGTAAACCTGTCAAGGACCGTGAGGATAACTGTATGCCTATTGGAAGCTGGTAGATCAACAATAAAATCCATAGCCAAACAAGGCCAAGGTTTGTCGGGAACGACTAAGGGCTGCAATAAACCACAAGGAAGATCCCGCGGAAGTTTATTCCTGACACAAACATTGCAAGCCTTGACAAAGTCTTCCACATCCCTACGTAAACCGGGCCACCAGAAGTCTTTGGAGATCAGGCAGTAAGTTTTGTGGATGCCGGGGTGACCGGCGAACTTGCTATCGTGGAAACAGCGAATAATGTCCACTTGGAATTTGGGGGACACGAACAAGCGGCCCACAGGAGTACGTTCGGGAGCAAGAGATTGTTCGTTCATAATAGCAGCGAGCAATGGAGAGTGTATTTTGACATTGGTGTTGGCGATAATATTGACTCCAGGAATAATAGGGAACAAAGTATCCTCTGTAGTGGTGGTAGGTTCGTGCTGACGTGACAAAGCATCTGCCTTAGTGTTCTTAGAACCAGGCCTGTAAGTAAGCACATAATTAAAGTGTGTAAGGAACATAGACCAACGTGCCTGCCTGGCAGATAATCTTTTGGCCTCCCCCATATACGATAAATTTTTGTGGTCAGTCAAGATAGTAACTGGGAGGGCGGTGCCCTCTAACAAATGTCTCCATTCCTTTAATGCCATAATGATAGCTAAAAGTTCTCTATCACCAATGTCATATCTCCTTTCAGTGTGTGATAGTTTCTTGGAAAAAAAAACCGCAAGGGTGCAGCGGCTTATCTAAACTTTGTCTTTGGGACAACACTGCGCCTATCCCTGTTTCAGACGCATCAACTTCAAGTAAAAGGGGTAGAGAGGTATCAGGATGAACTAATACAGGTGCTGAGGCAAAAGACTGTTTGAGCGTTTCGAAAGCAGATAAAGCCTCAGTAGACCAGGTTTTGGTATCGGCTCCTTGTTTGGTCATATTAGTGATAGGAGCGATAACCGAGGAGTACCCTTTAATAAAACGTCTGTAATAATTAGAAAATCCAAGAAATCTTTGTATGGCTTTGGGTCCCTTAGGTAAAGGCCAATCTAAAATCGATTTTAGTTTGGTCGGGTCCATCATAAACCCGTCTTTGGAAATTACGTAACCTAAGAAAGTTACCTGAGACTGGTCAAAGCTACATTTTTTCAATTTACAATACAATCCATGTTGTAAAAGTTTCTGTAATACCTTTCTGACTTGTCTATGATGTGAATTAATGTCTCTAGAATGGATTAGTATATCATCAAAATATACAATTACACATTCATGTTGGAATTCTCTAAGAACTTCATTGATCAAGTCTTGGAAGACGGCCGGGGCGTTACAAAGCCCAAACGGCATTATGGTATACTCATAATGCCCGTAACGGGTATTAAATGCTGTCATCCATTCATCTCCTTGTTTAATTCGCACTAAGTTATATGCTCCTCTTAAGTCAAGTTTGGTAAAAATACTCGAGCCCCTTAGTCTGTCAAAAAGTTCAGTAATTAAAGGAATAGGGTAAGCATTTCTGATAGTAATTTTGTTCAATCCCCGATAGTCTATACAAGGACGTAAGGTACCGTCTTTCTTTTCTACAAAAAAGAAACCTGCCCCCGCCGGAGAAGAAGACTTTCTAATAAATCCCTTGTCTAAATTCTCCTTGATATATTCCTCTAAAACCAAGTTTTCCTTGGTGGATAGAGGGTATACCGTACCCCTGGGAGGCATAGTACCAGGAAAAAGTTTAATAGAACAGTCATAAGACCGGTGGGGAGGTAAAGTATCCGCCTTACCCTTGTCAAATACAGATTTGAGGTCTAGATATTGTAATGGTATCTGAATGTCTGTGGATTGAGAAGTGTTAACATAAGAGTTTACGGGGCAAACAGAAGTAACTCTCTGCAGACATTCTTTCCTACAACCAATACCCCAAGAAACGATTTCTCCACCCTCCCAGTCAATCTGAGGGTTATGTCTCTTGAGCCAAGAATATCCTAGTACCACTGGGACTGCCGGGGAGGAAATTAACAGAAGGGAAATCAACTCCTCGTGGAAAATACCAACAGTAAGCTTAACGGGTTCGGTCTCATGGAATATTACTGGTTCAGATAAAGGTCTACCATCTATGGCCTCAACGGCCAAGGGTGTATCTCTCAATTGGAATGGGATACAATGCTTATTAGCGAAAGTTTGGTCTATAAAGCTTTCTGCTGCTCCAGAATCTAATAATGCCATTGTAGCAATAAACCCCTTTTCCCAAGCTAGAGAGACAGGAATCAGAAGCCTATGGTCTTTTTTATTATGCATAGAGGACAGTAATGAAACACCCAAGGCCCGTCCTCTAAGGGAACTTAGGTGCGAGCGTTTCCCGGACGATTAGGGCAACTAAGGCGTAGGTGACCTCTCAGCCCGCAGTATAAACAGAGACCCTCCCTTCTTCTGTACTGTCTCTCAGCCTCAGATAAGCGAGTATTACCTATTTGCATAGGTTCTGGTGGAGTAGGATTATAGGAGTCAGGGTTCTGAAATGAGGGAGCGAGTCTTACAGGAAGTCTAGTAACTCTTTCCCGAGTGTTCTGCCTCTGTCTCATGCGTTCATCTATTCTGGAAATGAAGGATACTAAATCCTCTAAATTTTCCGGAAGTTCTCTAGTGGCAATTTCATCTAGAATTTCATCAGACAACCCATTCAAGAAAACATCCATAAAAGCTTGTTCGTTCCATTTCACTTCTGCTGCCAATGATCTAAACTCTAGAGCATATTCTACAAGGGTCCTATCTTGTTGTTTAAGGCGTAACAGGGATCTGGCCGCATTAATCTTCCTCCCTGGGGGGTCAAAGGTTCTTCTAAAAGCCGTGACAAACGCAGTGTAGTTGTAGACTAAAGGATTGTCATTCTCCCAAAGGGGATTGGCCCATCTAAGTGCTTTATCTATTAGCAGGGTTATAATAAAGCCTACCTTAGCCCTGTCAGTGGGATAAGCCCGGGGTTGTAGTTCGAAATGTATGCTTATCTGGTTTAAAAAACCACGACAAGCATCAGGCGAACCCCCATATCGTAAAGGTGACGTGACATGGGAAGATGCGCCTACAGTGGCTACTTCCAAACCAGTACTTAGCGAGTGGCTAGCAGTGGAACGTATTTCTTCAGACTGGGTACTGGAGCGTGTTAACAAAGTTTGTAACGCTAAAGCCATTTGGTCCATTCTATGGTCCATGGCCTCAAATCTGGGGTCAGGAGGGCTAGCACCTGCAGGATCCATCATGGCCCTGTCGTAATGTCAGGAAAGTGACAGGGATCCAATACGCAGAGTGCGCACAGAATGAGGTACGTATACCGGACCTTAGAATGGCCGGACTAACGTAAGGACAAAGCAAGAATAGTCAAAAGGTAAGCCGAGGTCAAGGGAGCCGGAGGACAGGTAAGCGAGATACAAGCCGAGTCAAAGGAGAGGAGAGGACAACAGGACAAAAGACAAGCAAGGGTCAAAACCGGAAACACAAGATAAAGAACGCGCTGAGTGACTAGCAAGCTAGAACCACGACAGGGCAATGAGCAGTAGTAAAGGTTTCCTTTAAATACCCTGTTACCTAAATAGAGACCACGCCCCCAAAAGGTCCGGAATAGCGGTTCCCGGCACTTTATGCAAATGCCGACGTCATGACGTCGACGCTAGGCGTCGCGTCATAAAAGGGGGAGGAGCTAGCGCGGCCGGCGCGAAGACGGCCGGAATATGCCGAAATGCTAGGGGCAGGGAGGCCCTAAGCAGAGAGGATGTCCTCCCTGGATACATCACCAACAGGTACCCTGACACAGGCTACTGAACAAGAGGTGGCTGTGCTTCTCCTTTCCTCTCGCCCCACCACTTGCCCGCTTGATCCTGTCCCATTTCACCTTATCAGATCTCTCTCCTCTTGTCTTGTGCCTTCCTTAACACACATCTTCAGCTGCTCTCTCTTTTCTGGTGTTGTCCCTTCTGTCCTTAAACATGCTACTGTAGTACCCATTTAGAAAAAAACATCTCTTGACCCGTCCTCCCATTCTAACTATCGTCCCATATCCCTTCTCCCTTTTCCTTAAACACTGGAAAGACTAGTCTTTACCCATCTGACTTGTTTCCTCAATTCCAACTCTCTCCTTGACCCTCTTCAGTCTAGCTCCCGCCCCCTCCACTCTATTGAGACTGCTCTTATTAAAGTCACTAATGACCTAATCACAGCTAAATCCAAAGGGCACTACTCCATACTGTTTCTTGACCTCTCTGCTGCCTTTGACACTGTTGACCATGTTCTCCTTCTCCAAACTGTCCAATCACTTGGTCTCTGTGACACTGTCCTCTCTTGGCTTTCCTTCTGTCTCTCCCAACGCTCATTCAGTGTCTCCTTTTCTAATGATACCTCCTCCCTTCATCCTGTCTCGGTTGTAGTCCCCCAAGGCTCTGTACTTGGTTCCCTTCTATCTTTATACTGCCTCTCTTGGCAAACTTATTACCTCATTTGGATTTCAATACCACGTGTACACTGATGACACTCAAATATACCTTTCCTCCCCGGACCTCTCCCTTGCCATCCTGCAACGTGTTACTGCTTTTTGAAACTCAATCTCTCTAAAATTGAACTTCTTGTCTTTTCTCCTACCAATAATGATACTCCTCTCTTGCTCTCCCTTCAAGTTGGTGGTACCCACATCAGTCCATCTTTGCAAGTGTACTGTCCTAGCATTATATTTGAAATGGCCTAACATTTGAGCCTCACATCCAGTCTGTTACCAAATCCTGTAGATTCCACCTTAAAAACATTGCCCGCATCCGCCCCTTTCTTACACAAGATGCTACTAAAGAGTTTGTCCATGCTCTAGTAATCTCTTGCTTGGACTATTGTAACTCTCTCATAATTGGTCTTCCCAATAACCATATTGCCCCGCTACAGCCTGTAATGGATGCTGCTGCCAGACATACATTGGCTTCCTGTATCCTAGGAGTCAATTCAAAGTGCTAACCCATACCTATAAAGCACTGAACAATTCTAGCCCCTCTTATTTCTCCTCACAGATCCATAGGTATGCCCCTTCTCGGTCTCTCTGCTCTGCCCGTGACCTTCTCCTGTTCGCTGCTTGCACCCGTATGGCCATCTCGCGCAGGACTTCTCACGGGAGGCTCCTTTCCTTTGGAATAGCCTGCCTACTGCCATCAGACTCTCCCCTAGTCTTCAATCATTTAAGAAGTGCCTTAAAACCCATTTCTTTAGAAAAGCTTATGGTCTCACAGAATAACCTCTATCTCACATACCTGTCTCTTGCTCTCTCCTAAAGGGCAGCACTCCACTCTCTCCTCCAGCTCTGCTTCACTCCCACCTTATTTGATTGCTATTTCCTGTCCTAAGGTGTTTTATACCCCACCTCCTATAGACTGTACGATCGTTTGAGCAGGGCCCTCTTCAACCTATAGGTAAACCCCTCCTCTAATAATATTGTACAGCGCTACGGAATCTGTTGGCGCTATATAAATGGCGATAATAATTATAGGCATACCACACTTTAGATGTGATTAGAATTTTCCTATTGACATTCAACGTCTCCATCTTTTGCTCAAGATTTCCAAGGTGATTGCATAGAAGAAATCACAGTCATACTTTTGAAATATACTGATGGAAAAATTGACTGACTTTGTGCACTCAACTTTTGTGTCACACGTACATTTTGCCACAGACTCTAAGGGCCTGTTTCCAATTGTGTTACAAAGTTTCACTGGCCAGCAGCCAACTTTATCAGTGGCTATCACCAGTGACAGAAATAGTGAGCAAACCTGCCCAGTGCAAGATGTTCCCCTCTAAACACTGAATTGTAATGAATTGAAAAACAAATGTAATCAGAAGCCATGACCCTCCTTTCTGAGTTTGCTCCTCACGCAAAAAGGCCCAGTGACCTCTTGCTTTCCTTCCTGTAATCCAGGACCTGGACTATCTATTTGTTGTGATAGCCCCACTCTTCCCTTCTTAGGTACAGGTTGTAGTGGTGATGGTACTTGGAGTGTAACTTTAATAACATTGGAAATGAGCCCTAAATCTAGATGTATATTTTTACACAAAATAAGGGTGGCATTTCCTGTCTTCAGCTTGGCTCATTTCTTTATAACAAAGTAAACCCCACACCTTGAAAATCCAGTTAGTCAGGCAAATCTATGATGGTTTTATGTCTGTCAAACTATGTTATTCCAAAACTTAGGTATGAGGCATTTCAGCCACTCTGTGTTTGTTGATTTCAAAACAGTACATAAAATGCAACATTACATATATGTTAATGGAATTGTTTATATACCCATATATTTTTATTACATATAAATGTGCATGAATGAATATATATATTCATTATTATAAAAATAAATGATTGTATTTAATCATTGCTAGTGTTGTGAATATATATAACTAAACTGATTACTACGAAAACATTACAATATTGTTCAGAGAATATTGTGAATCTCACCAACATTCTTACTCTATCCAGTAGATCTCAATGAAAAACAGGCTAGGACCTCCTAGCGTTCAGACATGAAGGAGGTAAAAACAAAAGGGGAGGTCTGGTGGTCCACCGTGAGTATCAGGGGAGGAGTAATCTGTATTAGAGGATCAGGGAGACCTTCCCTAGTAGTGGGTTGAACAAGTATGGCATGCAGGGATTGGGTATCTGCTCAATACAGGGATAGATTAAAAAAAAAAAAATAGGCACACACACACACACACAAAAATCAGGCACAAAAAAGGGAATTAGGAAGAGCTTGGGAAATCCACAGATTCTTCTAAAGTCTTTATTGAGCAGTTTTGGAGCCTGTGGTTTAATGTGAGCCGTAAGGCTGGTGCTGTAATCTGGGGATTTCCTCCCAGCCCTGGCAGTGGATGTGTGCCATAGCTGGGCAGGGGGAGCAGATCAGGAGGCAGGGAGTCACCAGCAGCAGTCAGCAGCCAGCTCTGTGAGCAGCCCCTGCAGCCCCCTCTCTTGGTCACACACAGCAGAGAAGGAGGAGGAGGCTGTGCTGCTGTCACACACACACACACATACACACACACATACACACACACTGCTCCTGTTCAGGGTAACCCGGCCTCTCCATGCACTGACTGGTGCTGTCACAACGCAGGACAGTCTGGCAGTGAGAGCCGCTGTTTGACCGGGTTTGCTCTATGCCTGGGCTCTCACTAACCTACTACAGCAAGAAACACTACCCATCCCGGCCGGGTACTGACACTGCAAGACCCGCACCGACAGCACAGCAGGATGATGTGAATACAGAGCTCCAGCGAGGCCGGCTGCCGCAGGTACTGACACTGTCTGCCCAGCTCCCCTGGCCCTGTGTGTGCATTTGTATAGGGAGCTCTGTGTGTGTACACTGCATATAGGGATCTCTGTGTGTACAGGGAGCTCTGCGTGTATACACTGTGTACAGGGAGCTCTGCATGTTCATGGAGCTCTGTGCATAAGGAGCTCTGTGTACCGTGCACAGGGGGGGATTTAATGTGTGTAGCAGTAATGGCAGTGCAGAGCATCCCTGGGCCCTGCGGGATGTGTCTGTCTGTGGGTGGGTTATTGTCCTCATTGTTCCCCGATTGCCATCATCGTGTCTTCTAAGCTATATGTGTGTGTTGTGCATTCGTTCAATCTCCTTTGTGAACGTATACAATAGGCAAAGGTGCCTGGATGCTGCTACACTCAAAGGGTGTACACACATATATGTACATGGCTGAATAGAGGACATGCATGACAAACATACATAAACACTCAGTTTCATCGTTCTCATTGTATAGATAGAGAGACTGAGATATATCTGAATAAGAACAGTATAAAACACCCAGGCAAGGCAGTATACATTCTTACATCCACATACAATTAATTTTTGGTTATATGTATATGTGTGATTAGCAGGCTTATATCATCAGAATTATTATAACACAATTAATAAAATGTAAGGGAAAGATTTGTCAGGAGGTTGAATACTGATGTACAAGGATTTCTATTACGCTCCATTACCCAGTAGTAGTAGCTATGTTGTGAATGTTTTATATTTATCTGGATGTGACAGGGATCAGTGGAGTTACTGATATTTTCATTTTGAATGTAGCATAACAGAACAGCCAGTATCGGGCTTGTGTTTGTGTTTTTTTGTTTTTTTAAACAGAGGTTTTACAGATATTTTCACATTTAGTATGTATATAAATAGTACACACACACATGCTGCATGCTGTTATAGCTCAATGCCAGTGGCGACACAGTTGGCACAGGCAATTTATATGGGTTTTGATGGCAAAGACAAGGACCACGTTGCAGTATTTTCTCCATGCAGACTGTGGCAATGGGCTCTATAAACCTTCACTGTTAAGAACAACACATTCACAATGCCTCTGAATATGCACTGCACTCAAGCCTCATATTTATTTTCATGTAACTAATTCTGGAAAAAGAACAAAAAATCAGTGCCAGATAAATCTAGCTATGTTTCAGACAAAGCCTTCTTTCATTTAACTGCAAAACATCCCCCCCTCCCCCCCCTACCCCCCAATATGCCCAGTGTGCTGGTATATAAAACAACGATTTTTTTGTTTTTAAATTATTTTTTTCTGCTTTGGTGCCACTGCCCATCTGCAGTGTGGATGATGGTATTCATGTAAATCACTTGCATCCCTGTTTAGGTTGATTAAAACATCTGCCCACCAGGGTGGGTGCAAGGAATGTTCTTTATCTGCAGATCTGAATAATTCTATTCCCCAGTAGCATTTCTTAAACCTGGCTTTCTGGGGAACTTGAATTTTTTTAAGAAATCAGGGCTTTTTGATGTATATTATAGAACAGATTAATACCACGTGGCTGACACTCGAAAATGAAATGTAACACTGTAGTCACAGTACCCGTAGCATTTTAGATTTAGGATCCTATGGGCAACATTGTAAATTTCAGAGAAAAAAAACTTGTAAGAAAAACATTGAAAACAATCTATTGAGACCTTGTCTTTTCCTGCTTGTATTTAAACTCATCAACTCCCACATCCTTCCTCCTTTTAGATAAGTAATGTTTTCCAGTCCCACTTTTCCTTTACAACCTCCTTTGGTTCTTTCCGCACCAACATCTGCTTTGCTAGTATAGCTTAACACTATGGTCGATCAGGGCCTTCTGCTCTTGCCTCTCCGGCTAGTGTTGAACTACAGTTCACATAACTCTATGGCAGCCATTGGCTTGTAGAGAACTATGGGAAGTGTAGTTAAACAGCATCTTGAGGGTCAACATTTGAGCACCACTCTGTTAGTGCATTCTGTTTAATACATCTTCAGCTAAATGATTTCAAAACAAAATATTGAAGTTCATGGAGAGGTACAGATAGACTGATGAACCTCTGATTATTGTTTCTTGTTCAAATGCAAGCAAAGGTACAGGGGAAAGGCAATGTAGAGATTCTTGCACTTCAGTCCATTAAGGTTTGGAATCATATATATAGTTAACAGAAGGATTTAGTCACTAAACTGGGAGTTCTCAAGAACAGGCAAGGGAGCATCAGGGGAGATGAAGTCCACAACATCTGGAGTGATGTTGCAGCCTATGCCTGTGATAGGCCAATATAGCCACACTGGATTTATTTAGCTACTTCCATCTCAGCTACTTTGACCTAAATTTTTCAGTTCCCTTGTCATTGCACCACAGTTCTCACCTTAGTGTAATAAATGTTCTCTGTGATTGAATGACTTACAGTAGAGTGTAGAAGTTCTCTGTGATTGAATTACTTACAGTAGAGTGTAGATGTTCTCCGTGATTAAATGACTTACAGTAGAGTGTAGAAGTTCTCTGTGATTGAATTACTTACAGTAGTGTGTAGAAGTTCTCTGTGATTGAATGACTTACAGTAGTGTGTAGAAGTTCTCTGTCATTGAATGACTTACAGTAGAGTGTAGAAGTTCTCTGTCATTGAATGACTTACAGTAGAGTGTAGAAGTTCTCTGTATTTGAATGACTTACAGTAGTGTGTAGAAGTTCTCTGTCATTGAATGACTTACAGTAGAGTGTAGAAGTTCTCTGTGATTGAATGACTTACAGTAGTGTGTAGAAGTTCTCTGTGATTGAATGACTTACAGTAGTGTGTAGAATGAAGTTCTTTGTATTTGAATGACTTAAAGTGGAGTGTAGAGGTTCTCTGTGATTGAATGACTACAATAGGACACTGGTACCCAGACTGGTATTTTCTTAAAACATGGCCAGTTACTAAAGGACTGACATTGTGTAGCCCCTATCTGAGAAATACAGATAATTAGCACTATGATATAAGCTGGAGCTTAAAAAAACAACGATCAGTCTGACTAGTGCTTGGAAATATTCAGCTGTACTGAATGCATAGAGAAATATTCAGCACAATGACTATAGCCATCTATTAGTTCTTTGTCAACAATTAGATTTACGTTATATAATTAAATCTATACTCATGCCAACTGCAGCTATCTTCATTGCTATGTTTCCTGCCATGACTGGCCACTGTTATATTTTTCAAAATCGACAGTATTTAACACGTGGGAGTCTGGCAGTACACGCATAAAACACTTGGCCATTTTTACGTACATGCTTCAGTGGTACCTTTTAATTAAAATTTTTTTATGCCTATTTAAGGTGCCTCTAAGCACCATAATAACTGCAGTTTTTTTATTTTTCTCTAGTGTAGGTGGGACGCGGATCCCAAATCAGAACTTTAACCTTGACTGAGGTCTGTTTGGGTATATGCGAGTAAACTATATCAAACTTCAGTACAATAATATACATAATATACTACTTTATAAAATATTATTTGCAGTCTTATTGTTATGTGCAGGGTTTTTTCTAGATAAACAAAAATAAAATTAGAAAGGCAAGATTTCCGAGAGCAGCCTTTATGCCTATCTGAACGCCTCAATTTTTAATATTGGTTAAAATTAGTTTAATAACTACTATAGTACTAAAATGCTAAAGTTGTGCAAGTCTTAATATCCATTGCTGAGCCACATACAAATTTCAGTACATATTGCACTAAAAGGTCAGACACACAATATGCCTCTGCCATTTTGAGAATGAATGCACTATAGATATTGAAAATGGCATATGACTTTCAGCTCATATGAAAAAAAAACAAACAAAAAAAAAAACCAAAGCTGTCCCACGACAAACATATAGCTAGAGCCTGAGTCAGTCGATATTAGTGAAAAACACTTGGAAAATAAAAAAAAATATATTGTCTTAGAAAAAAACTACTATATTTCTGTCATATTTCCTGTTTGTTAACAACATGCATTAAATGGAAACACTAACTCATATGAATTAAAATAAAAACCAAAATATCCTTAAGTTAGAACTGTAGAATTGTTTCCTGGTGTGTGTGTTTAAATAAATAGATTAAGATTAGTGTTATTTAGAATTGTGCATGCTCTCGGCCTACTGAGTCATGTGATACGTTACTGATTTTTCTGAAGAGCGCTTTGGCTGTGATAGAGGCACGTTTACAATTTGCATAGTGTTTAAACAATATATCATAAAGAGCAGGGGTAAGCAACCTTTGGCACTCTACATTTCCCTAAAAAATACAAGTATTTTTTTTTAAGTAATAGATCAGTTTTGGTAATACATATCAAGCTTCATCACTACAATTTGAAATAATTTATCCCCCCCAAAAGGAGAATTTGCCCAAATCATAAATGCATTTGTGATTGTGTCTTCAAGGAAATAAACATATTGACAGAGGAAGCATCAGCCATAATTAACTTACTTATTCAACCGAATGGGACTCTATCTAATAATATAGCTGGTATTTTGCATGGGAACATTATAGCAGACAGTCTATTTATTTTCAATGACTCTTGAGCAGTTTTATGGAATTAGGAAGTTGTGATTGTATAACAGGATGTAAAATGGAATGCATTTTCCTGACTGGTACAGAGTTTTCAGCCTTGAATGTTTGTGATATGTGTGAGGAGTTGTTCAATACATTCTCGTTTTTTATTAATAATAAGATGTTACTTATGTGTGTGTTTTTTAAGGGGGGGTGGGTTATTTTTTTAATTTCAATTTACATTGGTTACTTATAGCAATCATTTTGTAATTCCAATATGTTATTTTTTGTTTTACGTACAATAAAGGACCTTTAAAAAGCTATTTGAGCCATACTGGCAGCCATGTTTACCCTTTGTACCTTCACTGTCAGTGTACATTGCTTACTTCTTGTGTGCCCGTAGAGTTCTATAGCAACCTGATGTAGGACAGATTTGAATAATATAAAATGAGATTTTTTTTAAAAAATATTTTTTTTGGTAACTGTTTATAAATGGTTTTAGATAAGACTAAACAAACTGGGAGTTTTGGGCGTTTTTCGGGGGTCTTCCAATTTCTGTAAAACTAAAGTCAAATCCATGAGTTGTGAAGTAACGAACTGGACAATGGACATCCATGTTAGTATTTTTCGTGATTAGAGTTACGTCCATAGCGCCAAAAAAAAAAGATGATTAATTGGAAAAAAGATTGTTGGTAAGGGACAGGCCACAAATGTGCAATCAGTGTACTGAAAAACATATATGTAATTTTTACATTTTGCAGCATACTGAATGACCAATGTTCTGTCATTTTGGTTCATCTGAATCATTTTCCCAAATATTTTGCATTGATGATATTTAGAGAAGCCAAAACTCCATATGAACGAACACTGTTTTTTGTTTTGTTTTTTTCTGTATGAATTTCAGATTAAATGAATTTTTCCACTGTATTTTAGGGATTATTTTATATTAAACTGGAGGTGTCATAGCAATATAGGGATTACTTTGTAAGAGGAACACTATACTGTCAGAAATACAAACATGTATTCCTAAAATTATAGAGTTAAACTAACTGTTTAGGTGACCGCCTTCCCTCTGTGGAGTTAAAAGTTGATTTTACTTAAATTTTGTCTCTACCTGTGCCCTGCCTCCTTGGCTGAGATTGTCAATCTTGATGATCTCAGCCAACCTGATGCTTTCCCATAGGAAAGCATTGGTAGGCTATTGTGCTGTGTGGCATAATGATGTGCCAATCAGAATCTGCTCTATCATTGAAAGAGGAGACACTGAATGTAGGTGCTGCACACTGTGCAGCACTGAGATAGGAAGCACCACTAGTGGCCATCTGAGTGACTGTCACTAGAAATGTTACTAGGCAGCAATGTAAACACTGCCTTTTCTCTTAAAAGGCAGTGTTTACAGTGCGAACACTACAGGGACAGACTGTAGACACCAGAGCCAATGCATTAAGCTGTAGTGGTGCTGGTGACTATAGTGTCCCTTTAAGTAACTCTATTAAAAAGGCTCAAAAGAAGAAAGTCAGAATAGCAAATTGCTTTGTGAATTGCTTGCTTCATTGCAAGCCTTCACGATTCTCATCAGCTGTCATTCAATGTAATCTGAGAGATTATACAGATGTAATCTTCATCTTCTCGCACGATGCCCAGTAGCTGCGAAATCCAGCCACCTCATGTGTAAACACTGATTGAAAACACTCCTTCCCTTTTCCACTTTTATATATATATATATATATATATATATAATTTTATTTTTTTATATCATTGATGCAAAACAAAATTATGACATGATAGCATCCCATCCCTGTATTTACATACTCATATACACCATATACCAAGATGGGTTTTTTTTCCCTTCATTTTTTTTTTTCCAATTATGTTACATATGACATCCCTGACTGATTTCCAAGATATAACGCATGGTAATGAGCTGCCATTTGTGATGTAATGGAGTGTACTGCCAGTAAAATAATTGTAGAGGAACCCCCAGACGTGGACATGAAATAAGATCTCTTAACAGTTAAAATGACAGCAATTCAGCAAACTGCCTAAAACCGTATATATGTCAGTTTGAAAATCTAAATCTGAAAAAAAAGTAAAAATTTGCATAAAAATTTATTTTTGAATCTGGAACGTTTTAGCTTTTTTTTCTGTTCTTTAATGGTAGGTTGCTAGAAAATGCAAGACATCATAAAGAGAATATGTTATTTTCTTAAATTTCAGAGCATACCTTTAGGATAAATCTGCATGGTTTATTCATCTAATAAGAAACTATTTTAAACAACTCCAACTAATGATCCTATCCTAAAAACTGCCCACACAAAAATGAACCCACAAAAATAGGACAAAGATATGAAAAGTGACCCCATTTAATATTTTCATTTTTTAGCACCACTGCATTCTATGAAGTGAAACACCTCTGCCTCTAAAGCAGGGGTGCCCAAAAGGAAGATCCCCAGATGTTGTAGAACTACAACTCCCATGATGCTTTTAATACCTCTAGAATA
This sequence comes from Pelobates cultripes, assembly GCA_933207985.1. Taxonomy (NCBI): domain Eukaryota; kingdom Metazoa; phylum Chordata; class Amphibia; order Anura; family Pelobatidae; genus Pelobates; species Pelobates cultripes. The sequence goes on from OW240913.1 coordinate 266,369,763, forward strand.
GCAAAGCAGCATGGAAGCTGTAGTGCTAAAACATCAGAAGATCTACCTTTTGGGCACTTCTGCTCTAAAGTGTGACACTTTAAGAGGGACCCAAACATTTTTTGAATGTTTTCTCTGTATAAGTGTATCACAGAGCTCCATAGCAATCAGATGCACAGTATTGGTAAATGAGTAAATCACAGGGCTCCAAAGCAATAAATCTCACATTAATGTGTGATATGTATCACAGAGCTCCATACCAAAACAACACATAGAAATGTAATGTGTGTATCACAAAGCTCCATAGTAATCAAACTCACAGTTATATAAGGCATATGAGTATGTCACAGTGCTCCATAAATAAATCTCATAGTCATATGTGGTGTATGAGTATATCACAGAGTTCCATTGCAATAGAACTCACAAAACTGCACTTAAAGTCACAGTAATGTTAAATGACAATAAACATGTCTTAAATTAGTTTGCTTAAACATGTCTATATGTTGTAAATGGCTTGTTCAATTTCCTAAATCGCATCACTATCACCAAGTCATTACACCACCTAAAATTCCTTCAACAGCCCAGACCCCATGTACCTTTTCCAGTCACACAATTAAAAGTTTGTAATTCTATTACTATTTCAATTGTTGAATTTATGTTTAACCTCATTTAACCTGTCCTTTGCGGGTGCCGCTGTCCTCTTCTGGCCGGCCCTCCTCTTCTTCTACTTCGCATGTGCGAGAGTACATCATTGAGGTCTATGCAGGATTCTGCTGTCTTGCAGGTTTCTGCTGGTGGGATCTTTCATAGACAGAGCCGTCAATCACTGGCAGTAGCAGCGTCCAGTGTAAAAAAGTGTAGGAAAAATGCGGAGACAAAGTAGTTCCTACTTTGTCTCAGTATATCTTTTGACTGGATTGGAATTTCACTGAAATTCCAACACAGTCAATATGAGTATTTCATATAGATTTTGTCATCATCATTTTATATTATATCATTTTGCAGGGGGAGCAATGTCAGTGCTGCTTTAAAGTGAGAATACAAAGTGAATTAAAAATAAAATTAAACAATGCATGTTGGCAAGGAAGGGCCAGAAAAATAACATAACTGTAACCTAAATTTCAAATCGCTCCTATTGTGTATGGGCGCCTGGAGTGCCCTTTTAATCAGAGTAACCAAAATGCTTTAGATGTTGGTGGAGGTTTCTTCTTAATGTACTAAATTTACTGAATTAAAATGCTGATGAATCTTACCCATTATATGTAATAACTACAAGCACCTGGTGCCAAAGCAATTAATTAATTTTTAATTTAATGACTTTTTTATTATGCCGCTGACCTAGAGTACTACTATTTATTTTATTGGTATACTAATTAAGGCAAAAAATTACGCTTTCTGTGGGTGCACTCAAAGCACAACGTGCAAGTACACAGCATTAATTCAAATGAGAGAAATATATTAAAAAAAAACCTTGATGATCAATAGGATAGCATTGGGAGGCTATTGTGCATGGGCAGCAAAACGCTGCGCCAATTAGCATCTTCTCATAGAGATGCATTGAATCAGTGCATCGCTATAGGGAATGTTCAGTGCCTCCGTGCAGAATGTGGTGACACTGAATGTAGGGGCTGCACACTCTGCAGCACTGGACTTGGAAGCACCTTTAGTGACCGTCTGAGTGACTGCCACTAGAGGTGTAACAAGCCATCAATGATAACACTGCCTTTCCCTTGAAAGGGCAGTGTTTACATTAAAAAGCCTGCATTAAGCTGTAGTGGTCCTGGTGACTACAGTGTATCTTTAAATGTAGAAATCCACACATCTTTGTCTTGCAGCTTGGTGCATCCATATTGGCTCCTACCATTGTTATAAGCTTGTCCTCTGCACCTGGCAGTCAGCATAGAGAAAGTATATAGTGGAGACATTGTACAATGTGCCCTGGTCATGTCTGGCTGGAATTGACCTGGATTGGGATTACTAAATAATTTAAAAGAAATACATATATCCCCTATTTTACCTTTAGTGTGATGATTATATCAGCAGTTGGTTCTTCCTAGCAGTACAAGTAATAGTATGGAGTTAGTACACAAGGGGCTGCACAGCATATAATCAATACCTTGCTATGTTTCATAGCTTTTGATGAGAGAGTTTATGCTGTGACATGCACATGTTCATCCATAGCTATGTCTATCCATTAAAATATATTTATAAAGATGTCTTGCAAGTTTTTTCCCCTGTCTGGAACCCCTCTGCTTTAATCCAAAACAGACTGGAGAATCCATTCCGAGATAGATACCATTCATGCTGTGAAAGAACCTTTTCGCACATGTAATTAATGGAAGAGAAAAGTGTGGTTTTGTATGTGTAATCAATAGGTGATTGGGTGCACTGTATAGTTTTTATTTGAAAGAAATTCCTGAATTTACTGTCACAGGTGTAATCCAGAAATCATGTTGGCGTTGTGCACCTCTGGTTGATTGATGCTCTGTAAAATTCTATTTTATTTGATACTGCTTGCTATTTTCAACCCTCCAGTATACCTGCACTCTAAAAGTAATGTTTGCAGTTCATGTTAGTTGGAATTTAAAGTAGACCTGTAGGGGTCCTGCTTTTTTCTACTTTTTACAGATTATAAAACCTGTATACAGATTGTCTTATACATAAATCTGAAAGCATGTGGGATGTTATATACATAAGTCTGAAATTATTTTCATTTTTAATCCAGTAACCTTCAATATATGATACGCAAATTAACCTGCCGCATTCAGATCTATGCCAAGTGGACCGGCAGTTGTAAAGTATGAGATTGATTTGCATACAAATCCTCCTCTGTTGTGTACTAACTGTAAAAAAAAAAAAAAAAAAAAATTCATTATCATATTAAAGGAACAGTTTAGTGTTAAGAATAGAAAGGTAAGATCATGTTCCTAACACTATTGTGCCCCTCTGCCCCCACTGTGGAATTCAAAAGGTTAAAAACACTTTAAACTCTTACATGATTCTGATGCCGAGGTCTCTCAGCACTTGCTGCATCTCCACCTCCTCCAACCTCATTGCGAGGGGGAATCGAATGTGCATGTGCCTTCCACAATCAATGTTTTCCTATGGGGTTTTACAAGACGCTGGAAGTCCTCATGCAAAGCATTAGGATGTCCAGTATCTTTTCACAGAGTTAAACTCTGTGAAACTGCAGGAAGCACCTCTAGTGGCTGTCTGGTAGAACGCCACTACAGGCAGTATTAACCATGCAGTGTAAACATTGCAGTTTCCATGAAACTGCAGTGTTTTCAGCTGTAGGGTTAGGAAGACAGGGACACTGTACCCAGAACACTTAAATGAGATGAAAAGGTCAGGGTGACTACAGTGTTCCCTTAACAGTTAACAAAATGCTGGAAACATGCCACAAAAAGATAAATCTACTCTCCTCTTTCTCCTCGCTTTTTTCTTATGTTCATTTTAACCCCTCAGCAATACAACCTCATTTTACTTCTATGGAAATTATCGATATTGCCATTTGTAATATGTAATTATTCAACCATAATTTCAATCTGCCTCATTTATTGTATCCACAAATATTATACATTGTTTTTCACAGTGAAGGAACCACAGTGAATTTCACATTTAAAGCGGCTCTGGCACTCCCCCCCAATTAATATTTTATAAAGATAAAACCATTATCTACTTTGCCTTATGTATATTTGCTATGCCTGACAAAACCTAACAAAAGTTAGCACCCATCACACACTGCAGACATAAACATATGTGGGCATTATACAATTCTATATAACAATGGTTTAATTATGTGTGGCTAGCTGCACCTCCTTTGTTGAATTAATTTTCCAAATTGCATGCTCAAAAAAAGGATAAAAAATTCACAGCGATTGTAGTGTAGCACTAGGCTGTGAGCTAGGAAGTGCAATAGCAGCATTATACATCTGAAAGCATAAGTTGAGCTATGAGCTGCTGTTTCTGCCAAACTCAGTCTTCTGTCCATTCATGACCATTTCATTGCAGGAAGTGTCAGTCTTGTACATTTTAGTATCCACTGTGCTTGCTGCTAGAAACTGGCAACTTCCTTTGTGATTTTATCATTCAGTCTGACAGCACAGATTCAGTGATCACTGCGGCAGAAAAGCCATGGAAGTGAAAATCAAACTGAATGGTACTGGGAAACAGTCCCAGCATGGTTTGGCATCATCTCAAAGACATGTCCATAGCTGTAAAAAGACAGGTGGCTTATTTTGTTTCAGATGTAGCAACCTGGTCTACAATGTTTATTTAACAGGCAGTGATACCTAAGCAGCGTTACAGCGATACCTCTTAGGGACTTTTTTTGATGCAGCCAAAAAGACTTCTTTAAAATACGTCCTGAAAAACACAACAGGGGTGTCCTTCAACACACTTTAGAAGATATGTGAGACCTGCTTAGATTCTGAAGCAAGTCGAACATATTCCTACAGTTATTTGGTATGATCATTATTTATCAAAACAAATGTATCTGCATGTTTATAGAGTCCTCAAGAAATAGGACTTTTTTTTTAAAACTCTTGTATTTTATTTGTTTTTGCATAACAAAATGCATGAATAACAAAATGCTGACATTTTGATGTAGGTACAGAATCTTTTGTTCATAAAAGCATATACACATAACATGTACAAGTTATACATAATTTCTCATAGCATTGGACATTGTCAAAATGCCGTCTATGTTATCGTTTAGACATCGTTTTGTAATGGATGGCAAGCTCTTTTTTTAAGATGAAAAATTCAAGTTTGTCGGTTTGTTACCAACCCTACAATGGCCTAATAAAAGTCCCAGTTAAAATGGAGCCTTCACTTCTCTGGAACTTAAACCACCAAAAAAACATTGAAAATGATCTATAATTTGTGTTAGTCATATTTTCATGTGATGCTTTATTATTTCTATTTTTTTTTTTTTTTTTTCATCTTGGCAGGAACAGTAAGACAAACGTTTTAGCATGCCGGCTTGTCCAAAAGCCTACTGTACGAATCAAACATATCTACTTTGTTATACATTAAATTATTCCATTACGTGATAGATATTCTTTCTTAGCTCAAATCTAGTGTCCACCAAGGATTATTTTATATTTTTTAAGAGAAATTAACTAAAAATGACAAAAAAAACGAATACCCATTGCGTACTTCTTACATTGTACCATTTGTTTTGCCTCACATTCTATAGCTACTGTGTTTATACAGCCTTCTAGTTCGGCCCTTTGTACCCGACGTACACATGGTCCCATGTAAAGCATGGGATACTAGTGAAGGAAGATGATAAAAGGAAAGAAAGGAAAAGATAGACATTTAGAAAGAGATGAGGGGGCGTGGGCACGCGCGGCGGAGGATGGGCCCCCTTCACTTGTATCTGTAATCCTGTTGCCACTGTCTAGGGCGACTATCCGTCATGCCTCCTCCGGCCTCCCGGCCCCTTGCAGGTCTCCTCTTGTTCTCTTCCCTATCCCAGTGGCCTGTTATCCCAGGGTTCCCATATTCTTTGGAACGCTACTGTGGTACCTTTTACCCTAGCAGTTAGATCATCCATCAGTTTGTTATCCTTGATCCTGGGAATTACTCCCGCGAAGTTCGGGGCCTCCGGCGACAGCCACGTTGTAGCTATCGCTCTGCACGTGCTTAAAGTGATCTTATGCAGTAGTTTCTGCTCCATCCTGGTCCACCCCTCTAGTGACCTATTCAGCAATTATACACAGGGGTCTAGTGCTGGTGATCTATTAAAGATCTGTTGCACTAAGTTCTCGACCGATTTCCAGAATCTATTTATAATTGGGCATTCCCACCACATGTGTATATATGTTCCTCTATTTCTGCAGCCCCTCCAACAGTCATCTGTGCTTATTTTGTGCATTCTAAAGAGCTTCACTGGTGTGGTGTACCACCGGAACATAGTTTTCCATGACTGCTCCTGAAGTGTCACGCACATTGATGTATTTTTGTTTGCTTCCCAAATTTCCTGCCATTCAATACCCTCTAGAACCTCGCCCAGGTCCCGTTCCCACTGGTCGGTGTAAGACAATCTACCCCACTCTGTGTTTTCGGAGCTAACGTGGCCGTACAGCAGCGTTATTAATCCTTTAGGCGCCATCCTTGTTACGCACAACCTTTCATAAAAGGTCATTGACCTGCAGGCCGCTGCTTTAATGTGAGGTCGGCTGGAGAAATCCCTAAATTGCACGTATCTGAAGAAGTCTGAAGGTGTTAGATGATAGTGTTGCTTAAGATCGTCAAACTGTACTATTTCTCCCCCCTGAAACATGTGGTTTATCCTTTAGAGGCCTATCCTTTCTAGATTGCGGAACCCCCTCGCTGCCATACCCGGAGGGAAGGCTCTGTTACGGAACAGTGGCATTAATAGGGACAGTGAAGAGGCCAGGCCATATTTAATGTTTGTCGCATCTTATATACGTAGTGTGTTCAGTATTGCTGGGCATGTCACCCTGATCAATGGTCTGTGTTCCCACAGTACCCACATCGCGAACTGGGGGAGGTCTGATCCCACCATGAGAGCCTCAATGGCAACCCATTTCCATTCATCCAGGGGAGAGTGTCACATAACCACCTGTGTCAGTTGAGCTGCGAGGTAATAAAAAAAAAGATTCGGCAGGCCCAGCCCACCTCAGTCCTTCCTCTTGTACAGTACCTGTCTGGAGATCCTATGTCTTTTGTTCTGCCATATAAAGTTCCCTATTGCTCGTTGTAGGGGTACCAGTTGTGTTTTTGTAATGCGTATGGGTAACGTCTGGAATAATATGAGGATGCATGGGAGAATATTCATCTTGACGGAATGGATCCGTCCTATCCAAGAGATGGGTTTGTCCGTCCATTTTTCTAAGTCCCTTATAAGAATTCGGAACATCGGTATGTAGTTTGCCGCATGTAGCTTGCTTGGGTCCGCTGTGTATTCCCAGGTATTTTAGGGAGTCTGTTTCCATTGCTTTATTATTTCTTTAACACATTTAATAAATATTCAGTAATTGATACCAAAGCACAATTCAATCCCGAGGAGAAGCAGAAACATAGTTTATGTTAAGTCTTCCTTTTTTAGATATATATATACCCTAGGGAAAAGGGTACAACTTATAACAATGATTTGACGGGGAGTCAAAAGTGAGACACTTAGTTCTAGGATAGAGTTCAAAACAGCCGTGTAAATTTCTACAATTAATTTTATTTCTCAGACCTTATAAAACACATATTTGTTAAATATACAGGATTAGTACTATTATAAATTCTGGGAAGCAATGCGTTCTCCCTTAATTGAGTAACACTCTCCATTGGAACTCAACGTGCATTTGGGTTTTTGGCTTGGTGAACTCATCTAACAGATCTTTATCGCCATATTCGGAAATCAGTTTATTTACATTGGGTATTTACGTTCTTTGGAATCATGAGCAGAAAATATAAAATGTTGAACTTGACCATTTTTTCAAACCATACGACTTTTATGAAAAAAACTACTTTGTACCCAATTCTGTGTCCACACTTGGGATAAATTATAGCATATATATATATATATATACATATATATATATATATATACATACACACAGTGGCTCTGCTGGACTTACTGCCTAAAAATCAGATAGAATTATTTTTTTAGTTTACCGGTACTTTAAATGGTTTCCTTAATGCCATTTTACTTAGAATTGATGCCAAACAATCTGTTTCAGAACATACCCAAAGACCAGCATGTTCTTTTTCTTTTCATCAACAAAACCTTGCAGCTTCTATATGTAGCTTTTCTGCCTTGTGGTTTAATTCACTTAAATGTACCTTATTTGTAGATACTAAATACACACATTTACTGCATCACAAAAAAAAAAAATATTCAATTTATTCTAATAAGCAATTATCAAAATGAAAAAACTATTAATTTTCTTTCAAATGTTATTTATTTTACCTCTGATCAGTAATTGAAATGTCTATATTTTTGGACACGGCGGCCATTTTCTCTTGTACTGAGTGATGTAATTGAAACCAAGAGGAAACACTTCTCAATTACTTTTGCAAAGGTAGCAGCCTAGCAATGTTGCTGTGGAAGGTCGATTTTTTTTTTTTTTTTGTACTATTTCTTCTTGACTTTTTTGAATTCAAGGAACAGAATGACTTGATGTATAATTATATGTTTTTATTGAATAATTCCTATTTAGTGCACGTTTTCAGGGTCCTTTACAGGTTGCCTAATTGGAATTTATAGAACATTGGTTATAATATATTATAGAACAAAAAGTTTACATAGAAGAAGAAGATAATGTTAATCATCACAATTGAGTTACAGTTGGTGGGTATATTGATCAGGGTGAAAGTGACACATGTATGGAACTTGGGGTATTGGGAAGAAGGATATGTTAGAAAGGGAGGAACTAATATGGGGATGAGCTATGGAATATATGGGGAGGATTTTATTAAAAAATAGAATCTTCAGCAGTTTTTGAAAGGAAGAGACAGAGCTGGGTTATTGGACCGTGAACTGGTTCCAGTAGTAGGAAGCTAGGATTATAAATAAATGTAATCATGAAGAAACACGTGAGTATGTGGTGGGGTAAAGCATATGGAGGAGAGGGTATGGATGGGATGGATAGGGGAATCGTTAGATATGAGACAGTAGAAATAGGGAGGAGCAAGACCTAAATAGCCAAACTGGAAAAATTATCCAAGTTAGCTATATTTTCCATTCAGTTGTTTTGTCCTTCTGTTGAAAAATCACATTGACTTATTTACATTCTAGTTGTACGTATTCACTGTATAGCTACACTATAGTGAATATTTCTTGCTGTATATTTTAGTTTCTATAGTTATTTTTTATAAAACAACATTGTGTAATATTATGTATGTATGTGATTTCTGTATACTCAGATTTTATTTTTTTATTTTTTTTACAATAACATAAATATGGCATAACGGTAGGTAATATCCTGGGTGATGTTCGCTTGTTGTTCCATCACTAGTGTCCAGATCAGGACATAAAGACACTTTTTTATTCTTTTATAGTCCTACAAGCAACATAAGTAATGCCAAAATATGGGCTGGATGTTACAAAATAAAATACATTAGTCTCTTCTAACTAAAACATCTGCACTCACATAGATTTCTATGGGGAAATACTATTTAATAAGCAAATCTTGTCGGAGAGACTCTAGCTCTATATATTTTACTCTGTAGATCTCTTTGAGGTTAGATAGATTGCAGATATTTAATTTCACACTTTGCAGAACTGAGTGTAGACAGTTTGGTGTGAGCATTGCTTACATTTATAGCATTGTTAGGAGTATGTGGAAACAGCTCCCCCTTTCTTACATGTGGGTGGCATGTGGGTGGTCTGTGGTGGAACATATTAACGGAAAAGGTTCGCCTCCCCTTCTATGAAGCAGGTTGAATTTCACAAATCTCTCTGCAAATCTGCTGAGCTGCAATGCTTCAGCTTCCAGTTAATGGAAAATATACATCCACGCATAGCCTTTCCCTTCTGAATAATTTAGTTTCTCTAGATAATGCTTAAAATGTCTGATCCATGCAATGTATGACATTGGAAATAAAAATAAATAAGCAATATCTATTGTTTTAACCAGAAGCACTTAACGTTAAAAAAGGCAATTACAATGAACTAATGTATGTGGGCATATTTTTGTTACAACATGGATGACAAAATAGGTCCTTGGGAAACATATTCCTGTCAGACTCATACAATTTCTTTAATATCATTTGACAGCTAGAAATGTGCATTATTGACCAAGGTGAATATTACTCTGAAAAGTCAATGATAAAGATTTACCAAAGAGTTGTGGTCAGAAAAGTGTTGTACTTGTAAAAATGTATCACCAATGGAAAGTGTCCCCCTGGACAGAATAGGGAAGGGGGAGCATGACTGCTGCCCAGGATAGTGGGATGGCACAATGGTAGCAACAATGTTGCAAAGATGGAAGGATTTATAAAGGGGTAGCAGGGGAGGAGACTTACCAGTCAGAAGGAGATTGTCATTACCCTGGTTGAATTTCTTTCAATGTCTGTATATCTTCTGACATTTCTTTTCTGTGATTACCTGGGCCTGCAAAAAATAAACGGCAATCTCCTGTTAATTCTCTGATAGAGGACTAGGCTTCAATATGGCCACCCCATCTCTGGAAGAATTGGTGAAACTGTTGGCTGCTTACCAGGAGTCCCATGGATCTTTGGACCAGGTGCTGTCTCAAGTTCAGCAGGCTGCAGGAGGACGACCAGATCGGCGTGAGGGTGATGATTCATCGCTCAGCGGGCGGAGGGCCAGGAGGTCAAGGCCTCCGTCGCGTTTATCCCCGAGTCCAGTGAGGAGGAGCGGAGGTCGGAGTGTTCCACGCTGTGAGGGAGGCAGCGGTGAGGCCGGGCGCTTCCCAGCGCGAAGATTGGCCAGTCGGTGGCGGAGAAGGGCCGGACAGGTGGTTGTGGAGTCCGGGCCCCAAGATGGCGGCGATCAGGATGGCGGGAACCCGGCCGGAAGGTCGCGCAGCCCGCGCGCTTATCTTCCGGCGCGGGTGAGTGGGACGTCATCACGCACGCAAGCCGGCGTGCGTGCAACGTCGGACGTCATGACGCCGCGGCGCGCATGCGCGCGGCCGACCCGGGCTGGAGCCGGAAGTTCCTCTGCGGTGCAGGAGCACCGTGGCACAGTGCAGAAAGGACCGCAAACGTGCGCATCCGGCGCCTGCGGGTCCCAGCAGCGGGAAGCGGATGGCAGCAGCTCTCATTCCGGATCTGAGGATGGAGATGAAGATGCAGTGTTCCCCAGTGGGTCCGGTCTGCCTCTTGCAGCATCAGCACGTGAGTACTGCGCTAGCGCTTGGGATGCGCTGGCTGGGGATGATAGGGGGCAGAGTCCACAGGTGGTAGGGGAATTAGGTAAAAAGAGGGATTTAAGCAGAGTTGATTTACTTAGGCAAGGTGGAGGGGGGTTGGGTAGCACTGGGGATTTAGTTAGTTTATTGAGGTCTGTTTTGGAGCGGTTACCTAGCGATGTCCCCCCTTCTACGCGGATGGATATGCGGTCTGCGGCGCAGATTCCTGTCAGGGACAGGGTTACGGGCATTTTGCGTCCGCGGTTGCCGGGCTGTGAGTTGTCCCCATTGGGCTTGCATGTCGCAGCAGACGTCAGAGACAAAATAGTCCGAGGTGAGTACGTCGACTTCCTGGCGCTGGTTCCGCCGGACAGGGAGTCGGTGGATAGACCGCGGCGAGGGGAGATGGGTGACGGGGAAAAAGGTAAGCAGCTTCCTCGCACTTTTGGAAATTGGTTGCAGGGTTTTTCAATTTTTGCAAGCATCTTAACGGGTACTTTCCCGGATAAGGCTCCCTCCTTGTTCTGTTATTTGGATCTCATTTGGGGGGCGTACAAGGTTTATGGCGGGCAATGCTGGTTCCGATACGACCAGCAGTTTCGGCAGAAGATGGCGGTTGGCGAGGGCATGGATTTTGGTGTACAGGATGGCAGCTTATGGCTGCTGTTGATGACGCCTTGCCGGCCCTCCCCCTTTCCAGGGACAGCCGGCGCGCTGGCTAGTGCGCCGGCAGGGCAGCGCAGGGGAGTCTGTTGGCTCTTTAATGAGTCCCACTGTAAGTGGTACAACTCATGCAGGTTCCGGCATGAGTGTTCGCACTGTGGCGGAGCACATCCCGCCGTACGCTGTTTCAAGAAAGGAAAGGCGGGTGTGCGCCCCAAGGACGACGTTCCTAGACAGGAGGACGCCGGTGAGCGTCGAAAGGATGCGCCCGTGGCTAGACCGGTATCCTAAACGGCGTGAAGCCGGTGTTTTATTGGACGGGTTTTTATTTGGGTTTTGGATTCCGTTTGTTTTTTCTGAGGCGCAGTCGTTTGCGGTCAATTTACGTTCGGTTTTGGGTAGGGAGGATATTCTTGAAACAAAATTGTGCAAGGAAGTGTCCTTGGGCCGCATGGCGGGACCGTTTTCTGAGCCCCCATTTCCTAACCTGCGAGTGTCCCCCCTGGGCTTGGTCCCTAAGAAAGAGCCTGGGGTCTTCCGTCTCATTCACCACCTGTCCTACCCAGCAGGCGGGTCGGTGAATGATGATATTGATAAAGAAGTGTCCAGGTAGCATTATGCTTCCTTTGACAGGGCCCTGGAGTTAGTGAGAGGCGCAGGGTCGGGGGCATTGCTTGCTAAATCGGACATCGAATCGGCTTTTCGTTTGCTTCCGGTTCACCCGGACTGTTTCCATCTTCTGGGTTGTCAATTTAATGGTTTGTTTTATTATGATATGTGTTTGCCCATGGGGTGTGCCATATCATGCTCCTATTTCGAGATGTTTGCGACATTCTTGGAATGGGTCGTGTCTCAGGTGTCGGGTTTGTCCTCGTTGACCCACTACCTGGATGATTTTTTGTTTGTCGGGTCTGGTGATTGCAACGATTGTGCGGTTTTGTTGTCGGCATTTCGGCAGATTACCTCAGACTTTGGAGTCCCGGTGGCGATAGACAAGACGTTCGGACCGGTGGGTAAGTTGTCTTACTTGGGGATCGAGATTGACTCTTGTGAGATGGTCTTTCGATTACCAGAGGAAAAGCTGGGTCAGTTACTATGCCTTATTGACCGAGTCAGGGGCTCCAACAAGGTTCAGCTGCGGCTAATGCAATCGCTTTTGGGTCATCTGAACTTTGCTTGCCGTGTTTTGTCTATGGGCCGAGCGTTCTGTCGTCGCTTGTCCCTGGCTACGGTGGGGGTTAAACAGCCATTTCACTTTATCCGGATTACAAGGCGACTGCGGTCGGACTTACAAGTGTGGAGCGCCTTTTTAGGTACGTACAATGGTCATTCTTGTTGGATGCGCTCGCAGGTGTCGAACGGTGAATTGGACCTGTTTACTGACGCATCGGGGTCCATAGGGTTTGGAGCCTATTTTCGGGGACAGTGGTGTGCGGCGGAGTGGCCGTCCACCTGGCGAGGTTCGGAGCTGATGGGTAACCTGGCGTTTCTTGAATTGTTTCCCATTGTGGTTGCTGTAGAATTATGGGGTTCGGGCTTGGCGCACAGGAAGGTGATTGTTCACACGGACAACATGAGTGTGGTCCAGGTGATCAATCGTTCCACGTCTGGGTCCCCTCCGGTTTTGGCATTGCTCAGGCGGCTAGTGCTACTCTGTCTTCACTGTAATTTGTGGTTGGTAGCCAGGCATGTTCCTGGGGTGGACAATGTCATTGCTGACTCTCTTTCTCGGTTTCAGTGGAACCGTTTTCGGGAGGCGGCTCCGGAGGCGGCGCCAACGGGAACCCCGTGTCCGCCTTACTTGTGGGACCTGGTTTTGGACATCTGAGGCGATTGATCCGAGGGTCCTTATCGGAGTCATCGTGGAAGGCATACTCCACGGTATGGGATTGCTGGTGGGCCATGGGTAGGAACGGGGATGTGGCGTCGGACTCCGGCAGATTGACCCTTACGCTGTCGTTCCTGGAGTCTTTGTGTGCCGGAGGTAGGTCGTCTGCAGCAGCTGAGCAATCGCTGGCTGCTCTCTCTTTTTTATTTCGTTTTTTAGGATGGTCGGATGTCACCAAGGCGTTCTGCGTTTCCCGTATTTTGAAAGGGTGGAAAAAGCGCTGCGTTCCTGATGCACGGCGACCGATCTCGGGGGACATGCTGTTCCAGCTGTTAGAAGTTCTTCCAGATGTGTGTAGCTCTGCGTATGAGGTACTTTTGTTTCGGGTGGCATTCTCCTTGTGCTTCTTTGGGGCGCTGCGTATCGGTGAGCTGGTTGCCCCCAGGGTGAGTTCAGTGTCCCCCCTTAGGCTTTCCGACGTATCAGTGACACCAGAGTGCGTTACGCTGTTGATTCGTCGGTCCAAGACGGATCAAGCGGGTACGGGAGCGAGAGTCCGTATAGGGCTCACTGGGGGTGTATTTTGTCCGGGGTTCTTGTTGCGGGCATACTTGGGTGCCAGGGGCGGCGCTGAAGGCTCGCTGCTGGTCCATTCTAATGGGGCCTCCCTGAGCCGTTTTCAATTTGCGAGCCTCTTGCGGAGTTGTATTGTTAGATTGGGGGGGGACCCCAGGTTATACTCCACGCATTCATTTAGAATTGGAGCGGCAACACAGGCAAGCGAACTGGGTTTTCCGAAGGAGGCGCTTATGCGCCTGGGGCGCTGGGAGTCGGGGCGATTTCAGCTTTACGTGCGCCCTCATTTGCTGTGATGGTATGCCTCTGTAAACAGTTAAGTCTAACCGTTATTCCTTGTTTTGTAGGCCAAGTTCCTCGTTATGTCTGGATTCTGGGGCATTCTTATATTTACTGGGCAGCTAGGAGGGCGGAAGCAAGATCTCATGGCCGGAATTTGGGGTTCCCGTTTCAGGACGTTAGGGTACGTTGGCGGGGATTGAGGGGGTTACGTTGGGATCAAGTGTACGGCGAGTGCGAGCAGCTGAGTCGCTGCGTCACGGGCTCCGTGACGCTGATATTACACGCAGGCGGGAATGATGTTGGCCGACGGCGGTCGGTGGATCTCATTTGAGACATGCGTCATGATCTAGCGCACTGTTTTGCGCTTTTTCGTGACTTGACGTTGATTTGGTCAGAGATAGTGCCCCGTCCAGTGTGGCAAGTGGGTGGTTATGGGAAGGCGTTTGAACGTTGTAGGCGCAAGATTAATGTTGCTATTTCGCGCTTTGTGCGTAGTTTGGGCGGAATAGTGGTAAGGCACTTTGAGTTGGAGGGTAATAATTCAGATGTGATGCGTCCGGATGGGGTTCATTTGAATCCCATTGGGCTGGACATTTTTAATGTGGGGCTGCAGTCGGGCATTGAGATGGCGCTGTCTGCGGGGGGGCGCGAAGCCGGCGCAGGTCAGGCTGCGGCAGGTCGGCTTCGCGGTGGCGGTTTTCCCTGGACAGCGGAATCGAAAAGGAAAGGACTATGACGCAAGGTCACATTGGGGAGACGACAGTCGGCGCAAGGCTGATGGCTAGCGACGGCTGTGTTGGGCTCATGGACAACAAAGGAGGTGAACTGCCTGTTGGGTCCTCACCCAACAGCTGGCAGGAATTAACAATTAATTTTACTGTTTAATAAAGCTGTGGCCGTTGCCCTTATCCACTAAAAGGTGTCCAGTGTATTATTTGGGGGCAACGGTGGGGATGGAATATGGGTCAGCAGTCAAGTGTCCCCCTGGACAGAATAGGGAAGGGGGAGCATGACTGCTGCCCAGGATAGTGGGATGGTACAATGGTAGCAACAATGTTGCAAAGATGGAAGGATTTATAAAGGGGTAGCAGGGGAGGAGACTTACCAGTCAGAAGGAGATTGTCATTACCCTGGTTGAATTGCCCACCCTCCCTCCCTGGTTTTGTTTGTTTGTGGTGTTGGTGGTTTTCGTGTTGTTTTTCTTATTGTCACAGCTGGCGGTTTTCCCTGGACAGCGGAATCGAAAAGGAAAGGACTATGACGCAAGGTCACATTGGGGAGACGACAGTCGGCGCAAGGCTGATGGCTAGCGACGGCTGTGCTGGGCTCATGGACAACAAAGGAGGTGAACTGCCTGTTGGGTCCTCACCCAACAGCTGGCAGGAATTAACAATTAATTTTACTGTTTAATAAAGCTGTGGCCGTTGCCCTTATCCACTAAAAGGTGTCCAGTGTATTATTTGGGGGCAACGGTGGGGATGGAATATGGGTCAGCAGTCATGCGTCTGATGATTCTGTTGGTTTCCATTGTGATTGCCCCACTTTTAAAACTTTGCACCACTTTGCAGTTCACAACACCTGATAATATGTTTAAAAAAGTGCAAAATAAATTACTAAAAATAAATTATGATAATGTGTGTTGTATGCCTTGCCACAGACATAGAGCCTTGTATTATTGGGATATGTTTATTAAACAATGGTTTGTGTTCAGAACTGCCTTGAAACAAATTAAGACCAAATAATTCAGACGAGGTAGAGATTTTTTTCCAACTCACCTGATTGGCAGAGCCGGTTATTGATCATTGTTTTTTAGATGGCAACAAAGTAGGGCTCCCTGGCCATAATGAAGCACTGCAAGCTATATGTTCCTAAGAACCCACATTTAAAATCAATGTGGTTACCTTTATATTCAGCTATATATGTGGCGCTCAGAAGCTAAGACATTCTGCCTACTCCATTCAAATCAACCTATTGAACCTTGTAGCCCCAAGAAGAAAGCGCAGCTTAGCAGAGGGGGGTCTTGACAGGGCTTGGAGGCGGGCTTAGGTGGAGCAGTGTTGGTGATTGACAGATCAGGATTCTGGGTAGGCTGATATAAATGTCAGCCATTTTATAACACCTCATTACTAATTGACTTACCAGGCTGAATTGGTCCCTCCCTCCCTTTAGTGTTGGGTTTTATTCTACCCGCTTGGTCACAGCGGTGGGCTAGTGGAAGGAAAGTTAAGGGGGTAACGGGCCTGCTAAAGGAAGTGTAGAGCAAGAGTAGTGAGTTGGCTGTTTCAATATGGACTGGTTACCTGTTGATAAGATGTTGGTGGTTTCAGAACCCAGGTGGTGTAGGGGTATCAAGGTATACCCCTGCCATGATCGTGTGGAAAATGTTGGATCTTGTTTTGTTATACTTATGGATTGTTATACAATGTTATGTTATATATGATGGGTCAATGCCTTGCGAATTGATATGTGGAAAAGTGATAATGTTGGATGGCTGAGGATGTGGGGGTGGGCAATGACTTTTATGTAATTTATATATTATCGTTATTATTATTATTATTATATATTATAAATATAAGCTGTGGACATATTGACCCATACCCTAAAGTGTCAGTGTTTCATTGGTGTGGGTTGGGAAAAAGGTAATGGTCAGCTCCTCCAGCCCATATGGCGACAATGCACCTGTCATGACCTGACATTGCTTTTGCAAATTTGTGTTGCTGCAGAAATCGCCTTAAATCACATGACATGTTCTGTTTGTATGTTTGGTATGGAATGTTTTAAGCACGTCAACTGCTTTGAGGGTTAGATGGGGTGTTTTATAAACACACAATCTGCAATTACACATTTTTCCTAAATGAGGGGTTCTAGAAACAGAAATGAAGGTTTCCCTCCTCACCAGCCTTTGTGCTACAAAAGTGGGTGTTAGTATTCACAGATCCCACTTCTATTGTTAGAAAATGTAGCCTTGACTCAGCTCACAACTTGATTTTATTTTTATGAATGAAAAAAGAAAACCCCAAATTACTGAATGTTCGTGTTATATATCATCTAGCATGACAAAGCACGATTTTAATTGAATAGAATGTTTGCCATCTGTCATCTTAAAAAGGTATAAAAGAAAAGATCAGCTCCAATTAGATACATAAATATAATCTACACATTAATGCAATCTATTAAAGGAACACTATAGTGTCAGGAATACAAATGTGTATTCCTAACACTATAGTTTTGAAAGCATAGTTTAGGTGGCCTGGCCTCCCTGTCAGAAGAGTAAAAGGTGGGTTTTTTTCACCCTATTTCTAGAGCTGCATCGGTCTCGTTGCGGCTGGATCTGTCCTGCTCCGCCTACTTGGTTGAGATCATCAAATTTGATGATCTCAGCCAATCCAATGTTTTCCTATAGGAAAGCATTTAGAGGTTTTTGCGCATGCGCTGCAAAACACTTCAATGTCTCCATACAACATGTGTGCACACTGTGAAGCACTGACACAGTTGTTCCTAGGCAGTCATGTAAACACTGCATTTTCTCTGAAAATTCAGTGTTTATATTAAAATGTCTACAGGGACAGGCAGCAGACAGATATCAGAACAACTACATCAATCTGTTGTTGTCCTGGTGACTATAGTGTTCCTTTAGTTTCCAAAAAATGAGCAGTGAGACTGCAAGGGCATGATTTATGCAGCAAAACCACTTCATAAAGTAAATATGTTTTGGTGCTCACAGTGTATCTTTAAGCAGATGTAAACATTTGATGCCCCAGCATGCTGTCCCTCATGCTGTCAGTATTTGAATCATCATTAGAATTGCTAGGCAAGGCCCTAGTGAGAGTTAGGCACTAGTCGGTTGCCTATTGGCCTACACTGCAACTGCCTCTGTTACTCATTACAAACCACAGAATGTGATAGTCTTAAAGATTATTTTCTGTTAAATAAGGAACAAAAGGAGACACATTTTCTGTGTCTGTCAAGTTAAAAAAGAATCCATGGTACTGGAAGGGTTAAATGCAAGCGTTGTGGATGAGAAATGCAGTACTGATGTAATTTTTTTAAAATCTCACATATTGTTATTGCTTAAAATCCTTGTGGGTAATGATGTTTTACCAAATCACTCACCCGTTAAATCATGTTTTCTTTCTTTGGTTATGTTTATGAACCATATTAAATAGGTCATTAGCCTCGTAGATATTTTGCAGAGGATTTTATGGTGATAATAATTCAGCATTCCTTTATGTGTTATTTCTGGAAATCACCTTTTTTTATATTTTTTGCTTGGAAAACATAGAACAAGACTTTACATTTTCTATGTATACAATGATAATTATTGTGTGCCTCCCCTCAAGGCAAGGTGGATCATATATTGTCATAAAAATGTCAATGTTTCATCAATAAATATGCATGATGCACTTAAAATCACAAATATTATATTACTGCAGTTTCTGATGGTACAGCTATTAGGCTGTGTTCATTGGTTCATTGCTACCCAATTACTTTATGGGATACAGGTTTAGTCATAAAAGAGGCTGAATTGGTAGCACAAAATATATCAATTTCTACTTGTTTCATTAAAGTACTGAGAGTGGCAATCTAGGTACATAATCACTTTTAATGGTACTATGAAACTATTCTGGAACATTTAACAAAAACACGAGTTTTCTTTCATACCCAACCTTTTCAGCAGCGCACTAGCCCACATTGTGAGGCAATAAATGGCTGAAATTCTAGGTTGGATCTCTAGCACTATGGATATACTAAACAAATATATCTCACAACGTAAACCTGCATCGTCACGTTTTGGATGACAGTGTCACTTTAATTCCTTTAGGTTTACCTAGTGAAATTAAAGGAACACTATAGCGTAACAAATACAAACATGTATTCTTAACGCTATAGTTTCCTATTGCATGTTTAACTTTTGTTTATATTAAAAACCTGAAATACGACCAACCCCTAGACATTCTTTGGGCACTGCCACCCACACCTCCTCCTGTGATGTCATCCAATGTTTTGCCAATCCAATTTCTCTCATAGAGGAGTGTTGACTCACACGCATCCAAAATCTTACGAGCTGCACTGGTCACATGACCAAGTATTACTTGGTTGTTCTTGCGGAAGAGTCTCCAGTGGCTGTCTGGAGTGGTGTGTTTAACCCTGTAATGAAAACATTGCAGTTCCTACATTAAAACTATAGGGTCACTACACCCAGGCCATTGCATTGAGTAGTGATCTGGGTACATTTAGCAGTCTTTTAAAGTAGTGCTCCTCAGCCCTCTCCTTAAAGCAACCTAACAGTCCAGTATTTAGGAATTACCCGGGTGTATTTTTTTTTTCTAAACACGTTAGACACACCCGGGTAATCCCTAAATCCTGGACTTTAAAGGACCACTCTAGGCACCCAGACCACTTCAGCTTAATGAAGTGGTCTGGGTGCCAGGTCCCTCTAGGATTAATGCTTTTTTTATAAACATAGCAGTTTCAGAGAAACTGCTATGTTTATAAATGGGTTAATCCAGCCTCTAAAGCCTCTAGTGGCTGTCTCATTGACAGCCGCTATAGGCGTTTGCGTGCTTCTCACTGTGAAAATCACAGTGAGAAGACGCCAGCGTCCATAGGAAAGCATTGTGAATGCTTTCCTATGAGACTTGCTGAATGCGCGCGCAGCTCCTGCCGCACATGCGCATTCAGCCGAAGGGGAGGAGAGGAGGCGGAGAGGAGGAGGAGAGCTCCCCGCCCAGCGCTGGAAAAAAGGTAAGTTTTAACCCTTTCCTCGCCATCCAGCCCGGCGGGAAGGGGTCCCTGAGGGTTGGGGCATCCTCAGGGCACTATAGTGCCAGGAAAACGAGTATGTTTTCCTGGCACTATAGTGGTCCTTTAAGGTGTGCCTTGAGGAAAGGGTTAGGGAGCACTGCTTTAATGTATCAAAACCCTCATCCTTTGCATTAATAAAATAAATAGAGTAAATTTCATTTAAATGGTTATCGTTCTGGGACTGGGGTGATCATCCTATTCTTTTCACGGTGTGTAATAAGAGTTTAAATGTTTATTAAGCATGTATTAGTTTTTTTAAGAAAACAAAAGATTTTTGACAGAATTCATTACTTGGGAATTTTTCAGTAATGTTTGACCTTGAATTCATGACCTTATTAATTATATCCATAAAGTCAATTTAAAAACGAAAACCTTTTTTTAATTGAAGACATTTGTTCAAGCCTGCCAAAATTTGATCTATTTGCTAATAGCCAAGTATGAATAATAATTTGAATAGAAAATTAGCTAGCTTCAGCTGTTATGAATACACCCTTATAGCACACTTGATGCTTATTCGATGTTACGTAAGGTAGGGATGAGGTACTGACTTTTATGGTGCAATCAGATAGGTGATATCAACCATAAATATAAATAATAATAATAAATAATAACCATAAATATTTTTATTTATTAAATCTCATTGCAGCTTTCAGAGAACAGCAGGCAAAGATAATAAAAATGAGCAAGAGTCCCCTGCTAACCTGTGATAGAATGATTGTGGCTTTGCTTATGGGGTAAAAAAAAAACATGCATTCACTTCTCCCCAAGTCTAAAATAGGTACTGGGAAGACAGCCAACATAGCATCATGGGATAGAGATGGAGCAATGAGATTTTTTAGAGTCCTCCTGCTTAATTGTATTATTACTGATACAATTTATTCCTCCCCTCCCTCCCCCCCTCCCCGGCACACATGGTGTGATGGCAAAAGGAAAATCACTGAGCATGGGTTTCCCTGGTAAATAAACTGTGTGAAATGCCCCCTTTTCTGTCTTGGTTCTGCAGGAATCATTATATTATTATTTTCAACTGTTTGCCAGGTTTTACTATAGTAAACTGTTCAGGTTTAACTCCTTAAAGACCAAGGTTTTTATTTTAGAGATGTAACGTGTTTGTGACCTATTCCTATTTGGCTTTTTTTGCCATGCATTCATTCTACTACAATTTCCAAATTTGTGTTTAAGTGCACCTATACATATTATATAGCATTTTTACAGAGAAATAGGATGTTTTTGATACCCTATGTTTTTACATAATGCTATATTAAATAGGAAGAAAATATTTTTAATTTAAAAAAAAAAAAAGTAAAATAACACAGTTTTACATGCAATAATTTGTGCACACCAAGTGCAAGTAAAGAAAACTAACTTGAAATAAATTCACTAATTAGTCCTAATTAGTGATGTCCCGAACGGTTCGCGAACTGTTCGCCATGAACGGTTCGCCACGGACTCATCATTGAGTAAACTTTGACCCTGTACCTCACAGTCAGCAGACACATTCCAGCTAATCAGCAGCAGACCCTCCCTCCTAGACCCTCCCACCTCCTGGACAGCTCACTAAGAATGCAGCTTCACAATGAATGTAAAATGGATGCTGCCAAGGGGGTGGGAGGGTCTGGGAGGGAGGGTCTGCTGCTGATTGGCTGGAATGTGTCTGCTGACTGTGAGGTACAGGGTCAAAGTTTACTCAATGATGAGTCCGTGGCGAACCGTTCGCAGAGAACCGTTCGGGACATCACTAGTCCTAATTAGACCTTGTTAAAATGCTTAATATGTCTAGAATTTCAATACATTTTTTTGAAGTTGTAAAACAAATACTGCAAGGGGTGAATTATGGTTTTCTAAGCTAAAAGTTAGCAAAATAGTAAAAAATATAAAACCAATAAAGTGCAAAAGTGTCGAGTTTTGTACTTTATTGGTTTCATGGTTTTTACTATTCATAAATGTGAGGCACATGTACGCATTAATATCTCTACATCTCGTGAGTGCAATTCTATCTAGCACTATATAAATACCTTTGTGGTGTATAGACAAGGAATAGTCAACCTGATGACTGGCTGACTTTACCTTGTAATAGTGGGTATTTTTTCTAGCTTGACTTAACTTTAGCCAAACTAATTAGATCAAACTATATGCAACAAGTAATTTAAATTATTTGATTTTAGAAATTAGATTGTATTTCTCCCTTTTTATTATTATTATTATTGCCATTTATATAGCACAGATTCCGTAGCGCTTTACAATATTTTGAGAGGGGGGGGGGGGTGTAACAATAAATAGGACAATTACAAGAAAACTTACAGGAACAATAGGTTGAAGAGGACCCTGCTCAAACGAGCTTACAGACTATAGGAGGTGGGGTATTTGAAACATTAGGACAATAAATATCAAGTAGGAGTGAAGCAGAGCTGGAGGAGAGAGCAAAGCACTGTCCCATAGGAGAGAGCAGGAGACAGGTATGTAAGGTAGAGATTACTCTGGGAGGCCATAAGCTTTCCTGAAGAGATGGGTTTTAAGGCCATTCTTAAATGATTGAAGACTAGGGGAGAGTCTGATGGCAGTAGGAAAGCTATTCCATAGGAGAGGAGCCGCCCGCGAGAGGTCCTGCAAGCGCGAGTTGGCCGTACGGGTGCGAGCAGCTTCAGGAGGTGGTCACGGACAGAGCGGAGGGTACGAGGAGGGGCAAATTTATGGATCAGTGAAGAGATATAAGTGGGGCTAGAATTGTTCAGTGCTTTAAATGTATGGGTTAGCACTTTGAATTGACTCCTATAGCATACAGGGAGCCAATGTAAGGACCGGCAGAGGGGTGAGGTGTGAGAGGACCGACTAGAGAGGAAAATCAGTCTAGCTGCAGCATTCATTACAGACTGTAGCGGGGCAATACGGCTTTTGGGGAGACCAATCAGGAGAGGGTTACAGTAATCCATGCAGGAAATTACTAGAGCATGGACAAGCTCCTTGGTAGCATCTTGCGTAAGAAAGGGGCGAATGCGGGCTATGTTTTTGAGTTGGAACCTACAGGACTTGGCAACAAACTGGATGTGAGACTCGAAGGTGAGACCAGAGTCAAGTATGACGCCAAGACAGCGCGCTTGCAGGGATGGACTTATGTGGATATCACTGACTTGAAGGGAGAGCGAGAGAGGAGGATCAGTATTAGGAGGAGGAAAGACAAGGAGTTCAGTTTTAGAGAGGTTAAGTTTCAGAAAGTGTGAAGACATCCAGTCAGAGATGGAAGAAAGGCAAGCAGTGACACGTTGCAGGACAGCAGGGGAGAGGTCCGGGGAGGAGAGGTATATCTGAGTGTCATCAGCGTACAGGTGGTAGTGGAATCCAAAAGAGGCAATCAGTTTACCAAGAGAGGCGGTATAAAGAGAAAATAGAAGGGGACCAAGGACAGACCCTTGGGGAACTCCAACTGAGACAGGACGAGTGGGGGAGGTATCCTTAGAAAAGGAGACACTGAATGAGCGTTGGGAAGAGATAGGAGGAAAACCAAGAGAGGACCGAGTCACAGAGACCGAGCGATTGAAGAGTTTGAAGGAGGAGAGCATGATCAACGGTGTCAAAGGCAGCAGAGAGGTCAAGGAGAATTAATATGGAGTAGTGACCTTTGGATTTAGCGGAGATTAGGTCATTAGTCACTTTGATAAGAGCAGTCTCAGTAGAGTGGAGAGGGCGGAAGCCAGACTGAAGAGGGTCAAGGAGAGAGTTGGAATTAAGGAAGCGGGACACACGGGTAAAGACAAGTCTTTCCAAAAGCTTTGATGAGAAAGGGAGCAGGGATATGGGACGATAGTTAGAAGGGGAGGATGGGTCAAGAGATGTTTTTTTCAGGATAGGTATTACAGTGGCATGTTTAAGGTCAGCAGGAACAGTGCCAGAAGAGAGAGAGCAGTTAAAGATGTGTGTTAGGGTAGGCACAAGACAAGGGGAGAGAGATCTGATGAGGTGAGATGGGACAGGATCGAGCGGGCAAGTGGTGGGGCGAGAGGAATGGAGAAGCGCAGCCACCTCTTGTTCAGTAGCCGGGTAGAAAGTCTGGAGGGTAGGGAAAGCAAGATTTACATGTGGTTGAGAAAGAGAACGGCAAGGAGGGGAGAATTGTTTCCTTAGCTGTTCAATCTTGTCGGTAAAGTAGCATGCAAAGCTATCAGCTGTTAAGGTGTTTTTGTGTCTTTCAGTTCCAATAGTTATGTGCATGTAGTATAGTACAGTCCATTTATATAAAAAAAAACCTAAGTATTGAATTGATAGAGGATGGTCTTTCTCTACTAATCAAATAAATTATAATAGCTCACCAGGGGACCTAGTCACATAATCTCCAGTTTTCGGTTTGTACTACTCAGATTTGTGGTATCCCAAGGAAAGAAGTGCATTGTATGTTCACTGTTCACAAATCATTTGTATGAGTTTTTCAAAATGGCTTCCATGTGAGCTTCCATTTTCTTTACTTGTAAGTTAGAGCTTAGCATTAGGTGTTCTTGAATTTCAACTGCAAATGAAGGCTCTGTATGTTTGTGTAAATGGTTTGAGTTTATCCTGTTCTTAATTTAGACTTGACCACAGATTCATTAGAAGAACTCTCTATTTTTGGCCAGCTAATGACCTCTAAATCTTTTCAGAGCTAGACCTCTGTATCCTTTAATTTTTTTTTTAATTGTGATCTCTTATTGTGTTTGGGGGTCTGAGAAAATATGCAAAGAAACTAGACTAGGTCAATCTCTTTTTGACAGCAATTGCTTAATGCAAGCTCAAAATGGTTTCCTGTGCATTATTAGGGCTTGTATCTTTCACACCTACAGATTTGTGAAGTAGGCTGTTATACTGTGAAGCTGCGGTAACCTATTGGTTTCACAGATTAAACAGTTTTCGCAAACAGGTTTTCCCCTCTCCGTAGACTAACTTTTGTAATGATGTGAGAAAAACAGGTATACGTATGATAGAACCATGATGGAACAAATGATTTCAGGTTGAGTACGCACACTATATACAAGTATCGAGTTCATTTGTGAAATTCCTCAGGCTTAGTTACCTTGGAAGCCTCCCATGGTTGCTAGTTTGTTTTAAATTAGTATTTTATAATTCTGCTCTGACTATCCGTGCCTCCATTATAATGTTTGAGAGTGTCAGTTTATCTGTGAAATTATTTTTATAGTACGAAATAGAACTTTGTGGGAATATCGAAACCTCATCTAGTGTGTTGTTGTTGTTAAAATATGTCTAATCTTTTATTATTTGTTTAGTATTACTAATGTTAAATGCATAATGTCTCATTGTCAGATAGAACTGGTAATGTGTGAATACGAAAGTCTTTATTACTGCAATACACAAGGTCAATGAGCTACATCCACTGGTATTACGAACTGCAGCTGGCTGATATTTGACATGATAGCAATGTTCCGGAATGCTGATGCATCCACCGCAAGGCTGCAGCGTGATGTATTTGGGGACCCAATGTATATTGTACAATAGATATATCTATCACCTTTATCTATTGAAAATCATAGTTCTTCTAAATGTTTGTCTCATTGATCTTTCTATAAAACAATAGTCCAATAGCGGTAAATGTATGACACCCCAGGTGTAAGAATTTCCTTTCCACTTATATATTTTCTGTTTTGTTATTTGAATCCTACTGGCTAAACAATCCTTGGAGCAAGAAGCTCTTACTGATAGGTAAATTATGTCATGTCTTCTTTTCTATTTTTGAAAGCATGGAAATGCGCACATTAGACCTCCCCAAAGGAAAGCATTGAATCAATGCTTTCCTATGGGGAAAAATCTGATGCTGAATGTCCTTATGCAGAGAGTGAGGACGTCCAGCGTCAGATACAAGATCAAAGGTCCGTTTCGATCCAGGAACCGCCTCTAAGAAATTGGAGTGAGCTGAAGTGGTCTGGGTGCCTATAGTGTCCCTTTAATGTCAGATTACCACATCTCTCTGTTTAGTAAACCATATGAACACTCAAAATTCGTCATCCAGAACATAAAGTCTTGGTAAAGTACGAATTTAAGGTCAATTCTAAATTAATTGCAATATCAAAGTAAATATTGCTACATTTTTATCATTTTCTAAGTCTGTTATGCTTCTACTTCTATTTTCATCCTAGATTTAAAACTTGTTTTTTGATTGTCACTTTAGTGAATAACTCTGTGAAATGAGTAAAGAAAAAGAGACCAAATATATTGTGTGATCGGAAAAGACATTTATCTTTTTAGGTGCTCATGAATATGAAATCCAGTGCTAATGATTATGTACGAACTCATTACAGTGTGTAAGCTTGTGATTTATTCATTCACAAAAGAATGGATTGTTATGAATTTAAGGTGAATTTAAAGTCATTTAAAATAGTTGAATTGGGAAAAGATGACATTAGCTGTGTATTCAGATTGGCTGTTTTGGACCTGAAATATAAAATTTACTTTGTATTGCTAAAATGTCAATTCATTGAAATTGTCATTAATCCATTATTTTATCACAAATTGTTAGCTGCAAAATGTGACTGATGATAAGCTTGCTAACATATACATAAATATCAACAGAGTTTTAAATACATATTATTGCACACATCTTCTGGATAAAGATTTGCTGTATTGAAATCAAGACTAAAATGTATATATTTAGATAGATAGATAAAAATATATATTTGTATTCCTAATGCTATTGTTTTTCTTTTATTTTCTGTTCATATTGCTAAAATCATGTATTTTTTTCTGAATTGTATTAACCATAATGGAAAATATTGAAAGGCATGGATAGATATATATAGCTGATCACAACTAGAATGCTTTATTTTCTATTGATTACGTCAGCAGTATTAAAATGTGCCCACAGTCCATCTGGACCTTTAAATCGTGCTGGCAGTCCTCTCTGGACAAATACATTTTTGCCATCTTCTTCTTGGATGCATCTTTTAATCTCATTCTGTAGCAGAAGGAAATACGTTGTATTTTGTATTTCACATGTAATGTTGGATTGAAATCATATTGATTTTCAGAGCGATACTGAATTGCATGTTAGTAAATGTCCACGTGTTTCTTTCTCATTACTGCTTGCCGATCTCCACAATGACTCTGTGCTAACAAGTGACTGCAGTAGAAAGTGAATTGTTTTATTCTCAAAGGCATTTGTGCTAATTTGAGCTGGATACAAAATGCATGTGGTGGCACATTGAACCTATCTCCTGCCCCATGCTGTATCTGATTTGCTTGATTTTATTTAAAATTTTCTTTCTTTTTTTCTTTCGTGGTTTATGTGTAATGAGTGTGATGTGTAATGAGTGTGTCTTTTTCATTTAACAAAAAGTGCAGGTTTTAGTAGAAATTTGCACCTTTAAAAACTAACATTGCTACATTTCATTGGCTATTAATCAGACAGCATGTCCTGTTGCGTCAGTGGAGCTAAACTCAAAGGGACACTCCACTGCCCAAATACAAAATAAATAAAAATCACTGTTTATTAGGCATACCCCAAATGAAAACTTGCATGTATTTAAGTATGCATTTTGTCATTAGAGTTATATCTAAAAACAGCTTGCAAAACCTGCAGTTCTCTTGTGTGTTGCCTTAACAAACCTCCTCTTCTAACCCAGCCCAGACTTCCTGTGGCTGTCCAATCACAGACTTCCGAATGTAGCTCAATGAGAAGTCTTTGCAAGGCAGGTGCTGTAAGCAATGACCTCCCTCTTGAGTTTAGCTCCGCTAGCTAACCAAACCGGGAATTAAAAGGGCCTGTTGTCTGCTTGAAAGCCAGGGGGTGTAACCAGTGTAATTTATAAAAGTATTTATTTCTATTGAAATCTATACTTTTTGCAAAATGAAAATAATAGGACACACTCTTCACACTTAAGACATGTCAGGAAGCTAAAGTGCTTTAGAGGTTTGGCATACCCTTTCAAGCTAAACTCAAGAGGCAGGAATTTCTCATAGTACCTGCTTTGCAAAGACTTCTCATTGAGCAGCATTGGGGATCTGTGACTGGTCTGGGCTGGCTTAGAAAGGGAGGGCTTGCAAAGGCTGCAGACAAAAGATCTGCCGGTTTAGCAAGCTGTTTTAGATACAGTGAGAGAAGAAAGTATTGTATCCCCTGTTGATTTTGAACGTTTGCCCAATGACAAAGAAATGATCAGTCTATAATTTTAATGGTAGGTGTATTTTAACAGTGAGAGACAGAATAACAGAAAATTCCAGAAAAACGCATGTCAAAAAAGTTATAAAATGATTTGCATGTCAATGAGTGAAATAAGTATTTGACCCCTTCAACTTAGTACTTGGTGGCAAAACCTTTGTTGGCAATCAAGGAGGTCAGACGTTTCTTGCAGTTGGCCACCAGGTTTGCACACATCTCAGGAGGGATTTTGTCCCACTCCTCTTTCATATCCTCTCCAAGTCATTTAGGTTTCGTGGCAACTCAAACCTTCAGCTCCCTCCACAGATTTTCTATGGGATTAAGGTCTGGAGACCAGCTAGGCCACTCCAGGACCTTAATGTGCTTCTTCTTGAACTTCTCCTTTGTTGCCTTGGCTGTGTGTTTTGGGTGATTGTCATGCTGGAATACCCATACATGACCCATTTTCAATGCCCTGGCTGAGGTAAGGAGGTTCTCACCCAAGATTTGACAGTACATGGCCCTGTCCATCATCCCTTTGATGCGGTGCAGTTGTCCTGTCCCCTTAGCAGAAAAACACCCCCAAAACATAATGTTTCCACCTCCATGATTGACGGTGGGGATGGTGTTCTTGGGGATGGTATTTTTGGGGACATTGGCAGCATTCCTCCTCCTCTAAACACGGCGAGTTGATTTGATGCCAAAGAGCTTGATTTTGGTCTCATCTGAACACAACACTTTCACCCAGTTCTCCTCTGAATCATTCAGATGTTCATTGGCAAACTTCAGACGGGCCTGTACATGTGCTTTCTTGAGCAGGGGGACCTTGCGGGCACTGCAGGATTTCAGTCCTTCACGGTGTAATGTGTTACCAATTGTTTTCTTGGTGACTATGGTCCCAGCTGCCTATGGATAATTAACAAGATCCTCCCGTGTAGTTCTGGACTGATTCCTCACCAATCTCATGATCATTGAAACTCCACAAGGTGAGATCTTGCATGGAGCACCAGACCGAGGGAGACTGACAGTTATATTGTGTTTCTTCCATTTGCGAATAATCGCACCAACTGTTGTCACCTTCTTACCAAGCTGCTTGGCGATGGTCTTGTAGCCCATTCCAGCCTTGTGAAGGTCTACAATCTTGTCCCTGACATCCTTGGACAGCTCTTTGGTCTTGGTCATGGTGGAGAGTTTGGAATCTGATTGATTGCTTCTGTGGACAGGTGTCTTTTATACAGGTAACAAGCTAAGATTAGGAGTACAACCTTTAAGAGAGTGCTCTTAATCTCAGCTCGTTACCTGTATAAAAGACATATAGGAGGCAGAAATCTTGCTGACTGATAGGGGATCAAATACTTATTTCACTCACTGACATCCAAATCAATTCATAACTTTTTTGACATGGATTTTTCTGGATTTTCTTTTTGTTATTCTGTCTCTCACTATTAAAATGCACCTACCATTAAAATTATAGACTGATCATTTCTTTGTCAATGGACAAACATTCAAAATCAACAGGAGATCAATTTTTTTTTCCCTCTCTATACACCCCAATAAAAAAATGGAACAATTAATGCATGCATGTTTTCATTGGGGGGCATATCTACTAAATAGTGATTACCCTTTAATTATACTGTTCTTTCATGCATATTGAATAATTTATATTTGTATAACCATCTGCTAGTCACAAGGTTAAATGGTGAAAGCTATAGATGCCAAGTGAAAATCTAACGGATACTGAATGGGTGACAAAAAGCATGCAATTTGTTTTCAATCCAGAATGAAATATATTTAGAA
Source organism: Pelobates cultripes (assembly GCA_933207985.1). NCBI lineage: Eukaryota > Metazoa > Chordata > Amphibia > Anura > Pelobatidae > Pelobates > Pelobates cultripes. Next base: position 266,399,650 of record OW240913.1, read on the forward strand.
AGATACAATTCAATATAGAGTTCTTTACACTGGGTTTTCTTTCATTACTTTGGGAAAAGCACACATTGTTATAACCTCTGAATCTGGCAAAACACTTTGGAATATGATCCTTTTATTAAGTGTGTCATTTAGAATATGTTGAATAAGAGTATCAAAGAAAAAATAAGTATGGATTCCCAACGGGTAACTGTCTGCGATTACCAAAGACAAAAATCTTTATTAGAGTATAGAATTTGTAGAGAACATCAAATATGATCTGTGAATATATCTGTTCCATCCAAGAAAGCCTGTGTTAAGGTCCAGGTTTATGCAGGTATTATAAAAGACCATACACTCTTCAATGTATGACAAAAAAAGAGACTATGAGAACATTTATGAAATATGAAGCCTCCATATGATACAATTCAAGCCAGCTTGCTTTACACCATGAAGCAGCTTTCTGTTCAGGCTTTTAGAGCAGTATCTATCAAGTCAACGTTAAAGTCTCATTGGCTTAATTACAGATATTGAAAAAGTGCCATAGATTTATTTGTCCTATAAAATAATCTTGAAACAACTATTTGCATCTCTTAATGTAGATAAACAGAAACATAGAGAGAGAGAAACTTAGTAAAATGGTATGCAAAATGCAATGTCAAAAACTGCTAGGCAGCTGCCTAAAGGTGTTTTTGCTAATTAGGGTAGAAGTTAAGCGTAATAACAGAATTCACTATTGCCACCTATTGGAATTGCAAATTTAAGTGGTAGAGAGCTCATTCTCTATTAAGCAATTCTTTGAGAATAACATTATAGCTCTTTCATTGACTGCCATGGAACATGTAAGGAAATGTCATTGTGTTGTGAAATTCATTTTTATTTCATCTTTATATGTAAAGAAATAGGGCAAATGGTCCCCTTCTCAGTGGTCTTATGTGTCTATAATGAATGCGGTGGCAAGGCTCATCTTTCTGTCCGTCCACACTTCCCACGCCTCCCCCCTCTGTCAGCCCCTGCATAGGCTTCCTGTAGGCTTAATTTAATATTCTGGTGCTTGCTTACAAGTCTCTACATAATGCTGCTTCAACCTTCCTATCCTCCTTAAAACACAAGTATGGCCAGTCTAGGCCCATGCACTCTACAGAAGACCTACGTCTATCTTCTGTCTGTACTCCCACCTCTGATGCTCTCCTTCAAGACTTCACCAGGGCTGAACCGTTCCTATGGAACTCCCTTCTCCTTTAGACTTTCAGTCTCCATTTCTTCAAAAAATCATTGAATATTCACTTCTTCAGGAAACGTATCAATGAAACTGCTAACAGCTTTCCCTTCCCGCACCCTGATTCCTCTCCTGCAACTGTCAAAAATAACCCACAAAGCCCTCAGTGAATACTTTTCTATCAACCTACTTTTCTACCCCTACCTTTTCTGTTACTATACCCCACTCCCTATAGCATGTAAGCTCATTGAGCGGGGCTCCTCTGTTTATGTGCGTCCAACTTGTCTGGTTACAATTACGTGTCTGTTAGTTCACCCATTGTACAGCACTACGGAATTTGTTGGCGCTTTATAAATAATAAAATAATAAATAAATAAGCATAGCACTTTAGTTTTTTGAGCATAGATCTAGCTTGTTTTTTAATTGTTACCAATTTCAGCATTAAATTGGATCCTGACATTATAAGAAACATACTGTGAGGAATGTGGTACACTACTACTGATAGAGGTGCCTTCACTAATGTCCAAATTAATCAATACATTTTCAAAGACCCAGTCTTTAAATTATAGTGATAGTATTTTAATGGCAAGTGAATGTGCAAATATGAATCTTTTACTAAATCTCATTCCCATCAGTGGGTTTTCACGTGAACTAATTTAAAAAAGAAATAGGCCACAAAAAAATAAAACATTTAGCAGATCGGGATTTATATTCAAATTCTGCTATTTTACTCAAAATAAATGTTTGCATTTATAAGAAAACTTATTTCACAGTGGATCACATTGCTGATTTAATAATGTCAGATCATTTTATTTTGTCTGCCACTAAATAGTGAGTTATGATGATTTTATTTGTATACTTATATGTCTGATATCTGGCCCACTGGGTATATAGCGGTGTTGGAGATTTTTATTCCCAATACAACTTTTTTGGTCTTTATTTAAGAAATTTGTTTTTCAGTTTTCATCGCAATTTACTATTTATTAAAAAAATCTTTCCAGTTTTGCTGCCTGATTTGCACCTGTTTCGTTTAACAATCCTTTAATAATTCTTGTTAGTTGGAAGGTTGCAAGCTCATTGAATTTGCAAACCATTTTCCAATGAACAACAATGGCATTATTCATTTGATGGAAACATAAACTGTGACAGCTAATTTTAATTTCATTATCTCAGGGTTCATATATCTAATTAGCTAATAATAGTTTAGAGCCAAGGGGGGCTGCAACTGTCTTGAGAACTGGAGTGTGATGTGGTGGTGGGGGGGGTTTCTTCATATTTTTTCCCATTAGCAACCCATCATTGTGTGTGACATGTGGTCAGACTAGGCATGCATCTTGTTTAAAATAAATGAAATAAAGGTTTTGTTTAGTTTTGGTAAATATGCTTCAATTGCTTGGTTACCCGCAAAGACTGTAGGCTGTTTTACTGATGTTAAAAACACCAAAGTGAGACTTACTTAGCAAGGTGCAGCCTGGTGCACTCAGTCTTTTAACCCCTTAAGGACACATGACGGAAATATTCCGTCACGATTCCCTTTTATTCCATAAGTTGTGTCCTTAAGGGGTTAAAGAAACAATATAGCATTAAAAGAACACAAACATGTATTCCTATTGACTCGAGTAGTCATAACCACCACCGTGTGCCATAAAATTTATTTTTAAAAAAGGCCCCATGTTATACTCCCATTGTTCCAGCTCAGCGACTCCCTTGGCGCTGCTCACCTCTTCCTGTGATGTTTCCTATGATGTCATGAAAGAGATATGACCCCCTTCAGTGACAGTCCAATCCAATGTTCCTCACAGAGCACTGATTAGTGAGCTCTCTGCTCAGCTCCCTCGCGCTCCGCAGAGTGATGCCGGGAGCCGGAATATGACATCATATCCCGGCATCACTCTGCGGCGCGTGAGGGAGCTGAGCAGAGAGCTCACTAATCAGTGCTCCCTCTCCAGTGCCGCCTGCCCAGCAGCCACTGGACCCCAGGGAAAGAGAGAGCCCCCCCCCCAGCATTCCCAAAGGTAAGGAGGCTGGGGGGTTGAAAAAAAAAAGTGAGTGTGTTAATGTGAGTGTGTGTTAGTGTGTGTGTGTGTGTGTCTATTAGTGTTCGTCTGTTAGTGTGTATGTGTGTGTGTGTATGTGAGTGTGTGTCTGTTAGTGTGTGTGAGTGTGTGTCTGTTAGTGAGTGTGTGTATGTCTGTCAGGGAGTGTGTTACTATGTGTGTGTCTGTTAGTGAGAGTGTATGCGTGTCTGTTAGTGAATGTGTGTGTCTGCTAGTGACAGTATGTGTCTGTTAGTGACTGTGTATGTCTGTTAGCTGGTGTATGCGTGTCTGTCAGTGAATGTGTGTGTGTATTTAGAAGGCTGGGCAGGGGGGAATGGTGGGGTGGTGCAGGGGTGGCTGTGGAGGGGCGGGGGGGCGCCTGAGTTTTGTCATTCATAGGGCAACACAAAACCAGGATACACCACTGCTGTAATGTATTAAATGGGGGGGAGGGGGGAAGTAGTGTATTAGAGTGGTGGGAGTGGGGGCTGTGTATTAGATGGGGGAGGGAGGGGAGGCAGTGTATTAGATTGGTGGGAACATAGTAAGTAAGTTGAAGTGAAGCGTTTGAGTAAATTATATATATGTACTCAGGATTACATATTGTTTGCATGAGAATGATACTAGTAATTTTAGTTTGTGTTGGTCTAGGGTCATACTGTTTCTTTATTTTTCTATGTATTTATTTATTTATTTTGCGGCCCACATAAACTCAAACCTTGTTTATGTGGCCCGTGTTAGTCTTTGAGTTTGACATCCTTGCTGTAAAACATGGGTTATGTTCAGTACATGTTTATGTACAACTTTCCCAATTTTGAATACAATCCTCTCACAATCAATCGTGTATCAACTTCTGTGAGATAAATAACAAAGCAAACCGCTGTTGAACTTAGGAACAATGAAAAACAGTGTAACCAAGTATAAGGTAAAAAATCGGATACACTGGGTTTGATACATTAGGGATTTTACTCCTGAAGGCACTTGATATACATAGTTTTTATTTTCCAACTTGGCTGTTTTAGTCTGAATTTTGCAAAACATTTGTCAAAACCTCTCTATTGTTGAATACACCTATAAAACAGATAAATGCCACCTACTGTCTGTCTATACATGTATCCTATTACTTTTGACCTAACAGTGCATGCTATCCCTAACAGAGCCCACCCTTTTTTTTATCAAGCCGCTCATGACACTAATTAGACACTGACTCCTTGCAACTATAACTAGTACACTTAGCTATAGTGGTTATGGTGTTTTGTTTTGTAAGTGTCAATAGCAGCATAGGCAGGCTCATACTCCTTAACCTTGCATTTAGAACCTTTTCTTGGTTACGTAACAGCTGGAATTAAATGTCTTGTGATTGGGCTGAATACATAATGCTATTAGTACTCATTGCATTGTATTAGCATTTGCTCCGTGATACTCAGCCTCGTTTTATCTATTATTTTTATGTATATGATTTATTATTTAAATATGATCATTATATTCTGCAATCTTATTTCCGTTTTTTTTAATTTTAGCATTTTTTTTTTTTTTTACATAATAGGTTAATCCTTTGGAATATTCTCCTGATCGCTCACCTCAAATTGTAGTATGTTAAAATTTGGATATATCGTTTGAAACAAGGCTTGCTTTGCTTTGAATCTAGGAGCCAGCTAATAAAGGTAGGAGCGAGGTTTTTTTTTTTTTTTGTAAACTAACTAACAGCTTTGTTTTCAGCGACAAAAATACAATTCTTAATAGGACACTATAGTCACAGAACCACTACAGCTTAATGTTGTGGTTATGGTGTCTATAGCCTGTCTCTGCAGGCTTTTCAATGTAAACACTGTAAACACTGACTTTGCAGAGAAATGGCAGTGTTTACTTTGCTGCCTAGTAACACTTCTAGTGACAGTCACTCAGATGGCCACTAGAGATGCTTCCAGTTGCAGCACCTACAGTCAATGTCCCCACAATCTGCATGGAGGTGCTGAATGTTCCCCATAGAGATCCTGTTTTGCACAGCATGGCGTTTTGCATCAAGATTGATTATCTCAGCCATGGAGGCGGGTTTGGGCACCACTGCAGGGTGCATGAAAGAAAAGAGAACAAAGATTACAGCTGCCTTGCCACCTGCCTCCACGCTACCTGAACCAGTTACTTTTATTCTTCCTTAGCCGCCTATCTCGAAGGGAACTGACTCACAAATCCCAGGCACCAGGACAGAATTCCTAGTCACCATGGCGACCTGGCGCTTGAGATTTTTGTCGAACCCTGGTTTGAAATATATTAACATGTTAATGTTGACATCCCGTGTAATGGCTTTATGCTTAATAGTTAATAAGGGTTTGATGAATATTTGTGCAGTGAATGTTTGAAATATGTTTTTTTAAAGGAATGATGTATGGTTATTATTTTACTGTTGAGGAAATTTTGGGAATAATTATTTAATTTCTATACAATAATAGCTGATGTTTTAAACCAATATTATGTAGATTATTGTGATAAAGACATAAAACGCATATTTAATACATGTTAAAATAAATCAAATGACTATAGTGATTTCATTTTTCATTGTATCATGGATTCCATGTACCTATTTTCATCCCGAGATAAAGGCATAACAACTTCTTAAAAGTAAACTGTCACTTCTATGGAAACTGTTGTTATATAAGAAACAATAGCAGAATTCATGACAACCCATATTCTTGAGCTAGCTATTGGGTTGGGCAAAAATGTAATATGTGACATATTATGTAGAGTTTTTAAAGCACAATTCTGGTCAGTTTAGTTAAGAACATATTTCTGAATGGAAGACACTCACCACTTTGTTATGTACTAACAGTGTGATATGAACGAGTCTTCCTGCTTTTCATTTTGGCATGCAGTTTCTTAAAAGGGGAGCGGAAACAATAACCAACAACTGAGTGAGATGGCGTAAAGTGCCAAACGATGATTTATAGTTCCCTCTGTGTGTGAGCGCAATAAGTGAGTGTGAAATAGTTTCACTGTAGGCTAGAAGTTCTGATGTTGGATGTAAATCATGTTTTTTCCATGTTGTTACTGTATTTTGTTTTATTACCCGCATCATTGTTTAGAGAGTAGCAACTTATACCACAATGCTGTGCAATGGCTTAGCAAAATACATTAAAAGGTAAATGAATACATATTGAAAAGGGGATATTCACTTCTTATACCACTGAATATAACATGTTCTCTTTTATTAATAATAAAGCTATTGCGAACTACATCAAACTCCAGCTTAGACAAGGCAAAGCCAGGGCAAACTTGCAAAGTTCAGAATTCTGCTCCCTCCATCTTGCTACCCAAGTCCAAAGAGATTGATGTATGCCTTGCTGTCCCCTAATGCCCCTCCCACCAGGGCAAGCTTTCTTTCGATTTACGGTGTTGTAGAAGGCAAAATTTTAACTTATGGGAACAGGACAGTGAATGCTTCAAGTTCTGTCTGTATTGCCTTGTATGACCATGGCTGTGGAGTATGGGGTGTTATTACACTGGAATACCCCACAGTTGGCAGTCTTCCACAAGAACTGTGAAAATAAAAGTATACAGGCATTTCTCACTTTATGAACTCTCGCTTTATGAACTCCCGACTTTATGAACTTTTTTCTGGATGTGCCGCCATTTTGTTTCACCGCCATTTTGTGTCAGTGGTCCACGGATCAGGACCGAGAAGAGTGCTTTGGAGCACAAACAAGAAGAGAAGAAGAAGAATTTGTGGTCAGGACTAGACAGGAAGAGAGATGAGGATCAGGAACACAGTTCCTGAAGATAAAGGGAAGTCTAAAAAAACAGATTTAGATTGTACTGTATTCTCTTTGTGCTTTCATGGACATACATTACAGATCCTGTAAAATCATTGCCCTGTGTGCTATTGAGTGTAGATTTGACTTGATATGTCTGTGACATAACTGTCTGTGTGTATGTGTGTGTCTGACATTGCTGTCTGTGTGTGTGTGTCTGACATAACTGTCTGTGTGTATGTGTGTTTGCCATTGTGCCATGTTTTGGCAGGCAGCAATAGTAAGGAGCAGGAGGAGGACTGAAAAGCCTGAAAAGGGGAAGAAGGAAGAAAGTTTGAGAGCTGTAAAAATAAGAGGAGTAACAGAAAAGTTCTAAAAAAGAGATGCAAGCTTGAAAGTAAGAGAGGGGAAGGAGGAGAGTTTGAGAGATGTGTAAAAATAAAAGGAGTAAAAGAAAAGTGATAAAGGAGAGGGGGAAGCTGATAATGGAGAAAGTGAATAAGTAGGAAGGTTTAGGAGAGGTGCCCCCATTCAACAAGTGCAGCATGTCTCTTCATTGAATAGTATGAGGAGTGATGATAATTTAAAGAAGATTTCAATATGGTATGTATGCCTTTAAAATTCCTACAAGATACATGTATTTGTTATGCTTTCATGTTGTATTTGTACTTGATAATTTAGGTTTTCAATGGTAACATTTGTTGGTCAGGAATGGAACCCGTGTTTATTACATTGTGTCTATGGGAAATTAGTTCTCACTTTATGAACTCTCACTTTGTGAACAAGGCTTCGGAACCAATTCGTTCGTAAAGTCGATTTTTTTCTGTTAAAGGACCACTCTAGGCACCCAGACCACTTCAGCTTAATGAAGTGGTCTGGGTGCCAGGTCCCTCTAGGATTAACCCATTTTTTTTTATAAACATAGCAGTTTCAAAGAAACTGCTATGTTTATAAATGGGTTAATCCAGCCTATAAAGCCTCTATTGGCTGTCTCATTGACAGCCGCTAGAGGCGTTTGCGTGTTTCTCACTGTGAAAATCACAGTGAGAAGACGCCAGCGTCCATAGGAAAGCATTATAAATGCTTTCCTATGAGACCGGCTGAATGTGCGTGCAACTCCTGCCGCGCATGCGCATTCAGCCGAAGAGGAGGATCGGAGGCGGAGAGGAGGAGGAGAGCTCCCAGCCCGGCGCTGGAAAAAAGGTACGTTTAACACCTTTCCTCTCCCCAGAGCCCGACGAGTATGCTTTCCTGGCACTATAGTGGTCCTTTAATTTATGTTTTCGGATTGCTATTTAGATTATGATACATCCAACGTCACACATTGTGACAGAGGGATATTGAGTTTTAATGTTAGGTATAAAGTTACAGCAGGCTAGCATATTTGATTCAGCCCATGGATATAAACTTGCTTAAAACAAGCTGGGCCATGCAATACCCAATGGTATGGGAGTTGCCTGAATTTTCATAGTGTAGTTAATAGAATGTTACATTGTTAACTGGGAATTATACCGAAATAGCTCACAAACAATACGCCTAGTCTTCTTTCTAACTAAATCTCTAAAACAAAAATTTTTACTTTTTTTCATGAAAGAAACAAAGTCTGTCATGCGTATAAATTGCTTGAAATAGGAAATGCATGCTAATTAGTTTGAATGAGATTTGTTTAAATCTTTCTGTTTGTATAATTTATGCCAAAAGAGCAGAGATGGAAAAATAATTCTTCCAACTCAGCAGGGTGGGGCCCCATGCAAGGATATATCCTGGCACCTCCAAACATAAAGGTTTAGTCCAACCAAAAATCAGTGTTTTAAGAAAACGTTGGTTTGGTTAGAGTTACTTTTTCTATCCTGGTCCCCCTACCTTAGAAAAAAAAAAAAAAAAACAACAGAAATAAAAGAAAATAACTGTAACTCACCTTCTGTTCCAGTGCCAAGGCCAAGTTCTCCCTGCAGCCCAATCCTTTTCTGCTAACATCATTCTCCTTGATGGGGGTTGGGGGGAAGGGGCATTGCAATTGCTGTCAGATATGTACAGAATTCACCCTAGCCAATGCCAAGCTCTTGTTCTAGTCTTGCAAAAGACAGCCCGATGATGCTGCCAGAGGTGGAGTTACACTTGCTGGCTGAAAATGGTTAATCTCTATACATCCAGACACCAGGCACCATAACCATGTCAAATCAATGAAGTGATTATGGCATTTGGAGGAACCCTTTAAGGGACACAATAAACACCCTAGCCATCTTACTGAGGTAAGATTTTTAAAAAAAATCTGTGTGTCAGTCATCCAGGTGTAATACTCTCTTCTTGGATGGCAGTATGAGTTTTATGTTCCTGCTGACTGGCTCTCAGGCAGTCTAACTGGGAATTAATTATATATATATATATATATATATATATATATATATATAAATAAAAGTGAGTACACCCTTCACATTTTTGTAAATATTTTATTATACCTTTTCATGTGACAACGCTGAAGAAATGACTCTCTGCTACAATGTAATATAGTAAGTGTAAGGTAAAGGTGATGGACTGGCCAAGCATGTCACCAAACTTAAACCCTATTGAGCATCAGTGGGGCATGCTCAAATGGAAGGTGGGGGAGGAGCACAAGGTCTCTAACATCCACCAGCTCCGTGATGTCATCATGGAGTAGTGGAAGAGGACTCCATTGGCAACCTGTTAAGTTCTGGTGAACTGCTGGAAAATAATGGTGGCCACACAAAATATTGACACTTTGGGCCCAATTCGAACATTTCCACTTAGGGGTGTAATCACTTTTGTTGCCAATGGTTTAGACATTAACGGCTGTGTGTTGAGTTATTTTGAGGGGACAGCAAATTAACACTGTCATACAGGCTGGACACTTACTACTTTACATTGTAGCCGAGAGTCTTCAGTCAGTGTTGTCAAATGAAAAGATATAAAATATTTACAAAAATGTGAGGGATGTACTCACTTTTGTGAGATACTGCATATATTTATATAATATAATATTTGCAATAATGTGAGGGGTATACTCACTTTTGTACTGTATATACTATATATATATATTATATATAAATAATATATGTATTTTTTTTCTCAGCAAGTTAGAGGATAAATCTTGATTTGGGTTTCCTGTCCCACTACCAACACTTTACATGAACGCTCCCCCAACTTTATCTTACTGTACTGTAATATGTATCAACACTTTAAAATGCATTCCAATATGTTTATTCTATCAATATATAAGTACTATGTGTAGACTTATGCTTCCCCATACTCTTATGCATGTATGCTTGTATATGTGCCTGTGTATTTATATTTGTGTATTTGAGTTCATGTGCATGTATGTATATGTGTATGTGTATGTATGTGTTCATGTGTTTGCGTATACATATTTATGTGTGTGTGTGTGTGTGTATGTATAAAGTGTGCCATCTTCGGCACTGTCTGCTTGTCATTTTTCTCCCTCTCCCCCCTCACTCTGCTCTTCAGAGAGATATTCACGACCCTCTGCAAGAATGGTGTCTATTTTCTAACAAACCTGTGTCTATACTGCACTCATGTCGCTTTAACCCCTGTATCACAACTCAACATTGAATTCTGTGGGTCGTCTTGCTCAGAAATGCTTCAGACTTGAGAAAGGGAGGTTCTCCCGAAAGCTTGTCATTAAAAAATTCTGTTAGTCCAATAAAAAAGTTATTACAAGATACAAATTTTATCTGCGATATATATATATATATATATATATATATATAAAAAGAATTTCTTGCACTCACGCTATATTGTCCCTTGTGTGCCGGGTGCTAAGCCAGGGCTTGGTTATCCAGGTATCCAATGAGGTAGCAGCACTCACGGACTTTAAAAGTTCTAGTCTTTATTAGTTCATGTTAAAGAAAAATCACGATCAACGTTTCAGTCCACCAAACGGGACTTTCCTTAGGATCAATAATCATACACACATACATACATATTGTGACAAAAGTACTCCTTTCCCTTGGTGCCTTGTCCTGGGATTGGGGTGTTACACACAGTCTTTTTCAGGCTTTAGAGACACTTCACACGCTGGATGAGGTAAAAGGACTTGCTCTTTTTATTGTGGTTCCAAAATAAATGCACAGTAAAGTATAAAAGATTGTAACAAAATATATAAAACAAAAATCCTTGCTCTTCTGAGCACTAACTAAACAAAATAATTAGCTAACTGGGTTGGATGGCTTGTCCATTTCCCAACATAAACATAAACAACAACCTTACTGTTTCAGGGTTTTTCAGCTCTGTTTCCACTCACAGAAATCAAACACAATCTCTCTCGTCCTTTGGCAGGGGAGTACTTAATAGCACCTGTAATTAACAATTCTTTTTAGGTGAGTTAAGTTAGGATTGAAACTCTGGAACTGGACTTCTCACCTGTAGGTTCCAAGCAACTTCCAAAATGTGGAGTGGAGCACTGGCCCACCCTACTCTCCAAGTGCTCCACCCCAGGGCCCAAATATATACATATTTAAAGTGCAATATTCATTTTAACATAACACATTTCCCTGGGGCTAATTACACAAAGTAGGAACCTTGCAAAATCTGGGGAGGTATATAGATTCCCTCCCGCACAATTCCTTGCTTTCCTTGCTATATATAAAGAACCCTCTAACTTGCTGAGAAAAAAACCAACATAAATTAGTTCTATATATATAAAATATCCAGTCTACATACTACATGACTAGTCAAAGTCTCACACACAAAGTTTATTGAAACAAGGTCATTTATTCAGTATTAACGACTTGATAACCATGTTGCAAAATAGCTGCGGCGGTAAATTCTCTAAGCATTAGAATTTGCAATATGTTTCTCGACTAATTCAAAGTTTAGTGAATAGATCTTTATGTTACAAAGTGTACACCATTTGTTTTAGTTACTAAATTCCAAATTCTAATGAACTGTAAAACCTGGTAAAACTAGCAATGTCATGAATATTAATAAACTGGAAAATGTTTCCAAAACCACTTCTAAATCTTGCAGTTCGATTATTAACTCACTTCTCCTGTATGCAAAGTGTGCACCATATATAACTTCTTGAAAATAATGTCTTTATAATATTAATATGTCATTAAGCTTGGTAGAAACATGCATTGCTAAACCTTTTGGTGAATCCTGTTTTGTATATATGTTTGTTTTTACATTACACTTCAGATTTAAAGTGAACCTGTAAGCTGTAAATGGTGTGAAAGACAAATATAATTTCAGATAAGAATATAGCATAGGAAATAAATAAAAAAAAAGGAAAAAAGTGCCATTCTACCCGTGTTTAGTTTGCTGAAAGAACTGTAAGCTTTAAAAAGTAACTTTTAATAAATAAATCTAAAATAAATGTGAAAAATAAACATTTATAAAAGCAACAGGAGTAAGTGGAGACAATCCAGCGTGTAAAGCTCAGTGGCTATTAATATGAACTGTAAAAGTTATAATGCAAAAACCATACAAGTTATACAAGTGATACTTTGTAATGTATTACTAATAACTGTAGCAAAGGGGGGAGAATCAAAGACTGCTAAAACAGTGCTGTCATTAGTGTTCAGCTGAGATATGCTGCTGACAGACGGCAATTAGCTAGTTAAATGTAACGAAAGCGGCCTAGAACACAGCAGCGTGTAGATGATAAATTAAATTAAAGTTTGCTATCAGGCAGTAAATTATGAGATAAGGGGTTGCCACAGAACAAAAAATTGTAGTTCAGCTATGAAGAACTGCTGACAAGCAGCAGTTAACCCGTCGATAGTCACAATCGTTGCCTAAATGATAGCTGCATTAAGATGATAAATCCACGTGTAAAGAAAAAAAGGAGATTTATAGACCGTTTACAAACAGGCTGCCTGAGTGATAGAAAAAATGTAATAATATAGTAGGTGACAGAGGCGTATAGAATGAAATTCCTGAGTCTTGTGCCTTCAAGGGCACCCCTTAATCAAATGCCTGGTCTATTCAATTTCCCCCCATAAAGTGTAAAAAAGAAAAAGAAAGAGAACTAAAGTATATACACAGAGTGCAGTTATACAGTGTAAGAAGTGTCCAATACACACTCCTGAAATACTGGACTTAAATGCACTTGATGTCGGTATTATCGCAATTGATAAGCGAAAAGTTAGATGCCGACACCAATAATGTGTCAGTATGTGTCCAGAACCCGTGACGCGCGCGTTTCGCCAGTGAGGTTCATCAGAGGGGAACCAGATACAGGTAAGTATACAAGTATTTAAATCATAGGCTCTTATTTGATTGGAAGCTTTTCAGGATTCTGACCAATGGTAGCTTGGGGAGGGAATCTCAACCCTTACAAAAAAATTGATCAATTAACCATATGTTTACCTGAATTTTCTGGTTTATCGCTGAATAAAAGTAATAAATAAATAAATATATAAGTAACAATGATTATAAGATGACAATGAAGTCATTATTATAACTTATATGTAAATAACAACGGTAACATAATTAGTGGAACGAATGTAGCAACATTAATCTGCTACACAATTTACTGATGAGTACAGATATATTAATGGATTCCAAAACTTATACATTAACTATTATCAACATTAAAGTGTAACATTAATGAAAGTTTTTATAATAATGACTAATTATACACTTATTTGTGAATGAAGGGGGTAAAGTTGAACTCTTCATTTAGTCCCGAAGGGGATAAGGTCTTACATTCATGTATCCATCTAGATTATTTTCTTAATAGGGTAAGATTAAAATTACCCTTTCTAGTATTCAGGTGGATACGTTCTAAAGTCTGAAACATAAGATGAGAAGCATCCGAGTTATGGAAATTCCTTATATGGTTAGAGACAGGAGTGGAAATGTTTAAGTTATAGACTGAATTCACATGTTGTAGGATTCTCCTTCTCAGTTCTTGGAAGGTCTTTCCTATATATTGTAGTTTAAAACTACAAGTGATGATGTAAACTACTTTTGTAGTACTGCAATTGACAAAATCATTAATCAGATGTGTTTTCTGCGTATTGGTACATAAGACTGATTTTGATGGTTTAATAAACCTACATGCCTTACACTTCCCACATCTAAAAATTCCCTTTGTTTCTTGTAGCCATGTCTTAGGTGATGGTTTTGGTTCAAGATGACTATGAACTAGTAGATCACGTAGCTTATTAGCTCATCTTGCGGTGATGCTTTGGAATGTAGAGAAGTTAGTGGCCACTTCTTTGTTGTGGGTGAGTATCGGCCAATTATCAGCATAGATTTTTCGGATAGGATTCCAGAGTTGATCATAAGTGCCTATACATCTAATTGTAGGTTTAGTGTCCTTCACTTTGTAATTTCTGAGACTCATCGATCTGTCCATGCTAGAGACTCGTTGAAATGCCTTTTTGAGTATTTTGTTAGGATAGCCTTGCTGTTTGAAGTGAAGCCTTAAATTTTTTGCTTCTTTTATAAAGGTTTCTTCTTTAGAGCAGTTTCTTTTTGCCCTTAGGTATTGCCCATAGGGGATACCTGCCTTAAGTTTGTAAGGATGATGGCTGTTCCAATGTAAGAAATTGTTACACGAAGTAGGTTTTCTGTAGAGTTCGGTATCTACTTCACCCCCTTGGGATAGACTAATGACCAAATCCAGAAATTCTAATCTGTCATCACTGATGACATAAGTTAATTGCAGGCCAATAGTGTTAATATTCAGTATCGAGACAAGTTCCTCGAACAGTATTACTCAGCCAGTCCAAAATATCAGGACATCATCTATGTAACGATGCCAGCTAATAATGAATTTGTCAAATCCTGTCTGTAACGTATTCTTCAAAATTGTGTCTTCCAACCACCCTAAGTACAGATTAGCATAACTAGGGGCACAAACACTTCCCATGGCCGTGCCCCTAGTTTGCAGATAGTAAGTACCATTAAACACAAAATAGAGTTAGTATAAAATTCAATAGTTCCATAAGGAAATCCTTTTGGGGCACTGTTATTTTGGATGATTTTTCCAAGAAATACTGGCTGGCTTCAAGGCCTAATTTGTGAGGGATGTTATTATATAAAGAGGCTACATCCATGCTTGCTAGAAGAGTGTATGGGGGACAGTGAGATTCTCAAGAGTGAGTAATGGCTGTTTAGTGTCTTGAATGTGAGATGGAAGATCACTTACAAATGGGTGGAGTATTTTTTCCATGAATTTGCTCGCTTGTTCTGTGAGCGAGTTATTGCCAGAGATTATTGGTCTTCCTGGTGGATTATTTTTATGAATTTTGGGTAAGCAATAAAAAGTTGTTACCGTAGGTGTATTATTAGGGCAGATAAAATTGAGAGATTATCTCACTATCTCTTGCTTCGATAAGTATCGACTTGAGAGTTTTCAGGTATGAAGCAGTAGGATCATTTGGGAGCTTCTCATAACAGGAGGTATCAGAAAGGTGGACCATAAACATTTCAATGTATTTTTCTTTTTCCATTAGTACAATATTACCTCCTTTGTCAGATTGTTTAATTATGAGGTTGGAATTTGATCTCAATTCTTTTAAAGCACTTGTCTCTTCATGTGATAAATTATTAATTTGTATTGGTTTATCAAGAGGGATTTGTTCGATTTCATTACATGTCATTTGAATGAAGAGGTCAATAGTTATCACCTATTTAAAATTGGGAGTGTACCAGCTTTGTGGTTTAAGGTTTAAGGTCCTTGTCTTGTTCATTCAGTAGCGTGATTAGAGTTCTCAAGTATGGGTAGTCTGGTGCTACACCCATGTCCTTGGCCAATAGAATTTATTTTCTCTTATGTAGAGCACTTAATGCCAGCTTTCTACCAAATAGATTGGTATCTTTTAACCAGTTAAATTTATCAGTGTTAGGTGTGGGCACAAAGGAAAGCCCTTTGTTTAAAAAGGACAGATGTGTAGTATTTAGTCGAAATTTGGATAGATTAATGACTTTATTTTCAGTGGGAACCATTAGAGCTGCTGCTTTTATCGATAGAATATATCGATAAGAGTATTGATCAAATGTGATTTATGTTTCTGGTGACATCACAAAAAAATTGCCATGTTCCTAATACTTGTTGAATCTTCCCAAGTCCTGCAACACTATACCATCTGAATTTTTGAAGTCTTATTCTTGATGCAGTTTTGTTTTGTTAGTTTTTTTTTTTAAGAGCCTGGTGGTTGCGCTTTCAGTTTTATTGCGTCCAGTTTTGGTCACCATGTTGAAGGAGGCAATCTCAGCAAAAAATTTTGGTCTATAAACATGCTTTTTTTTTTTTCATTCTGTGTTTATTGGGTTTTCAGGTTTTCACAATAAAAGAGAAAAAACGCATACATTACAGACATTTGATATGCATGGTTTGACAGACAGAGGCATGTGATACTTTTGGTTTCGCAGATCTTTTAGTCGGTGCCTGTCTGTTTGGCTGCGTCATGTTATGCCACATTGTCTAGATGTACAAGGTAATATAAAATAATGTAACGCAAAAAATAACACATATATACAAAAGTATAGATACAAATACAAGTGGTATGAGTCCTCGGTCACGGGGGTTAAGTTGTGGTTCTGTTTAATGTGTCAAGGGTTCCAGTTTGGTATTTCGGTTCCCTGCATGGGCGTGTTTTGGGCTCTTTTGTTGCGGGCCATGCGTGCTCTTTGGGTGTGATCTTGTGTGTTAGGCCTGCTCATGGGTTGCTCGGATGAGCTCCTGTGTGGGCCATCCACCACAGTCTGTGCCAGGGATCTCCCTCTATCATAAAGGCTGAGGTCCTCCCTCCCTCGTGGTATGGGTGCGGGGGCATGCTGTTTGGCCTAGTGTTTGGGAGGTATTGGTGCTGTGGGGTCTCATGTTAGGGAGGGCTCGTTCAGCCATGGGTCCCAAATTTTATAGAAGTGACGTGATGTTTTGTGGATCTTGGCTGAGAGCCTGTCCATCTCCATGGCCTCCCTGGTTTTGTGTATGACTACAGATAGTGTGGGTATATTCAGGGTGCCCCAGAGTTCTGCTATTGCTCGTCTAGTTGCTAAGGCCAGTCTGTTCATGAGTTTGTTTTGTGCTCTAGTTAGGGGTTCCCATGGCTTGGACAAGATCCATATCCAGGGGTCTAGGGGTATGTCGGTGTGGAGGAGGTCGGAGATCAGATGTGCTACTTCTGACCGTAGTAGTGTCAGCTTGGGGCATTGCCACCAAAGGTGTATCCAAATGTGTCCTCTGTCCCTGCTTTTTCCTCCCTCCCTCTTCCCCCTATCCTGTTTTGTGCCTTTTCCTAAGCCCTCTATTCCGGCCCCTTTCCCCCAACTCTTTAGGTAGCGTCCCAGTATTCTTGCTCAGTCCTTTCACTAAACTTTGTAATTATTAACAGTTATACAGTTCCAGTAAAGGATATATGTTAGAGTTCTTTTCGTCTGAGTGGTCGATGGCGGTTATTCCGCTCTGCCGCCCAGAGCAGTCCCTGCGGGTTCTCCTTTGTGCCCATTGGGCTTCAGCTTTGTTGTGTTCACGGGTCGTGGTCTTATGCTTGTCGGATGAGTTGCAGCTGCTTCTTGGCTGGACGGTTCTGATGTGGTCGTGGTGTTTCCCAGAGTGGTGCCCAGGGGATTCTGGTACTGGTCGCTGGGTTTGTACATTTTACCAGTGGTTCCTGGATTCGGATGCCCAGTGTTGCTGCGAAGGTTGCCATTTTGGAGATGTCTTGGAGGACATGTGTGGTGTAATGCTGGTGTACTAGGAGTTTTAATGGGTGCCCGCAGCAGTACGCAATGTTCGCCTGTGCCAGTGCGTTAGTGAGAGATTTGAGTTCTCTGCATTTGGCAAGGGTGATGGGTGATATGTGTTGATAAAATTGCAACGTTGTGGCGTCGAATTTTGGGGGTTTTCTCCTGGTGGCTGTCATGATGGCTTCCTTGAAGATGAAGTAATGTAGGCGTACTATGACATATCTGGGTGCGGATTGGTTTTGACTGGGGGCTTCAGTGCCCTGTGTGCCCGATCTATGGTCAGATCTTGTGGCGTAGCTTCTGGTAGGAGGGACATGAAAATTTTGCGTAGCGTGGCGGGTAACATATCCGGCGCTACCGTCTCAGGGAGGCCCCTTATCCTTATATTGTTGCGTCTTGAGCGGTTGTTCAGATCTTCCATACCTGTTTCCAGAGTTTCCACTCTGTGTCTCAGTGTGGAAATGTCTTCCTCCTGTGCCTTTAAGGTGTTTAGGAGGTCTGCTATTTCTGCTTTTATGCTGTGCAGCTGCTTCTCCAGCTCAGCTGCAATGTGTGTCTTGATGTCTGTGGCTGCTTCTTTTAGCAGGAGCTGCAGATCTCGTTTAGTTAGAGGGGCTGCTGCTGAGTCTGCTGCCTCACTCTGGTCTGAGTTTGAGGCTGTGTCGTCTGCCTGTTGTGGGGAAGATGGCGCCGGACCGCGCTGGGACCGGAACATTGTGATCTTGCTTTTTGCGGCTGCCGCCCATGTCGGTATGTGGGTGCGGGCGTCCTGGTCTGTGTGCCTGTGTGTTTGGGGGGTCTGAGTGCTGATTTTCGCTGAATTAGTAGCTTTATTTGGCGACCGATGCTTGTGCGCTAAACGGCCATCTTCCTTCTCGGTCAGGCTCTGCCCCCCTATAAACATGCTTTTTATGACCTCAATTTAATATTGTTATATATGATCCATTTAAAAAAATTTCAAATATTTTTCAATAAACTTTTTAAATTATTCAAAAATATTAAATAAAGCTCATCCAACATACATGTTCTTGCCAAATATGTTGCTAGTACAATGTTTTTGAATATCTAGAGATTGTTTTAATGGATGGTTTTTTTTTTTTTGTCGTCTTAATGGTATAGATACTCCCAGCACCTGGGAGTATCCAGAGAGAGTTTTTATTTTGTGTGTGTTTTTTTTGGGGGGGGGGGTTCTTTTTCGCATAATGTCAGATGCAAAAAAATGCTCCTCTCCCAATCTCTCACTTTAAACTGAAAGAGTTCTATTCATCAATCATTATATTGTAGTGAGTTAAGATATTTAGGCTAAAGTACCTAAGATGAAACTGTAGCAAACATAGAATTTCTCATATTTTTGTTTTTTTTGAAAATTCACTACAATTCAATGTTTAGTGAATGAAGTCCACATCCGAACGGAAACCTGTGGCATTAGTGTACCTTGTTTATATGCGCACACAACTCTCATTATTTTTTATTCAAATTAATGATTTGCTAATTGCTAAAGGAACATTATAGTGTTAGGAATATAAACATGTCTTCCTATCACTGTATTTATCTGTTCAGTGTTTAGGTGCCCATCCCCCCTCCAAGTGCATGAAAAGGTGAGCTATATTTATTTTTTTCTCCATTGCCATGCTGTGACTTGCCCTGCCTCCAATGCTGAGATCATCAGTCTTGATGATCTCAGCCAATCCAGTGCCATCCAATTGGAAAGCTTTGGGAGGCTATTATGCATGCTCTGCAAAACATGCGTATCAATGCATCACCAAGGACAACGTTCAACGCCTATTGTAGATGCTGCATACAGTGCAACGTTGAACGTAAGTGCTGTACAAAGTGCAACACTGAGATAGGAAGCACCCCTAGTGGCCATCTAAGTGACTGCCACTAAAGGTGTTATTAGGCAGCAATGTAAACACTGCCTCTTCTCTTTAAAGGCAGCATTTACATTGACTCGCTTCCAGGGACATGCTGTAGACACCAGAACCACTACATTAAGCTTTAATCAAAGTATGTATGAGGCAGATCAAATAATTTGAAAAACCTACAAAAGATGTATATATAAACTGATCAACTACAACATTAAAACCACTGACAGGGGGAGTGAATAACATTGATTATATCATAACAATGACATCTGTCACAGGATGGGATATATAAGGCAGCAAGTGAACAGTCAGTTCTTGAATTTTATGTGTTAGAAGCAGGAAAAATGGGCAAGTGAAAAGATTTAAGTGACTTTGACAAGAGACAAATAGGTATGGCTAGATGACTGAGTCAGAACATCTCTAAAACAACATATCTTGTGGGATGTTCCCAGTATGGAGTGGTTAGTACATATGAAAGTGGTGCAAAGAAGGACAACTGGTGAACCAGCATTAGGGTCATGGGTGCCCAAGGCTCATTGATGCAAGTGGGGAGTGAAGACTATTCCATTTGGTCCATTATGTCCTCTGTCCACTGCAGAAAGCATCTCCAATGGGCATGTGAGCATCAGAACTGGACCATGCGATGTAAAAAGGTTACCTGGTCTGATGAATCACTTTTTTTTAGATCAGATGGATGGCCGTGCGGAGGTGCATCGTTTACCTGGGGAAGAGATAGAAGCAGGATGCACTATGGGAAGAAGGCAGAAGAGTAAAGTGTTCAGCTTGTGGGAGTTTTGTGCTTGGAAGCCTTGGGTCCTGGTATTCATGTGGATGTTAGTTTGACATGTTACACCCACCTAGAGATTGTAGCAGACCATGTACACTCCTTCATGGCAATGGTGTTCCCTGATTTCAGTGGCCTCTTTCAGCAGGATAATGCACCCTGGCACACTGCAAAAATATTAGACACATGGTTTTAATGTTGTGGTTGATCAGTGTATATGTGTGTATTATATTCTTCATGTATGATCCAACTTACTCTTGACATATGTGTGGCATTAATTGCACTTAATATTATAATTACTTATGTTGCGTTTTTTACATATTCCTTAAATGTAAGATTTTCACTGGTTATTTATTTAATGTGACTTGTCTAACTATGTTAATGCTTAAATGAACCCACTATAGCTCGTGGCCTAGAATTGTCTAACTACCCATGTCTTACTGCTCATTTGCGCATTAAAATGAGGTTTACATACAATGTCTTTAATCTGTTGCATTACAGTTTATTCCCCAGAGGTATGTACTGAATGTTACATTCAACAAACATTTGAAATGTTGTAAACATTACATTAAGTGTGTTTTTTTTTCTCACATTTAAATTTTTGGACTACACATAGTTTAATTATGGTTTGTGTTGTTAATAAAATACGGTTTTATCATTACATATTATTCTTTGGATCAGCTTTTTAATTTCCCTACTAAATGAAGTAGTTGAAGACTAATATAAATATTTGTATTTTTAGAAACTGTCCATTTTGATTGTAACCCTCCTTTGACTTTTTATCATAGCACACTTCTGTTTTTTTGCTAGTTGTGTCTACTGCTAAAATGGGGCATCTGAAGCTAGGGAGCAATTGTTTAAGGGCCAGTCTAATCACCACAACCACTTCAGGTCGCTGAGGTGGTTATGATGCAAGAATCATATTCTAAACGGGATCCTATAGTGCCAGGAAAACAAACCCGTTTTCCTGGCACTATAGGGTTAATAGGTCCCCTTCAGGCTCCGCCCACGCTCCTCAGTCGGCGGGGGAGACCTAATGCGCAAAATTGGTGAAATGGTGAAAATCTGACGCTGGAATTTTCAGTGTTGGGCAACCCTCTCAGGCTGTCCGTCAATCAGCCAGAATTCCCTCATCCCAACTGCAAAATCAGTTGTGTCCAAATTGTGTTTCTCATGATAGGGGAAGCTAATAATTTCACATCCCTGCTGATTAGTGAGAATTATTGACTTTCCAGCCATGTCATTCAAGCATGTGCAAAAGGACAACTGACTTCCCATATGTGGAACACTGCTGAAGCACTTGTGTTGGCTGGTGATCATTGCAATGTGCACTGTGAGCACCTTAAAACGTATGCTTAATGTGAACTTTACTGCTAAATATCTTCCAGGAAATTGTGATTGCAGCGTATTATATTGCCCCTGAATTATTTTATTGAATTGCGTTCTGACATTCAGAAACTGTGTAGCCAACGTTATATAACTTTTTTGTTTTATGTGTTTGCAGCGTATTGTATTGCCCCTGAATTATTTTATTGAATTGCGTTCTGACATTCAGAAACTGTGTAGCCAACGTTATATAACTTTTTTGTTTTATGTGACATTTACCAATATTTTCTTATTCTGTTGCTGATATCTATACTTACAAATAATGTATATTTTATGTATAGAAAAAGCAGTTGTTTGGTAAAATCTATGTTCCCCGAATTACTTTTCTAGTAATAATATTGCTTGTTATTTATTGAACATGGTTGCATTTGTTTGCGAAATGTTTATCTTGATCTTTTGGCGATACACAGTGTTCTTTCTCCAGACCAGCTCACAGCTATTCATCTATAGTTGCACACTATTAGAACCAACGTGTACCCTAATTTGATCAGCTGTGAGACAGTCATTTGGCATGTCAGTAATTGTAATTGCTCTAGCGTTTTTTTCAAATTCTTTAACCCCTTAAGGACACATGACATGTCATGATTCCCTTTTATTCCAGAAGTTAGGTCCTTAAGGGGTTAAAACAAATAAATCTTATCAATCTGGGCTACAATCTGTTTACAGAACCAAATGTATGATCAGAGTGGACTTGTTATTAACTGATAATACATGATACAAATATGCTCATTTTTTAAGTTTCTGAAATTCCTTTAATCTTCAGTTCTGTTTTTCTAGCATAAAAATGTAATTCTCTTTTCCGTTTAACACAATTCTCAGTATAGTGAATAAACCCTATAGAGCTATGTAATAATTGGGCTTTTTCTCTAAACAGAGAATTGTAGAGATTTTACATGAGAATTGTCCTCTCTTTTGCCTTTGGCCTTTCTCCAGCCGATGCACACTCTGGGAAGGTTTTCCTTGGCAACTGTTGATGTGCTTAAAATGCAAGCTGACACTATCAATGGCTGTCCATTGCAGGTAATAGTACAGTAGACCTAAAGGAGGGGAATATGTTGGGTGCAAGGATACTGACATCTGTGTTAAACTGTTTCAAAAGGTTGGTGCCCAGGTACCCCTGACACCATAACAACGTCATAAAGATTATGTTATTATTAGAGTGGGAATGTTCATTTAAATATTTCCTTATCAATTCTGTAGGATTTTCAGTGTTGTCAATAACTACATTTTATTACAGTCAATAAATAAATGTTATTACAGTTTCAATATTTACGATATGCTACACTTGTATTTGACTATGTCTTTGCTATTGCCTACATGCACAGAGAGAGCAATAGATGTGGTTTTATAATATTATAATGACTACCTTAGCGTGGTTAAGTTGGTGTGTTCCTGGTTCTATTTACCATTTAGAAAATATTCTTTTCTTTCCACACAACAATAAAGAATTGATGTGGATTTGACAGAAAGGATTCACACAAGCTTTTAATTACAAATGATACATATTTAAAGGACCACTATAGTGCCAGGAAAACATACTCATTTTCTTTGCACTATAGGGTCTCTGGGTCCCCCTCCCGCCGGGCTCTAGGGTGAGGAAGGGGTTAATCACTTACCTTTTCTCCACCGCCGGGCTCTCTCAGTAGCGGGGACTCTCCGCCTCCTTTCCCCGTCATCGCTGAATGCGCATGCGCGGCACAAGCCGCGCGCGCATTCAGCCAGTCCACAGGAAAGCATTCTCAGTGAGAAGTGCGGAAGCGCCTCTAGCGGCTGTCAATGAGACAGCCTTTAGAGGCTGGATTAACCCATAGGTAAACATAGCAGTTTCTCTGAAACTGCTATGTTTACAGCAGAAAGGGTTAATCCTAGATGGACCTGGCACCCAGAACACTTCATTAAGCTGAAGTGGTCTGGATGCCTATAGTGGTCCTTTAAAGCACTGTTTGAATTGAGATGTTGAAAACGACTGTATTTTTAATGCATGATATAGACAATGCATTCAACAATTACAAGAGAAATTACAATTATGAAAAGATTATCACCATTAAAATTTGCAAAGCTGCTGCACTTGGACAGGTAAGATGCAGCAGCAGACGACAGACACTCCCATGCCAGGAAGAGGCTCCACCAATCATGAATTATACATTTGGGCCATAGATGTGGTTCTTATCCCATAAACACATCTTGGGTTTATGAGATGTGTAGTTCAGTCTCCAACTACAGATCCCTTCATTACATAGGATGAGTGCAACTGCTAAATAAGCCCTTTGGCAGTTTTGTGAGATATACGTTGTTTTCCTGAGCCACCAACAGCGTAGGCATATGGCTAGAACAGAATAAAGACTCAAACTATATGCTCAACTCACGACTCATGATCCAGGGAACAGTCTTTTATAGCTGTAAATCTTTTTACCAATTACTGCAGTAAAAAACGTTATAGTTCTAGATCAGGGCTAGGCAACTTTTGGCACTCCAGATGTTGTGCCGAAGGTTGCGTAACCCTGCCATCATTATGGCTGTAAGAGTATTATTGGGAGATTTAGATCACAAAACCTGGCGTGCTGAAGATTGCCTACCCCTGTTCTAGAGTAATCCTGGAAACAATCAACTTTTATTTTTGTGAGTGCATGTTTTCCTAGGGAGCATTTTGATATTATTTCATATGAAATGATACATTTTAATTAAGCAGTTGAATAGGCTGTGACATTGGTATTTTGAAAAAATAGATCGCTGTTTGTTGTCTCCTCTTATCTTGATTGCAGTGTGCGAAACACAGCTTGGGAACAATACAGGAAATAAACAACGTCATTGGAGGGAGTAGGGTGGTTTTCAACAGGAAATAGGTCTGATATAAGAATAGTGTTTAAAGGAACACTATAGTCACCTAAATTAGTTTAGCTAAATAAAGCAGTTTTAGTGTATAGATCATTCCCCTGCAATTTCACTGCTCAATTCACTGTCATTTAGGAGTTAAATCACGTTGTTTCTGTTTATGCAGCCCTAGCCACACCTCCCCTGGCTATGATTGACAGAGCCTGCATGAAAAAAAAAACTGGTTTCACTTTCAAACAGATGTAATTTACCTTAAATAATTGTATCTCAATCTCTAAATTGAAGTTTAATCACATACAGGAGGCTCTTGCAGGGTCTGGCAAGCTATTAACATAGCAGGGGATAAGAAAATCTTAATTAAACAGAACTTGCAATAAAGAAAGCCTAAATAGGGGTCTTTTTACAGGAAGTGTTTATGGAAGGCTGTGCAAGTCACATGCAGGGAGGTGTGACTAGAGTTCATAAACAAAGGGATTTAACTCCTAAATGGCAGAGGATTGAGCAGTGAGGCTGCAGGAGCATGTTCTATGCACCAAAACTGCTTCATTAAGCTAAAGTTGTTCAGGTGACTATAGTGTCCCTTTAAAACATGAGCAGGGTGCTTGGTATATAATAAGCACTGGTGTAAGGAATACCATCTTTTCTAGTTCTTAGAGCGGACAAAGTGACCACATCAAAAGAGATACCATGAAATATATATGCAAGTTTCACAACATTCTACATAAGAAATAAGATAACATGTTTGTTTTATAGTAACTTCAAAAAACAAGAACGTACACTATTTTTTGTTCATTTTACATTTAACATCCTTTGCTATCCCCTCACCCACAGTCATTAGGTGTAACTATTGATATTCAAGCAATTGAATTAAATATGATTTTAATGTGCGCAACGTGATTTTAATGTTTATATGAAATCCCCCATTAAAAACCTGTTGATTTAAGCTTACTCGCAGAATCTTACAAAGTACCCGATTTAAATTTACACAGATGCATGAGTTTCACTGAATCAGCAGTCTCATGCTTCTAAGGTTTACCCAAACTTTTCACAGCTCCCACTCCTCTCTTACCAATTAACCAGACATGTCTGTCGCTTGCTTATGTTTTCAGGATAAAGTCTATGTTTTCAGAATAAAATACTGTCACTTACTTAAAAGGATACGCCAGACTCCCATAGCAGTTTATGTTTCTGGTCTGGTTTTGTGTGAATAGTGCATACTCCTTTTCACTTAACAAAAAGTGCATAAATCAATAGAAACGTGCACTTTTATAGCTGTCAGTCAGACAACTGGTCTTGTTACTTCCTGGGCAGCAATTGCTCAGAGCACTTGCCTTGCAAAGTCTTCTCATTGAGCTGCATTGGGAAGTCTGAGATTGGACAGCCACATAAAGTCTGGGCGAGGTTAGAAGGGGAGGGCTTACAAAGGCTGCAGTCAAGAGATCAGCAGCTTTTACAAGCTCTTTCGAGCTTTAACCCCTTAAGGACTGGACTGTTTTTGCGATGTTGTACATTTGCGACCAGGCATATTTTTACACTTTTGTGGTGTTTGTGTTTGGCTGTAATTTTTCGCTTTCTCATTTACTGTTCCCATACAAATTATATATTGTTTTTTTCAGGACAAAAGGGGCTTTCTTTACATACCATTATTTATATAATCTTATGTATTTTAATTTAAAAAAAATAAAAAAATATGATGAAAAATTGAAAAAAATACATGTTTTTTTACTTTTACTTGAAAAATCTTTTACTCATCTACAAAAGCGAATGAAAAAAACTGCTAAATAGATTCAAAATTTTGTCCTGAGTTTAAAAATACCCAGTGTTTACGTGCTTTTTTGCTTTTTTTGCATGTTATAGGGCTATAGGTACAAGTAGGATATTGCGGTTTCAAAACATACATTTTTAAAATTTATCAATAGTGACATTGTAACACTATTATCTGTCATAAATCTCTGAATAACACCCCACATGTACATATTTTTTTTAAAGTAGACAACCCAGGGTATTCAATATGGGGTATGTCCAGTCTTTTTTAGTAGCCACTTAGTCGAAAACACTGGCCAAAGTAAGCATTCATATTTGTTTGTGTGTGAAAAAAGTAAAAAAACTAAATTGAACGCTAATTTTGGCCAGTGTTTGTGACCAAGTGGTTACTAAAAAAGACTGGACATACCCCATTTGCAATACCTTGGGTTGTCTTCTTTTGCAAATGGTATGCCATCATGGGGGTAATTCTCATTCCTGGGCTACCATACGCTCTCAAAGGCAACGTAACCAACCTGGCCATTTTCAGTGTAAAAATATTTGACCCATATATTTGACCTTGTAACTTTCAAAAATGCTATAAAACCTGTACATGGGGGGTACTGTTTTACTCGGGAGACATCGCTGAACACAAATATTAGTGTTTAAAAACTGGAAAACGTATCACAACAATTATATCATCAGTAAAAGTGCTGTTTGTGTGTGAAAAATGCAAAAAAAGTAACTTTCACTGACAATATCATCACTGTGATATGTTTTACTGTTTTGAATCACTAATATTTGTGTTCAGCGAAGTCTCCCGAGTAAAACAGTACCCCCATGTACAGGTTTTAGGGTGTCGTAGAACGTTACAGGGTAAAATACAGTGCTAGCAAATTAAATTCTCTGGAATTTCGGCCTGGGTTGGCAGGCAGGTCCCTCAAATTGCAATCAATAAAATTACTGAATTATGTAAAATATTACATAAATACGCACGTAGAATTTAAATATATATGCATATTTATATATTTGAAGTCTACGTGTATATTTATATAATTATTTATGTAATTTTGTATATGGACATATGTATATTTCGTATTTTTATTTATTTATATATACATAGCTATATATACAAATTCATTCTAAATGTATTTTGATATAAATATATATATATTAATTTTAAAATACAGTTAGAATAAAATTTCATATAGATATATAATTTTTTAAAATTTTTATTATTATTGAAAAATTTTTTATTTAATTTAAATTACTTATTTATATTTTATAATAATATATATATATATACAGTATATATAGTTATTATATATATTATATATATATACGTGTGTAATTTAATTATAACTGTATTTTTATATTAATATAAGTACATATTAATATAAAAATACACTTAGTATGGCATTATATATATATATATATATATATATGATATATAGACATATATTATATACATATAATATATGTCTATATATCATATATACACATATATAATTATTATTATTTTTTTTTATTAACATTAACTTTATTTTTTTATTATTTTTTTTACACTAGCAGGGAGACTGCCTGTCAGCACAGGCAGTCCCCCTGCAGGCAGACACATGGCCACAGGGGTCCTAATTCAGTGTGGGGAGACTGTCTGGGCTGCAGGCAGTCTCCCCACACTGGGAGCAACGCTGATCGCCGCCGGGGGAACGACGGCGATCAGGTAAGTAACTCAGACCGTTAGGACGGTTCAGGACCGTCATCGGTCTGCAAGGCAAAAATGCCGATGACGGTCCTGAACCGTCCTCGGTCGTGAAGGGGTTAAATAAAATGCATTATTAAATTCATGCATGTTTTCATTCAGGTTTTATCTTAACAGTGATTTTTATTTTTTTGTATTTGGCAGTAGAGTGTTCCTAAGTATTACTGGTGCTGATATTCACCATCCAGTGTTTTAGTATAGAGTTTATTCACTAAACTCTGAATTGTAGCAAACTGAAATCCAAATGGCAACATTTAGGTATATTTAAATGATTGGGGGGGAAGGGGGGAAATCTCCATTTTTTGATATAGTCACTGCTTGCCTACATTATCTATTAAGTTTCCACTACACTACAATAGAACCCAGTGGCGGTTGGTGAAGTTTTAAGATGGTGGGGAGCCAGACTCCTCCCACAGAATTTAACACCTTCCTGAGCAGTACAGAAATACTCATACAATACAGAGAGATAAGCATAATACAGAGATACTTATACAATAAAGCTGGGCACAATGTAAAAATCTCTATAGAATACACATAGCTGAGTACAATACAGAGATAACCATACCACAAATGGATATAGTTATAATACGTAGAGCGGGGCACAAAATACAGAGCTGGGTAATACTGAGATACCCATACAGCAGGTCAAACTGAGTAAAATATAGATAAATAACACACACAGCTGGGCACAATAAGGAGAGACCATAGGCGTGCACAGCCTATTGTATAAGGGTGTGCACCCTAAAACAGACACACACGCCATGTGTGTGTGTGTATATATATATATATACATACACATACACACACATATACTGCTGTGTGTGTGTGTGTGTGAGGGCGCTGTGTGTGTAAGGGTGCTGTGTGTGAAGGCCTGCTGGGCTAGAGTTCACTCTCACGAGATCTGAGCGTTGCCGAGGCAACACTCAGATCTTGCGAGAGGTACCCGGCGGAGCTGCTGGCAAGAGCTCCCCGGGTCCTCTCCTGCCTGTGGGTCGGTGAGGGGAGGCTTAGAGCAGAGCCGGCTCGGATAGCATGAGCCGACAGGGTGGATCCTGAGATCTCCCCTGCCGGTCTCACACCATAGGCAATTAGGGTGTGCCCAGGCACACCCGGCACACCCCGTGCGCACGCCTGTGGGAGAGACTCTACCCCATACAACCAGGCTCACTGTAAATGATTACACAGAACTGCAATACAGAGATGTCCATAGAGTACATGCCTGTAACATGCTTTTGCTCTCTAGTCCTCTCTTAGCTCTCCTTTACTATGATATCATCTTCAGTAGGGCTCCTGCTATGATAACTTTGGCTTTCTATTAAATAATGCTGCTTGGCAGGGGCTGCTGCTGTGCTCTCACTGTCTTACTTTCAATATATCTTCTTGCTTTCCGCTCCTATGGGCACTTTAGCCTCCCCCTCTGCTAACATCCAATCAGTGGCGTACACATGACCCATGGGGCACCGGTGCGAAAATTGATCCGTGGGCCCCCCGCGCTTACTCGGCGCTGGTCGGGGCCGCAACACATGGCGGCGGGCACCTGGTCGCAGGGGTTGCAGGGCTACGACCCCGCGACCGCGGTATGCACACACACTTAAAGGACCACTACAGACACCCAGATCACATCAGCTCAATGAAGTGGTCTGGGTGCCAGGTCCCTCTAGTTTTAACCCTGCAGCTGAAAACATAGCGGTTTCAGAGAAACGGCTATGTTTCACTGAGGGTTAATCCAGCCTCTGGTGGCTGTCTCATTGACAGCTGCTAGAGGAGCTTCTGTGATTCTCACTGTGAAAATCACAGTGAGAAGACACTGACTCTGAGCTGTCAGACATTTCCCCAAGCTGCTAAAAAGTAAAAAAAAAAAGAAATTTTAATATATTATACATATAGTTAAAGCATTTTATATTTTATACATATATAATGCATATATATGATTTCATTATAACTACACATATATCTCGAAATACACTTATAATGAAATCATATATATGATTTCATATATATGATTGCATTCATTTGGGGGGGGAAAACATGTTAACATTGGGCATTTATAAACTCAGGTCAAAATTTTGAAACTATGTAGCATGGGTGTTTTTTGGCGGTTGTAGATGTGTAACAGATTTTGGGAGTCAGAGTTAGAAAAAGTTTAAAAATGTTATAGTAAATTATATGATATGATGAAAATAATGTATTTGCAGTGCAACCCACAAAAAGGTAATTAAAAAATAACTTTTAATAAATTCCTTCTAAAAAATCATCAATACTTAAATGAATATGTAATGACTGTCCCTCAAAAAATAATACATACAATAAAAAACAGGGGGAGGAAGGAGAATGAAAATAAAACAAATCACTAGGTTATTAACAGAGACAGAAAAAGAAAAAAAGAAAGGGGGTTACCTAAAGTGTCTTCAAGACAATCATGTCTATAGTAACAAGAAAAAGGAAAGTCTTAAATCTGTCTCACAATCTGTCTTACAATCTTTAGTACAAAAAGCTCTGACAGATCTCTGACAGATAATGTGATTACTCAGAATGAATTTAGGTTTATTGTCTCTCAGTCTAACATTACTATAGCCACCTTTTACTGTCTCCCTAAAATACATAAAGATTCCCCAAATCCCCCCGGCAGGCCAATTGTATCGGGAAATCATTGCGTAACTGAGAGAGCCAGCCAATTTTTAGACAAGTTGTTACAGCCCCTGGTGTCAGGTTTAAAATCATACATACGGGACACGAAACAGACACTTCTTGCCCTGGAACATCTCACGGTGCCCCCCTACACATCCCTGGCGAGTTTGGACGTAGTGGCATTGTATAACAATATTCCACACGACAAGGGCTTAGCAGCGGTAGCCTACTTTTTGGAAAAAGCGAAAACTTTCAATATACAGGAACAGGAGTTCATCCTGCATTTATTACAATATGTACTTACTCACAACTATTTTACATTCAATGGCAAATATTTTTTACAACTACGGGGCACTGCGATGGGCTCGTCGTGTGCTCCCAGCTACGCCAATCTCTTTTTGGGTTGGTGGGAAGAAACCATAGTGTTTACTAGTACTTACGCTATGTACACTCCGTCCATTTTTAAATGGTTTCGTTATATTGACGATGTGCTAATTTTCTGGTTAGGCTCTTTTTCATTATTTGAGGATTGGGTTGATGCTTTGAATATCAACCAAATTAATCTCAAACTTACTCATGTTATTCATGAGAGTCATTTGGTCTTTTTGGATCTCACTATTGCTCTGTCAGAGGATGGAACTGTATCCACCTCACTATACAGAAAACCGACAGCTATGAATAGTCTGTTGCATTGGGACAGTTTCCATCCTTTTCATATAAAGGCCAATATACCATACGGTCAATACCTTAGGGTCAAAAGAAACTGTTCCAATCCAGAAGACTTTGAAAGAGAAGCTAAAATTCTCAGACAGAGATTCAAAAGTTTAGGATATCCTAATCGGATCCTTAAGAAAGCTTATCAAAGAACAAAAATGGTTGATAGATCTGAGAGCCTACACAAATCTCCAATGACCACTCAATCCACTACTAGGGTCACTAGTACATCCTGAGTTGTCACTTTCTAACTTTTATGAACATCTTTATTTATTTATGTGGTGGATTATGTTCTCCCATTACTCTCTTTACTACTGGGGAATTTAATTGACCTGTATTACTTTGACATTATTTATTTTCCAGTATTAAGGATCAATTTTCTTTAGCTTGCCTTTATTATACATTCAAGCTTTAAGAGCAATTCCCACATATCCAATTTTTTAATTTTTTAATATTATTATTTTTTCTTGCTTCATAATTCCATTATACATTTATAAGCCTGGTTCTATTATGAACTTTAGCTCCAATGAGCCATCTTCACATATTTAATTTTTTGCCTTACAATTTTTCAAACATGTATTGCTATCACTTAGTTTTGATATGTGACCATTGCTTAGGAATGATGTATATCCTTACCTCACGCCTACTTATTAAGCAGGTACTTGTTTTACATTATTATCTACTCCAATTAGTCCATTCAATAATATTTATATTTTATATTGATTCTTCTCTTTCTATTTATTTTCCGTGCCGGTTTCCCCTGCGATCGCGGGGTAACCGGCTTCGGCATCTGACTCCGCCCCCACATTTGTGATTGGTCCGGACATTGACCAATCCGAGAGGAGGGCGGGCTATTTAAATGACGGCCGGCGTGTTGCTCGGTTCCCCTGGAAGAGCCTTTTGTGGCGAAACGCGCGTCGGGAGTAGTTAGAGAGCGGGTGGTTGGAGCTTTGATTTGGGGATTATGCTGCAGCTAGTTGAGATGATTCAGGATATATTCTCTTTACTACCCTCTCCTTTCGTTTATTACTAGACCTTAACCTCTGTGAACCTTCTATTGAGGTTTACCTTAGATCGATATAGGCAGGTTACTTTACCTTCTATTGAAGTTATTCTCAGACCGATGTAGGCAGGTTACTTTTGCCCCAGAGTTGTGGGAGTTAGGAGTTAATATTGTTTACACTAGGGCTTTTCTGTGAGACAGATTTAAGACTTTCCTTTTTCTTGTTACTATAGACATGATTGTCTTGAAGACACTTTAGGTAACCCCCTTTCTTCTTTTTTTCTTTTTCTGTCTCTGTTAATAACCTAGTGATTTGTTTTATTTTCATTCTCCTTCCTCCCCCTGTTTTTTATTGTATGTATTATTTTTTTTTTTGTAAATATGAATTTTATTGACGTAAATGCAGTTGTTTACAAGCGTGCAGATTTGGAAAGGAGACACGCAGGTCTCAAACATAATGTAAGGTATCCATGTATCTATTTTGACATCATGTGTCCGTTCCCATAGAGCCCGCAGGCCTCGTTATTCTATGGTCGCATTTTCGGCCCTTTTGTCAGCTACCTCTCGTCCCTATCTCCTTTCTGTTGTAAATCCCCCTTCCTGACATGTGTTCCTGGTCTCAGGGTATCGTGCGTCCTCTGGTGGGGTCGGTAAGATTAGCTGGCTATATCCTGGGGCACACTGG
>OW240913.1:266432814-266594768 GCA_933207985.1 Pelobates cultripes
ATACTTTTTACTCTTGTTCCTATCTCTCTTTTTTCTATGATGAAAATAATGGTATCTTAGAAAGACCATTTAATGGCGAGAAAAACGGTATGTAATATGTGTGGGTACAGTAAATGAGTAAGAGGAAAATTACAGCTAAACACAAACACCGCAGAAATTTAAAAACAGCCCTGGTCCTTAACAGTAAGAAAATGGAAAACCAGTCTGGTCACTAAGGGGTTAAAGTGACATTAATATTTTCCCCCATATTGTTTTGGGCTTACCACCCTCTCCTCCAGAAAAAAAATCTTTCTAAACTACTGCAAATATATGTTTCCCCACATAGAAACTAGTGCCAGTATGGACGAGCCTTCACTGATTCGAACATTAGTGGATAACCCTGCATATTTATCAACAGATTTATAAGAGAAAGAAAAGCTCATTATTTTGGGAGTTTTTTTGTTCTGTTTAATTTCAAGAAAGCCATGTGTAATATTACCATAGTTTGAAGCTCAGCTATTCTGCTAATGCTCTTTGTCTCTGTATGTGTATGTTCGTATGTACATTCCACCAAAAACATCTGTGCTTCATTTACCTATTTTACAGAGCTGCGGAATGGGGTTTATGCACAAAACGCCGAATTGTAGTGAATTGAAAAACAAATTTTTTATGTTTAGTTAAAAATTGCTCAGCTTAAAATATTCTCCAGCTCCGCTGTCAGTGCTTGCTTATATTACGGAAAATTTAGCAATTCGGTATTTAGTAAGTACAGTCCACTGCATTGGCGCTCTATGAATGAACAATTACCAACAGTAATCACAAGCACTGTTCAATGCAGATCTAAAGTCACTGAATGGGTTAAGAGCGTAGTTATCCAGGTTCCTGAGATGGCTTCAGCATGTTACAGCATATATTCAAGGTATCAGGTATTTGCGCACATTGATGCTATGAAACAAAAATTATAAATATTTTTTTAAAAACAGAAAAAAATTGCCATTTTGCAATGCCTCCCCACCTTAACTTCCCACAGCACACTCTTCCTGTGTGAATATATCGAATTGGGTGGTCGAGTGCTTGGTGACAACCTCAATGTTTCTTTGTTAAGCGTTTGTCAGTAATTCTGTTTGTCATTTAAAGAGGCTGCGGCAAATAAAACCCTTTAACAAAAAACACACTGTGCTCTGTGGAAATGTGAGGCAGCATTTTCATGCAAAAAAAAAACCAAAAAACAAGCGAGCGAGCAAAATTTGCAAAGTAGGCAGATTCAGCC
This sequence comes from Pelobates cultripes, assembly GCA_933207985.1. Lineage (NCBI taxonomy): Eukaryota > Metazoa > Chordata > Amphibia > Anura > Pelobatidae > Pelobates > Pelobates cultripes. Next base: position 266,434,064 of record OW240913.1, read on the forward strand.
AGCTCACAGCCTCCTTCAGACTTGCCAATTCATTTTCAGGATATATGACACCCCATTACGTTGTAGTAATAGCACAGATCTGGCCAGATTCCCCTTGAAAACGAAGGGAATTCTATTGTAGGAAATAACGGGTGCGTGATGAAAGGAAGAGGAAGTGAAGACATGTTCTGGATATATAAGTCTATGTGTGAATGTTTTCTAAAGATAGAAAGGGTTTAGTGTGCTGCTTTGAATGCCTCCAATTAGTGAAGGATCACAATGATCGCCAGCAATCAGCTTGGCATTAATCCTTAATTCAAACATGGTAGAACCACTGCATGTGGTGCTATCACTTGCAGTATCTCTCTCTTTTTTTTTTTAAACAGTATAAAAAGATAGATATATAGATAGATATATTGATTCATTCATCACAACATTTCAAATGGATAAAGAGGGACACTATAAATAGGAGTGTACTTGTTGGTGTGACAAGGGGTGAGGCAGCTCTGAGAAATTTTTGCTGACTTACTATTAACACGTTATACAAATGAGATGTAATGTAGAACAAGAACAGTGTATCTTATTTACACAGACTGATTTCTAAGCACATTTATTGCAGTTTAAAGACACATTACTGCATCATTGCTGTGGAGCTTTGTTATACACACCAGACATACCAACAGTATGGAGCTCCTAGAAAAGAGGGACTTTGGTATAGACAAGAGAGACAGAGGGATTTTGACCCAAAATAGGGGGTGCCCCTCCCCTATTATTATTACATAAGCATATGAATTGATTGTATTATTTAATTTTTCATGATGATGCTGCAGCAGTTTATTAATAAACCAGGATACTATGTCAGAGTGGTTCGTTAAATGAGAATGACAAAGCAAATGAAATCTGTTCACTTTAAATAAAGCTATTTATGTTTGCACCCTGCCTGCTGGTACGGATGATAAATCTACTTGCCATCTGTGATAATGGGATGTGATACTGATCATGTTTTATGGACTAATGAGATTGGAGACTACTTTACATAGGTCATTGCAGTGCTAATGAATTACGCCTTCCATCTCATATCAACTAAGTGCTATTTTATTGACCTTTTCTACGTCGCTCTGAAAGGCTATTTTCCACTCCTTTCTCTAACATATCCAGTGCAGTGGTTCTGTGGCATATCTGGTTTTCATGTTCAACTTCCATTAATCATCTGAATGGCTTTCTAGGCTGGTACAATTATTCTCTTAATTTCCTTACTATGAAAATTGTGTATTTTAAATATAAGTAGCACCTGTGATTTATACAATCAAGTCATTTGTGAGCTGTGCATACTTCAGGCGAATCTCCTGAGCGCTGTTCTAATTCTTTCATTTAGATCTTCATCAACTCGAAAATGGATTTGTGTTAAAAGCCAACACAGCCTTCCCATTTCTGAATATGCAAACACATCAAACACATTAAAGGCTGAGCACAAGAAGTATCAGTCAATTTAAATGGTACATAATTTATTTTCAATAAAGGGCTTCGGGCTCAAAGTCCCCACTGCATCATTTTTACTGTTAATTTTTAGAGCATCTATATTGTTGCCACTTACATGATCTTATTAGTATTTAAACCTTATTGTACAAGTTTATGCACAGAACGACTTGCTGGTGAAATAACTAATCTTTGTGGTAGTTTGGTCCATGGAAAAGACAAGGTCGTGTACAGTGCCAGAAACACTGTATCAAAACCATGATAATCTCCTGTCAACCTCAGTAGTGAATTCATCAAAGGAAGGGGACGCACACGTTAAATGTAACCAAACTAAGATGCATCTAGACTGGGCTCATGAAACCCAAAAGAAATACTTTCATTTTAAAAAGATAACTGAGCACTCAAAGAGGTTTTAGTGAGCATACTTTTTTAAAGCAACTTTTTGGCTCTCTACGCAAGCCTTTATCAAGCATAGTGATGCTTCATAACAACTTGAGTAGAGAGTCAAAACATTGGTTAATGCTTTTAATAAAGTCTACTCACTGCAACCACTTCCAGTGCTCAGGCATCTTTTTTAAAATTGAACCTCAGCAATGAAGTCTAAGTTCCCTATCTATGTCATGTCCTAAATAATTAGCACTAATGAGGGAAGAGGTTGTCCTACCACAGCCATTTCTAACAAGAGGTGAGTATGATTACAGCAACAATTTATTATGTTAATGGTAATTGGGCTGCATTTACTTTCACCTTATATTCCCCCAAAAATGTTAATTCCACGATTAGTCATCCCTACTATCATACTACAGTGCGCAGACACTGAAATTACCCATCGTGAGTGTGAATTAATTTTTCCCTCCTTTCTTTGCCTCATGCTGATTGCATCATAATGTTGGAATATGATTTATTTATTTTATTTTTTATATTCTTTATTTTTGTTGTGCGAGCATTACATCCTGCTTGGATAGCCACGACAGCCATAACAAGCCCAACGGCAACATAATATAACATCTGCATGGCATATATAATAACTACACGTTTTTAAATGTTAAGAGACAAGTATAAAATGAAACAACAGATTGTTAAATTATGAAGAGTGTAGTTCCCGTACGAACAGTAGGATTATTAGTGGCATAGGTACATTTGAGTTAGAATAAGCAGGAATATGATTTTTCGCTGGGAAATAAGCTTAGAATGTCCTATAAATTAATAGGAAGTTGTTAGAATTTTAATTACCATATAGGCAACTGTATCAGGTACGGAAAGAGCTAAAAACAAATTTTGCCTCTTTTTGATATTAGATGTTATATTTTGGTAGGTCACACAAATCTCTATGGCTACATACATTTTTTTTGAGTCTTTGAATATCAAACCAGTATATATAAATATATATATATATATATATATATATATATATATATATATTTTTTTTATTTTTTTTTTGTGTACCCATAACCAGAGCTGGTCAATATTGATGTTTTAATCCTACAGGATTACATTACATAGCATAGTTTTTCTTTAGATCTCACATTTAAAAAAAAACAAACAAACAATAAAAAAATAAAACCATTTAATAAGATCTTTTTGAGTTACTTTTACAAAATGTTAGCAGTGCTTAGATACTATTCCCAGAATGCATCTCACCTTATCTTCCTGATTGGCCATTGTAATCTTTTAAATCTTTATAGAGTGTTTTATAACGGTTGTAGAAAACAAGAAGCAAGGAGATTATTTTTTACATCTTTTTAACTCAACCGCAGTTTACAGTTGTTAATGAAAATGTCTGAAAAATGCCAACTTCGCATATTTTGTTGATTAATGTAAAGTTCTTAAAGGTGACAGGTCCTCTTTAAGTACTTAGATTTATATCACACTTGTAACACACATGTAAAATGGCTACTTTCCCTGAGGCAGGATATCATGGGAGGCACAGTGCATGAAACATTACTGTCGAGGATGAGCAGTTGTTGGGATAACACTTAAAAGGTAAAAAGAGAGAAACACAGTTTCTGGGTTGTTAATATATTTTTGATATTTATAGAAGCATGAATGAGCTGCAGACAGGAAGAGAGGTTAAGAATGTCAACCCCTTATATATAAGGGTAATTCTTGCATTTGATTAATGATATAGACAGCTTAGTTTAGGTTAGCTCAAACTACTTGGCGTTTCTCTTTTATAGATTTTTAAAACTTAATCTTAAAAAGAGCATGTGACCTAGGTCACAAAACTGTCATATCAAAGTGTGTTTGGACCAGCAGGGAACCCGTTCCAAAATCCTCAGCATTAGTCAGACTATAGCCCTGGGACCTAAGAATTTAGCAGGAGACGCTAAATGCTCTCCTGTGTGCTTGTAGCTCTTCACTGTGGCATGATGGGAAATTCACTAGAGAGCTATTGTGTGTAGAGCAATGCTGTATATTATTAGCAAAACATAGCTGTGCTTTCTCTAGCTTAATCCTCCCTGTGATTCTCGTATTCCGCTCAGATTCTGAAGAAAAAAATTAAAAGAATGGAAAAGGACCTTGAACTTGTTTTGCGTTATTCCAAAAAAATCATGTGTTTAATGTAATTGCTTAATGGCTATGCAGAAAGCATCCAAAACATCTGCATGAGCACTGTTTCCTGTATTATAGTCCTTGTTTGTATTTTAATATAATTTTATATCCAGTTATAGTTGGTAAAATAATAAAATAAAGCAAAATAGTGATAAAACAGCAGGACCCAGCAGGACCTAAGAAAGGTTTGACTTATCACATAAGGGGAGGAACTAGCCACCCACCCCCGGCACCATAACCACTACAGCTGTAGAGGTTATGGTGCTTGGAATGTTCTTTAAATATGCTGGACAAACATAGCTAGGCTTGGGAAGTTTTTACACTGCCATGATGGTAGATTTTTGCAGTCTGTAACGATCAGGATTTTGATTTGGGATTTCAATTTTGCTTCTAGAGACAGTCCCCTAAAAGTGCAGTGCAAGAGCATCAAAAGTGCTTACATATATTTTGCATATGAGCAGTCCTAATTGACAATCTGGCATGCCTGTGCTGGCTAGCTTCTTTTCTGTTATCCATGCTCCCAAGCCTTGTATTCCTATTCCAACTCCACTCATTCCCCACCCATGTCCATCCCATGTGTATACCTCCCAGGGTTGGGAGATATGTGACGTTAAAAATATAAATGGCACTTAGCTGCCTCATATTGCCTTTAGATTCAATTGTGGAGGTTTTTTCTAAGCAATTATTTTCTATGTATAGACCACACTTTAATAAAAGGATTGTGCATCAAACCAGAACATATCAGACAAGCTAACATATGAATATTATATTTCTAGATGACTGGTGAGAAATTGATTGTTATTGGTACAATATAATTACAATGTATCCTTAAAATACACAGATTATTCAGCAGTTATGCTAATTACTTAGATCTATAATTTCCCTAACCAATACTCCGGCCCACCAGTGAATAACCCTGACACCAGCATATTGTGGCATTTGCCACAGCTTTATTTCATGGTTGGTAACAAGCATAACTGAAAGGGTACCAGGCCTTGCTGGTGCACACACACACACACACACACACACACACCCAGTGGCCAAAAATAAGCAATGTAGGTAAAGCGTATCTTATTATTTTTTAATTAAATTATATATTTTTAAAACTGTGCCACAATAAAGAGCCCCCTCGCACATTAAAGCCAACACAACAGCCGCCCTAGCACATACATTACACTACAAATATTCAGCGTACTCACACATACAACTCCACAAAGCAACCACTATACCCATACATAGCACAAGCACAATTGTTTATGTATTACTTTGGCGTAGCACTACCAAAAGTTTGCTTACCCCTGAACTAAGCTGAGAGGGAGAATTATGATCACAGTTTTGGTTGATTTTACAAACTGTAATGCCTTAGCTTGACACAGCATGAGGCCAGTAGATCATCATCCCTACACATCACTGCAACAGATGTCTGATACACTCATACTATTTAAGAAGTAAGGGAGATATCTAAATCAAGTAAACTTGGCATGAACTTAGTCTTTGCCTCTCTCTGTGTCTCATTCGTCTTCGGACTGGAGCCATCTGACTGAGCTTCACAAATCTGACATTCGGCATAAAATCTTCACATCACATGATGTCCTGCTGATTTGTTTTTTGTTTCCCAGCAAATTAGCTCCAGACCCTGGTGAAAGCACAGTTTTAGAAATGAGATCGTTAGTAACAGGGCAAGGACAGGAAGCTTCTGGGCCTCCATATGTTGAGAGCTGGAAGTCACAAAAGAGCCAGCATGAGAACTGTACCCTTCAAACCAGACTGCCCTACCCTTCTAACTATATCATGTGATCATTCAGTGAAAAATATTTTCTAGGTTTATTCACTAAACTGAGATTTGTAGAGACTTGACAAGGAAATTGATTGTTTTTTCAAAATAGTGGACATCTAAAAAGAACCAAAATGAAGAATTATTTCACTTTGTAAATTATAGCCTACATTTTGCAGTTCATTTTGTTAATTCTTTTCAATTCCCGATTTGTTGAATAACCACATTTAGAGTTTTGCCTTAGAGCGATGGGAGTTCTACTTGAGAAATTGAATGATTGCCTATAATCTAACAAATAATAGCATTTCCCCAAATAAATACAAGACCCAGTGAGGATTGTTTAAATTGTCCAGAAAATTATTGCACCAAATGTTACCTCGCCCATAAATTATATCAAGATGCACATTTTACTGCTACTATTTAGTTTTTCTCTGATATTAGAAACACGTATTGGTTATGTTTACTTAATGCCTACTCAGAGTTGAAACATTGCATAGTCTGCTAATGTAACTCTTTTAGCCATATTGAATTTTAATAAATCTAATTGCTGTTATTTTAGTGCATAGTCGCCTATGGTGTTTATGGATTTCAAGTCATTCTGAAGCAATGTTCTCAAGGTGAAGTAATCAGAAGAAACATTCCACTAGTTACCATGGTGATTGCTCTGTTATTTTGCACTGGCCCTAGATTTGATTTTCATTCGTATACCATGGTATGTGTGATGTGCATTAAAATTCTTGCCTGTATATAAGGTATACTGGTTGTGCGAACCATTATTTTTACAGGTTGATATTTAAAATCCAGGTCACAATTTCCATCCTTTATGATTAGCATGTGGAAGAGCAGCCTGTTTGCGCAGATACTCAGGACAAATCCATCTCTGCAGTCAACTCTAGCAGTAAATAGAAAAAAAAAAAAAAGTGATTAGGCAAAACATAATTTAATTGCATAAACATGAGCTAGCCAGCTACCTAAGACAATCTTAGTGAGTCCATGTTTAGAATAATACTGAAGAGTTTAGCTGTTAAGAAAAAATAAGAATTCAATGTTTTTGAGTATATTTTGGTGTTGTGTATATTAAAATGTCCTTTATTGCAATGGAACTGAAAATATTTAGAGATAGATTGCAAAATGGCTTGCACTCCAGGAATATCAAGATAATGCCCGGTGCAGGTTCCCAGTGAACATACCAGGGGTAGGCCGTTCACATAGAACAGAAAAAACCCAACTTTTATTCACATGTAGTCCTGATGAAAGCTATCGGCGTTGAGCTGAAACGTCGACTTGTTTTAGCATTACATGTAAATATAAGTTACGTTTTATTTACAATCTATTTGGAGTGCGGAATGCGCCTTATTTGCGCTCTCTCTCTCTTTATATATATATATATATATGTATATACATACATACAGGGACGTATTAGCCGCGAGACAAGGCATTTGCCTTGGGGGGCATTTTCCAGGGGGCGGCTAAAAAAGGCGCCCCCAAATGCCCAGGGCAAATGTCTTGTTAGCCTCGCGGCTAACAGTCCAGGCAGGCGGGTGGGCGGGCGGCGCTGGCGAGGGAGCTGAGCAGAGCGTTCAGGGGAAAGTGCTCCCTCGCCAGCGCCGCCCGCCTGACCAACCAGCAGCCCAACTAGACCCCAAGGAGAGAGAGAACCCCCCCAGCATTCCCAAAGGTAAGAAGGCTAGGGGGGATTAAATAAAAAAAAGGGAGTGTGTTAATGTGAGTGAGTGTGTGTATGTCTGTTAGTGTGTGTGTGTGTGCCTAGGGCAGCACAAAACTAGGATACACCACTGTATATATATACAAATACATTCTTTAGTAGATATATTCCCCAATGAAAACGTGCATGCATTTAATTACCCAATTTATCATTAGAGGTATATCTAAACACAGCTTATAAAATCTGCAGATCTCTTAAATGTTGTCTTTGCAAGCCCTCTTCTTCTAACCCCACCCAGGCTTTCTGTGGCTGTCCAATCACAGACTTCCCAATGCAGTTCAGTGAGAAGTATTTGCAAGGCAGGGGCTCTGAGCAATTGCTGCCTCTTGAGTTTAGCTCCACCGAGGAACCAGGAAGTAATAGAACCTTCTGTCTGCTTGAAAATCAGAGGGGAGAGAGGGGGTGTAACCAGGTTAATTAATAAAAGTGTACATTTCTATTAAAATTGGCACTTTTTCAAAACGAAAATCATATGGCACACTCTTTTCACATAAAGCATTTCAGTAAGCTAAAGTGTTTTAAGGGTGTGTGCTGTCACTTTAAGAGTTACCATTTTTTTTTGTAACAGACAAATGCAAACAGACAAATAACCTTCTTTTTAGGTATTTGTAAAGAACCTGCTGGTACTTTGGGGAATATAATCATAATGTACACATTGTGGCTGTATGTGGGTAGCATTTAAACAATTGTTGAGAATAAAAAAACATTTGTGGAATTTACTACTCACCAAAAACCAATAAATTGGTTGCTCTTTCATTAAAATCTCATTGTTTAAGGTCAGGGTTTGCTGTTTTTTCATTATCACATGCTCAGACTCACATGTCTTCATCTTGCGTTCAGGCCCTCATGTCATCTTTTTGTGCTGATACTCTCACCTTCCAAACAAGTTAATTTAGAAGATTATTTACAGCTCCAACCACTGGCAGCATTTTATGACTATGGAGATTGATTGAGTGCTCACCACATTATTTTCTCGCATATAAAAGTTTCAGTGAATAAAACAGGTTACAGAAAACTGAGGTCACGTCGCTCACACACATATAAATACGTTGAAATGCAGTTATTATGACTGCAGAGTTTACCATTTTCCTGTACAGACTTCTTTTCCTACTGATGGGATATGGAACATAGAAAAGAAATATAAGGCATTTATCATCGGGTCCACCAGTGGCATGATTTGCCTCTGCTACATGCCATTAAACATTTTCTTAAAGAGAACATAACACCGCCAAACATTTGGAGGTATTAAATTGGAACTCGATGAATCGGATCGTATGCCTGATTCAAAGTGCATACCTGTTACCAAATGTTGCCTCACACGTACCTCCAGTTATACTAAATCCCACCAGACGGCCCTGATTTGGAACTGTTGTCCCACTGTACATTGGTTTCCCCAGGGCAAGACACCCTGAAAACTTAGGCTAGTGGGATATGTATCTAAAATTGGGAACCCTCTGAACTACCCAGAGCTTAATGAAGCCATCACCAAACCTGCATGTGACAGATGCGATGTGACACCAGAGGCTTTCTGGGATCCTCCTGAAGCCCTATAGAAGTTGCCACGGGAGAGTGAGGGAGATCTTTGATCTTTCCACCAGCCCTTAAAGTAACACACTATTAAAGTAACACACTATTAAAATAAATTCAGGCCTCATATTCGGAGCTCAAGTTTCCCCTATTTGCCATCAATGATGCCCCTGGTGCTCACGCTGTGCTGCACAGTTCCTTGGTGTCTCCGAACATGAGGGTACTATAGTGAGATGACAGGACTCTGAAATCAGGACTGTCCCACCGAAAGCAGGACTCAATGTACAGTAGCGTCGACTTACTATTTACGTCCTCTCTACACACAAAAGAAAAACTTTAGTCGGATAGATGAGAACAATAATTTAAAAAAATCTGTGGTTGGGGTGTCCAGGACGAATGCAGGAAGTTAAAATATTTTCCTTCATACAAGTGTAAATGTCTGCAAAATGAAAGTGTATGGTGAACACCTTTGTAGGAGCATCATATCACTGAAAGGAAATGTGCATAGTTTAGCACACTAAGACAGGCCGCTGCCGCTGCTTCATAGGTGCAGTTTCCTTCCTGAGGCAAAGATTTCGTATTTAAAATGTTTCATTCTTTTTATTTGCCTGACTTGATCACTGGTTGTAAGCAAGGGAAATGCTAATTATTTTCCCAGCATTCAAGCTATATGGTAATATTGAAGACTCCATCCTGTGTATCACATGCAGTTTCAGGCTTTGAATCCCTTATATTGTACTATTGCCATATACTAAGGCTTTTATGGCTACAACGCCTGTCTAACTGTAGTTTCCTCGACACAGGAATTGTGCCTACACTGTCCAAGCGAACTGCATGTTTAGTAAACCTAGCTGGCAGTACTAATTGCTGTCGTTTGGTGACATCATAACTGGCTGCACAGAGCACGTTTGGCGGGGCGGAATAAAATTCAGCTGCAGGAGGGAAATGCTTTTCCTGTGGAATTCTGATGAAAAAAGGAAAATGAAAAAGGCCGTCCCTGGAATGCTCTGGAAATTTAACCTTTTCAGTACTGGAGACTTGTAACATTCACGATCCTCTATCCTTTAAAACGGCACATTACCACCATGATCACTACAGCGTATTGTAGTGCTTATGGTGCAAAGAGCCTATGTGCATCATATCCTTATTTGTCTCAAACTGTTTTCAGTTATATTTACAAAAATGGATGCTCTTCAGGCACACAATGTCCAGCTAATATGACACTGCTTAAAGGGATCCTATAGTGCCAGGAAAACAAACCTGTTTGCTCCTCCCCCGCCAATGTCAGCCAGCAGGGGAGACCTAATGCGCATGCGCGGCAATGGCCACACCTCGCCATAGGAAAAGCATTATTCAATGCATTTCTATGGGGAAAATCTGACGTTGGAGGTCAGTGAGGACGTCCAGCGTCAGATGACGGACCAAAAGTCTGTTTACATTCCAGAAGCCCTCTAGTTGCTGTCAGTTAGACAGCCACATAGGGCAGACTTAGAGCTGCAATGTAAACATTTTTAACATTGCAGCACTAGTTGCAAAAGGGACACAGCACCCAGACCACTTCAATGAGTTGACGTGGTCTGGGTGCCTACAGTGTCCCTTTAACTATTGTTGAAGTTCCACCTTAGCCCACCCAAATATTGACAGCAGTGAAAGGCTTAAAATCATCATTATACTGTAATGGATTGCGGATTGTTGCAAACAACTTGGGTTCAACTGATACATCGTCACTATTTTTTGTGTTTATTCATTTTTAATATGGTCTCATTGCACTTCCCTCGAGGGAAAATGTATATATTTTTCTTCCTTTAGCACTGCTACATATATACCATAAACATGGTATTCATGCTTCTTGTTATTTGCTTTATTTTGTAAAATACAGCACTTGCTCTATACAACAGAAGTTACTAGTTATTCCTTGATGGAACATTATGGATTACTATGGGGTAAATCTATGATCCGGATATTGTACATTGATTTGTAGCGAATTGAAATCTAAATGGCAAAATGTACACTAATATATCTAAGTTGTTACTATAGCTGAGCTAGAGAATGTTTTCAAATCAGCAATTCTAGTCTAAATTTTACCATTTTTATTTGGATTAAAATGTGGAATTTAGTGAACAGCCCTCTGTGTATTTTGCTCTATTTACTTACTGTATGTGATTTGTATTTAATATTTCTATGCACCATCTTTTGGAATGAGGAGACGTGTTACGGCTGTTTTGTTTGTTTGCTTTTTGTTTGCATAATTAAAGAAAATCAAGAAAGCTAGTTTACCATTATATTGTACTAGTCTGCACAGCTAGAGTATGCCTTTAATGGCTGTATCATGCAGTGTCGCTGTCCCCTTAACCTTGTATTGTAAAACATTGCATACTGATAGCCACTAGAGGCACTTCTGCGGCACAGACCAAGTAAAACCTGGTCATGTGATGCAGAAACCCCATAGGAAAGCATTGATACCAAGCTTTCCTTTGGGAGTTTGAATGCGTACACGGCACTCGCTGCGCATGCACAATACATCTCTCCCCATCAGAGGAGGCCCTATCTTCTCTGTGATGGGGATGAAAAAAGTGAGTAACTGGAAACAAGATAAGTAAAATGTTTTTTTAAAAGCTTTTTCACTGCCGACTGGGAGAAGGGGAAACTTCTAGGGAAAGAAACACTATAACGTTAGGGTTAGGATTTGCATTCCTAATGTTATAGTGTCCCTTTAAGAAGCATTGCTTTAATATGTCATATACCATGTTCAATGAAATTTAGAACTATTGCTTGTTTCAGCTGATGAGAAAAAAAAAATGAATGTGTACATCAGTGTACTGTATACTGCAGGAAACAAATATGACCATGCATCTAAACACTTCACTATTTTAGATTCAATTTACATGTCCAGCTCATGTCAAAGCTCTTCCTTATCAGTGTTTAATCACATTTACTGTCAGACTTGCCTGGTAACCTGTCACTGTAGTGAGGAATATGACTCATCTTTCATTCTTTCATCCCAGAAATCTGATCATTCTAATCTACTTTCAGAGCATGAGAATCATTACACCGAAAGATCTATTAATATGCAAATACATCCAAATGCTATAAACCTTAGTCTTGTCTTTTCATTATCCATATTATCGGATAAATGAAAACATGATTCACATGTTAGAGAACAGATTCAAAGAAATATTTATAGGACTGTAAAATATTTGCGATTCTGTACTAATTAATGGAAATTACATTAATATTGATAGAATATCAGTGTTACTTAGATTTAATAAGCATCTTAAGTTTTTGTTGGAAAGGTGATAGGTTGGGATTCTGCAGTAGAGGAAACTGTGAATATTGATTTAACATTGCGCGTATTAGACATTATCTTCGAAATGAAGGATATTGATCTGTGGAGCAATAGTAGTGCGTGGTTCTAGCCAAGAACAATTTTCTTGATCTCATTAAATCAATACATGGATATAGTTTTCTCTCCGTCATTTATCTTTACCCAGAAAAATCAAGGAGACCCATTTGCACAATGTAGTCACATGATTCCAAGCAGATTTATCAGGGATACCAAGCTCGGGGATAGAATACGGCCTTATTTCTTGAGTAGCGTGCAGAGGTGTGAAAAATGTATCCTTGAATGCTAGATCTGTATTACCACCGCTAGCGTTCCACTATTATTCCTGTATAGACAGTGTACCCCTAAAGCGGGTTATTTCTTAATCACTGAGTCAGGACCAATAATTATGTCCCAATGCTATATATGTAGTTTAAAAAAAATGGTACAGGCACGTCGTATTGCTTAGGCTTCTGACAACTGCTTATATTATATGTATTATATTAGTATTGAAGAATAGGTCACCTAGATACTTCCACACATGTAGGCTAGCTAATACTATATATGTAGTTTGGGACAGTATTTAAAAGATTTAACAACTAATGCCTGTAGAAATATTGTATGCACTGTAAATACAATAGATTATTAACGCAATTCCATAATTTAATTTGGAGCTGCTCTCTATTTTTCAGAAATTCTTTAATGCTCGGTTACCATCCCCTCTACTTTTTAAAGGGACACTATGGTCATCAAAACAACGTTAGTTTAACCCCTTAAGGACACATGACATGTCATGATTCCCTTTTATTCCAGAAGTTTGGTCCTTAAGGGGTAAATGAAGCTGTTTTAGTGTAAGGATCATGCCCATGCAGTCGTATTGCTCAATTCTCTGCCATTTAGGAATTAAATCACTTTGGTTATGCAGCTATAGGTACACCTCCCTGCATATGACTTACACAGCCTTCCTAAACACTTCCTATAAAGAGTCATCTAATGTTTAAAATTTCTTTATTGAAAATTATGTTTAATTTAGAATTTCTTATCTCCTGCTCTGTTAATAGCTTGTTAGACCCTACAGGAGCCTATTGTATGTAAATAAAGTTCAAATTACAAAGAGGAGATAAAAACTTTTAAAGTAAGTTACGTTAAGTAACTTACTAAGAATCAATTTTGTTTTCATGTAAGCTGTGTGAGCCATAGCCTGGGAGGTGTGGCTAGAGTTGCATAAACAGAAACAAACGTGATTTAACTCCTATGTTGCAGTGAATTGAGCAGTGAGACTGAAGGGGCATGATCTATAGACTAAAACTGCTTATTTAAGCTAAAGTTGTTTTGGTGATAGTAGTGTCCCTATAATGTAATTTTGTACAAACTCGACTCTCCCATTCAGTGTCCAAGTGCTGGTATAATGTAAGCATGCCCTGATTTAGCAGGAGCTGTGCTATAAGTGTACTGTGTTCTGTATGAGCACACACAGAGCACTATTTTATTCCCAGCTCAGAGCTCTATGCTTACCTGAGCTCACAATTCTATACTGATCCGCACCTAACATGCATGCACTCACAGCTCTAGGAATTTCAGGAGGCTGACTTGCACAGTGTGAGCAGACAGGGAGTGCTGACAGTGTGCTAGTATTTGAAAGGTCAAATTGGAAAGCGATGCCTCTCCAAAATGACATAAGAGGGAGGAGACTGAAGTTTATGCAGCAGGGATTACTGACAAATTTCAGAGAGCAGCTGGAAAGTAAATTGGATTGTACTGACAGCTTCACTACACCATAACCGCAAAAAAAACCCCAATGTTTATTGTGATTGGAGTATGCCTTGATCATATATACTTTAACCATTTCTGGACTTGTGTTGAGCAGTTACATTGCTCTCGATACAGTAATGCCATATGATTGGTCCCAGATAGGTAAATATTAAAAGGTTTATGAAATTTAGCATTAATAAGACAATTCATATGAATGTTATGTGATTTTACTGCTGTGTGATGTCTTAGAAAAAGCATGTAATGTGTGTTGCTAGAAGAGATAAGAAAAACTAAAGCAGTGTTTTCAGCCCTGTGCTGAAGGCACAACAATGGTCCATGTGATGTCATCGTCTCCATAGAAACAGCATTGTGAACTGCCTAAATCTTGGACTGTTGGTGGAGCTTACTGAGCTACAGAACACTTTGAGACAGAGATTCATACTGACTAACTTGTTTTTTTTACCAACGGGAATACACCTAGAATTCAACCTGCAGCCGGTAAAAGTAAATAAACTAATGTTGCCTCTCTGTCTGGTAAAATAAAGACTTCTTTGTGAAATAAAAATATTAAGAGGTAAGCTTAATTCTTTAGTGAATTGAGCTATGTGCACTAATGGACAGATTTTCTCGCAGGGGAAAGAAGAGACCTCAGTCCAAGTAATACACACAGGATAGACAGAAGTGACATCAAGTACACAGAGCTGGGCACTCAACGCTTGATTGGCAGCTCTGAAGGGAGGTTTTAAAACTGCTGCATTTTTATTTATTTTTTACAAATTTCTTGTGCTCTCATCCATAAGAGAGTAAGTTCAGGATACACCAACAACTTTATAGTTGCGAAAGCAAAGATGGTTTGCTGCTTAGAGTCACCCTTTAATGAAAATCAGCACCCAAGTCTATTGTATTTGCTTATCTGCATAATTATCCAATCCAGGTGCATCTTTTTGCCTCGCCGAATTCAGTTCTTTAAAATGAAACTCGTTTTTTTAAATTGAAAGAAAGTGCTCTGCACAGTTAAAGGGGCACCATAGGCACCTAGATTTCTTAATCTCCGTGAAGTAAACTGGGAGCCATGTCGCTGGAGTTTTAATTCTGCAGCTGCAATCATTGATGTTCTTCAAGAATGTCAATGTTTACAGTGCAGGGTTTAAATGTGCCTAGTAGCTGTCACTTTTGACAGCCACTAGAGGCGCTTCCAACGGTGTTTCAGGTATTTCAATCAGGTTGTCTTATAGAGACCATCTGATTGGCGCTGCATGCCATTTTGCCACGCATATGCATTAACCTCCCAATGCTTTCCTTGGCGAAAGGATTGGATTGGCTGAGATTATCAAGATTGGTAATCTTAGCCAAGGAGGCTGTGCTGCCCCTGAAAAGAGCACTTCTGTTTGGGAGTAAAAGGTAAGTTAACTAACTTTTTAATCCTCACTGGGGTCAGTAAACTAAACTGCTACAAGACGCTATAGCGTTAGTGTATAGTGTTGCTTTAAAACCTGATGCTTCCTGAGTTTCATTTAAGTTTGCCAATATGCAGTATTTAGTCATGTGGTTTACATGCTAATCCTTGTTTCAATAAGAGCCAGAGAGCTGTTTCTGAGAGTGTTTATACGTTTCATGCTTCCAATCAGGAACTGTCAAAGCTCTATGATACACCATCTGCTTATTCCAGCCACTGTAAGGGATCACTGCTGGCAAGCTTTTACGCAGAGATGGACGTTTCCTATTTTATCTCACACCTCTCAGCTTTTCAATCAAGGTTAACTCGCTGCTGCTTGATCATTATAATAGACAGTTCATCTTTCTGTGAAATTATTCAAAAATGTAATCACAGCTATTTTCATTTACATGTTAGGCACACAGTATTAAAATAAAACACTTCTTGTGCTCCAATAAAGTACTTTAACCATGCTGTTTTGACTGCTGCTTGCTTTAAAAAATTTTTTTTACAAATATTTCTTAAAAATACACCTGTCTTTTAAAAAGGATTGGATAACAATTCTAGAATTATTTTATGCTTGATTTAAAATAAATGTATAAATCTGTCTATGCAAACAACCCAGGGTGCAGATTTGCATGTTGATTTGTTTAATCATTTTGTGTGACATGTCATGATTCCCTTTTATTCCAGAAGATTGGTCCTTAAGGGGTTAAAGGGAAATTACATCTCTGAAAAGATGTTGCACATCTACAAGTGCCAGACAAACAATTTGGGTTCGTCTGTGACTGCCCTTAACCCTTTGCATTTAGAAGTTCCTGGCTCGATACAGCGCCTACCTTGAAACTGTCTAATTATTATATATTATAACATTTTTATAAACTTGTATGATTTTGTATGTTACATGCAGATAATAGTTTGTTGAGGATGTATGCCTGCAGTGTCTGTCTGTGTGTGCTGTTAGTATGTGCAGTGTGTATCTGTCGGTGCCAAAAATATATGTGTAACTATGCAGACACGCCAGCACAACGGGGCAGTGAATAATAGCTTTGCCTGTGGCTAGCAAAGAAGCTACACCGGCAGGGTGTGGGCTGGAACTGGCAGTACCCATATTTCAGTACTTTGCATATGCTCTCTTGAGTCACTGGTTCTGTTTTTACCATTATCTTCTTTACCTTATGCTATCTGTGTTGTCAGGTGTAGTCTCCAGACTTATACTGCACAAATATTGCCTTATCCTAGTTTCACATCTAGTATGGGTCTCTTTCAGCATTTTCCAAGTTTCCTGTTTTTATTCTATTCTAGTCTACCTGTACTCTACTGGTGACTGCTTGCTTAGCTTTGACCATCGGTTTACTTGTGTACTACACATATCCTGTTTCCGTCCATCTGGTCTTAGCAGCGTCAAAAAAGGTCTAAACCAGCAGGAAGTGACTGTTAAAGGGACAATCCACTGCCCAAATACAAAATAAATAAAAATCACTGTTTAGTAAATATATCCCGAATGAAAACTGGCATGTATTTAATCATGCATTTTTTCATTGGGGCTATATCTAAAAACAGTTTGCAAAAGATGCAGTTCTCGTATTTGCTGCCTTTGTCAGCCCTCCCCTTCTAACTCCCACCCAGACTTTCTGTGACCATACAATCACAGACTTCCCAGTGCAGCTCAATGAGGCAAGTTCTCTGGGTAACTGATGCCTCTTGAGTTTAGCTCCACTAAGGTAACCAAACCAGGAAGTAATTGGAGCAGTTGACTGTTTGACAGCTGGGAGGAGGGGGTGAGGAGAACGACACACACACTCTTCACATATAAAGCTTTTAAGCAACCTAAAGTCCTTACGTCGTCTGGAGTGTCCTTAAATGTAAAGACTCTCTGGTGTCTTCTCCTGGGGAAGGTCCAGTCAACCCCCCTGATCCAGTCCAGCTCTGTATCTAAGTTCATCTTGATATTACATAGTTCACCTTGTTGTTTCACTGACTTTGTTAACCTTGCTCCATTGAGTGTTCACTCTATTCCACACACATCTCCAGTTTCTTCATGTATTCCAGATCTTGTCAAGTTAATTTCCCAGTGTTCCAAATCTTGAATTCCAGGTTCCTTGTAAACTGTTCCATAACTCCCAAGTGTCCCTATTATCTCTCTCCCTCTTTTCTATCCTAATGTATCTCTTGTCTAGGAGCTGCATGTTGTTGGTGTGTCTGGGTGTATACCAGTGCTTCACATCAAAAAAACTCACTGTGATGTGTCTCTAAACTACAATAAATGTGTTTAGAAATCAGTGGTGTAAATAAGATACATTGTTTGTGTATCTCTTTTTCTTTTGCCATATTCAATTTGTTTCCTGAAACTTACATTTATGTAGAATAGTATTGCATTACCTGCTTTGATACACATGGGTTCAATGATATTCCCCAAAATACCCAACATTGCTAATAGGAACAAGCATTATGCCAGTAAAATTCAAAGGTAATATTTTAACAAAATATACCATAATTGTGATATAGAACATGCTGCATTTGCACCGGAGAGTCAAATATTATAAGTCAGCTGTTCTACTTGGAATCTAGAACAGATATACAGAGTAGAAATCCCATAAGAGTTCTTTGGTCTGTCTTTGCACACCATCTGTCACACATATTTGGGTGGAAAGAAAAATACTTTGGTTTAAATAGGCTGGAAAACTGAAATGATTGCGAATGTATTTTATCAAATGTAATATTTGATAAATAATGTAATGTGCTCAGGCGCAAATACATGTGTTTATGTATCATTCTGGACAAGGATGCAAAGTCTTTGGGGGAATATACCCTAAAGTAAAACTATTAGAATAGCGTATTCTTTGTTACTTTGCCTGGTTATATGAACTTGGAAAATTACAGAACTATATTCATAATTCTCTGTTTTTTCCACATCTGTTTCGTATTTCTAAAGCGGTTTATTGATGTGACTTCCAGTAGGCGAATGCCATGCAGAGTGCAAAAGACATGTTAATAAGCAATGAGATTTTGCTTTGTAAGCCTTGTTTGGTACGGTACAAGCAATCCTTTTATCCTCAAGAAACAAACAGCTCATAGAAAAGAAAAATGTACAAAGAAAAATGGAAAAGCAGTATTGTACACGCTGTACTTTACGGCAAACCATTTAGTTATCATATATACTAGATTTTTAATTTCTGTATAAATTGGCTTCGTCATCACTATGTTGATTATTGTTTCATCTGATCATAAGTGGTTGTTTTTTTTTTTAATGTTAAAAAACAACAACTCAAAAGATTGGGCATAGAGGACATGAGTAACAGAAGAAAGGCCAAGGAAACATTTCCTGTTTCCTGCATGATTTAAAGACGAGTGATCACATGATTTAATTGTTTGGTGACATCACATGCTTATTCCAGCTTTGCTTTCTTAGTAACTGTTGTCTCTGAGGTTTTGAAGATTTTGATGCAATTACAATATAGAAGTGGTGATAACAGCTAAACTTAGTTTTGTTTGCTTTGATAAAATCATGAAAGATTAAATGTCATACGTTGAGATATACATCTTTTATTTACTTGTCTCTATATTTAACAAATGTATTGTGTTAGGGCTGAAAAATAAAATTAATTCTGTAATCCACTGTTATATTTACCTCTGCCCTTGACTTAAGTGCCTCCATTTTGACTCTCTACCCATAATTGTTCTATGCTTTGTATATTTATGTTATTGAACATGTATATAGGCACTCATCACTTACTGACCGGGTTATGTTCTTACGACTAAGTCATAAAACAAATTGGTCGATAAGTGAGGATGCGCTACCGAGCATGTGCACCAGTGCAGGTCTATGTTCAGGGAAATTTCTCTAAACATAGACAAGAGCACTAGAGCAAGGAATGCCTCTAATCTATGTTCAGGAAACATTCCCTGAACATAGACCAGCACTCTAACGTGGGGAATCCCCACGTTAGAGAACTGGTTGTTAGTCCGAGCTGCCGTTAAACAGGTAAGTCGTAAAATGAGGGCTACCTGTGTTTTTAAAAACCGTTAAAAATGTGGGTACCTTATCAAGTTTTGAATAATTTTGCAAAGTTGTACGCCTGCGGAATGTGCCTGCTGATTCACTGGTTTCTATGGTGATTGACCCCCTTACCGAACTTCAGGCCGTATGTCAAAAAGCTTACTGTGTTTACACACAGAATAATCATATACATGTTGTTTAGTACGGCCATAACCACAAATAAAAACTGTAATTTGCATTCATAGGACACAAATTGCTGATGACAAATGGCCTCATTAACTATCAAATTTATGTTGTTTGCATTTGTTTATTGTTTGTCTTTAGTTTTTGTTTTGCGTTTGGTATTTTTACTGCAGCTTGTGCGTGTTTCACTTCACGTATAATTATTCCACAAAAGTCTTGCTTTGAGTATTTATCATATATGGTTCCACAAACAAGCACGTACACACACCACATACCAAATGCTTTAAAATACCTTATTTTGTAAGAGAGAGCAAAACTGGGTCAACAAACATTGCTGATCTACTCAAGTTTTCATCAAAGCTGGTCTATTATAAATTATATAATGTTTATGGTCTCTAATTTGTCATATTACCCATCACAATGTTAGTCATAGTAAAGCAAACTAGTAATGTTATAAACATACAATGACCATATTATTATATTTTTATTTATGTATTTAATGGTGTCTTGAAGACCATGTTTGAACATCATGTTTGAAGAGAATCTGTTACATAGTAAAAATGCCCCTGCTTACATTTCACGATGTGTAACTGTGGTCTAAAAAGTGTCTATAAATGACATTATTTTCAAGAAACAAGAGTGACATAGAAGGGCAGGCTAGATTTGGACAGCTTTTTCCTCAGTCAGTCATTCTTGTTCTTACATTTCTGTGTACAGAGAAGCAGTGATTTCTTAAAGGGGATCTGTCAACTTCTCTGGACATTACACCATTGAATAAAACATTAAAAACCATCCATAACTTGCGTTATTTTAATTTTTTTTATGCAATGCTCTGTTTCCTTCTAAATTTATATTACGTTTCCTCATACAAAGTCTTTTAATTTGCTCACCTCTAAATCACATCAGTATTGGTAATGTTGGAGAAGAATGGTTTGACACAATCTAGCTGATAAAAAGCTAGCAAAACTTTTTGTAACAGTGGTAAACAGAGTGGTCTGCTCACACAGCATAACATTGTATTGAAGACCGAAGAAGTTGCGTCACCTAAGACGAGGAAGATGAAGTTACAGTGGCTAAGATGTCTAATCTTGATTTCTACTGCAAAATGCAGTAAGATCGAACTGAATTAATAGTTCCATCTTCAAGTAATGTACACTGAACAGCCTGATCACTGATGCACTATGGAAAGAAGGCAGGCTGGCGAAGGCAATGTTTTGCTCTGGGCAATGCTCTTCTGGGAAACCTTGGGTCCTGGCATTTTGACAAATACCACATACCTAGAGATTGTTGCAGACAATGATATTCCCTCATGGCTGTGGCGTCATTCAGCAGGATAATGCACCATGCTCTACTGCAAAAATTGTTTAGGAATGGTTTGAGAAACAGGACAAAGAGTTCAAGATGTTGCCTTGGCCTCCAAACTCCTTAGATCATAATCTGATTGAGCATCTGGTGGATGTGCTGGAACAACAAATCCAATCCATGGAGGCCCAACTTGCAATTTGCAGGACCAAAATGATCTGCTGCTAATATCCTGGTGCCAGATATCACAGGAGACATTCAGAGGTCTTGTGGACTCCATGCCTCAACGCATCAGAGCTTTTTTGGCAGCTTCGGGGGGACCTACATGATATTCTGGTGGTTATAATGTTGTTGCTGATCAGTGTATGTAAATAGATTCTTGGTAAATATTAAGCATCTTCATACATATTTAGATTTATTTAAAAAACTCAGTACCTAAGCATTATTGTTCAACATATACATTTCATAATGGCCACAGTTTTGCTATTTTCAAATGGATTTTTCCATTGGTATAGTGTGCCAAGACAAAAAGCATGCATCATCTCAAGTTAGTTCCAGGAATTTCATGTTTGCTCCAGTGGTCTGCTCAGTCCCCAAATATCAATCCAATGAAGCGCATTTGGGATGAGCCCGAACATCTCAAAACTGGTTGAATCAGTGCCACAAAGGACGCAGTGTTTTCTGCTAGGAAGGCTAAATTTTATTGTGTGTATCATTTTCATCATCATGGAGGGATTTTTCCTTTACATTCCCAATACATTTCTTTATGAAAAGCTGAGATTGCAAAGTGCCATATATATTATATTGTGACATTTATTTCCAGATTAATTTTAAATAGGTTCAGCAATTTCTCTACAAATCACTTGGATTTAGTAGTTGCAGTGTCGTTGCAGATTCCCTCGGACAATTGCTTTGCGTAAGTAGACATGCGTAAAAGAAGATATGAACTATAACGAATAAAGCATTCTACTGAGTATTAATGGTTTTTTTACTGAGCTCCTTTGTCCTTTATCTGTGTATCTTTTAAATGATAAGAATCGCTTTAAGACAGAATATTGAGTATTTCAATATTTTATACCTGCAGTTCCTGTTTCTTTCTCACAGCCCATTATAAGAATTCTGTTTTCCTTCTTCACAGAAAGAGTATTTCTGCCTTAGGCTGTTTCATACAAGTGCAAGGTGCTGTGTTCATTTGTGTTACACCTGCAAAGAATGCAGATCATCGAGTGTAGCAACATTTTCTGACTCTGCATCCACTATAGGCAAATTAACTGATTTGTTCATGGGTCCAACAACACCTCTGATTGTTTTCTGACATGGTTCCCAAATGATTGACGTGGCTCAGCTTTCCAGAGACATAATAATATGCCTGTGTGCATAGCGATTCGGTTTTCAATACAGACAGAATCAAGAGAACAAGCCTATTGAAAGCACATGTGAGGAGAGAGCTGGTATCAGGCTGAGACAGAGTAGTGTGGACATTGCTTTATGCAGGGGGGTTTGCAGAATCCAGATCCAATGTACAGGCCTTCATTTAATGGGGAATGAATCCATTATTGACAGGGCTGTAGCTATGCACTAACATGACATCTGTCTTAAAGAGAAACACACTGTGAAATTGCAAGACGTGCTCTCTCGTGCTGCCCTTGTTGTATGTATGTATCGTTGTATGTGATCGTTGATCGGAATGTTTCCCCCATTCTTTACCACTTTGAGCTCTCCATGAATAAAAATTATGCAAATCCCCTTATATCACAAGTACTGTGTCATGTAATCTATCTTGAAGAGCGTAAATGCTGGTTGAAAATCCATTTTTTTCAGGGTGGCCTGCTACATTCTTCTGATAAGATATTTTTGGCAATCACAATCACAGCATCTCTGTCTGTCCATCATCTATCTGTAAATTGCCACAAACAAAGCCCAAATTACAGTATTCTCACCCAACAGCAAAGTGATGATCAACAACTAACATCCAGCTGCTGGGGTTTTGGCCATTTGTTATCCTTACCAATTTAAACTATTTTTTTCATAATGAAAATCTAAATTGCTTTAAAGAATGTTTCTATTCTTACTGCTGATGAAGAAAATACAAATGAATTAGATACATGTGTCCTAATTGCACTCTCCATACATATATTACCCTTATTAAGTAAGGGATATTGAGGTGTCTTGAGACTTCATTAATTTGGTGTTGAACAGCATTTGCAGATATCCTCATAGATTCATCTATAATATACTGAAACATTAAAACTTCAGAAAGCGCCATTAAGTATTTTGTTATTGGTGTCATGGTTTACAACTGAGGTATAGTGTTGCATTTATTAGTGTGATAATTGTGCAAAACATCCTGTGTGATTTATACAACATGCTGACGATTTATATATGTAAAATGCTGACAAAAAGACTGATAAATCTGTTTCATCACATGCTTTCAAATTGCACAGGACATAATCCCAAATGACTACTTCTACATAGACACCATGTAGCTCAGCCATGTTACTGGCCTTAAGTCTTCAAGTGAATTTGGCTTACCAAAAAGCATAACTTGTCAGACTGCATGGTTAGATTATCCACAGATAACCTTTGCAGCCAATAGACACTTAGATCCCTCCCACCACTATACTATCATATTTTCAATCATTATTAGTTAGTTTTTTGTAGTATACAAATACATTGGAACACATTTAAAGGAACACTATGGGCACCGTAATAACTTAATCGGTTTAGGAAGTTGTTAAGGGAGCAAGTAGGGAGTCAGACTGAATTTTATTCATTTAATCCCTTAAAGGCACCCAGACCACTTAAAGGACCACTATAGTGCCAGGAAAATATCCTCGTTTTCCTGGCACTATAGTGCCCTGAGGGTGCCCCCACCCTCAGGGACCCCCTCCCGCCCGGCTCTGGAAAGGGGAAAGGGGTTTAAACTTACCTTTTTCCAGCGCTGGGCGGAGAGCTCTCCTCCTTCTTTCCTCCTCTGATCCGCCCCGTCGGCTGAATGCGCACGCGCGGCAAGAGCTGCGCGCGCATTCAGCCGGTCGCATAGGAAAGCATTTACAATGCTTTCCTATGGACGCTGGCGTGCTCTCACTGTGAAAATCACAGTTAGAAGCACGCAAGCACCTCTAGTGGCTGTCAATGAGACAGCCACTAGAGGATTAGGGGGAAGGCTTAACCCATTCAAAAACATAGCAGTTTCTCTGAAACTGCTATGTTTATTAAAAAATGGGTTAGCCCTAGCTGGACCTGGCACCCAGACCACTTCATTAAGCTGAAGTGGTCTGGGTGCCTAGAGTGGTCTTTTAATCTCAACAAAATCGTCTGCGTGCAGTGACCCTTTAATTTTATCCCTGCAATATAAAACATTGTCGAATAGTAGATACGGAATTTTGCGGGATTAATTCCTCTAGTGGCTGTCTTCTTTACAGCCACTAGATGCGCTTTCCCTGTCAGAACCAACTCAGATCGGGTTCTCAGTCTGACGCTGTTCCTATAAAGCATTTAATTGGCGCAGCATGGCGATTTACTGTGCATGCACACTAACTTTCCAATACTTCCCTGTGGGAAGGTTGATGATCTCAGTCAAGGAGGCAGAACTTGCAGCACAGAGACCTGAGTGGTGTGGGCTTTGAGGTGAGTAAATCCGTTTTTTTTATTGCAAATGTGGAAGAGAATACAAAGTGAATTTAAAACAGGTCAAAACAGCAAACTGGAAAAACTCTCTAAGCCAGTTATGTTTTCAGTTTGGCTACTCTAGCCTTAAATTTGAAATTCACTTGCAATTCTCATGTTAGTGAATAACTTTGTATAGTGTTCCTTAAAGGGACACTATAGTTACCAGAACAACTACAGCTTATTGAATTTGTTCTGGAGAGTAGAATCATTACCTTCAGGCTTTTTGCTGTAGACACTGTCTTTTCAGAGAAAATGCAGTGTTTACATTACAGCCTAGTGATATCTTCACTGGCCACTCCTCAGATAGCTGTTAGAGATCCTTCCTGGGTCATGGCTTCCTAAAATGCATCCAAACATTCAGTATCTCCTCCCTCTGCATGCAGACACTGAACCTTCCTCATAGAGATTCATTGATTCAATTCAACTCTATGGGGACATGCTGATTGACCGGGCTGTGTTTGAATCATGCTGGCTCTGCCCCTGATCTGCCTCCTTGTCAGTCTCAGACAATCCTATGGGGAAGAACTGTGATTGGCTCATTCTACCACTTCTGATGATGTCAGCACACTGCTTGTTTTTTTTTTTTTAGGCAAACAGCATTCAGAGTTACAGCTTCTGGCTTGAATACAGTAAGATTTTGCTATATTTACTGAGGCATGAGGGGTCCAGGGGCGCTATATGGTGGTTTTAACCCTATAGGGTCAGGAATACATGTTTGTGTTTCTGACCCTATAGTGATCCTTCAAAAGACATATTGAATTATTTTCCACCTTGTCATTCTGGCCAATTCCGATGCTTATTCCAACAAGGAAAATCAATTGTATTTATTTTTTGTAGCTCTGTGTAATGCTCCTGCCCCGATTTAAGGCAGGAGCATTACACATTGGGTGCCATATTGTTATATCACAGTCTGCCATAAGCTCTTAAATCGTTTAAATAACCCCTTTGTTCTGAATAGTAAACATCATTTAGAACTCCAGCAAGCATATTGACAATATATTCCTGACAGTCTGTTATGTCTAGGAATCATAAAAATATTTTATGTTTGTTTATAATTCTTTGTCAAAAACTGTCATTTTATGTAATTGTATTTTTTTTTTGTCTTCTTCTATAAATATAATCTAGAGAGTTAAAGTTAAAAACAAAACAAAACTAATGGTATTGGGAGGGCTTCCCTCAGTGTTAGGGGGAGGGAGGGGACACAAAAGGTTGTCCCTTGCAGGCTGTACTGCAAGGGATAAGTTATTACGTCTGTTCGCAGACAGATGTCAATTGCGCACAGAATTAACATTAGAACAGAGTTCTGGGCTGCCTAAGTAACGTGTGGTTGGGCTGCAACTTGTCCCAAGCAAACAATAAAAAAATTCTTTGGGTGTGCAATGTATTAAGCGAAGAGAAGAAGAGAAGGACACAGGACTGAAAATTATCAAACATTACATTTTCCCTTTTTGCTTAGGAGAATCATTTCAAAGAATTTTTCCACTTCGGTATTTGTCAGTCAAAAGGGAGGCTAATGAATGCGCATGATCTACCTCATCCATTTTATTTTTTTTGGATTTCTCTACAGGTTTTTTTTTTATATAATTGACTTCCAGCACTGTGCAGTGAAGAGGAAAAGTTTTTTTTAAATTCCTTCCGATAGTAATTCTGCAACAGTTGGGAAGGTCTATCTTTTATTCACCACTGTTGTATGTTACGGAGTTGCACTGTTTAAACATTAAAGGAACAATCTAAGCACTATACCACACTTCTCCACAGAGCTTCCATCAGCTCTCCCACTGTAGGCACCCAGACCACTTCAGCTCATTGAAGTTGTCTGGGTGCAAACTCCCATCACCCTTAAACCTGAGCATGAAATTATTGCAGTTTTTATAAACTGCAATAATTACCTGCTTGGGCTAACTCCTCCTCTAGTGGCTGTTTACCAGACAGCCACTAAAGGGACTTCTGGGTGGATAGGCAACTTTTGATCACCTAAATGACGCTGGACGTCCTCGCACTATGAGGACTTCCAGCGTCACCAGAATCCCATGGGGAAATCCTAATGCGAGCACGGCCATTGCCGCGCATGCGCATTAGGTCTCCCCCGCCTGCTGACGTTGGCAGGGGAGTAGCGTGGGCGTAGCCGAGCCAGCTCCAAGGGACATTGGAGCTGGACCCTGGTAAGTGACAGAAGGGGTTATTAACTCCTTCTGCACCATGGGAGGGGCCTTGGCAGAGGGGTAAGCTATAGTGCCAGGAAAACCAGTTTGTTTTCCAGACACTATAGTTTCCCGTTAGCTAAGCTCTGCTTGGTTTATTAGCTGAAAAGTTTACTTGAGCACTCTCAACCAATGAGCTACGTCCTGCATTGCAATTTGGTTCAGGGCAGAGATTTTTTGTTGCATAGGAATGTCAAAGAAAATAATGCACATAGTATCCTTTGAATGTGGGATAATTTATTTTAGTATGGCAGTGTTCATAATTTTGCTTTTCAAAGACTCCTTTCATAGGTTACTTATTGGAGTGCTCAAAGGGCACATGATGCAAATGTTTTAAATAGATACTTGATCTTTAAAATAAAATTTCTGAGTATGTAGAGGAGAAGCAGAGGTGTGCTTGTTCTTCAAACATTTCGATGAGATCAGCTTGAGTTCATACACCCACTTGGGCTCTCAATGGAATGTTTTGGCCTTCAACCCAAATTCAAAGAATTAACAATCTATATTTTATAGTTCATGTTTTGTTGAATCTGTTAAAGGCTTTTTTTTTGCTTCTTCCAAATCAATAGCAATACTTTTTTTTTTTACTGTCATCAAATAGTATGTGCTACAAGAGCCAAGTAACAAATCATACTGAAGAGATGCAATGGTTCTTCCTGTATAATTTCAGTTTTTAATATCTTGTTTGGCTGTAGACAGTGGCGGCTCTAGACTTGGCGAGGCCTTAGTCGAAACTCATATGAGGACCCCACTAACACCATTATTGAAAAAAAATAGCAGTTGACTAGTGTGTATAAGAAACTATAGATATATTGAAGGGGGAGCTTGCAGCACTTGATATAGAGAGCTAGTCTCTGTATACATTGTTGCATTGTCTACCTGAGTGTGCCTGAGAGTGTGTGTCAGTATGTATGTTTCTCTGAGCATGTGTATGTTTGTGTACTGCCTGTGGACTTTGGCAATGAGTGCGCAGAGTGGTGCTTGTGTGTGCGAAGAGTGGTGCCCGTGTGTTTGGAGGGAGTGACCGTGTGCTTGGAGGGAGGGACAGTGTGTATGGAGGGGGGTAACAATGTGTATGAAGGGGGTGCCAGTGTGTGTGGAGAGTGGTGTCAATGTGTGCGGAGAGTGGTGTCAGTGTGTGCGGAGAGAGGTGACAGTTTGTGAGAGGGAGGGTGACAAAGTGAGAGTGGGAGGGTGACAGAGTGAGAGGGGGTGACAGAGTGAAAGGGGGGAGAGACCTATTGTGAGAGGGAGGGTGACATCGTGTAGGGGAGTGACAGAGTGAGAGCGAGAATGACATTGTGTAAGTGGTTGACAGAATGAGAGGGGGGTGACATAGTGTGAGAGGGGGTGACAGAGTGAGAGGGGGTGAAGAGGTGAGGGGGGTGACAGAGTAAGAGGGTCTGATGGGGTGAGAGTGGGTGACAAAGTAAGAGGGGGTGATGGGGTGAGAGGGAGGTGACAGGGTGAGAGGGGGTGGCAGGGTGAGAGGGGGTGGCAGGGTGAGTGACAGAGTAAGGGGGGTGGCAGGGAGATGACAGATTAAGAGGGGGTGACATTGTGTGAGGGGGTGACATGGTGTGAGGGGGGTGACAGGGGGTTACAATAATTTGCTGAAAGATACTGTATACCATAGAACACTATTTGTGAATAGCAAATCTTCAATAGGTATGAATTTGTAATATAAGTGGAAATGGACTTACAATAATCTGTAATGTCATTAAAACCCTTTTGGAATCTTTCAGACTACCATCCGACGTCAGATAGCAGTTGGTGATGTCACTACTGACAGTCACCAATCACAATACAGAGCGCGTTATTTAAACCTAAACCACCAGGGATTCTGTTCCCCTTTGAAGAGCCGCCTACCAGCGAAACGCACGTCAGGGCTTTCAAACTTGGCAGCCTCAGCCTCTCGATTTATTTCTTTGACCTCATACATTCTGACCAATCTTTCTGGGTTTATTTCATTTAATCGATATAATACTGACAGTGGCTTGGGGCTCAGATCTATTTAGCCGTCTGTGAACCACAGCGATTATACACACACTGCTGTGTTAGCGATGTAATTTTGCAAACTTAGAATCTGTAATTGCAGGGGGCTCAAGTGTTAGGCAGCTAGTTTAGTGATTTAATCTCAATAGGTGCCCTTGAAGGCACAGATGAATAATACTATAGGAATTCTTGAATACTAATTTTTACACGTACTAGCACTAACTAGACTTTTTATCTCCAGCATTTTTGCCAGTTTTTGCAAATGCTTGGAGTTCTGTATACAGACCTGTGAAAACTCCTCTATTAAGTTTCACTTAATGCAAGGCATCTCACAGCGTATTCTGTCCATCCAACAGTGAAAATAAATTGCTGGACTTACCCTTTAGATATTAGTATGGTAACAGTAACAAATGAACCTTTTTTCGTTTTGACTATGTGTACTTATGCTCTTCATATTTGCCACAAGCATCTTGATACCTTATTACAATATTCATGAGTTACTTAGTCTAAATCTATACATATCGTTCTACTATTTTGAAACTTAGATTTATAGTGAGTATATCCTCTCTTACGATCTGTGTATATTGACATTTTCTCAAATTCCTTTACTAGACATTTAGGTTTTTGCTAATAATTATTGTCTTATTCAAAATTAAAAATGTATCTTGTTTTTTCACAAAATGTGTGTTTTTTTTAATATATATTTCAACATTAGAAGTTACAATTTAAAATTAAAAATATAATATTATGTAATATAATTTAACATAGGACAGTGCTCTCTCCTTTTCTATTTGTGTGCAGTATCACCTCAATCTGCTTACATCATTACTGTTCCATCATTCTTCATTAATCTTGTATCCTCATTTCAACCTTCCATTTTGCTTTCTGACCCATTTTATTTGGTTCAAAGGAAAGATGTCAGATGGGGAAAATATCACCACAAACATTGAAATTTCCGTATATATAAAAGTTCAGTTCGTTCATTTTAAATTTTTTTTAATTTTTGCGGAATTTCAGCAGGGCACCCACCCAAGGGCCTGTCTAATTTCGTAAAATTTATTGACAATTATCAATGTATGCCAGTCATCATTTTTTGTGTAACAGAAAGCTACACTATGTTTGTACAGCCTCTCTAAATCATGCTGATCAGACAACAGCTGAGTGACCAATTCCATTTTAAATGTGCTTGGGATTTGTGTATGATTGACCTATTTAATGCTGAAAGAATTCAATGCTTTGATGTCTTGGCACTGAAGTCAACAGTAGTTGCAGTACAGTCTTACTCTTGTATTCAATAAAAGAGAAGTCAGCATGTGATATGCAACTGAATCAGATTTTGTTCCCCAGTGGGTTTGATAATATAAATCTAGAAGCCAGGCATTGGTCTTTTACGGAAAGCAACTATATACCAATTTGTATAATTTTCTTCAGATGAGGCCTACAGCTATCTGCGAGCCTCTGCATTAGGAAACATAATATTCTTATTTTTTTTGCTTTTAAAGCTGTAATACATTGGGGTTGTGGTGTACATGTCTTGACAACTATGTAGTGTGTGTGCGTGTTTTGTAATATGTATTTTTACTAGCACACAAGAATAGTATAGAAGTGAGAAAAATGCTTCTGCAGGTTGCAAAATCTATGAGAGAAACTGGAGATTTCATTATATATAAGGGAAATGGAATACTTACATTTGTTTACTTAAGATTATAGAGAATAGAATAAAAGTATAAATATATATATATATATATATATATATATATATATATGTATATGTATATGTATATATACAAAGCCAACACAAATAGCTCTCGGTTTATTATTCAGACTATACAAAGGATAAAGTCACCTATTTGACTTGAAAAAAGTAGATTTCACCTACATCAGATAATAGGTTGGTGTAAAGTAAGAACAATATAGATGTGAGATTCTCTGCCTACATAAAATATGCTTGGATATTTTAAAAACAAAACAGAACGTTCAAAATATATTGGTCAATTTGCATGATTTTAGTCATTTGTATCCCATTTTGAGGAACAAATCACACCAAATACTTTTTTTTCTTTTTCTTTTGAATCAACAGCCAAAAAAACTGCTTGCTGATTGGAGTATTTTTTATTACATATTACTATGTATCAATGTGAATTTGTACAAACACTTTTCAGTGTTAGTGTTTGTGATATTGTTAGTTGTGTATACTCTTCTCTGAAAAGCAGCGGGTTGTGATGGTTTTCATCGTGTATGCTCTTGATTAAAAAGGAGCAGGAATTTATATTGTTACATAAATACTATATTTATAAATGATATGGGCCTGTAAGACTTATATTTCCTGTATCATATACTTGTTATAAAATGTGTTATATAAAGATTTCAAAATAAGCAGGTTACCTGCAAGTGGAGGTCAGGTGAAAGCTGGGAAATCTTATTTTCTCCGTGTATGACACAGAAATGTAAGTTTACATGTGATATAAAACATATATGAAAAGTGACCGAGCACGGTTTCGATTATTATTATTATTATTATGATTATTATTATTATTGTTCTAGTTCTTATTAGTATTGTTTTTTTTCCAGTTGGCAGAGCCTCTTAAAAAGAAAAAAAGCCAAAGGACCTGCTAAGCATTTTTAATGGTACAAACCGTTTTCCTGGCACTGCAGGTCCCCTCTCCCTCCCACCCCCCATCCCAAGTTGCTGAAGGGGTTAAAACCCCTTCAGTGACTTACCTTTATCCTGTGCCGATGTCCCTTGGCGCTGGGTCAGGCTCCACCTAGGCTCCTCCCCCGCCGACGTCAGCTGGCGGGGAGACCTATTGCGCATGCGCGGCCGGCGACGGAGGAGACCTAATGCGCACGAGCATTAGACCTCCCCATAGGAAAGCATTGAATAATGCTTTCAATGCTTTCCTATGGGGATTTCGGCATCGCTAGAGGTCCTCACATAGTGTGAGGACGTCCAGCATCGCTATAACACACTTTTTGTGCTCCATGAACACGGAAGTGTCCTGTAGTGGCTGTCTAGTAGACAGCCACTAGAGGAGGACTTAACCCTGCAAGGTAAATATTGCAGTTTATTAAAACTGCAATAATTACACTTGCAGGGTTAAGGGTAGTAGAAGTTGGCACCCAGACCACTCCAATGGCAGAAGTGGTCTGGGTGCCTGGAGTGTCCCTTTAATATTTTTTATTTGCCTCCATTCACTTTGCCACAGCCAGTCAGTAATGGGTTTTGTCAAAGCATCCAACATCAGTTTTCCAAGGTCACCTCTATTGATAATATTTAAAATCAAGCCAATGGTGAAATGGCTGGTTTGGGTGCGGTGGGTTTAGCAAAGGTGAGTTCCTCGCCGCCATCCTCATTCTTCAGCTCCTGGCATTTTAAGATTAAGAGTTTATTTTAATAAAATGCATGAAAATAAATTTGGGTGACAGAGTTGCTTAAACCTTCGCTGAGTGTCTTAAGACATTACGAGTATTTCCCTGAGCTTATGTTATGTCTTCCTTTATTAACAGATCGAGTCATGCCTGCCTTAATAAATTATACCGTGGGCACAATGACATTTAAATTGTCAGCCTAGTAGCAAAATTACAATTAAAAAGAGAATAAACACTTATTAGTAGTTGTTTTTTTCCTAATCTAGTTGAATCATTCTGACTTTTCTTAGCATCAATTCTCTTACCCGCTGGTGCCAACTGAGAGGTCATTACAGTAAGGACACAGAGTGTTATAACCCAGAGAGATAAGAGGCTTTTCAGTAAAACTGCTCACACTACATTTTTGTTCATT
Source organism: Pelobates cultripes (assembly GCA_933207985.1). Taxonomy (NCBI): domain Eukaryota; kingdom Metazoa; phylum Chordata; class Amphibia; order Anura; family Pelobatidae; genus Pelobates; species Pelobates cultripes. Next base: position 266,466,742 of record OW240913.1, read on the forward strand.
AAATTGTTCCCTTCAGTAAAAATGCAAATGAGATCTAACTCATTTAACTGTGTTCTTTGCACCAAAAATTCTGTTCGTTTCCACACTAAGCAAACCCTGGAGTTTTTATTCTGAAATATCTGCCAATGGAGGTAGAATATCATAAAAAAAAGATTAGCATTGCATAATATTACTACATGAAGACTGCATTGGAGACAATATTTTTTGTGCATATTGGCATAAGAAGTAGTCTTGAGCATACTGTATATACCTGGATAATTTGCTTGTGCAAGAAGAAAGCTGCTTACTTTTCTGTTATTTTTTTTTTTTATTGTATATTATTTAAAAATACATTATTGCATATATTGCTAGATTTGTACTTATTTTATACCATTAAAGGACCACTATAGTGCCAGGAAAACAAACTTGTTTTCCTGGCACTATAGTGCCCTGAGGGTGTCCCACTCCCGCCGGGCTAAAGGGGGACAAAGGGGTTAAACACTCATCTTTCTCCAGCGCCGGGCTCCCTCGGCGCAGGGGACCTCTCCTCCTCCTTCGGTCGCCATCGGCTGAATGCGCATGCACAGCAAGAGCCACACACGCATTCAGTCAGTCGATAGGAAAGCATTCGCGATGCTTTCCTATGGACGATGGCGTCTTCTCACTGTGAAAATCACAGCTAGAAGCGCAGAAGCACCTCTAGTGGCTTTCAATGAGACAGCCACTAGAGGTTGGATTAACCCTAAAGTAAACATAGCAGTTTCTCTGAAACTGCTATGTTTACAGCAGGCAGGGTTAATCCTAGGTGGACCTGGCACCCAGACCACTTCATTAAGCTATAGTGGTCCTTTAATTAAACAGACACCATAGTTACCCGAACCACTACAGCAATACAGATCCCATATAAAAAGGGGGAGATTTAACAGGGGAACAGCAGCTGCTATTCAGGGGCAAAGTGTTTATTAACCCCTTAAGGACACATGACATGTGTGACATGTTATGATTCCCTTTTATTCCAGAAGTTGTGTCCTTAAGGGGTTAAAGAGCAATCTCACCATGAAAACAAATAGAATCCCTTTCACCATTTAGCACTTTGCTCCTGAATAGCATGGTTTTCCTTGATGAATCTTCCTCAAAAGTGTTTTAACACACCATGCACACTGAAATGCATCTGCAATATGGGCGATATTTTTGCTGCTTTGCATAGATATCTGATATGCCATCTTTAGTTAGCACATCAAAATTAGAATCCTAAGAAGAGGATCGGGTAGAATAAGACCTGACTAGACTGTCAGGGAGATTAAAATGAGAAATAAATAAGAACAGATGAGTCTCAATGAAGATGTGCTTGGGAATTAGATTTTGTAAGGTTTTAAGAATGAGAATAAGTGAAACTCAGATGATGCAATAAGAAGGCAGGACACTTCGGAGGTGATGAAGATAAGTAAAGGTGTAGCAGATCCTAAGACTTGGGAGAGATCAAGAGGTGGGGACTTTTAAAGGAATTCATAGTATCAGGGCCGGACTGGGGATACAAAGCAGCCCTGGAAAAAAAAAAATCTGTGCCAGCCCCATAAGTCATTGCGCTATATATTGTCGCATGTAATATGTAAGGCTATGTCTTGCCACCCCAGATGATTGAGTAATATATATATCTCAAATATATATTGCCTTTTCTAATATAATATTCCTTTCAGAGTAAAATGTTTAATTATACAGTAAGCATACTCATGCAGACACAGACAATCTCACTGACAGACACAAGCTCATTGATACACAGCCTCGTAGACAAACAATTTCACTGATATACATAAGCTCATTGACATAAAAACACAAACTCAGTCACTAGCAGGCGCACACACACACATGCAAGCAAACTGACTCACTAGCAGGCGCACACACACACACAGCTTAATGTAGTGGTTCTGGTGTCTATAGCCTGTCCCTGCAGCCTTTTCAATGTAAACTCAGATTTTTCAGAGAAATGGCAGTGTTTACATTGCTTCATAGTGACACCTCTAGTGACAGTCACTAGAGGTGCTTCTGTGTCAGTGGTGCACAGTGTGCAGCACTTACATTCAGGGTCTCCACGCTCTGGAGGAGCTGAATGTTCCCCATAGAGATACATTAATTCAATGCATCTCTAAGAGAGGATGCTGATTGGTGTAACGTTTTGCAGCCAATCCTATGGCAGAGCATTGGATTGGCTGAGATCATCAGGCTTGATGATCTCAGCCATAGAGGCAGGGCCAGTCGAGGGGAGAGCAGCACGGTGTGGGAAAAAAAAGGTGAGTAAAAACACTATTTTTAAACACATACACCATGACAGACACACACACCCCATGACACACACATGTACCATGACAGACACACACCATGACACACACATACCATGACAGACACACACACACACCATGACAGACAGACAGACAGACACACACACACACATACGCTCACACTGACAGAATGACACATATTACCTGTGGGTGACCGGCCAGGGCAGACAGCTGGGTGTGCTGTGGCTGCAGTGGGAGCTGTGGTGGCGGCCGCAGGGGGAGCTGTGCTGTCTCTGCTCTGCTCCCCAGTGTGAAGCTTAATAAGACCGGGGACGGAATATGACGTCAAATTCCGGCCCCGGTCTCATTAAGTAGCGCGCAAGGGTGGGGTTGCAGAGACAGCACAGCTCCCCCTGCCGCCACCATCACAGCTCCCCCTGCGGCCACCAGGTGCCGACGGCCCACCGTCAAATTTCCCGGTATCCCGGTGGGCCAGTTTGGCCTTGCCTGGTATAGATAAATACTAATTGGTCAATCCAATCAGTTTACTGTCTGAACATTTAAAGCAACACTATACAAACATGTATTCCTAATGCTATATCCCCTACCTATGTTGGTGTTCATCCCCCCTTGCAGAGGTTTAAAAGGTATATTTTACATAAATTACATCCCGCAGCTCTGCGGTTTCTCCTCTTTGACTCTTTGGTGATCATCAATGTTGATGACCTCAGCCTATCCAATGCTTTCTTATAGGGAAGCATTAGGAGGCGCTGCGAAAGTCAAATGCGCTCAATGAGAGTCATTAGCGCTATATCAGAGTTTAACTTGGTTATAGCTGCTAAAGCTTCTCTGGTGGCTGACTTTCTGACACTTAGTAGAAGCAAGTTCAGTCTACAATGAAACATTGACTGTAAAATGGCTCACAGTGTTCATAGTTGCAGGGTTAAAGAGACAGGGACATTGCGCCCAGACCACCTAATTGGAATTAAGCAGTCGGGGTGTCTGCAGAGTCCTTTTAAGCCTTGAATTATGGTTTAATTTCCCAATTGATCAGTGGCATATATTTAATAAAGACATTGCAAACCTTAAAATATACAGTACTTCTTGTTAAACAGCTACACCAGGATCAGAGTTGTTTCTCTTTATCCCATAAATCAAATTATAGAATAAATGCCAGTTAATAAATTATTTACGATATTGAGCAATCCAATTAGTGAGACTCATACCTTGCCGTGATTTACCCTGTTAGATGCCCACCTGCTCTTTATGTGCAACATTGCACGTTACATTGTGGGTAACAGACCACACATCCTGTTAGGTGAGTGCATGAGCTATGCGGGGTAGTATATGACTAAACATCCTCTCACTCTACACCTGTTACAGCCGAGGAAAAACATAAAGCCTCGTTAAATACTTCAGCGAAAAGCGTATTTTTGGATTCCAAATTCTTTCTGACATCCAAGTCATTACCTGTTATATGCACCCTGCATATTGAATGCTGTGCTTTGTGATTACATCTGAGACTCTATGCCTACCACTGAACGAGTCACTCTATGTGACTTCAAAAAGTTATTAATAGCACATCTTATCCATTGCAGTACAACATAGTAACAAAATATCGAGTTGAATACAGCAATGAATAAATGTGTGTGGACTCGTCATCAAAAATGTACTATCACTACTTATTGTCTTAAATACACAAATTTGTGGAAGTTACAGATAAGTATAAAGAAATAAAATATTGCACTCACAGGATGGTCCGAATGTCCAGCTCCCTTATTTTATGTTTTTATCTAGTATATATTATTATTTAGAAATCCTCAACATATCCATGTGTGTGAACAGAAGTCTCAGGCCACCACAATAAAAAAAAATAATAATAAAAAAAATAAAATATATATATATATATATATATATATATATATACATACACACACACACCATGTAAAGTTGTGGTGTCATCATCATCATAGCACCGTAGCATATTCCTATCCTGCTCCTGCCAGATCCAACCCTAACAATTAGGAGTTAAAGAGATGTAAAATTGATCTTTCCAGGACCTCCACAAAACATTTATCCAAAACAAAGAGACATGGTACAATCAACAACTCAATATTTCATGTCGTTACTTATGGTTTTGGTATTGGTTATGGTTATTCTAAGGTAAACACAGTTTCTGTTGAGGTTGGCCACTGCAGGCAGTTTCAGCTCTGTGAATAGTAATCAGAACGTAGTACATGTGTGCCTCTGCTGTATGTATGATTTCAATGTGTTATTCTGCTTTACCTCCTAACATTTCAAATTGACAAAGAAGGACACTATAAGTTTAGGGGTTTAAGTGGCCAGGGGCTGTTCTGGGCAATTTTGGGTGACTTACTTATAACAATACAACTAAAATGTAATTTAGAACAAGAACAATATATTTTATTTACACAGACTGATTTCTAAACACATTTATTTTAGTTTAAGAAGACACCTTACTGTAAGTATTATATAACTGCGGAGCTCTGTTACACACATAGACACACCAACAATATGGAGCTCCTAGAGAGGGCTAAAAAAGTGGGACAGAGGGATTTGGGGCCAAAACAGGGACTGTTCCATAAACCATTGCTAAATGGCTTACCTAATTGCCGGGCCAGGGTACACCTTGCATCATAACCACTACAGCAGGCTGTAGTTGTTATGATGTGTGGATTAACCCTATAATATTCACTGAAAGGACAACAGCGTTCCACATGAAAATGTTTCAATATCATTTATAGATGATCATTCAGTGTTCTATTTACTTGTGAAATGATAGATAGTCTTCCTCCCGCACAATTTAAAATCTTCCCTAAGCCTAAAGTCCTTTAAGAGATCCCTCTCTACATACCTCAAAACAGAATGCACCTGTCATGGTTGATTATATATTTCCTACCTGTTCTATGTTAAATTTTGTATTTATTGTGTATTAATATTGTTTTTGTATTTTGTTGTACCTAATGTAACAATGCAATGTTTTGTGGACCCAGGACATACTTGAAAACGAGAGAAATCTCGATGTATCTTTCCTGGTAAAATATTTTATAAATAATAAATAAATGTGAAGCAATGATAAACTTGCCAGATCTGTTTTCTACATTCTAACACAGTGATGGCTTTTTTTTTTCTTTTTTAAATTACTCATCATTATTTTAAAGAGGCTCTCTAAATACCATAACCACTACAAAGCACTTACCATGGGCAGTGCACCATAACCACTAGAGCATGCTATAGTGGTTTTGATGCGTAGAGTGCCTCTTAAAGTTTTATATGCTTTTTTCAATTGTTTACAATGTTGCAATGTTTATGAACTCTATGCATTATCAGTCTTCTGAAGATGGCATTATTAATAATTTATGTAAAGAAGCCAGGGATTAAGCTTTATATGAGAATAGTTAAATAAATGCATGACACACAGACATTTAACATAACTAGGGTAATATTGTAAATTGCTGAAACAAAATGATTAGTCTTTATACATTATATATCAGAAAACTACTTTCTTCTTGCAAATGTTATTTTTTTTTGCAATGTATGCAAGTGTTATGTTTTTAGTACATTTCATTATCTTGTGTTATGTTCCATAAAGCTTTTTGGTGTGGTTGGCTGCGTATCTGTACATAATCTGGAAGTCTAAACACTCTCATGAACACTGATGTATTAAAATAAAACTCCTAACCAAGCTAGGAGGATTAGAAACTTTTTTTTTTATGAGTCGTATTAAGGTACCATTGAGCAGTTAGATGTAATTTCTTTTTTTTAAAAGGAAAATCAAACTTAAAAGAAAAGATTAAATAAATCACTTCCATCATTTGTATGTTTAGTAAATTTAACGCAAATCAAATGTGTAACTTAGTAGTCTGTGCAAAGTCTATGTTTGTAACATATCTTCTTTAATTGCACAGAACACCATAACCACTACAGCTTATTGAAGTTGTTATCGTGCAAGGAGGCTACAAACACTTTTTGTCAATTTGGAAATGCTTAAACAGATTTAGTAAAGAAAACTCCAGCATGCTTAAACATATTATGGATACATAATTAGGAAGGTGAAACTTCCTTATATGACATCCCAAGGAGAGGATATGTGCATTGATACTGAGGAATCCTTTTTTTTTTTTTTAAGGACCTGCAGTCATAAAGCAATGCACCAATAAACTGCAGTAGTATGGTGCTTAGAGGGTCCCTTTATAGGAGCACTCCAAGCACCATAACTACCACAACACCCCCACCACACACCCCATTTAAGTAGTCCTATTGTTTGCTAATAGTTTCACATCTTACCTGGTGCCAGTCACATTCTATATGAGAGCTGAAAGCTCTCTGCTTTGAGCTAAGCTCAGTAGTGCAAGCCTGAATGCGACGCTCTTAGCCAATGAGCTGATCCTGCACGGCAGGGTTTAGCTCCGGAGAGCTAATAGTTGCTTCTAAAATGAGCTTCCAGCTCTCGAATGACGAAAGCAGCCAGTGCCCAGGAGACCCCAGATAAGATGTCAAAATGTTACATTGGGAGGCACAAGGCCAACCTAACACCACAACCACTGCAGCACACTGATTGGCCCCAATTTTTTCTGTTACGAAAGCTGGTTGTTGGACCTCTGGTGGTGAAAATGTTCAAGGTGATACTGTTGCCACTTATACTCTCTGCATGTGATCACTATGGCTACTAATCCACAATTCCATAAGTGCTCTGGGTGTTCGATTATGAGGGACAAATTTGACTTGTCCCCCCCAGCAGAAGAATTATTTTTTTGCTATAGGACCTGTGCATCGACTCCTGTTTCATGAACTAATAATACATTATTCTGACACTTACAGACCCAGATACATTGTAGCAGTTTATGATTCCCCTTTTTTCAGTTTCGGGTACAACGTTTTTTTGTTTTTTTAAAAAAAAATCTGGATCACAGAGAAATTTATTCCAAAAATACAAACATATACTAGCAAACTGTCATCTGTATGAAAACAAAAGATTTCTACTAGCGCTGTTTATAAATGTAACTATTATTATACATCGTTCTGATGACAGAACCCTCTTAAAATAATTCAATGAACAGTATTTTAAGATTGTAAGCAGGAAGTATCTTTGTTGATGTTAGTTTTATTATAACTTTTATTTATATTATCTTTCAGGGTCTTTATGAAAGCTGTGTCTGAAGCGATGTGGTGAAATCAAGTTACCATAGATTTGGGAAATATTGGTAAGATTCTATTTATTATTGAAGATTTTCATTTTATATTGTATATAGTAATTTTTTTTGATATTTACAATTTATTGACTCTGAAATGTAAGTAAAAGTAAGCTTTATAGCTTTGTCAGGGGATTGTTAGTTGGAAAAAATATTTAGTGGTATTTTTTTTTAAATAAATTTTTTTACAATTCAATATTTATTGCTTAAGCTATATACAGAATAGCAAGACTTATGGTGATGTGGTACGGAAAATAAATGGAGCATAGGGAAATGTTACAAATTATATCTGTATTCTAAATGTTATTGAAAACTGCATAAAAACAATATTCAATGCATTGTTTTATTACTATGCTGTCTTATCCATACTTGGGCAGTTGTCGGGATTGTTATTTTTCTAAGGTGTGTGATTTTACCCTTAATAGCTTTGTACCCTAGGGAGGGGAGGTACAAGTTTGACTTCGTAAAAGCACACTACAAGCACCACATTTACTGCATTTGCACTTTAGTGGTTATGACTTCTTACCTGGAGTCTCCTGGGAGCCAGTCACATCATCTAAGAATAGCCAGAATCTTCTACATGGAGCTCCCATTACCTCTCTTGAACTAAACCCTGCCATACAGGTCCTGCTCATTGTCTGAGAGCAGTGGCATACTTAGAGGAGGAGCGGGGGGGAGAAGGGGCGGTGTCCCCCCAGGTGCCACCAGGTAGGGGGCTGCCATGAACCTTGTCCAGGGCTCGCCTTAGGGTGTGCGAGCTGTGTGGCCCCACAGGACGCAATGGAGCAGGGGGCGCCATGTGGTTGACACAGCTCACACATAGCCGGGTGACAGGAGTGCAGAGGGGGAACTAGAGCAGGTACCCGGGTGGAGGATTTCATTATTCTCTACCCGGGTCTATGAAAAAAAAAAATGACTGTCTGCGTGACTGTCTGCCTGTGTCTGACTTTAACTGTGTGTGTGTGACTGTCTGCCTGTACCTGTGTGTGTCTGTCTGCCTGTTACTGAGTGTGTATGTGTGTGTGTGTGCCTGTAACTGCGTTTGACTGTCTGCCTGTAACTGCGTTTAACTGTCTGCCTGTAACTGAGCGTGTGTGTGTGTGTGTGTGTGTGTGACTGTCTGCCTTACACAGTGTGTGTGACTGTCTGCCTGTAACTGTGTGTGAGGGGGTGCATGGATTTTGTAGAAGGGGGCGCAGGGGTTTTGTATTGGGACTGGGGTCTTGTATAAGGGGGCTGAACAGGGGTTTGTAGAAGAGGGGCAAGACAGTGGTTTTGTAGGAAAGGGGCAGGACAGGGGTTTTGTAGAAGGGGGCTGACAGGGGTTTTACAAAGTTTACAAATTTGTGCAATACATTTAAAAAATGAAAAAAATAAACCATTTAAACATTTTTACAGGTGTTTTATTTTTTTTTATTTTTTTTGGGAGAGTGGGGGTGCCAAACACAAGATCCATCCCGGGTGCCAAATGCTCTAGGTACGCCCCTGGCTGAGAGTGTCAGCTAATTGCTGACACTCTAAGCCAATGAGGAGGCCAACGAGCTAATCCATCCACTGTTGGGCATAGCTCAAAGCAGACACCATCTGACTCTTATAAAGGTGGTTTCCGGCAACCGGGAGACCTAAAATTGTGAGCAAATTGTTACTTACATATGGGGGGTGCCAGCTCACTGCAATGGTTATAATGTTTAGAAAGTTCCTTTAATAAACAATGCTACTGTGTTAAATGGTCCCTAAGATGTGCACTCTAAGATCATTACCACAATTCTTTGTTGGGTTTGTGATCACATGAGTCTTTGGGTGCTGTCACCCCATTTTCTGACAAACAAGCAGGCATATTTTTTAACTATTCACCCTCTGGCTGCTCGCTCTTCCGGGAGGCAAATAATATGGATATTCGGCATCCAGATTTCAGTTGTCAGCTAGTATTTGAAATTTCATGGACAGTTATGTCAATTCAGATGCGGAATGCCAAAAACAGATCAGCATCTGCATTAAGACATCCAAATGCACCTAGAGGGGACTGGATTCTTTTTGATATTCCAGACTGAAATCATTCGGCTTTAATGAGTAACCTGACAGAGAACTTTCAATTTTAGCCTAAATGAAAACATAGCTGACAAAGATACAATTTTAAGAATAGGACATTATGGTCAAGAATTTTAAAATGACTTTGACGCTTGTCAAGTAATTTAGGGGGGCGGGGGGAATGATAGTGTCATAAATCATTACAATAATTCTAAACCAACATAGCCTGACCAGAGAAAATCTTACTGGATATTTGTACTCCCATTACGGTCTCTTTAAAATCTAGATGGTGTTATTGGAGTTCAGTTTTGGAGGTTCTTTTTGGATGCATCCAAGATAACTTTCATGATGCATCCAAGATAACTTTCATGAAAAATCTTAGCAGGTGGCATTAATGTCCATTTGTGATTCTACTGGTATTTTATCTTTTAGGCAGTTGTGTCAGATTATGTTTTCTTTAACACAAGGACAGTAGTTACAAGCAGAAGGATGCGTCCCAGTGGAAATAGGGCTTGTCATTGCTGTTTGGAGTTTGCCATGTTGCGTTGTCATGTCTGACTTTATCTATATTGTCATTACCGATGTTTGGGAGATTCTCTGTGATGAGTGAAACAGAAGCATCCACGTAGGATGTTCGTAAATGTAAAAAAAAGACCATGGGAATTATTTTGTTTTGTTTTTTTGTTGTCTGAAAATATGGCATGAGTTCTTCATTTAGTTTGTTTTGTTTTTTCTATTTTGTTTTGTTTTTTAATATATATACACTTTTGAGTATATAACTGCCTAGATGATCCTTTTGAGATTGGTCTTGTTGCTTGTCAGGTGAATCAATTAGAGAATATTATCTGAGATTAGGGAATATTAGTTATTTATATTTCAAAAGCATCAACATGTTACATTGCTGTACAATGGTTACACCGTAGAAGTAAATGTTGACATATTTTAACAATCACTTGTTTCTTTATCCTAATTATTACCATCTATGAATGTTCTATTACTTGTTTACTGTCTCAAATTTACTATGTATCTCTGATTGTGATTTCCAGGGTATAACATACGTTCCAAGTATCCCCATTTAGGAAAGACTGTCCATATTTTGGGCCGAAATTCCTTTGTTCCTCTTTTCTAGGAGCTCTATATTGTCGGTGTGTCTGAATGTATAACAGAGCTCCAGAGCAATAATAGTCACAGTAATGTGTCTTAAAACTACAATAAATGTATTTAGAAATCAGTATCATGTAAATAAGTTACATTGTTCTTGATCTAAATTACATTTTGGTTGCACTCGCACCCCTAAAATAAAATATTCCTCTTTGTCTATTTGACATGTTGGAAGGTCTAATATGTAAAATTATACCCTAATGGAAGTCTCTGTACCTATTAAAACTATGTGAGAAAGGAGAACTGTAACAATTTATGTGAGGGATGGGTATACCAAAACTGTCTTAGTCTGCAATATCTTTATTTTATTATTTTTCTAACGTCTGTTGCTTGCTGCCTAAAATTGGTGTATAGCCACAAAGTTGAACTAAACTGGTGTGACCATATTATGTAGAAAGGGAAAACTAGATTTTATGCATTTAAATGTTGATTGTCTTTTTAAGGGCAGAGAACTACGGTTTATTATTATTATTTATATAGTGCCTACGTATTCAGTAGCACTGTACAAATTACATGGTTTTACTAATTTTTCACTCAGTCCTTCATCAATTTCATTTTAGTTCTTTTATTAGCATCTTACCTATATATTTCTTGTAGCAGAGAGGTAGTACAATCCACACTATCTCCGCTGGTAGAAACAGGTAGGTAGGAACAGCATACAATAATCCAGGTAGCATTACAATAATCCCTTCCTCCCAAGAACTAGACGACACATAGTCTGGGAGTCAACTGAGCTTTTATTCCACAGTCACAGTATTTATGCAGTTCCCCATGCAAGGGGTTTACAAACTGGTATTGCAGGGGTTTTAATCAAGGGGTCTGTGTGGGAAACTGACCATGCAAGGCTATTTCCCATCATGCCCTGCTGTACTGGAGAGATAATCACCCAGGAATGTACTGTTAATTGAATTATCTCTCAGTACAGCAAAATATAAAATTTTACACAAAAATGCATAACTTGTAAAATATGTGTTTGATTTATCCGAATGACCCCTCATTAGATAGATGGGATCTGAGCAAACCATCTGGTGAAATACCACTCAGATCCCTGCACTAGCATGAGAAAGCCATTCGAATGAAGGTTCATACGAACACATATTGCAATGTTTCCATAGACAGTGCTTTAATTTGGAGAACAGTGTCTGATTTAGACGAATTAACATTTTAGACAAATGACATGGAAGGTCAGTGGTGTTCGTGAAGTCGAGTAGCCGATTTTAGTTCCAGGCACTCGACAACCAAACACCGCTGGGCTTTCGTAAACAAAGATGGCCGCGCCACGGCATACGGCCACCCGTAAAACACATTAATGAGCGGTGGATACAGTGTTGCAATCCTTAATGGGAGAACCACGACCCCCTTGTGTGGTCTCACATTCGGTAGTTTGTTTCACGAACAGTGTTGAAATTCACTGTTTACGAATGCTCTCTTACGCATACTAAACAGAACATAGAATACAGATAGATTCCTGCAGTCTTAAGTGCAACAATATCACAGGAATATAAATACATTCTTAAGTGGCTAGGCTTGCCACATTTCTAAACTGTGCAATATTACTTACTTATTGTTGGAAAAATCATGTAGAACATTCCCTTCACACTCTCTGGGCTGTGTCTGTATCATATGCACAAGCAAAGAGAGTGTACCTGTGTAGACTGTATGTATGTAATAGCTGTCGAACCTGGAACTATGGCCTGGAGGACTACATGATATAGTGAACATTGCACTGCTTTACTGGAAGAAGGAATGAGGACAAAGATGGTCACTGCATCCATCCTATCTACTTGGATTAAGTAAGAGGCACGGGCTGTCAGATTGTCAATGAAGCAGGAGATGGCGGAAAGATACAAATAGGCGCAAAAAACAAAAATGTGTCTATAAAATCACCGTTGACCTGAGCTTTTTATATACCACAACCATGGTTCTTAAAAAATAGTTTTTGTGTCTCTTTTTACCTTCATTCAATCCTCTAGCTTTCTTTTGTTTCGAAACAATTAGATTAAAACAATAGCTTCTCAATCTGTGCAGGCCTCCTTAGGGACGTTACCTGTTTGAAAGCTAGATGGGTGAATCATGGAAATGATGACTGAATGGGAGAGCGAATGCATTTTATTGATCACTGTTGCTTGGCAGTGTTATCTTCAGCAACCATTTATAGTCTCTGCAATCATCCATTCATTGCTTTACTGCTGACTTTGGCATCTCTTCACAAGGCAGCAAATACATCAGTAGGATGTTCCTCAGAGACATCTACTGCTATTTCCAGGAACTTTCTTTTAAAGAACAGCCAAAGAGATATCCTCTTGCATAGGCAACCCTTTCATTACCTAATGGACCAATATCTTCTAGTACTAGGATATTTAGGATTTATTCACTGAACAGGGAATTGTGGAATTAAAGGGAAACTATAGTCACCAGAACAACTGCAGCTAATTGTTCTGGTGTGTATAGTCAGTCCCTGCAGGCCTTTTAATGTAAACACTGGCTTTTGAGAGAAAAGCCACCTCCAGTGGCAGTCACTCAGATGGCTACTAGAGGTGCTTTCCTAAACAGTGCTGCACAACGTCCCCACACTCTGCATAGAGATGCTGAACTTTCCCTATAGATATACATTGATTTAATGCATCTCTATGAGGAAATGCTGATTGGCTAGGGTGGTGTTTGACTGCGCCCATGCCCTACCTCCTTGGCTGAGATCATCAGAATTGACAATCTCAGCCAATCCAATGCTTTCCTATGGGAATGCATTGGCTAAGATTGCCAGTTGTGATGATCTCAGTCATGGCGGGGGATTGGGGGCAGAGCCAGCGGCACTGGAATAAAGGTAAGATTTATATCTTTTTAAGGGACGGGGCTAACATGTTTTTTTAGGTCAGGAATACACGCTTGTGTTCCTTAACCTATAGTGTTCCTTTAACAAGTTTAGGACAAAATAATTTTAAATGTGGCTATTTTGCAACTTCCTTGACAGTGGACCACTTCTTCTAATGGATAAAATTGTCACTGAAATTTGAAAAGAAAACCCTTCCTGATGCAGCTAGTTTTCCATTGTTTATATATTACAATTAAACCATGCACAATGATCCTATTGGTGACAGTTACTCAATGCTGTACAGCAAGAGCCACTTATTATACATTAAATCAATTTAGGTTATCCTTCCTAGATGCCCTTCACAAATTTCTTCTGCAAATGTATTAACATCTTGCTCCCTACTGATTGGCAGGGGAGGGAAGGAGGGCAAGCGCGTTGGGATAACCAGTTCCTTCATAGCACAATACTAAAATATATATTATGTATTTTATTATTTTATTTAGTTCTTGCAGTGTTCTTGCAGTAATCGTATAACATTTTTAATTACAAAATTAGAAAAGTTACAGACTGTGTTGGGATGTGCTTGCTGAAGTGTTAGAGGGGATAACTGTGTGTGTCCTCTGGCTTATTTTTTTTAAAGTGCCGATTTCAAGAGAAATTGGCACTTTCATAAATCCCATTGGTAACACCTCCTTACTGTCAAGCAGATAGCTGGGATGGTTTCATTTCTCACTTGCTATCAAATGTATTAATTCAAAGAGAAAGTGAGTCATTCTCATAAAAAAATGATTGGTTTTAATTGAGATGATTGCATGCGCTGTGTGTGAATATTTTTCTATGAGAAGTATCTGATTGGATATAAATCATCAGTAATGATGACTCCACAAGAGGCAGATTGGAGGTGCTGCCAATATGTGTGTATGTATGTATATATATATATATATAAATATACACACACATATACATTTAATACGTGTACATATATATATATATACATATATATATATATATATATACACTCACACTTATTTCCTATATAGGTATAATATATTATAATTAAAGCATTTTATAATATATTATAAATATATAATGCATATATATGATTTAATTATAAGTGTATTGTGAGATATATGTGTATATATCTCAAAGTACAGTTATAATGAAATCATATATATGCATTATATATATGTATAATATATATATATATATATATATATATATATTTTTTTTTTTACTTTTTAGCAGCCTGGGGGACTGTTTGACAGCTCAGACAGTCCCGCTGCTGTCAGCTCCATAGACTCCTATTGCGACCATGTGGTCATGGTGATCACATGGCCCTGGAGGGCCGCGGTGGCCGGACCTGATGCAGGGGAACTGCTAGGGTCACCGGCAGTCCCCCCCGACCGTGATCGCTGTGTATCGCCGGTCCAGGTAAATGCAGGGCTCTTATTTCCCAAGGACGTAGCTAGGTCCTTAACAACCGTTTTTTTGTCGGACGTACCTAGGGCGTCCATGGTTGTTAAGGGAATATATGTATTTATAACACCATTCTAAATGTATTTAGATTTAAATATATATGTATATTAATATCAAAATACAGTTAGAACAAATTTACATTTTATTTTTAAATTTTTATTTTTTCAATTGATTTATTTATTTTATATATATATATATAAAATTAACATCACTCTAAGTGTATTTTAATATTAATATATATAATTTATAATGGTCTAATGGACTAATTTAATAATGGTCTATGTTTGTTTATGTGCGTGTAATAGTACTTAGATCATATATATAAGTACTTTTTATGTATTTTATAAACTTTTTATTAACTTCTAATAACTTTTTAAACTTTTTTGCAGGCTTTAGGGGGACAGCCTGAGAGCTCAGGCAGGCCCGCTGCATGCACTGCAAAAGTCGGCTATTCCGGCCATGTGATCGTGAGGACCCCGCAATCACATGGCCGGGAGGGCAGTGGGGATCTGTCTGAGCTCCCAGGCAGACCCCATGATAGTGATAGCCGGCGAGGGATCGCCAGCGATTAGGTAAGTCCCGATTTACTAAATGATGTACCAGGTACGTCCGCGGTATTTAACGACTGCCTTTTGGCAGACGTACCTGGTACATCAACGGTCGGGAAGGGGTTAATCTCATCAGGCAGTTCTAAGGCATCTTGCTGCGAATTGCCAGTTGTGTTTAAAGGGATACTATAGGCATCAAAACAACTTTAGCTTAAAGGACCACTATAGTGCCAGGAAAACATACTCGTTTTCCTGGCACTATGGTGCCCTGAGGGTGCCCCCACCCTCAGGGACCCCCTCCCACCAGGCTCTGGGGAGAGGAAGGGGTTAAACTTACCTCTTTTTCCAGCGCTGGGCGGGGAGCTTCTCCTCCTCCTCTCCTCCCTCCTCTCCGGCTGAATGCGCATGCGCAGCAGGAGCTGCACGCGCATTCAGCCAGTCCATAGGAAAGCATTCTTGATGCTTTCCTATGGACGCTGGTGTCTTCTCACTGTGATTTTCACAGTGAGAAACACGCAAGCGCCTCTAGCGGCTGTCAAGAGACAGCCACTGGAGGCTGGATTAACTCACACACCCTGCATGAAAAAAAAACAATGTTTTTATTTGAAATCAGCCCGTTAACTTGCTTAAGAATTTTTTATCTCCTGCTTTGTAAATTTACACACACATGAGGCTCCTGTAGAGTCTAAAAGACTATTAACAAAGGAGGAGATAAGAAATTCTATATTAAACAGAATGTGCCAACAGAATGTGCAATAAAGGAAGTTTAAACATTAGATCTCTCTTTACAGGAAGTGTGTAGGATAGCTGAGCAAGTCACGTACAGGAAGGTGTGACTGGGGCTATATAAACAAAGTGATTTAACTCCTAAATTGAGGAGAATTGACCAGTAGGGCTGTAGGAGCATGATCTATGCACACAAGTGTCTCAAGTGTCCATTTTATTGAAAGTCCTAAAGTCTTTTTTCCCCCTACAATTGAATCTCACAGGCACTGTGTGTCAATTTAACTTTGTAACTTAGCAACTAGCTCACTGTAAGTAAATGGCCAACAAGGCTTTTCCGAATATTGCTAATAATTAAAGTCTCAAATTGGACCTTTTTACCTGTACCCTAGTATGTCTCAAGACAGAGTACACTGCTGAGTATGTTGCCCGCTGATTCTAACATTAGATGATAATATTAAAAATAATATTTCTATACTTCTTTTCATCTGCCCCCTTTTTTTTTTAAACTTTAATAAAGCTGCTGTAAAATATTGATTTGCTTTGTTTGTTGGGAGACACATAGTGAGTGATGTTTTTGTTATCCATGCGTTATACCATTCAATGGCCTTCTACTTTAGTATTTATTGCTTACGGTGCTGTGAGAAGATTACCGAGCAATAGGCAATGGTGGGTGCAGGATTTATTCTGAAGGTGGTTAATGGTAGATGTATCAAGTCATTAAGTGAGACTCGGGCTAAGCGTATAATACAGTCAAGTTGCGTAGATTACACAGCAGTAATTGCAGCACCATGCTGTCCGTTAAGTGTTCAGATCTTGGTGTTTGATATAGTGATATCAATCAGCAGGGCTGTAGTGTGTTGTAATGCTGGATTTCCCTCTTTCCTCTGTTGTAGCTCATACCAGTGTTATTCAGTGAACAGTGAAGCAGGGCAGCATTTACATCACGAGGGCCTGTAGGCACAGAATTTCCAAGTGCCCCCCCCCCAACTAATAAAAAAAAATACTCTGATCATTTAAACATGATCAAAAAAATGTATATACACACACATAAAGTGTGTGTATATGCAGCAGCTTGTGTAAATGTCTGAGTGCATGTCTGTGTGTATGTATTTCTAAGGATGTGTGTCAGTTTGTGTATGAGTACATAGTGTGTGTGTGTGTGTGCAGTATGTGTGTGTTTGTGGGGGGGGTTACAGTGTGTTTATTATTGTGTGTGTAAATATGTGGGTAGTAGTAGTATCTCCCCACTGCTAGGGATAACCCATAAAGACATTAGGGGATACTATATGCATCAAAACAACTTTTGCTTTTTGTTTTCTGTCTTGTCCCAGTCCTCTCCCTTCTCGCTGTGTCCAATCTGAGGGGGCGTGGTCATGCACAGATCACGGTTTTCAGTCTGAGGGGGCGGGACCATGCACAAAACACTGTGCTCCATCTGAGGGGGCGGGGCCAAGCACAGATCACGGTTTTCCATTTGAGGGGGCTGGGCCATGCACAAAACACTATGCTCCATCTGAGGGGGCGGGGCCAAGCACAGATTACTGTGTTCAGTCTGGGGGGCGGGGCCACGCACAAAACACTGTGTTCAATCTGAGGGGGCGGGGCCAAGCACAGATCACGGTTTTCAGTTTGAGGGGGCGGGACCATGCACAAAACACTATGCTCCATCTGAGGGGGCGGTGCCAAGCACAGATCACGGTTTTCAGTTTGAGGGGGCGGGACCATGCACAAAACACTATGCTCCATCTGAGGGGGCGGGGCCAAGCACAGATTACTGTGTTCAGTCTGGGTGGCGGGGCCATGCACAAAACACTGTGTTCAATCTGAGGGGGCGGGGCCAAGCACAGATCAGGCTCCTCAGACGGAATTCAACGCGTCCTGCAGACATAGGACAGGAGGAAGGGAGGGGGATTTTGGCAGGCAGGACAGGCACCTACTCTGCCTAATGGCAAATCCAACCCTGCAGTAAAGTGTGATGAACTGACAATTTAACTAAAAACATTCTAGCCAAAAGAGCTGAATTAGAAGCCATATATTTTTTCCAACTCTGCTGTATTTACCTAAATTTAGAAATGCTCTTATTTTTAAATCATTTAGGGCAGGGATACAGATACAGATGCTTTGGACTACATCTCCCCTAATGCCTAGTCTATATTATGGCGGTAAGAGCATTATGGGAAATGTAGTCCATAACATCTGGAGTACCGAAGGTTGCCAACCCATGGTTTAGGGAAGAAGAAGCTTCATTTATTCAGCAAATACAGATAAGATAATAAATAAGATAGATTTTACTATTAGATTCAGTACCACATATCAGTTTACCTGATTTAACTGGTGTATATGTGGCTTTTAATAGATTAAATATTATTTACTTAAGTTCGTATTTATAGGTTTGGTCATCATAACTGCTTAATGCTTAAAGGAACACTATAGTGTCAGGAATACAAACATGTATTCCTGACCCTATATTGCCTGTGGGGTTGTTTAGGTCCCCAGCCTCCATTAGATCAGTCTGAAAAGGTGCTTTTACTCACCTTTTTGCCACATCAGGGCTATAATGTCAGTAATATATTTGTATTTCTGACACTGTAGTGTTCCTTTAATTTCATTATTAATCGTTTAAGAGATCTCTCTCAACATATCTCAATATAGAATGCACATGTAATCATCAATTACATTTCTTAACTGTTCTGTGTTAAATTTATATGTGTGTTGTGTATTAATATTATTTTGTATTTTTATTATTATATTGTACCCTATTATAACAATGCAATGTTTGTGGGCCCAAGACATACTTGAAAACGTGTGAAATGTCAATGTATCCTTCCTGGTAAAATATTTAATTAGTAATTAATTAATCCTCCAAAGCTGTCCAATTTGGTTAGCCTAGGTCTTACAGCTTACCATTGCCAATCAACCGTGAATACATAATACAGGAGTGTATCTTTAAAATTATCTGAGTTCCTGGAGAGGGGCCTGGGAGAATCCTGCCAGTCTTGGGTACCTAGGAGAACTCCGAATCTTGTTAAACTGCTTGAAAACAGTTTGACCAACAGACAGAGGATGACACTCAGACAGCCAGCTGTAGTGGTTATGGTGCTTAGAGAGCCACTTTGATACTTACTATGAGCTTTTGTACTAGCTTGTGCTTACTGTGTAATATATTTCATTGTTATTCTGCTCCAAGTGCAAATGTACCCATTTTCTAGTCTTTTTGTTTGTGCAGAGATTTTACAGAAATTGGAAGGCGCTTCTACAGATTAGAATATTTTAGCTCATACACTAGCTGCTAACTGGTTTAGCAAATTTGCCTCCTCCATAGAAATGCCATTTTAATCAGGCTGTGAGTATGGCAGGCACGTTCCAGTACCAATCACAAATTGAATGAATATAATGAAAATTTATTTTATTTTATTTTGAGGATGTTCATGTGGTGTGATCTATGTTGTCGCTTGGTTAGTCGTCCACACAGCAGCACAAGGTTAATCTGACTCATGTCCTCACACCGTGTCCTAACACGTAGATTATTCAGTTTATATAGCAATATGCAGGAACGTCAAAATAGGCTAAAAAGGAAAACGATTTTCTGTGGGTCATATTAACACTAGTCAAACTTGGCCTGTCGTAGGCTAGATAACAATCCAATTCTTTATTAAAAAACGAAGTAGGTATGCTCTCACTAAAAGCCGGCTGAGTACAACATTTTTAATGGTCAATGTGTTTGACAACAGAGAACAGGTTTTGTCTTTGTTTTTGTCTTGGAAATAGATGTCAGTATTATTGTACGGGGGATTTTTATTAACCTGGTTGAATTGATACTGCTGTGATTTTTACCTGTAACCTGAATGTCAAAATATTTCTTTAGTTGGTGCATCATTAAACTGACCTGCCTTTCCAGTTCTTGCATTTATTTTGAGCTCTTGCTAAGATCTGTGTCCTGTGGCTCTGCTTTCTGTGTGCATCTCTGTTGGGTCAAAATAAATGCATATTGTTCGTAAAGGTGTGAGAGCACAGTATGTAAACAGGCATGTGTCATTTGGACAGATGGCATTGTAAATACTCTTCCCTGTCCATGGTACTGATAGGTAGACTGTTACGAGGGAAACATTTAGATGCCCAAGTCTTTCTAAATCAGAATGAAGTAGAAAATCACATATTCTCATTTTCACTCCTTGTCTTATTTGATAAGATATTATATGACTATTGTTTATGTTTATGTTTTTACCGTTTATGGCTTATTCATTCATGCATTCCCAAGGCATAATTTGTCATTTCTAACTTGTTAATGACCCATGATGATCTATGACTAGAGTTGAGCGAACCCGAACCAAAAAGTTCGGGTTCGTACCAAACATTACGTTTTTTGGACCCCAGACCCTAACACGGACATATCACTGTATGTTCGGGCTGGAGTTCGGTGTTCGGCAATTTAATGGCGTGTTTTAAGAGGCTGCAGGGCAGCCAATCAACAAGCGTTTGACTTGTTTGCCCTTTGAAGCCATCACAGGCATGCCTACTAATGGCATGGCTGTGATTGGCCAGTGCAGCATGTGACACAGGCTCTATATATAAGCTGGAGTCGCGTAGCGCCACACACACGAGCTCTTATTAGTGTAGGGAGAGGATGCTGCAGCTGTTAGGGACAGATTAGGAAAGAATTCTGCAAACTAGTACATTAGTAGGGTGCACTTCATATCTGAGAGTCAAATAGAAGCGTCAAATACTGCGGTTACATCAGAGTTTTAAAACTTAAACATTTTTGGGTGCTAAAAAGTACATTAGTGGGGTGCACTTCATATCTGAGAGTCAAATCGAAGCGTCAAATACTGTGCTTACAGCGCAATTGCAAACATTCTTATTTTCTGGGTGCTAATCTGCTAAATAGTAAATTTGGGGTGTGCTCTTCATATCTGAGAGTCAAATAGAAGCGTCAAATAGTGTGCTTACAGCACAGTTTGAAACATTCTTATTTTCTGGGTGCTAATCTGCTAAATAGTACATTAGTGGGGTGCTTTTCATATCTTAGAGTCAAATAGAAGCGTCAAATACTGCGCTTACAGCGCAATTGTAAACATTCTTATTTTCTGGGTGCTAATCTGTTAAATAGTACATTAGTGGGGTGCACTTCATATCTAAGAGTCAAATAGAAGCGTCAAATATTGCGCTTACAGCGCAATTGCAAACATTCTTATTTTCTGGGTGCTAATCTGCTAAATAGTAAATTTGGGGCGTGCTCTTCATATCTGAGAGTCAAATAGAAGCATCAAATAGTGCTGTGACATAGCAGTTTTAAACATTCAAATTTTTTGGCTGCTAAATAGTACATTTGGGGCCTGCGGTGCACTTCATATCTAAGAGTCAAATAGAACCGTCTAATACTGTAATTTCAGCGCAGTTTGACCAATTCAAATTTTTTTGGGTGCTAAATAGTACATTTGTAGCCTGCACTTCATATCTGACAGTCAAATAGAACCGTCAAATACCAATATAACAATATTGTAATTCGGGGGCAATACCCTCACAAGTCAAACTGAGAGGTCAGTTTATAGGGAAAACTGTTGCCTGGATACAATTCTAAAACAATTCCCATATGTCCTTTGCAGACTTTACATGCTGGAAAAACACAGGTGCCAACTGCTGTGGCTTTCTGCAGTGTGCAGACCGGCAAGGAGGGCAGGGTTGAGGAGTGGGTGGAGGTTGATGTGGAGGATGATGAGGTCCTAGACCCCACATGGAATCAAGATCATGCGAGTGACATGTGCAGTTTGGAGGAAGAGGCGCTGGTCGCATAGAGGCACCAGCACAGCATAAGAAGGAGCAGGGTGCAAAAGCGGAGCGGCCATCCCCTAGCGCTCGTCGCCATGTATTATCTTTAGAATTCCCACAGTTATCCAAGTAACAGTTGAAGCGATAAAAAGAACCATAACAGAATTAACAAGCCTTTCGCAGTCCAGTGACCGGGACCCAGACACTATCTGGGCAGTGGTCGGACGACCGGGACCCAGTATGTCTGATGGTGAAGTTAGGAGTCACAGTGTGGAATGGATTAGCAGATTCTGGTGCAGGGTAACCGCACGCCCCCTGGTGTTGAGCACCAGCGTTTGTGCGGCCACATAGCAGGACCCTGATGCAGCTTCAGTAAAAAGATACCAGAAGCCATCACCAGACTAATCCGCAACTTGGAACAGGATGTGACATTCACTGTAGCAGCTGTGCGCGCTTTCGGCGTTCTCATCCTGCTGCTGCTCGCCTGTCTGCGTTGCAGCGTAACTTTGGCCTTCCCGCTCACCGCCTCATATGC
This sequence comes from Pelobates cultripes, assembly GCA_933207985.1. Classification (NCBI taxonomy): domain Eukaryota; kingdom Metazoa; phylum Chordata; class Amphibia; order Anura; family Pelobatidae; genus Pelobates; species Pelobates cultripes. The sequence continues at coordinate 266,489,262 of OW240913.1, forward strand.
GACGTGCCCACAAGGAGGAACTCCACCTTGCACATGCTGGAGAGACTGTGTGAGCAGCAGCAGGCGATAGTGGAGTTTCAGCTGCAGCACGCACGGGTCAGTCGCTCTGCACCAGACTTGCCGTCCAATTGATCAGAGTTAAAGGATTTCAAGTGGACTCATTACAATTACAGGGCCTCTAAAGAGTCCTGTATTGTTATTTGTCGTCACTACCTTCCCGCTTTGGGAGTGGGTCATTTGCGCGCCCGCTGCCTTCCTTGCATGTGGTAGCCGTTTCTCAGGCTCCCTCTCCGGAATCAAACCCTGATTCCCGTTACCCGTGGTCACCATGGTAGGCGCAGTAAATGACATCGAAAGTTGATATGGATGACATACGAATGGGTCTTCGCCTTGTCGTTGGAGAGCCCATTGAAAAAGTGCTCTAGCATGACGAGCTGGGTGATCTCCTCCGGGAACTTGGCTTGATGGGAGTTGAGCCAGTTCTGGGTGGCCCTTGTGATGCGGCATGCCCACTCCCCTTCTCCCCTTTCCGGGTCTCCCTAAACTTTTGGCAGCATTGCTCGGGGGTGACCGCATACCGCGCCAGGAGGATTTGTGTAAGAAAGGAATAGTCTCTGATCTGCTCTTCTGGTACAGCCCAGTAAATATCCACTGCCTTCCCCACTAGTTTGCTGGCCAGGATGGTGACCCAGTCCCTGGAGTCCACGTCTTGGAGTAGGCACTGGCGCTCAAAGTCTTGTAAAAAGTAATCAATGCCTTCTTCTGCTTCCTTGAACTCTTTGAAGGCAATCTATGGTAGCTTGTGGGCCAGGGTGGTTGTGCTTCCCGGCGCCCTCTGCTCCCTTCTTCCTTCATCTGGGTTCATGGAGGTCGCGTCTGTCTATTGGCAAGGACATAGGCTTGCACCTCCAAAAGGGTCCTGCTGACAATCTCCTCTGAGGGTGGCTCTCGGTAATATGCCAGGCGCCGTTACACCTCCTTGAGCACTTCCTCCTCATCTCCGGCCCCTGGCTGGGGTTCGTTGCCTCACTGCATGCCTGGTTGTCCTTCATGAGTGCAGCAGTCAATTCGGCCTTGTTACGCCCACCAGGCGTTATTCCGCTGGTTCCACACAAGTCCTGCAGTGTAGGTCGCTTTAGAGCACTGTAGACCAATGGTCTGTTGGCAGGGACATGGGATCCCGCCGCTTGCCACCAATTGAAGCGGGACCTGGGTAACCGATGGTTATCCTCTTTGATTAGAATAGGTCAGACTCATTTCCCCAGCACCGGATGGGACACAGTTCCAGGATACAACGTTTGACAATCTTTAATTGGGTACACAGCTTTGCCTCCTGTTGCCTCCTCCTCCTACTCAGCTTCTTCCTCCTCCTCCTCCTCCTCCTCCTCCTCCTCTACCACCTCCTCATCCGGTCAGCGTAACACCTTCACCACCAACTTCAGCACAGCCAGGGGGAAACTACAGCAGGCGCAGGAGCTGTGGACGGGCATGAAACAACAGACCGATGAGTGGTTGTTGCCACTGAGCCTCAAGCCCGGCCTGGTGGTGTGCGATAATGGGCGAAATCCCGTAGCAGCTCTGGGCCTAGCCGGTTTGACACACATCCCTTGCCTGGTGCATGTGCTGAATTTGGTGATGCAGAAATTCCTGAAAAACTACCCAGATATATCAGAGCTGCTGCAGAAAGTGCGGGCCGTCTGTGCGCGCTTTTGGCGTTCTCACCCGCTGCAGCGTAACTTCGGCCTTCCCGCTCACCGCCTCATGAGACTGTGCGAGCAACAGCAGGCGATGGAGTTTCAGCTGCAGCACGCAAGGGTCAGTCGTTCTGCGGAACAGAGTTTTCTTTTTTTAAATGTCCCAATATTTTGGGGGCTACCCCAATAAAATATATATATATATATATATATATATATATATATAAACAGTGTTGGCTTCCTCCTCCTCCTTAACCGCTGCTTCCACCTACACCGCCACGGTCACCGCCTCCTCAACCTATGTGTCACTTAGTATAAACTATGTACACAATAGCAGAGGCTTGTGAAGGCCTTTTCTCCATGCATCAGGAGTTGAGCTCAGTTTGAACAATGAAAGGGAATACCCTGCACTCCAACCCTCTCTCAAATGGATACTTCTGTTGATCCTCCTGACAGCCATGCTTTAGATTTTGATTGATGTTCTTCCAAAGCGAAAATCAAAGATTCCATCTAGTGCTATTTTATGGCTCAGCTGTATTTTTAATTTTTATGTTATTTTAAGTGATTTCCCCATACACATTTGTTTGCAGGGCACTTGTCCTACTCTTACCCCCATTTTACTTCCTTTTGCAGCCCTCTAGCCCTTTCCAGCACTTTTTTAGAGAAATTTTTGTGGCCAAAAGTTCAGGTCCTCATTGACTTCAATGGGGTTCGAGTTTGGGGTCAAGTTCGATCACGAACCCAGACATTTTTTTAAAGTTTGGCCGAACCCGCCGGACCCGAACATCCAGGTGTCCGCTCAAGTCTATCTATGACATTATAACAATCAAAAAATGTCTTAGTGACATAAGTGCTGAACAGAGCTGCTAGTCATAAGATTAAGTACAATGGAGCACAAAACGAACTAGACTTCTATTTCTCTTTTTCTTCCTTTTTTTTGTTAGTTTTAATTTTTGTAGCTTGTACTTGTGATCACCCAATACAGCAAGTACAGTAAGGTATTGCCAGCGGTTAACGTCAACGTAGATTCGACATGTCTCATGGACTGAATAACAATAAATAAAAGCATCCTACACTGAGGATGTTCATAAAATGACAAAAAACAACAACAAAACTACAAGCAATAGCACGAGTCAGTTGCCTTGTAGAGCTAGTTTTTATTTTGACTTATATAATGGATTAAATGAATTTTGTGTTCAGAGTATATTTTTGAATATTCACCTAAATGGATGGTTAGTTGGCTCTGATAATAGATAATAGAAGGAGTATGATTCATCATCCTTTGCAATGTTAAACAATGTGAAAAATAAATGAAACTAGGCGGATTTCTACTCACTTTCAATGAACTTCACAAAACAATACACAGGGCATGGCATTAAAATGTATCTATTTTGAAATGTTAGTAATAAGGGTTTGCCTCTTCAACCCTGCACCAGTATTTCATTTTAATCTGATTGAGCGAGAGATACAAAAAATCATATAACACATTCATAGAAAGAAATAAAACAGCAGAAATACTGTGACGAGACTCCAAGGGACAAAAGGCAGGAACCTAAAAAGGACAGGAGAGTCAAGCAAAGTACAAGCAGAAGAGTTTGCAGATAGAATAAAGGGACAAGGCAAAATGGGGAAGAGAATGGTAATTAAATGCTTGGTGCCATCAGAAAGATTTAGTAGTCTTAAGAGGATTTTATTTGGGAAAGACACATACACTGGTAGGTTCTTTCAAATCATTTCCATAGGTACAATTATCGCTCTGACTAAATAAATTTCACTTGGTTAGAGAAGTCAAAATTAACCTTTTGAACAGTTACAAAAGTGTCTCATCACTTAAAAAAGGTACTTAGTATACTATATGTAGAAATTGGCCATACATCTAGTTGTTGAATACATATGGGCATTGCATGGGCACAGGTGCATGAAAAACTCCAATTCAAAAAGGAGTTTTGGCAACATTTGACCCACCCCAGCCATGTCAAGGTAGTCTAGTGTGAACAGACGAGAGATCTGTCCTTTCTCACTATCTACCCATAAAGCCTAAAAGAGTTTAGGTATGAAATTATATGCAAGTACTTTCATTAGCCACTATAGCAGAACCATGCTAAGGATCAGGAAATAGAGATTTGTTCTCCCGGAGAAACAGCTCTCCTTTTCCTGTATAATAAACACAAGCTGTGAGCTCGAGAATGTCTTCCAGAAAAGAATGATGCTACAGGGGAGGATTGCAGTTAGAGAATATTCATTCATGTGAACCGTGGAAACCATAATAACATGTATGCTATCTGCTTGTGGCACTATGTGCTCTTTCAGTCAGATTGTAGCACGTAAATCAGAGCAGTTCATTCATTTCTATTTTAGGGTTATATCTCATTTTGTCCGCAGATGAAGTTTTACTGACAACCAGTATCATTTTACTGTGTGAACGGCATCTTAGTGCACAGCCCAAGCAGATGAAAATGTTCTGTTTATTAGTAAATTATGTAAAACTATTAAAGATTTAATAATTATTAAAGGAAATTCCATGTGTGTAACAGGAAACTTTGTACAGTAACTATAGTTAGTGCTTTATATAACGTCACTATGTTTGTAATAGAACAGAAAAGTAGGAATGAACCGTGCTGGGAATTATACCATGTGTATTAAATTTTTTTTTATAAATTAAGATTGTATGCTGTGTCCAAGCTGGGCCATTGTATGGACTCCAAGTCCCCAACTCTGAGCCAAATGCCAACACTGTTAGTCCCACTTTTGTGGGGAACAGAATGAGTGCTTGAAAACACATGAGGCTACTATTGTATAAGAAATCTTTATACTTCATTCAGAGACAGAGGGTTTGTTTAAGTAATTGAAAAGCAATTGAATAGCCTTGTTTATTTTAATTAAAACTTTACAGTCACCAAATGCACGTACATGGCATTAGGTTAATGATCAGTACTTCATTTTTACAAGTAGCTTAGTCAGTGACCAATTCAACTATAATAAAATGTATTACATTTTGTAATATTTGTATTTTGTAATGTATTACAAATTAGTTGTGAAAAATACTTTCATTAGATCATTTCCAGTGGCATTGTGAATGCACATGGGAAGCCAGGGTATCTACAATAAACATTGCATTGTGGGCAATTACTAGAAGCCTGATCAGTATGATAAAACAGCTGGGATCCTGTTGAAATAGCAAAGGGCTCAGTTTTGGGTCTTGAACCAGGAGCAAAATATAACTTTATCTGCTGTCCCAGATCAATGGTGTGCCATAGAGTGAATATCACCTGATGAATATTGTATGCTACTGTTCTGCATCCCATAAATTATGTGAATAAGATATTCAGATTTTCAAATAAGCAAGTGTTTTAAATAGGACAAATACAAATTGGATTACTTTTAAATGTGTTTTGATTTTTATTCTAAAAATGTCAAATCCAGCGCACTCGCTTATCTACTCAACAGTCATTTTAATGCTGAACAATTTTCAGTTTTATTAAAAACACCTAATCTAGGCAAAAAAAAATAATGGTGGTTTTGTTACATTATATGATCATACATTGCATAAGCCTGCCACAACGCCAATGTACCCCATCTTTGGCAGGTCCTACTCTGTCTGCTAAATGTGTTTTGATTTTTATTCACCACAACGTGGTGAGGCCAACTCTTACATGTCCAAACAATGGCAACACAAACAGATTTTCTATGTTTTAGAGATGGCAGGAAGTGTGGTTTACAAAAACATCTATTCTATAACAGAAACCCAAAAGTGAAAAGCACATTTTATTTTAGTATGTTTTACAGGAAATGTCCAAGTCCAAAATAATTCAAGGCTACTTCTATTACTTGTGTTATTACATACATATATACATTTCTAAATACAATCCTGATATAATTTTTTTTTTTAAATAATAATTTCTAGAACTACACTGAAAAAAGCGGTATCATAGGGAAAATGTGTAAACTAAAAGATTTCCCAAGATTTTCTTAATGGAACAACATTAAATCAAAAAAACAATTTATATAAATATATTTTTAAGGAAAACTACTGATATTATAAAATCTATATTATCCGTAAAATATATTATATGTATGTTTTGCGTTATTTGTATTTAGTTTTTTGTGGATATGTTAAACATTACGTTATTTAACATTATAAGAAATTTTGATTATATTTGTAACTTTTGTTTTGATTTTAGTAATTATAGATCTAAAATTTCAGGCCACATAAGTAATTTATGGCTGCTTAAGTGTCACTTGAAAAAACAAAACCTGGAAATAATTAAAGAAATCCTGTAGTGCCAGGAAAACAAACCTGTTTTCCTGGCACTATAGGCTCTTGGAGTGCCCCCCTCCCTCGGCGCTGAAGGGGTTAAAACCCCTTCAGCCACTTACGTGAATCCATCGCTGATGTCCCCCAGTGCTGGGTCAGGCTCTGCTCACGGCAGGGTAGACCTAATGCGCATGCACAGCAATGGCCTCATGCGCATTAGACCTCCCCATGGGAAAGCATTAGTCAATGCTTTCCTATAGTGAAAATCTGACACTGGAGGTCCGTGATTTACTCAGTGTAAATCACGGAAGCGGCCTCTAGTGGCTGTCAGGGAGACAGCCACTAGAGGCTGGATTAACTCTGCAGTGTAAACATAGTTTCTCTAAAATTGCTATGTTTTCAGCTGCAGGGTTAAAACTAAAGGGACCTGGCACCCAGACCACTTCATTGAGCTGAAGTGGTCTGGGTGCCTATAGTGGTCCTTTAAAAATTAAGCAAATGAGAAAATTGAGATAGAAAGATACTGTAACTATTACATTCTGTTTACATGAGATACATATATTAACATGTGTCAAGCTAAAACTGTCATTTTGTATTATAATTTTAAATAAAAGATTACACATATGATAATCTCTGTATGTATTATTTCATAATGCATGTATATAAGTAAATATCACTTTTCAATGCAGCTACTTGTGGGAGGGGCAGCCATCTTTAAGTTCTCTTTGTTTGGCTTATCTGACTGAAAAGAAATGCCAGTGCACATTCACAAATCCTGCAATCTTAGCTAAGCACTAAGCATCTCAAAAATGCACTCTGGAACAATTTCAGAACTACAACTTGTGCATGATCTTAGATAGATTAGATATATGCTTCTTCTGATCAAAGAGGGCTTCAATATGGCTGCCCCCAGACTACACCACTAAGCAAACAAGTGAACTGAAAATACATTGACCTATATGTATTCATTATAAAATAATAGTCACCACGGCTTTTTTATATGTAATATTTTATTTTCCGTTATAAGGAAAGGTGCATTTGCCAATAACTACCCTTATTAAATCTTCACTGTGGACCCCAGGGAATGTTTATGCTGATAATTATAGATTATTTTTATTTTCTATGGAATTTTTTCTAGACAGTGCATTGTGGTCAATTAATGTCTGACTTGTAAAGTTCTGCCAAACAGGAGTTTCTTTCAAACTCCAAGGCAGAGATATCTTTTCTGCTTGTTATCTTACCATTCATTTTGCAAGTTGATTTTTCGCTCACTGTTTAGCGAATAAACCCTTGTATATTAAATTTTAGCTGACCTAAGAATCTATTGCACATCAAAAAAAATTTAGATATTGCATTTCTGCTGTATTATGTTTCCGACATTAGCGGTAAAAAACAACAAGACTACATCACTCCTAATCTATTTTTCTAATACAATTGAAGATTTAAAAGCTCATTGAAGACAGAACAGTTTGTGTGAATCAAGCACATTTAACAAATCAATATTATAATCCCGTTGGTAGTGATTCATATTTGGTTGTCTCTGGGTCTCTTTTTCAGTGTTAAAGGAGTAGTATAGACACTATCATCACTACATGTAGATGTCACCTCATGGTATTAAGAAATCTAAATCTAAATAGTTGGTTCTATTCCCAAAACACTGATTTTTTTTTGATTTTTTTTTTAAAGGTCATGTTAAGGTAAGAGTAGGATTTGGGTTGGAGTTAGGGTTTGGGTCCGATTATAAGGTTATGGATAGTTGGAGGCTGCTTTAGGATGATTTAGTGTTAGGGGGGCTAATTCCCCTAAACTGTATCTGGAGAGTTAAACAAAATAAATTAAGTGAATTTAGCTATTCCTAAGCTGTTTTGTGAATAGTGAACTCAGGCAAATTATACAGAGATTTGAATTATTTCTACAAGCAACTGAATTGAAGCTGGATGTGGTTGACATAACCAAATTTGACTTTTATGAATTTGACTTTTAAAACAGCAAATTGTGAAAACCGAATAGTATATAGTGCCACATACTAAAATATGTGAATAATGTCATTAAAGGACCACTATAGTGCCAGGAAAACATACTCGTTTTCCTGGCACTATAGTGCCCTGAGGGTGCCCCCACCCTCAGGGTCCCACTCCCGCCGGGCTGGATGGCTGGATTACCTTTTTTCCAGCTGGATTACCTTTTTTCCAGCACCGGGCGGGGAGCTCTCCTCCTCCTCTCCGCCTCCGATCCTCCTCCTCTCCTTCTCTTCGGCTGAATGCGCATGCGCAGCAGGAGCTGTGCGCGCATTCAGCCAGTCTCATAGGAAAGCATTTACAATGCTTTCCTATGGATGCTGGCGTCTTCTCACTGTGATTTTCACAGTGAGAAGCACGCAAACGCCTCTAGCAGCTGTCAATGAGACAGCCACTAGAGGCTTTAGAGGCTGGATTAACCCATTTGTAAACATAGCCGTTTCTCTGAAACGGCTATGTTTATTAAAAAAAAAAAAGGGTTAATCCTAGAGGGACCTGGCACCCAGACCACTTCATTAAGCTGAAGTGGTCTGGGAGCCTAGAGTGGTCCTTTAAATGCCATACCCAGACAGACAATGTAAATGAAACATTAACATTTTTAGTAAAATGAAGGCACTAAAGCTATGTTTTAATTAGCTATTGAAATGTGCAATGTCTCCGTGATGACAGTGCCACCTTAAAATATAAAAGAGGGGTTTTAAAGAAAAATGTTTCAAAAGTGTAATTCTAATACTAGCTTGTCTGTATGCCCAGGTTACACATGTCTGCTGCCTGATTTGATAGCTGAACTGAAATAGAGAAATTGTGATCCAGTTATATGGCAAGTGTTTAGCTGTTGTTGGCTGTTGTTACAAACAAAAGGGCACTTTTTTTAGTGTTATTGCTCGACAATTGTATGCCCCTAGCACTGAATATTAAAGTAAAAGTTTTATTGTGAGAACGACAATTCTCAATAATGTGAAACCCATTTAGACATTCATACATCATATACACTATACAAAAATAGAATTAAAAAAATTATTATTTTAATTTATTATTCATACATGTTGAATTTTCATTCATTATTCATACATGTTGCTTAGGGTGTAATCATGACAGGTTCACTTTTTCTGAAAGTCCCCGATAGGCACTTAACATATAATTTGTTACACAAATAAATGATAGATTCAGTGTAAAATTTAAAGGAACACTCCAAGTTTCATAGACACTACAGTATGCTGTTGTAGTTATGATGCCAAGACTGCCTTGGCACCCCTCTATATAAGTAGTTAAACCATTTAGTAATGGTTTGACTTCTTGCCTTGGGTATCCTCCTCACAACCGCAATTGAGAGACAGAGGTCCTACTGGAAGCTTTCCTGACATAAGCTCTGCTGTGCAGATGCAACTCATTGGCTAAGAGCATTAGCTGATCACTTTCAGCCAATAAACTGAGCAATGGACCACCGGCTCAGAGCTAACGACTGAGAGGAAATAGCAGCATCTGTTAGACCTTAGGTAAAAAGTTGTACTAAATTTGGTGACTGCTTAAATCGGGTAAGCGTCAGGTCACTCCTGACACCATAACCACTACAGCCGGCATAGAGGTCTAAGAATTGATTGACAGGTGTGGGAAGGACCTATTTTGGTTAGGTTTTTATCTTAATATATATTTGCTACCAATCTTGTCAGAACAATGTATACATGTAATTTAATAAAATAAGTTGTGGGTAATCAGCTGACTCTCTTAGCCAATCAGGTAACCCTACACTGTAGTGCTTAGCTCAGGAGAGCTAACAGAAATCTCTGACTAAGGTTTATAGTCAGGGAGTGACGCCTAGTGGACCACAGGTAAGTAGTCAAGCCGTTTTAACTATAGTGCTTCGTAGTGGTTATGGTACTTGGCATATTCCTTCAATATACTCTTGTAATTAGGCCCATAACAGCTTTCGGCTCCAGTCCAATGAGGCCCTTAATCCGAGAGACAAATAGAGATGGAGAGAGAAACATAAAGGGTATTATAGGAGGTGGTAAGAGAAAGACAAACGGTGTGATGGAGAGACACACAAGGGGATCGAACGAGAGATATTGAAATAAAATGAGAGGATTGGGGATGAGGGATATAGGACTGCTGGGATAAAGGGTGGCATTGGGGAGTTACTTTGGGTGCAACCTTAAAAGAGAGGTTAATGCATTTTGCTATGGGCTTAAATCCCCAGGTGGATTTAGAATTTAGTAACGCCTGTGTTGATTAAGTAAATATGTTTCAACATTGATTTAAAAAAAAAAAACTTGAGACCCTTGCTAGTTCCTTACAACTGGTTCAATAAGTACCACTCTGGTGCATTCTCTTGAAGCTACGTTCTCCTTTGTCTATGTTCTAGTGCTCCGTGTCTGTTTGTCATAAAGCAGACGTGGTAGTGAGTCAGGAGTTGGAATTTCAGTTGAACAACCATTATTTGTGGTTTAAGTGCTGCTGAGTTAAACAAATCCTCCACCAGATATTGTGATATTACCCGTTTGGAAAGAACCTTGACATGGAACGTATCATTCTATTTCCTGCTTGTTTACACCTTTATTGTGCCAATTTGAAGAGAAACATGTTGTTGTACAACTCCTGGCCCACTCTACTGGCATATAGAAAGCGAAGGTGGACTGTGAGTGATGAAGATGTTTTTTGGGTGTAACATACACTGTTATGTGTAACAGCTGATCTGTTAATTAACTGGAGGAGTCTTTTCATACCAAAGTGACATAGAAAACAGACTTTGTTAATAAGAAGCCGTGTAGGCGTTTTGTGACAGTTTATAATAGCTGTTCAAATTTGTTGTGTAACGAGATCTCTGCTTAACAAAAGTTGTGAAAAATGTATATCAGTATTCAGTAACATTTTTAGAAAAAGTAAGTGGATATTTATGTCATATTCAGCTTACAGTTTACAAATTTTCCTGTGCCATGCTTGTCAATGCCCAGCTCTCCAATCTCCCATCCAGACTGTGTTTTGTTTTTAATGTTTTTAGAACTTATTGAAAAGTTGTCTTTACTAAACTTTTCTCCCATGCTGCACTCCACAGCCATGGCTTATATCCTCAATGTTAATTATCTCAGACAATGCTTTTCCACAGGAAAGCATTGGAGGCTATTGTGCATGTGCAGAAAAATGCCACGCATGCCCAAAAGCCTCCAATCAGCATCTTCTCATAAAGAGATGCATTGAATCAATGTATCTCTATGTGGAATGTTCAGCGCCTCCACGCAGAGCACGGAGACGCTAAAAAGCCAGTGGTGCACACTGTGCAGCACTGAATTAGGAAGCACCTCTAGTGGCCGTCTGAGTGACTGCCCCTACAGGTGTAACTAGGCAGCAAAGTAAGCACTGCCTTTTCTCTGACAAGGCAGCATTTACACTAAGCCTGCAGGGACATGCAATAGATACCAGAGCCACTACATTAAGCTGTAGTTGTTCTGGTGACTAGTGTGCCTTTAAGAACTGTCTAATTTAGATATCCATCACAGTATGTGGCATTTGACCACAATTGCAGCTCCAATATTCATAGAATACCTGCTAATCAGTAATAATACGTTGTCTGTGGGCAGACAGCAGGAGTGAGGCCTTATTTCAAACAGCCTTTCCTGGTAATCATGACCTGCATTTCTCACTGACGTTATTCTGTCACCATAACAAGATTAGCATTGGCTCCTGAAAGGAATGCTAGAAAACTGGGCTTTCTAAGCAGGATGGAAGCTAGCATGTGAAATATAGTCTCAGCAGTCATCTGCATTGCATGTCAGAGGGGTTATTTGTGGCCAGTTAGCTGGTATGTGGCACTTTTCCAGAATGTGATGGCTCTTGGCTACACCCCCTCCATACCAATTTACAGTCAAGACCTCATTACATGTACAGAGTTATCCAAGGAGAAACCATCAATGGGCAGAAAGAGGTTATTTTATTTTCTGCCTCATTACAGCTTCACTGCAGAAGACCATACTATATTCACTGTCCATAAAATGTGATTTTATACAAGTATCGATCTTTTTCCACTTTAATTCGTTTTTGCATAACCTCTCCTTTATTAAAAACACACTCAGGGTTATTTACTAAAGTGGGAATTCAAAGTGAATTTCAAATTTAAGATCAAAATAGCTTATTTATAATAACTCTCCAAGTCAGATATGTTTTCAGTTCGGCTACTCTGGCCTTAAATTTGAAATACACCTTGAATTCACTTAAATCCTCACTTTAGTAAATAACCCTGTAGGACTTGGCAAAAGAAGTGGACTTAAGACCATCTCTTATTTACTTATACTTATTACTCACTAAACATGTTATTGTAGTGAACTGAAAAATCAATTGCATAATTGAGCAACATAGCAGTTTTGAAAAGAAATCTCCAACTTTTTCTTTAGTCAAAACACTGCTACTATGGCTTAATATTTGGTATTTTGGCATTTCTGATTTCATTTCAGTGTAATTTGCTGTTTGGTGAACAGGCCCTTTAGTTTGGTCAGTGCTGCAAATCCACCATTTTAGTATTAAATGATTTCCTGTTGTTGGGAGCTCTGTGTAAAGAACTGTGATTAAGGGACACTATAGGCAGCCAGACCACTGCAGCTCATAGAAGTGGTCTGAGGCAGTGCCCCAGACCCCTTAACCCTGTAATTGTACTTTTGATAAACTGCAATAATTACATTGCAGGGCTAACTCCACATCTAGTGGCTGTCTACCAGATGTATGAGCACATCCAATGTCACCAAAAATCCCATAGGAAAGCATTATACAAAGCATTCCTATTATTTATAAAAATGTATATTAATGGAAAATTCCAGCTGAGGAAGCCTACTGGCGAAACGCGTCCTGGAGGAACAGAGAGCACATAGAACTTTCTATTGGATTATAGCCAAATAAGTGTTATTTATATTTATATTTTATTTTTTTATATTCATTGTTAATATACATTTTTATAAATAATAAAACATAATTTTTACACTTATGGCATTTATTTTTACCTGCTTTAACAAATAAGGAATGTGGTCCTTAACCACATACATCTAATGAAGTGAGCCAACCTACTGGCTCTGGGTTTGTGAGTACATACGTGTTACTTCATAATATATACCCAGTATATCTACTGTACTACGCTATATATTTTCCTCCTATACCTATTATCTAGGACATAACCCCTGGAGAAATTTGGATCCTAAGGAGGGTGAGGGTCGCCTCAATGGACCCTAAGGCACATATACCTGAGCTTGTGTTTTAGCTCAGAAAAGTGTGAGTTAGCAATTTGCATATCTATCTTTGTTTTATTTGTTATATACAGGTTGCACTATGTTCTGTATATTTATGTTTCTTATTTGAAAGTGTTGGGACTACATAAAAGTGTACACGATCCCTTAAGGTATATCCAGTTTTTAATTATACACCATCATATCCACTATAACTAATTAGAGCACTACACCTGACACTCCTTCTCTCCACAATTTCTGATAGAAAGATAACCACGGTGTAATAGCAGCTCACGGAACTTTGGTATACATAAGGATATAAGGATATTGATTATTTAAAAAGGCGCTTGTACTCTCCATTTTATATTTATATATATATATTTACACACACACACACATACACACACACACACACACATATACACACACACACACACATACAAAATCTGAACTAAATCAGAAATTGTGAAATTACAGTGTAACAAATGAATAATAAATGAGCCTGTTGTAAGCTTACTATTTCAAACAATTCACCCCTGTAGTACATAGTGTTAACAGAATTGTTTTTCTATTTGGAGCTGAGCATTTCATAAGCTACAGCTGCCAGCTGCATTCCCTTTAATACACCCTCAAGCCATCAAAATAAAAAGAAAATGGCAGATATACGTGTGAAACATGTGAGAGCAAATGGCTTTTGTAGAAAGGGTCATTATAATGTTTAAATCATTGGTGTTCACGTATCATTGTATCAAGCTTCCACATCTCCGCTATAGAAGTAAAAGGAAGCCGCAGGGGAAGAATCTCTCAATGAGCCCTTTAAAGTATATCCATTGTAGAACAAACACTATAAACTGAAATTTTTACCTTACTCTTCAAAATTGCTAAACTGTTCCTATGGCATTATGACAATTCACATGTGTAATTACGGAATGTGAATTATTACAGACAGGCATTACAGGACAATTAAAAAAAGAATGAATTTATTGAAGTTTTGCAAATAATGATTCATTGTAAACACAGTGTCTTCATCGTGTGGATCTGTAAATATGTGTGTTTTATTTTTTTACCATTGCCCCATGGTTTTGGAAAACTGAGATTGTCAAATTAGCTTTCTTGTAATTCCTTAGTATCCCATCAGGACAAAATGGATTATCAGGGTCAGTTCAAGATGGTTTGTCAGTGTTTATTTCAGGTAGTTTTGTTTGTTAATATAGTGTTGGGTGCCTGGATGACTCAGATCCACCCCCTCAGCCTCTCAGATCCACACCTGTTTGGCATCATTATACAGGCAATAAACCAATAGGAACCGCACTCCATCCACATAAGCCAAAGTGTTCTGATGTAGACCATGGGCCAGCACAAGCCCAACAGCAATGCCCAGGCCAATTTATGTTCGAGTCTGGTCCTGCATGTCATATGGTCTTGCTGTGTATTATTTTGTAATTACATGTAAATTAATGCCTCTTTATTTATTGCGTCCTTTGCCCTATTAGCACCCCCCCAACAGTCCCAATTCTTACGAGGAAGTCTCAATTATCGGGTGGTGTCCCACCATCCCATTTTAGTTTCCTGGGTTTACTGAACTATCCGCATTAGCACTCTGTGCACCGCCCTGCAGGTTGGGTGCTGGTCTGACAGGCCTTTTCTGGGCCGGCCTGACTACGAGCCTCATAGATTGTAAGCTTCATATCCCCTTTCTATAATTGTAAAGCGCTGCTGACAGAGCTGTATTTACCAAGAGGCTTACAAGGCATTTACCTTTGACGGCACTTTCCAGGGGCCGGCAAAATATGCAGTCCCCAAATTCCCAGGCAAATACCTTGTTAGCCTTGGTTTATGGGGGGCCCAATAGCTGGCTAGCTGGCCACCTCAGGGCCCCCCCAGAGCGGGCAGTCAGCTGTTTTCTGTTCTGTGAGCTCTTCCTGCTAACTCCGTCACATATGACGTCACTCTGGCTCCCTGCATCACTAAGCAGCATGTGAGGGAGCTGAGCAGGAAGAGCTCACAGCTCCCTCACTGCTTGCTTTGAGTGCCCACTCCCCTGTCTGCCTGCCCGCAAGCCCCCCTAGAAGCCCTATTAGACCCCAGGTAAATAATCCACATAGCTCTGCCAAAAGTAGGGAGGCTGGGTGGATTTAAATAACAAAACAAGTTTTTGTGAGTGTTGGGGAAAAATGTGTGCATGTTTGTGTGTGTGTGTGTGTGTGTGTGTGTTTGTCAGTGAATGTGTGTGTGTATATCTGTTAGTGTGTCTGTGAGTGAATGTGTGTGTGTGTCTGTGAGTGAGTATGCTTGTCAGTTTGTGTGTGTGTATGTGTGTGTCTGTCAGTGAGTGTGTGTGTCTGTCATTGCGTGCCTGTCAGTGAGTTTGTGTTTATATATCTGTCAGTGTATCTAAGAGTGAGTGTGTATGTTAGTGAATATAGGTGGGTGGGTGTGTATGTATGTCTGTCAGTGTGTGTCTGAGTAATTGTGTGTGTCTGTCAGTGAGTGTGTGCATCTATCAGTGTGTGTCTGAGTGATTGTGTGTGTCTGTCAGATTGTATCAAATCAGTGAGTGTGTGTGTATGTCAGTGTATGTGAGAGTGTGTGTGTGTTTGTTAGTCAAAATGTGTTTGTCTTTAACAGGAAGAGGTTTGGCCTTGGCAGGAAAGGGTGGGGCAAATTTAAATTAGGGGTAGCCTGAGTTCCATCATGCCTAGGGTAGCACAAATCCAAAATACACCCTTGGCTTCAGAATATGGTGGTGATATATTAATACTAATTCCAATAATACACAATGAGATTAAAATCTTTAGTCTATTTATTTAAATAATAAAAAAAATGACAATAGTTTTCCTTTAAATAGGATGTTCAAAACGTAGACCTTCTTGGATAGACCCTAAGTGGACATTTGTGGATTGCAACCTTTTTTATGGACACAGATATTTACCCTATTTCTGTAAATTCACAATCAAAGCTTCTACCTTTTTTTCTTCATGGAACCGAAACATTAGGTGAAATGGTGCACTTTCCAGTGTGATATGTCAAGGTTTGTTTTATAACTGCTAATTAATTCCTCAGATGTATATATTTTTTATATCCTCACTGGTGAGCTATGTTAGTCTCTTGGATATTAATTATAAAACACAAAAGCCCTAAATGTCAGTATGTCAAGGTTTAAGAGCTCCCTGAACTCAGAATAGCCAAAACAGCCGGCACAAAAATTGCAAGTGACAAAATGCTGATTTAAGCCTTCCATTTACTCATAAAATCCTAGCGCATTTCAAACTGTGAAAAAAAAAAGCACTGTAGGGACAATGTGTATTCAAGCAGAGGAAATTTTGAATATGAATCCTTTATTCCTAAAATAATACCATGGTACTTTTAAACTGGCAGACTTGTTTGTCTGTGTGTGTGTGTATATATATATATATATATATATATATATTTATTTTTTTAACTAAAAACATTAAAGTTCGGTGTATGCACTACGGTTGCAGGGTTATTTACTAACGTGAGAATTGTAAGTGAATTCAAAGTGAATTTTAGATTTAAGGCCAGAGTAGTCAAACTGAAAACCTAGCTTACTTAGGGAATTTTTTCAGCTCGACTACTTTGACCCTTAACTTCAAAATTAATTATAAATACACTCTGACTAGTAAATAATACTGTAATTGTCTAATCATATATCCTTCAGATCTGGGGTTCTCAACAGGTATCTCTAAAGCCATGGCTGAACAGCAACTCACGTTAGGCTTAGCATTCCTAGAAAAATAGTTTGTTTGCAACATGCTTCTCACTATAGAAGTTGCATTTGCTCCACTGTCCTTTAGATTAAAGGACCACTATAGGCACCCAGACCACTTCAGCTTAATGAAGTGGTCTGGGTGCCAGGTCCAGCTAGGGTTAACCCTTTTTTTTTTTATAAACATAGCAGTTTCAGAGAAACTGCTATGTTTATAAATCGGTTAATCCAGCCTCCAGTGGCTGTCTCTTGACAGCCGCTAGAGGCGCTTGCGTGCTTCTCACTGTGAAAATCACTCAGAGCCCGGCGGGAGGGGGTCCCTGAGGGTGGGGGCACCCTCAGGGCACTATAGTGCCAGGAAAACAAGTATGTTTTCCTGGCACTATAGTGGTCCTTTAATCTGTTTTATTCCGTTTATCTTAATTTGCAGCATTACCCCGCAACATCATATCTAATAAATAATGATGACATTATCAACATGTTTTAATGTCATGCTTCACTCTGAGCACTGGAGGGAAGGGATGTTCCAATTTCATAGCCACCCTGTATCTGTCAAACTGTGCATGGATGGCAGCCAAAGTAGGTAATGTGCATATATGGGAACTCTTGGATTCACTAGGGAGATATTCAAGTTAAAGTAACCAAGCTGTAACTATAGCAGAGTCGGAGAATTTTGCATAATGATAAAAATTTTGGCATAACGATTACAGTTCAGTTTTCATCTCATTGCAGTTCTTTATTTAGCAAATAAATCCCCTTGCCTCCAGGTTAAGTGGATTATTCTCCGAGTTTGTGGTAACACTGTAGCTTGACCCCATTTTGACAGTTTACATCTCTTTCTTTCTGTTACTCTCCCCCTTATCAAATTCCGCTGATCCTGCCAGTAATCAGTAATTGTGACTTTTAGAGGTATTGAATTAATTTCAATACAGCCCACCCATAATTTATCATCTTAAAGCAGCTCTCCCCTACCGTACAAAATGAGCAATTTTTAAAAAATAAAAACTTTATGAAATGCTTAAACTGTGTTGGAATGTCACTGTTCCAACCCTCTCAAACGATAACGCAAGACAAAGTAGGGACTACTTTATCAAATGTATGTTCCCCATGCTTCACAAAGCTTGACAAAAGTGATAACTAACTAAAATTTGCTACCAACAGGAAAGTGAAACTCTGTACATAGACTTTCACTCAGACATTGCTCTTTTCCAAATACGGAGTAACAGTCTTTTTTAATCCTGTGTAACATCTCTGGAAATTACACTATTGAAAAAACATTGAAAATCTCCCATAATTTGCGTTACCTGCTTGGAATCCTTAGCTAGAAGCCTTCACATCTGAAACAGACATCCCCCATCTTTCAGTCATCAGTAAGACTCCAGGCCACTGAATAAGAACATGTGTTTAATTAATGGTCCCCTGCTATTATCTACCTTGCATGATTGCTTAGAATCACCGAAATCACATGATTTTTCTACCATCATCATCCTTCTATGATCACATGATAACCATCTACTTCTCCTGGTGCCATTTCATCATCCACCTTATCATTCAACAACATTTGCTATTCTATCCTTAAGAATTCCCTCAACCCAAGATCCTGGACATATCAACATCAGGTTCAATGTAAACAGCTTAAAACCAAATATTGTTTGCCAAAAAGCCATGAAATAAACAATCTTTCTTGGTGATAACTAACATTTACAAGGTTCCGTCATTATATTCTTAGAGACTTCACTTCCTACAGAAGCAATAAGCCTTGCCCTAAAGTGATCTAAAATGTAATTTTACTACGAGCTCAATCAGGACTGATTAGAATGTAGATTGTGACAGATTTATAACAGGGAAACAAGTATCTCTTACAGTTCCAACATTCACCATGATCATTTCTTAATCAAAACGCTGTGATATTTAAGTTGACTTTGCTGATAGCTTACTAGAGGGTTAAGGATTAATATATGACCTCTTGCTAAACCTAGTGCAGTGATGTATAGTGCCCGGCTATATTTGTTTGATGTTTATGACATGAGCGCTTCCCTCATCTGATCTCTTAGGACCCAAGCTGTGTTTGTGGAAATGTATTCCAAAGCAGTATTTCATAGAATAGTTAATCAGGCCTATATCTGCAAAGACATTTATGCTTTATGCTTGGGCCTACAGGATTTCTGGCCTGCGATGGATATACCACCGAGTATAAGAAATAATGCATTGTTTTGGAAGAGATGAGGCCATAATATTCATGGAATCGTCTGACAAGGAAACTCCGTGAAACTTATAATGAAACAATAAAAGAAGGCAGAGTGGTTCTTTGTTGTGTTTCCGGAGGATAAATCTACTCCTCTTTCATTCCTTAAATGGGGGGGGGGGCGGGGGGGATTGAATTTGATTCTGCATGCTCAAACAGCAGCTTTGTACTAATGTGTTTCCGTGCAGAATTGCCAGGCGACCCTGTGACCTTTCGGAAGCCGGCCAACGCTGCCACAACAACTGTTACTGAAATAATCCGGGCGAGTGAATTCAGTTTAGACCTCTGTAACAGCCCGGATGTAGAGTGTGATCTACACAAACAGAAAATAAGCCACTTTTATGGAAGAAAAGCAGAAAGCAATAGAAAATATACCTAAAAAATGATTAGGCTTTGGTCAAACACTAGGAGACATTTCCTTAAATTCTAAATTTCAAACAACTCTTCATGTTAACATTTAGCCACAGTACAATATTTGGGTTTATTTACTTAACCACGAATTATGGAGAATATATAAGAAAATTCCAACCTCGTATTTGTTATTTATCAACATGTTAATAATTGCGGATGAGCAGGTAAGAAGGTTGAAACAATCACAATCCCATCATAAAATATTTGTTTGTGCGTGCATACTAGCAGAACGAATACCACAATCAGCTCTCCTGACCTAATGACATGCACAAGCAATGTTGACTAACTATTCCTCATTAATTAGATGCATTCTAAAAGAAATAAGCACTGTAACTACAATATAACATAGTGCAATCAATAGCATAATTACACATGTGCACAATGCTTGAAATGTCCATTTTTTAAAGTTACCTTAAAGAAACATGCACACTTCCCAGTGGCCACATGGACCATAATAGTTGCCCTTAAAATTCTGAAAATATTGTCATGACAAAGGATACAAAAATTTTTGTACTAATTGTAATTATTATGGTATGTTTATTCTGACATGTATCTGTAGCTGTATAAATGGATACAAGTGAAAATCTATAAATGAATCTCTTTCGTTTCCTTGTGCTGTGAAGCACGTCAAATCTACCTCTGAAGCCAGAGGCTGTTACAGTTTACAGTTCAGAATTTTGAACTACATTTCCCATGATGCCTACATTTAAGAATATAAAGATATATGTTTTATGGAGTTATCAAGTCTGGGACCCTTGTATCCTGAAGCCAGATTTTTCTCTATTTCTGGCATTTCTGGCAGCAATCAATATGTGCATCTTCGAGATGTTAGATTAACTGATAATGATGTGGCCTACAGCTATGTTATTCTGTTAGGAGAGCAAGGCAAATTGCTGCAAAAGTGGCATTTCCATTTGCATTTTTTTTTAAACCAATAATATTAAAGTAATGCCTTGAGTATCAGAGGAGGCTGTATAACAACTAAGTGCACATGACACAGAAGACGGGGTTAATGTAGATTATGGATTAGTTATCATTATAATTACTGTCACGTGAATATATCTGCTTTACTATACAGTTATACTTTTTCTGTTGATGGTTTGATGGTTTCCTGCTTATGATCAATACAGTAAAAACAAAATAATAAATATATATTTATATATATATATATATTATATATATATAAATATATATATATATATCTTTTTTTTTTTTTAAACTGTGGTTAGCAGTAAATAAAGTAAATGACAAGGACCAGTTGTATTTGTAGTTCCACCTTTTAGCCACTGGAGGCACCAAGACTTCTAATTTTTTGCTACTCCAGTTGACAGAACCTTCAGCACTCCAAATGTTGTGGACTCCATCTCCCCTTAATGCTATTACAGCCATAATGGTAACAAAGCATTAGGAGAGATGTATGTTGTCCACAACATAGGGGATACTAAAGGTTGCCTACTACTATTCTATGGAATCATTATGTATGACTAGCTCAATGCCATATTAGTTGGAAAAATTAGGAATATTCTCTTGGCAGGGTAGTTAGGCTTCTTACTTATGTCACCAGCATACTGTTGCCTTCTATCATATTCCTGTAGAAAGCTCACAGTGTCATGTATTTTGTATATATTTGCAACAATAATCAACAATCTATTTCCAAATTTACCATTTTCAACACTCTCAATCGTACATACAGTACAAACTAGCCAACCCTGTTGGGGAATTCCTGCTCTTCAGGTCCTCCATGAATTATGAAGGGTGGTGGTTGGAATGAGATTTGTCTTTTTTCTATTGTATGCTGGCTGGGACTAGTGTTTGCTCAGAACCCAAAGATTTAACAGCATTGGAATGGAGTCCATACAGAAGACAAAGTCTCATGATATAACACAGCATACAACCAGGCATAGCTAGCCTCTACGGCATTTGATAAAAGAGATTTGATCTGAAAGTACATGACTCTTGTCAGTGCTAAGGGTGAGCAAGAACTACAGACAAAGAGTGCTGGAAACTGAACTCCACAATCAGCCTATCAATGACAGTAGGGCAGTGGCCCCTCTCGCTGTGTCCTGTGTGCAGGCAAACAATTCTAGTGCCAGCCTTGGCTTATCTATAATGTTTTCTCCTGTTCATATAATCATATGCATTCCTTTGTTAAATGATTTCACTATATACATATATATATATATATATATATATATATATATATAAAAACCTTTTGCATTATCATTATTAAAGATATAAATGTGTTTTATATATGGCCCCTATCCCCCCATAACAGTCCATATCCCCCAACACAGCCCTTGCCCCCCACTACAGCCCTTATATCTAACCACAACCCATATCTCCCATCACATGCCCTATCCGCACACACTGCAATCCCAATTCTCCAATACTACAGCCCCTATCCTTGCTAACACCAGTCAATCTCCCCCCACACACTACAGCCCATATCCCCCCATACACAACCACTAGTGCCCCCGCCCCACATACACTACCAGCCCATATCCCCTCTTTACACTATATCCCCAATACCCTTATGCACTCACCCCTAGTATCCCCATATGCTAGAGCTCTTATCACCCTACACTACACCCCCCATCCCCAACACACAGCAGCCGTAACCATGCACACATACTACTGCCTTATACCTCCTACACCTACACTACTGCCCCATTCCCCCCACACAAATACATACTAGAATCACTCCCCACACACACTATACCACTAACATGCCTCTCCACATACCCTACATACATCTCCCACAAGCAGCCTCCCATAAAAGCATAAAAGCAATTCCTCAATCAGCCTCTCCCATACACACACACACACACAACCCCACATGCAGCTACACAAAGAAAATATCACAAAGAGCCTTTCCACACACAACACCACAAGCAGCACCCCCCAAAACTTGTGACCTCACAAGCAACCCCGAACACCTATAAAATCACAGACAGCCTCCACACACACATTACCCTCTCTCAGCTCTGTCCCTCTTTTTTGCCTTCTGATATTCCACTTGTGGGGACACAAGAAACAAGTCACCAGCAAATGCAAAGCAAGCATGTCCTTAAATTACATTGTACTCTACTACACAAACACAGGGAAGTGTGCAAGTCATTGGTAATGACACAACATGCCCCTTTTCTGGCCCTGCACTCCCCCAACCCCTAGTGTATTGGGTTGTTGTGCCTTTAAATGCCTGGGACAAATTTTTGTCCCAGTTAGACTTTGGTCATGAATTGCAAAACAATTTCCAAAATTCAGGTTAAAACTGTAATTGAATGATTTCTTTGGCCTAGATTTTACTGTTTTTTGTTTATTTATTTGTTTGTTTTTCAAGTTCCCTACAATTAGCTATTTAGTGCATTATCATAATTATTTTATTTATTAGCTTATTTAGTACAACCATTTATTGTAGCCATTCTTGTAAAGTCTGACCAACCTTGATGGGACTCAACAGCAGCTAGAGGGCTAGAGCGTTAGAGCTTGCTATAAGTATAAACCATGCAATTTGCCTGCAAGAAAAATTATATGGAGG
Source organism: Pelobates cultripes (assembly GCA_933207985.1). Taxonomy (NCBI): domain Eukaryota; kingdom Metazoa; phylum Chordata; class Amphibia; order Anura; family Pelobatidae; genus Pelobates; species Pelobates cultripes. Next base: position 266,512,354 of record OW240913.1, read on the forward strand.
CTATATTATAAGCAGCTGTATCATGACTGGGGAAGATCTTAACCCTTTCATCCCCCAACTAAAATTTAAAGGGGGATTCAACTCCCCCACTCTCAACACCCGTGAATGCATGCAATGTAAATCTACCATTGGAATATGAATCATTATGGCATTGCTATAGGAAACGTGAGATATGAGCACGTTCAGATCTGATCTGCTATGCAAAGTGTTTACTTTTCCACATTTTTCACACTATAGTCACGGGTAGGTCATGTGTAACTAATAAAGAGCATCTGGTGTGAAGGAGCATCTCCAAGTTTGTTTAAATTAATGGTTGGGAGAACATTTTTGGAAAAATAGAGCTGTAATGGGTGAATTGTTTGAATTATTTGTAAGTTAGAAAGAAAAATTATAGTTGGCCAAACTTAGCAAATGACAAACCGTTATATTCACACTTATATCAGGTTAGGTTTTTGGTGGTGATGCACTCTACTAAAAACTCCTCAAGAATATTCTCAGTTTATCAGATTCAGACCATGTATATTTTCTTTACTTCATTATTTTATTCGAGTATCTATATGGATACTAAACTAATACTTGCTTTTGTGGTAGATTTGTAGCAATAGAGGGAATGTTATTTTTAATCAATGATATTAAAGGATCACTATAGGGTCAGGCACACAAACATATACATGACCCTATAGTGTTAACACCACCACCTAGCCCCCCTGGGCCCCTCACGCCTCCATAAATATAGTAAAAATCTTACTGTATTCAAGCTTGAAGCTGTAAATCTGTATGCTGTTAGACTCAGAAAAAGAAGCAGTCTGTTGACATGTGGTAGCCTGATCCAATCACAGTGCTTCCCCATAGGATTGTCTGAGACTGACAAAGAGGCAGATCGGGGCAGAGCCAGCATGATTCAAACACAGCCCTGGACAATCAGCATCTCCTCATAGAGATTAATTGAATCAATGAATCTCTATGAGGAAAGTTCAGTGTCTGCATGCAGAGGGAGGAGGTACTGAATCACAGGATGCTGTGCACAGTGCTGCCCTGTGCTCTGCTGACAGCAGATCTGAGTAGATGGAGGCATATTATGCCTCCATCAACCCCGAAGTCCCTCTGGTTCACTCTGAGTGACTGCAACTGGAGGTGTTCCTAGCTTTCAATGTTTCTGAGAAAATACAGTGTTTACATGAGAGAGGCTGCAGGGAGCTATAGTTCTCACCTGAACAACCTCATTAAGCTGAAGTTGTTCAGGTGACTATAGTGTCCCTTTAATGAAACAAAGCATGATTTGCTTTTATTCCTCAGGACAGAATGGGAGTACCTGTGGGGACATGCCTGGCGTCCACATCTGGAAAAGGGGCACGTCAGCGTGTCATCAATGCCTTTTCTGGCCGGCACAACTCGGGCAGAGCAGGCTTAAACTCTCAGTGCATAGTGGCATGGTCCCTGTGCCCTGACAACATTTAGCAAAGGGCAAGAATTTCTAATGATGTGTTCATATTGCGCTTGCTAGGATCAGTACCATGGTGTGCCTAGGTGTGTACACACCACGGATGGCAGGACAGGAGCACAAAATCAGAACTTTGCAGCTGGATCCAAAACTTTTGGAAGCTAAGTGACTGCCTTGTCACCTACATGAACAAACTATCCGAGAAAAATCTTTCCCATTCATTTGAAGATTACATAAATCCAGTAAGATGTCTCTGGAGGATGGGATCACCCTTTTAACCCACGTAGGCACCTGTCTTTTTTTATATAGCACCAACATCTATTGGTGGGTACACAGTAAGTAAACACACACTGATGATCATATCTCTGCTTCATCCTTTGGTTCTAAATGGTGTCTACATATAGTCAGTTCATAAAAATATTGTACTCAAATGAGAATAGCAGCCCTAATATGATTGCTGTAAGCATATGCAGCAGTTTCACTCATCCTTTTTGGGATGAGTTTAATAATGTGTGCGAAATGAACTAAATGTCTCGTAAACCTTTATTGGACAGGAGTTTGTGTGGCAAGAAAAATCTGTACAAATCAAAAAGAGAACAACTTTCTAGAAGTGTATGGGTATGTCTGTGCATATCCTGTGGCATTAAGAACTGTAAAGATTAATGTTTTTATGTTTTGCCTCCACATGGAGATCCCTACAGTGTATTTAGGCTGAAAATGTTTGAGGCCCCATCCTTGTATGTAGAGGTCCATTGGACTCCCAAATGTCATTATTAACTCAAATAATCTTTTGGCATCAGTTTTATTTTTCCTAAACGCATGGGACTCCTAGGAGAGAGATTAATCAAGACAAAAACAGGTGCCATTATGAGGTATGGGGCTAAATAAGAAGTACTCATCATGGGAATCAGTAGAATGTACCTAAAACTTCAGCACCCAGAATAGCACCTGCTTCTCCTTTTTGTTCAAGTTTTTACATTAACAGCAATAATAAAAGTATTCTCATCCAAAAAGCACTTAAATGTAATAGCCAAAAATGGTTTATTTTCTACAATCTTAAAGGACCACTATAGTGCCAGGAAAACATACTCGTTTTCCTGGCTCTAAAGAGTCCTTTGGTCCCCCTCACCCTCTGGGTCCTCCTCCCGCCGGCCTCTAGGTGGAGGATGGGGTTAATCCCATATATTTTTTCCAGCGCCAGGCTCCCTTGGCGCTGGGGACTCTCCTCCCTCTTCCGCCGGATGCGCATGTGCGGCAAGAGCCATAGGAAAGCATTCTTAATCACAGTGAGAAGCGCGGAAGCGCCTCTAGCGGCTGTCAATGAGACAGCCACTAAAGGCTGGATTAACCCTATTGTAAACATAGCACTTTCTCTGAAACTGCCATGTTTACAAGAGAAAGGGTTAATCCTAGAGGGACCTGGCAACCAGACCACTTCATTAAGCTGAAGTGGTCTGGGTGCCTATAGTGGTCCTTTAATGATTATACCATACTTTTATATTCTGGAGAAATAATGTTCTATACTTCAGCAATAAATTGCAAACATGGAAGGTTTTGCTAGGGTGTTAGTCCTTTTATTACCAAAAAAAAAAGCTCACAATCTGACTTTAGAATGGTACGTCATTAAAACAAAATGGGAAAGAAATTCGAATTTACCTTGGATCTTCTCTAAATACAGCGACAGTTAAATTCCTTTAGAGGCCTAGTCATAACGATAATATGAAACGGTTTCACCAAGCATTATGACCACTTCAGTGGTTTGATGTGGTCATGGTGTCTGGAGGCTGTATGTGCAGAGTTTCACTATGTATCGCTGCACATACAGATTTAACCCCTCTGCTGTCAGTAGTGTAACTTTTCTCCCGGCTGCGACAGGATCCGGACAGCATCCGGCTGTTGAAACATGGATGCTGTCCAGGAAGTAGGAGGGTCTGGGAGGGAGGGTCTGCTGGAGATTGGCCGGGACGTGTCAGCTGACCGGAGTTTGCCGCGAACAGCTCATGGCGAACCGTGTCGAACCGTTCGCGGACGGTTCGCGACATCTCTACTCATAAGTTTTAAACTATTTGAAAATGACATAACACTTGAAGCAGGAAAGTGCCGGTATACTGACAGCATGGTAACAACTTCACTGACATGAGTTGGTTTTGGTGTGTAGAATGATCCATGGTTAGAGAAATCACAAGCGGTAAATAGGAGTGTCTTCTTAATTATACATCTTAGCAAAAAGAGTGGCACCAAATCAGGTTAACTTTAAACAGAAACTGAAAGGTGGACCTGATGGTTATAACTATATTATGCATAGTTGTAGCAAAATTAAAATTGGTCTTTCATTGAATCTTGTAAATGAGTGAGCAGACAGAAAATAAGTCCAATTTTTTTGACCCTGTGATTTACTGAGGTTGTTACCCTAGAGAGAATGATCTGCTCGTAAGTCACTTCTACAACATAGATTCTTCTGTCTTGGAATTGCTGTTCTGAATGAGACATTCGTTACAAAGACTTAGCCGAATTCCATGTACATCGTAACAATGAATTTCTTTCATTTTTTTGTTTCTTTTAGAATATCTTCATACATGTGATCATTTCCTGTGTATGTTTTATGATGTTATTCAAGCTAAATATAATAATAATATACACTTGTATTGGCATTCCAAGCAATTATAAGGTTGCTGAAAATATTTAACGTTTAGTTCTTGTAGTTTCATTTATAATGTCTTTGTACTTTGTCTAGGATAATGCTGGTCATCATAAAGAGGGAGACTTTGTAAACAATGCTATTTGGTCACCAGAGATTAATTTATCTGTGATTATATACCGAGATTGTAGGACATAAGTATATATATATATATATATATATATATATATATATATATATATATATAGAAAGAAAAGCAGTATTCTCTTATATATTAATTTCAGATCAGAGTTCAAAAAACACTCCTGGCCCCATAACTACTACCATTTGACTACTTACCTTTGGCCGGCTAGGTTGCCGGTCACCTCTTATTGTGCACTGGCTATCTTTCAAATCTGAGCTAACCTGGAACCTCAGCTAATGAGCTGGCCCTCCACTTAAGACCTTAGCTCAGTGGCACTAACATCATTTTGTTGTAGGAGCTGGACCCCAGGTTAGTTGTCAAATAGTTCTTAGGAGATTTTACTACTTACCCTGGCAGGGCACTAAGGCACTTCTGGCACCATAACCCTTTATTACGCTGTAGTGGTTATGGTGGTAGGAGTGTTCCTTTATTTTGTTGTCTTGTAATAGAATCCACCCCTATGCCCAGATGTTCTGGAATAAGAAAGACGCAGTTAGGGTTCAGACGTCTGGCAATGTCAGTGTTCAATGCTGTCGATTTTCTCAACGCTCTGGTGAAAAATGACTTTTGCATATGGACCCCAGAGTATTGTGGCAGTGTAGATTTAGCCACATGAAACGGTTTTGCTTCTCTACACCACATAATAATTGTGGCTCAGACACCAGCTTTCCATTGCTCATGAGCAAGGCACTAAATGACAGCATCCTGATAGAGAATAACAGGCTGGCTTTCCCCCTGATTGCTGAGCTGTACAGAACATTCCCATACCTCATCCCACGTTCACTAGCGTGGAGCGTGGCAGAATGCCTCCAGATGACAGATTTAACTTGTTTGGCTGCATTTTTCTTTGCACTAAGGAAAATAAACGGACCTAAGCAGTGGGTAGATGAGAATGAAAAGATTTAAATACATGTTCCGCTGTATCTCTTTTTTTCTCCTTACTCATTTTATTAACTGATGTTTCCCACCTGGTCTTTTAAGATGAATTATCTATATACTATGTCTGTGTAGGTGTGGGATCATGTTTGTCTATAGGCAAGCTGTACATAACTGTCGGTTACTTTATAAAAGTAGAAAAATAAGTACTGTAAGCATTAGTGTATGAGTCGTAGTGTTTTAACCCCTTAAGGAGCAAACTTCTGCAATAAAAGGGAATCATGACATGTCACACATGTCATGTGTCCTTAAGGGGTTAAAGGCACATAAACGTACACACTGTGAGATTCTGTGTTCCATATGCAAAACAGCTGCTGTGAATGTAGCGGTTTTGAAGTACAGCAAGTATAATAACAAGTAACCGTTATAAACATTGGTAGCAGAATAAATCTACTAGATATTTGTGGTCTTGTCTTAATAGAGTTGATATAAACCAGATTTGTAAAGTCCACAAATTAACCAGCTCCAAGAAACACTGTTCATGCATACTCCTACCACCATGACCACTACAACCACTGAAGTGGTCATGGTGATTGGAGTAACCCTTTGAAAATTATTTGTTGCCACCAACAAGTAATCCCAAAATAAATTCCTTAAATTCTGCAAAGAGTCAGTTTAGTAAAAAGGTCTATAGTACCCTGCAAAAAAAAAGACTAGTCCTGAAACAGTGAATTATTATTATAATCTATATCTGCATATCTGTCTCTGTTTATCTATCTAGCAAGTGGATACATAATATCTTAGTATATCATAATAATCTTCAATACTAGAGGCTTACAGTTGTCACTCTAAAGTACCTTGAGATGACATTTGTTTGCAAAAATACAGGCTCCACTGTTATGTATCTTTTAGATTACATTTTGTTTAGATTTAGAGTGATATGGGGCAGAGAAGTTGATGATACAGAATGTCACTGTTTCTGTTTCCCCATCTCCTCTCCCACAATATCATTGCCAGTAGAGGGCTGAATTAAAAAGGTGGCAACTAAAATATCAGCTGCTTTTCGTAAGCAAAACTTGCATTTATACAGGCCCACTCAGAGCTGGATTTACTTTTATGCACAGTAAGCATCAGTTTAAACACACATTTCTTATTAAGACACTATATGGCAGATGCCTGCTCCCTCGGTGCTGGGGACTCTCCTCCGGCTGAATGCGCATTCAGCCAGTCTCATAGGAAAGCATTCTCAAAGCTTTCCTATGAGCGCTGGCGTCTTCTCACTGTGAAAATCACAGTGAGAAGCGCGGAAGCGCCTCTAGCGGCTTTCAATGAGACAGCCACTGGAGGCTGGATTAACCGTAATGTAAACATAGCAGTTTCTAGTATATCTACACACACACACACATTTACACATACACTAAGTGTATTTTAATATTATTATATAATTATACATATATATTAATATCAAAATACATGTATAAGAATATTGATTAAATATATATATATATATATATTTATATATAATAAAAAAATATGTAAATACATTAAATAAAATAATTAAAATATATATATATGTGTAATTTCATTCTAACTATATTTTGATAATCATATATATGTATATATATATATATATATATTGATATAAAAAAACACGTAGAACGAAATAATATATATATCTATATACATAAGGATATATGTAGATATGACTATATGTATGCCTATATATAAATAAAAATATTAAAAAATTATATACGTGTGTGTATATATATATACACACACACACATATATATATATATATATTTATATAATAATTTTACATAATTAGGTCCTTTTATTAATTACAATTTGCGGGACCTGCCTGACAACCCAGGCCGAAAGTATTTAATTTTCTAGCACTATATTTAACTCTATAACTTTCCATGACACCATAAAACCTGTACATGGATGGTAGTGTTTTACTCGGGGGACTTCGCTGAACACAGATATTTGTGTTTCAAAACCGTAAAATGTATTGAAACGATGATATCGTCAGTAAAAGTGAAGTTTTTTTGCATTTTTCACACATAAACGGCACTTACACAGACGATATTATTGCTGTAATACTTTTTACTGTTTTCAAACACAAATATTTGTGTTCAGCAATGTCTCCCGAGTAAAACAGTACCCCCCATGTACAGGTTTTATGGTGTCATGGAACGTTATAGAGTTAAATATAGTGCTAGAAAATGAAATACTTTCGGCCTGGGTTGTACAGGTTTTATGGTGTTTTCAAAAGTTACAGAGTCAAATATAAGGCTTGCGTTTCAGTTTTTTCACATTGAAATTCGCCGATTGGTTACATTGCCTTTGAGACCGTATGGTAGTCCAGGAATAATAATTACCCCCATGATGGCATACCATTTGCAAAAGTAGACAACCCAAGGTATTGCAATTGGGCTATTTTCAGTATTTTTTTAGTAGCCACTTAGTCACAAACACTGGCCAAAATTAGCATTCAAATTAGTTTTTTGCATTTTTCACACACAAACAAATATTAACATTAACTTTGGCTAGTGTTTGTGACCAAGTGGCTACTATTGCAAATGGTAATTCTCATTCCTGGGCTACTATACAGTCTCAAAGGCAACGTAACCAACCTGGCGAATTTCAATGTGAAAAAACTGTGTAATGTGCTATATTTGAACCTGTAACTATCCAAAACACCATAAAACCTGGGTACTGTTTTACATGTGAGACATCGCTGATACAAATATGTATATTTTATTGCAGTATAAGCAAACAGTATAATGACATTGACAGTTAGAAAACCAACAACCATGTCTGGCAACAACATTCATTCCATGGCCAAAATCACTTATATCACATTTCTTCAGCAGTCTGATGTTTGATTTGAATCTCTTGACCATGTCTGCATGTTTTTATGCTGCAACATGATTGGTTGATTATATATTTGTAACGTAACGTGGCCCTTGAGTGTATATATCTATAGGAATATCTGTGACTGATTCTAAGACACATATTTTTAAGACAACCCCCTTACAAATTGGATAATCCAGGTCCCTTACCACTTTACCTTAGGTCTAATACTAACTGTAATCACATAGTAAGACACATAGCACATACAGGATACCATTTACATCAATATTTTTTTATTTTTTTGTAATTTTTTAAAAATAATTCTTTATTTTGGTAGTGTGTTGATACATACAGGTTTCAAGAATGACATATGACATAAGGAACAAGCAGCACGTAAGGGTGAGAAGTCTGGACTGGCAACGCCGCTAAATGTGCGCAGACTTGGTTCCCTTTGATGTGATTTCATCTCTAGGGCAAATCCTCCAGGGTAACACAAAAAGCCCACTAGTGTCTTAACACTACCCGCACAGAGGGGAAAGTTATGGGTCAGATTGTACTGGGAACCTGGGGGAAGGGGGCCATGGACCTCCCCAATCACCCCCTGCTCTAATTTCATTATTTTGTTTTCTTTCTCCTCTGTTTTCTCCCCGCCCCTCTTCTTGCCCTTCCCCTCCTACCTTCACTTTACCAGTCCCCCTTCCCTCCCTTCTCCATAAAATGAAACTCAAAAATCCATTCCTACAAACCAGAGCTTTACTTCCTATGAAAACACACCTTAGCTGTAGACCTAACACCTCCGCAGCGGTCACCGACACTTTCACCGACACTTTCGCGTGCAGACGACACATACTTACTTCAACTGAGCAATGATACTTGTTACCACTTTGAAATGTGTCCATTATTGTTTTCATGCATCACTCTTATTCACCAAGTAAAACCAAAATAAAGATCGTAAAAATAAAATAAAAAAAAGAATGAGAGGTCGTGATGGGCTGCACTTTTTATGAAAATATTAACATGCTCCGTCATAGTATGTCAATGTAATAATGGTTAGAAAAAGTAATAGAGTCAGGTTGTTCAAACTGACATTATGGTCAAACAAGATTATAAAATAAACAGACAAGCAAAATTAACCTGTGTAGGATGCGTCAGACTATATGAAGTAAAACAATTTGAGCGCGCTAGGCATACATATTAAAGGTAGTGAGTGCAACATAGTTTATTTATTAACAGAAAGAGATCCACCAGGTAGCTGTCTAACAGATGCTAAGAGCAAAAGGCTGGCCACCGTGAGAACAGAGAAGTATTCCTCAGAGATTGGGAGAGAAAGCACTTTGTAATTTGTGTGGTGTACTACAGGGTACATGCTTCTGGATAAGAAAGTCCAGCCACTCAGCCGATGCCACTAACATGCTTCATCTGTGAGCCGGTGTTATATTTCTCCATTAAGTGCCCTTATCCTCTGCTCCCGCATCCCCTCCGTATAAAGAGGCCCTCCAAGCCATGAAGGTCTAGTAAGCAGCACTCCAGCCCCTCCGCTCTCCAAGCCTGGGCCGATTGACTATTCCACTAATGCCTCCAGCTCCAGAAGCAGGGTTAACGTCCCGGGGATCTTCATTTCTACAGGCTGTCCCCCTAGGTTGTGGATGGCTAATGGACCTTGCAGCCATCGTGGCTCTCAGCACAGAAGGAGCGCGCTTGGTCGGGATGCCAACAGAGGCCCCCTCGTCCGAGGTTAGGGTTAGTAGTTGGTCTTGACAGGATTCCAGTCGGTTCCAGAATGCTGCGCAGGCTTCTTTAAATTTAGCTTCCCATGTGCTAATAGTGTTCAGATGTTGTGGCAGCCATTTTTACTGCAAGGTATTGCAAATTTGGAGTTTGCACTAGCTGTATTGCTGCGGGTTCCACGGTGGCTTTGACCCTGGTGGGGACTGGGATTTCCCCCACTGGTCCAGAAAGGGGAGTAAGCGGGGCAACCGCTTCAGGTGTCGCAGACGCTGATAGGTCCTGGCTGGGAGATTGGCCGTTTCTCCCCCCGAGGATAGCTGTAGGCTTGTAGGCCGCAGTGTAATTTTGAGTTGCAGGTCTGAAAGTGAGGATTCAGCTGTGTACAGGTAAGCACCACGGCGTACAGGAGTGGGTATTTAGTTGTGGAGTCGTGTCTGAGAGTGCAAACCCATTACATAAGCTTGTTGTACAGGGTTTTTGTGGAGAGCTCACATTCAGCACGTCTGACTGCCATGCTGGTCAGGCACCAACCCCCAAAAGCAATAATTTGACGGATCGTACCCCAATATAATTATGGTTTTATAGTTGCCTCTATCTATTAAAGTAGTAACTCATTTAATGTTCTCCTATTATCAACCATTTCCCAGCATAGTTTGAATAGAGGATTCCACAAGCAAAGGAATATGTCTTAGATTTAAGACCAATAGCTATATGTAAGCATGTTTCTCATATTATAAAAATTAACATAATATATGCCCGTGCCCTTTGCATGACCTTCAGAACAATTATTAAGGTTGAGTAGCTTTATGATTTATAGCCTCTAGAACAGCATATCTTGTTCATTTTGACAATCTTGAAGCATCTTTGCGCCTCCTCGGGCAATTACGTTAACACTTAAGTCACTGTGATTTCACATTTATTTTGTGACAGGGTCTAGTCATTTTCGTCAAGGAATGTTACAGATCAGACTGTACAGACAGATTTTTTTTTTTTTAACCTTTGTAATGCCAAACCTCTGGTAGGCTAACTCAAGCATCTCTATTATACTGTATGCAGCTGTTTGTTCAATGTCACACTCCTCTATCTAAACCTGTTTTAATTGCCTGTTGATGTGGGTGTTCTTTACTCCATCCCCTGGGGTTGAGTACAGAAGAGAAGTGAGAGCTTTCTCTCCTTGCTGTCTTTGCTGACTAAGGGCACTTCCACATTAATCTAAATGGCACATTTTTTGCCCTCAGACTTTAAGAAGATTAATGATACATATATTACTTCTCTCCCTTGCTAGCCCACTTAGGGAGACTTGACCCAGTTGTAGGTTCATATCTGAAAGAAGTCTCTGATGCAGCAGTTGAAATTCTCCAACACGGCTACAAAAATGTGGAGTGACAATTCCAGTGCTATAAGGAAGCGTGTCATCTTGCACATGTTCAATTTGGAGCTCCTAAAATCAGTGGTGACTAATCTCGACAGTGCAACTCCCATGATGCTCAGGCAGCAGACTTTGCATTTCTGATTACAATTTGTTGGAATATATGTTTTTGATACATTATTTGCTTTGCAGATGTTATCTTTAGATGGTTTTTCATTTCTTGTGAAGTTGCGTTATTCTTTGACAACGGATACATTTCTGTGTTAATAGTTATTTATGATATAGTCAGAGAATATTTTTTTGTAAAGGGTTAATTGTTGGAAATATTTAAGTGCTTTAAGCATCTAGTTTTAGTTAATTTCCAAGTAAAATTATTAAAATGAAAAATTATTTAAACATTTAATAAAAAATGTAAATTCCTTCTTAGTGTTCATTGTTTGCAGTAGAAAGACCCGGTGGAAACTTCATTTTTTTAAATAAAATTATTGTATTTAAATAAATATTTTTATATTTGCGTACAGTACCGGATAAAAACATTTCAAACAATGCAGAGAAGTACAACATAACAGTAAGAAAGAAAATCAACAGTGTAGGAATTGTTGGCAGTAATAGCACAGTGTGAGATTGATTAAAATAAAATAATCAATTAACACAAATATGTTATACATTATAACCGTGAAGAAACCAATTGTGGTGATGCAATGGCTTATCTTAGGTCGAGGAATGTAATAAATTTGTTTCTTCTGTGTGTTTTTCTAGGTTGATTGAAATATTCTGATCTGACTTACGGTTTCTTCAGGTTTATTCTTAGTTACTGATACATAATAAAACAACAAAGGATGTTACTGGATAATGGATGTTCAACAGCAGGTGGTAATTGCTGGACTCCTGAAGGGAGAGTTGGTCTCTACTAGTTAGCCTCGTGGTCCTTTGTTCACTATCTATATAGATATGACCATAATGACGTCAGAGTATAACCCTAGCCATATAAGGACAAGACCCCCAATTACCACATTCCAGAGTTCTCATGGTACAGCATAGCAAAGTACCATATGTTCTTTTTAACCTATTAGACATCCATGCCTACTATGAATATAAATAGGAACATAGTAATTTTCTACAAGGCTCAAGTTGTCTCCAGGGATCCCAAATTTGGTCTACTTTAGATTTTTGATCCACAGTCAATGCTGACATTACCTCATATGAATGTATAGTTTGCAACCTGCTCAGGCGCTGGTCCTCTGTCGGGCACTTATTACTCTTCCACTTAGAAGCGAGAAGGTGCTTCGCTGCCAATACTGCATGAGACACCAGTTTTCTATGAGTAAATGAGATTGAGGTATGCTGCTGGCTCACAGGGAACAAGCCTTTTCAATGTAAGAGTCCATTTACCATCTCCTAATAGGGTTGGTGATCCTAGCATTTCCACCATATACCAAACATGTTGCCTATAGAGGTCTGGCACCTCCTACACATTGGTGATATCGAGGGATATTCTTTGTAGGGTCAGTCTGAAGTTAAATACCACTAATACATTATATTGCAGTGGGCTTCTAGCAAGCCATAAGGATGTGCAACTCCTTTCAATGTATTTGTTAGTTTGATCCAATGTTATGGGGGTAGGCTAATAGTCACCTCATTCTCTTATTGACTAATGAATTGGAGTTTTCTGTTCATTTGAGACTGGAACAGAGGTTTATAGCAAAGATTTTGGTCTTAGTGGAAAGTCCCTGCACCAAATAAAATGTTTGGTTTGTCGATCATTGTAGCATCAGAGAGGTCTATCTCCCAGGCCGGGACTTGGAAGTTTTTTTGAAAGCTTATCAGCTGAAGTCTCCCCTGCAGTATTATAAGTCCTAGCCAATCATAATGCAGATCTCAGTTAATATCATTGGTCTTTCACAAGCTTTAGTCTGTGATTTCTCAAATATAACCTCTGATGTATGTTATGTTGTAATCTCTGATGACAACTATCTGAACTGTATGTATTGCAGGGAAAAAACGAATTGATCTAGAGCAGAGGTGGCTAAAAGTCGATTCCCAGCTGTGTTAGAACTACAATTCCCTTAATTCCATGACAGCCATGAGAGTTAACTTCATAAAATGTAAATTAAAAAAAAAAAGTTTATTATATTTAATTAAACTTAAAGGAACACTGTAGGATCAGGAACACAACCAGGGCCGGCCTTAGGCCATTAGGCGCCCTGTGCGTAAAGTCTTCACGGCGCCCCCCACCAAGTTGCCTGTATGCAGTTACACACACAGGCGCAGGCAGACAGTCAAACAAACAAACAGTTACAAGCAGACAGTCAGACATGCTCATTTACAGGAAGACAGTCACACACACACACACAGTCACGAGCAGACAGTCACACATACTCCATCACAAGCAGACAGTCATACATATGCCGTTTTCTGTGTGGTTTCCTGTGGCTATATGGGTAAAAGAATACTGCTAAAATATGAACCAGTGAAACAAAAAGAAGTACACTCAATTGGTCCAATTTAGAGTCATGCCCATCTGAATATAGGATAAGGATCCACAAATCTTCCACCAAGAAACTAGCAAATACTTTATTCAGACACTTTGGAAATCACATACAAAACAACATTTTAAAACTACAGTGCAAATAAAAAGCCCAAGTTTGGGGAATTAGATGTAAGTCCAATATAGTTGATAGTCCTTGAAGACACTTCCCCTCATAAAGAGGCTTCCTCGGTTGTATTTGGGATCTAGCTTTCTATCTTTTTAGGAAAATGCCCTAAATCAAAGCAAGGATTTAAATTTTTTTTAAATGGATGATAAACTGAGGGGTAGGGCAGAGTTTATTAATTCAGTATTGTAGCACATCAGACGTTGAGGCACTTATATAGATCTACAATGCTTCTCACAAAATCGGAATTTGTATAACCATTAACAGTAATCAGTTTGGGTTGCTGAATATGCACTGTAGATATGTGCTTACTACAAATGTTCAAATAATAGCATAAAAGAATCAAGTGTGGGTATGTTTGTGCTTTTCCTCCCAGTCTACATGTTACAGTATTGAACTGTATTCGACGATACATTAACAGACTCTAAAAAAGCAATAAACCCATCCTTGTAAATGTACACTAATCAATACCAGCAATGATTTTACAACCGGCCTCCCACTCTCTATCAGCAGAGGCCTTTAGAGCATGCAGTGTTCAGTTGGCTCGCACAGCAGTGGACCACACATTAATCAGATGTCTCTTGATGTGGTAGACAATGTATAGGGCATTCTTTGGGCATATGATCGACATAATTTGGAATGTTGCTGATACATCAAGTCTTAAAGGAACAGTCTAGACAAAATTAGTATTTTAATAAACACATACATTAAAGCACTAATGTGATTGATGACCATTTTGTTTGGCAATATTATGACATTCCAACTCCAACCATCTGTAGACATGAGACGTTAGCTATTCCAGTAATGTCATTGTTATAGACAGGGTATTTTTTATGGGTTCCGTACTGAGCCCAGTTGTCATTGGGATACTGTATTGTGGTATGTTGCTGCTGCGAAATTGAAATGGAGCATTTGGTAAACTGATAATGCCACTCAATATTTTTCTAGCATTATAAAAAACACTGTATTAATTGTATAGTGTCTAATTTGTTTCTCTGGGAGAAAAGTGAAACGTCAAAGTTGAAAGTCGGGTGTCTTACACACACACACACACACACACACACACACGCATATACTCTCTCTTGAATATACATATGTGTAAACAGCCTGTGCTTCTGAAATGTTAGTATAGTTGTCTAGATCAGGGGTTCCCAGTTAATTTTTCCCTGTGAAAACCTTTGACATAGTGTATCAACATCATGGAACCCAGTGTGTATTTGTGTGTGAATGTATCTGTGTGTCAAGGTGTGTGTATCTATATTTCAAAGTGTGTCAAAGTGTGTGTATCTGTGTTTGTATGTGTCTGTGTATCAAGGTGTGTGTATCTGTGTTTGTATGTACCAGTGTGTATGAATCTGACACACAGATACACACACACTGGCAGATAGTGGCACACAGATACATACATTGACACAGATACATACACCTTGACACACAGTGTGTATCTGTGTGTGTGTGTGTATGTATCTGTGTGTCAAGGTGTGTGTATCTATGTTTCAAAGTGTGTGTATCTGTGTTTGTATGTGCCGGTGTGTGTCAAGGTGAGTATATCTGTGTTTGTATGCACTAGTGTGTATCACTGTGTCAGTGTGTATCTGTGTGTGTGTGTATACCTCTACCTTTAGAAGTCCCTGGGGTCCAGTGGGGCTGCTGAGTGGCTGGCATGCTGAGCGTGTAGTCCCTTGGGTCCAATGGGGCGGCTGGCGTGCTGAATTGTGTAGTCCCTTGGGTCCAGTGGGGCTGCTGAGCAGATGGCGTGCGGGTGGAGAGGGAGCAGTTATCTCCCTGCTCAGCTCACTTGCGTGCCTCTCATATGATGCCGGAACCGGAGTGACGTCATATTCCGGTTCCAGCATCACTGCTGTGCAGGCGAGGGAGCTGAGCAGGGAGATCACTGCTCATTGCTCCCTCGCCGCCTGCGGCCATTTTATTTTTTACAACTTTTGGCGGATCCCCAATTGGTGTTCTGCAGAACCCTGGGAAATGCTGGTCTAGATAAACAAATGCATTTATAACACAGTATACACAAACTAAACAAGTCTCATATTTTACTTTGGTGAAATTAAATAGACTTATCAATACCTATTTGTTATAGAACCCCTTATTAGTAATAATAATGGTAACTAAAGAACCGTTTTTCCAAGCTTAACTCCCTTTCTTAATGCAGGTTAATCTTGATGTTACCTTATTCGTAATGAAAATGAAATGTTTTATTCCCAGCATCTTTATTCTTTCGACCAGTTCTTTAATTAGGAGAAGATTCTGGCTCATGTCGTTGTTTGTTTAGAGTGTTGAACTCTGACGACTAGTTTTTAATATTTATCTAAAAAATTTTGAGCTGGAAAAAAAACAAATATTCCTTAACAATTTTTCCAAGTTTGTTATTATTGAATTCTTAAATTGTGTTCTTATTTTCTTTTCAGGAATAATGGGCTGTGTGCAATGCAAGGACAAAGAAGCAACCAAACTGACAGATGAGAGGGACAACAGTTTAACTCAGAGTTTAGGATACCGCTATGGGACTGATCCCACCCCGCAGCACTATCCCAACTTCACTGTGACCACAATTCCAAATTATAACAATTTCCATGGCTCTGCAGGGCAGGGACTTACAGTCTTTGGAGGGGTGAACTCCTCAGCTCACACAGGCACCTTGCGCACCAGGGGTGGTACCGGTAAGAGAGATCAATACATTATAATTCATTTAATTTCCAATAGGAGTATCTTTGTTATGCTCGCACATCGGTCTTGCAGTTACAATGGAGAAATCAATGGAAGATGCAAAAAAAAAAATGTAAATAATTTATAATTATAAGTGTCGCTCAATAGGATTTGTATCTCAGTAGCTTGTCCTAATGTCAATTCCCATGCAGTGGTCTTGGTACTTGTCTATTAAACACACATGCAGTGTGTTCTGTTTTGCAGGGTAGAATTTCCCACTGTTGTGTTCACGTAGAATAGAAAACAAGGCTGGGGTTTAATAGACCAGTAAAGTTATTTTCTCTTGTTTGTGCCATGTAAGAGATAACTTGTTCCTCAGGGGTAGTCCCAAATACCAGAGAAATTTCCTTTGCATGACAGATAGAGAAATCATCTATCTAGAGAATCATTTTGACCTTTCCTTGATATAATCAGTCACTCATAGATAATTCATTTCTAGGTCCATTTCTCAATTACTCTTTAGACTTGGGGAGAATTTAAAGGGTCACTATAGGGTCAGGAACACAAACATGTATTCCTGACCCTATAGTGTTAAAACCACCATTTAGGCCCCCCTGTGCCCCTCATGCCTCCATAAATATAGTAAAAATCTTACTGTATTCAAGCCTAAAGCTGCTGGCTCTGCCCTGTCTGCAAGCAGTCTGCTGAAGTGGTAGCCTGATCCAATCATTGTGCTTCCCCATAGGATTGGCTGAGACTGACAAGGAGGCAGATCAGGGGCAGAGCCAACATGATTCAAACACAGCCCTGGACAATCAGCATCCCCTCATAGAGATGAATTGAATCAATGAATCTCTTTGAGGAAAGTTCAGTGTCTGCATGCAGAGGGAGGAGATACTCAGGGCCGTCTTTAGCGCGGGGCAAACGGGGCAGCTGCCCCGGGCCTAGTTGCTCCTGGGGGGCCCCAGAGCAGTTGCCCCGTGGGCCCCGCGATATCAGCAGCCCCCATGTACCAGGTGGCCGGCGGTGCATCCGCACCGGCCCGCCAACTAAGGAGGCCCCCGGGTGGCCCATGCACTAAGGGCCACCTTGTGGGCATGTGGCAGAAGGGGCCCGGTCGGGCGCTGTGACGCTTAAACAGCGCGACCGGGCCCCTTCCTGTACCGGCTGGGAGGAAGTGAGTACCACGTGTCACTTCCTCCCACCGGAGATAGCCGCACGGGAGGAGGAAGGCAGGGAGGAGGGGAGTTCCAGAGAAGAACTCCCATCTGCCTCAGCCTGCCACTGGACCCCAGGGAAACCACCCTCCATAAAAAGGTAAGAACCTGGAGGGTGGCTAAATGTATGTCTGTATGTGTGTGTGTTAGTATGTCTGTGTTTGTGTGTTAGTATGTCTGTGTGTGTTAGTATGTCTGTGTTTGTGTGTTAGTATGTCTGTGTGTGTGTGTGTGTGTTAGTATGTCTGTGTGTGTGTGTGTGTGTGTGTTAGTATGTCTGTGTCTGTGTGTGTTAGTATGTCTGTGTTTGTGTGTTAGTATGTCTGTGTGTGTGTGTGTTAGTATGCCTGTGTGTGTGTGTGTTAGTATGCCTGTGTGTGTTAGTATGTCTGTGTGTGTGTGTTAGTATGTCTGTATGTGTGTGTTAGTCTGTGTGTGTGTTTTAGTATGTGTGTGTGTTAGTATGTCTGTGTCTGTGTGTTAGTGTGTTAATATGTGTTTGTGTGTTAGTATGTGTGTGTGTTAGTATGTCTGTGTCAGTATGTCTGTGTGTGTCTATGACAGACATACTGACATACAGACACACTGACATACACACACACACAGACATACTGACACATACACACACACACAGACATACACACACACATACTGACATACACACACACAGACATATACACACACAAACATACTGACATACACACACACACATACTAACACACACAGACATACTGACATACACACACAGACATGCTGACACACACACAGACATACTAACACACCACACAGACATACTAACACACACAGACATACTGTGTGTATGTCTGTGTGTTTGTATGTCAGTATGTCTGTGTGTGTATGTCAGTATGTCTCACTGTGTTCCAGTGTGTGTGTGTGTGTATGTCAGTATGTCTGTGTATGTCAATACGCCAGTGTATGTGTCTGTGTGTGTCTGTGTCAATATATCTGTCAGTGTATGTGTCTGTGAGTATGTATGTGTCTGTGTGTGTATCAGTATGTCTGAATGTGTGTCAATGTTTGCCAGTATATATTTTTGTGTCAGTGTATGTGTGTGTCAGTATGTATCTGCAAATGTTTTAATGTGTGTCTGTGTGTGTATGTGTCAGTATGTCTGTCAGTGTGATTGCGGGTTGGGCGTAATGGGGAGGGAGGGTGCAGTGACAGGGCCCAGGGGGCCCAAGAAAAGGCTTTGCCCGGGGTCCTATTCATATTATAGACGGCCCTGGAGATACTGAATGTTTGGATGCATTTTAGGCAGCCATGACCCAGGAAGGATCTCTTACAGCTATCTGAGGAGTGGCCAGTGAAGTTATCACTAGGCTGTAATGTAAACACTGCATTTTCTCTGTAAAAAGACAGTGCTTATAGCAAAAAGCCTGAAGGTAATGATTCTACTCACCAGAACAAATTCAATAAGCTGTAATTTTTCTGGTGATTATAGTGTCCCTTTAAAATATGTTGATGAGCAAAACAGGATATAAGACTTCATTATTTGCCCCTTTGGCATTGCCTGCCCCCACAACCTTCTTTTTATTTTTTATTTTATTTTTTTAGAAGCATATAGTATTAGGTAACCAAAATACAACAGAATCTAATATGTGCCGGAGGATAATGAAACAAAAAGAGAACCACTCTGTGAAAATGCACATCAAAAATAAATGTCTATAAATGCATCTAATCCCATTTATAACAAACCCTGCTAACAGATGCTTCACCGAATGAGTTGAAACTAACAATGCATAGTGGGAAACCTCGAGACTTGAATAAAACACATGTCACTTCTTTGATAAATAACACGTATAAAAGTAAAATGCCCCAGAGGTATTTAAGTGGGAAATAAAATCAATACTAAATTATAAAAAATAAATGAAGAATTGTGTGTCTGTCTCATCTAACATATTTCCGGTGCTAATATAAATTGTATAAAAATAACCACAAAAGGTTTATCTCAAATATTCTCATGTGACCAAACATATTCCCCTTATTACGTTACAAAGTTATTTAACCCCTTAAGGACACATGACGTGTGACATGTCATGATTCCCTTTTACTCCAGAAGTGTGGTCCTTAAGGGGTTAAAAGAGAAGTAGCTAAATAGTGTTGGTATTTATTCTATTATACTGGCAGTACCACAGTCAAGTCATGTTATCATATTATGTACTGCATCATGCCACCCATATATTATTCTCCATAATGTATGGTTTGACTGACTCCCAGTAGTGATGATATGTCTAATCATAGTGCCCCCTTGCTTGGCAACAGCTGTTATTTGCAGCTGCTGCCATTAATTCAACTCTTCTCCCCATTGTGATATTGTGGGAGAAGAGCTAAGCAGACAAGAACAGTTCTATCTCCCCAGCTGCCCTCCTGAGATATCGTTACTAATCTCACACAGATTGAGACAAGTTATGTCCTTAAAGCGACACTATAGCATTAGGTATAGAAACCTGTATTCCTAACACTGCAGTGTCCCTTTCCCTAATTTACTATTTCACCCCCCACCGTCCTACCTGTAAAGGGTTTTTACTTACCTTAATTCCAGCACCGGTGGCTCCCTCAGCGCTGTCTGTCTCCTCCTTCCACACGTCATAGCAAATGCATGGCAGTTAATTGAATCAATGCTTTCCTGAGGGGAATTTGAAGACGTTAGATGTCCTTATGCAAAGCATAAGGACATCCAATGTCGTTTCACTCAGTAAAACTCCATTAGTGAGCAGGAAGCACCTCTAGTGGTTGTCTGGAAGACACCCACTAGAGTAGGAGTTAAGCCTACAATGTAAACACAATGTATTACATTGCTGAATCGAACAGACAGTGACACTGTAGCCAGACCATTTCAATGAGATGAAGTGGTCTGGATGCATAATAAGTGTACCTTTAAAGGGATACGAGAGTCACCAGAACAACTACAGCTTAATGTAGTTGTTCTTGTGAGTATAGTCAGTCCCTGCAGGCTTTTTCAGTAAACACTGTTTTTTCAGAGAAAATGTAGTGTTTGCATTAAAGCCTAGGGATACTTCTACTGGCCACTTGTCAGATGGCCACTGGATGTGCTTCCTCGTGCAGCACTGAAGTTCAGCGTCTCCACTCATGGAGACACTGAACATTCCTCATAGATTTGCATTGATTTAATTAATCTCTTTGAGGCTGATTGACCAGGACAATGTTTGGCCCCGCCTCCTTAACCATCTCAGCCAAATCATCATTTCTGATTATGTCAGCCACAGAGGTGGATAGGATATGGAGCCAGCTGGGAATAGGGTAAGTTTTAACCATTTCTAAGGGGGCAAAGGGAGAGAGCAAGCCACCTAAATGGTGGTTTTTACACTGTAGGGTCAGGAATACATGTTTGTGTTTCTGACTTCATAGTGTTCCTTTATAGATTATAGAAACTATTAAGTCTTCTGTTTTGTTATGCCTCTGGAACCCGTAGATGGCATTATTTTTTCTTAATATATCCTTTGCCATTTCGTGTAGTGATATCACATGGTATTTATAAGTTATGGTTAGTGGAAGTATAATGTAAGGGGTTAGTGATGGTGTTGTGTAGTGTATGGGTTAATATTTAGACATAGTGTAATAGTGGTAGAATCGGGATTAACGTTTAAGGAATTGTTTAGTATAGGGGCTAATGGTTTTTGTATTTTCAATGTCTTAATTTTTATTGAAGTTTTACGAGAGAGAAACAGTCATACAAATCGTTATAATACAGCAGACGTAATATGGTGTAGCATATGTGAATTACAGATTGTAATCATACATGAAAAGGTTACCGTACAAGTAGTATGACCTTAAATGAGTAATAAGCATTTGCTAAAACTCGCATTACACAAAGACACGTCTTAATATACAATCATATCAAGAGGAATGTTACAGCAAAATTTTACAATTTACTTTCTACATTTGAAAGTGGGTGGTTATACATTACATCATCTGTCATCAAGCCAGTGATGGCCTGCATTTATGCTGTACAATTTTAAGGGTCAAAGAAAGGAAAGGAACACCAGAGAGATGTCTAAAATATTATTTTACTGACTTTATGCATTGGAATAATGGGCCAGACGAATAGTTGTTGCAATAACTACATTGGGTATTTAAAGGTGCATCGGCGGGGCCAAACCATATATAGTCCAGTCATGTGTGCACATTTCCCATGTTTTGATAAGGACGGTCCTACAGCCATGCCCTAAATGTATTTAATCATCAGTGTTGTGCGATTGGTAAAGTTGTTGTTTTTTTGGTGGGGGGGGGGTTAATGTTTTTGATAGTGGATGGGTTAATTTTTACGTGTAGTGTTATATATAGGTTCATGTTTAGTGGTAGTGTAGCTGTTAATGTATAGTGTGATGACTGAATTAGAGCAATTAAGATGAGATTTACTATAAGGCAGTATTGGGACATACATAAATTAGTGCTCAAAAGTAGGAATTACAGAGTCACAAACATAACCAAATTCTTTATTCGAGATTATATATATTAGAAATATTTGGGGTAATAGACATTCAAACTATATTTTGGTAAAATATAATTTTAAACAAAAAAAAGAGTATTATTATCTTTATGATCTTTCCATAAAGCACAGACAGTATCCATGACTTTCTAGGATAAGTGTGACCTGCAGCGATTCAACTGGTAGCTTCAGCAATATTTTATTGCTGGAGTTAAGAGAGATTTATGGTAAAAAAAAATATAATCCAGTTCTGATAATGTTCAGTAGCGTGGTCAGGCCTTCCTCATTCTCCACAATGGAAAAAAAAAATCCTTCATTAATTAAAGAGGAAATTACTTCTGCTACATTTATTTTCATTTTGTGTATATAGAAAAAAATGGCAAATACTTGTCCGAATCTTAGCATATGGAGTTGATCAGATTGGTGTTATTTCGTAACTGTGATTTCTGCTTCGTGCCAGAGCTAGTTTACGTATGAGCTAATGTATCATGTGTGCCACTCAGTATATGATCTGTTTTTCCCTTAGGGGTTACACTTTTCGTGGCTCTTTATGACTACGAAGCAAGAACGGAAGATGACCTAAGTTTTCAGAAAGGAGAGAAATTCCAGATACTTAATAGTTCGTAAGTGTTGGGCGAGTTTCTTTTGTAACTACGAATGATTGTGATTGGCGAGTAGCAAAACCGATCGGCTCAGTTTGATAGTATGTTTATGTGATGCTGGCTTGATTGTCCCAGCAACAGCAAAAGAGTAAAACGTTTTCAAATATATCCATAGGGTTCATGTTTGGAAGTTGGAAAAAAGTAAAACATCTTTGCATGGTTATAGATGGATTAGAAAATATTGACTTATTCACAATTTTATGATGTGTGCACTATCTATGCACATAGTTTGATATCCATATAATGAGCAAATATTACACTTTAGTAAATATTAGAATATTTTATATCACTGAGAAATTCTGGTTGCTCATTGCATGTCTTTATATGTCTATATAAAGGCACAGCTATTACAGTAAACACGGAGTAGGACCAGAGGGAATGTGAAATTACTACATGTAGTGACTAAAAAGTACAGAAGGACTTTTATTGTATGATCTGGGAATAAAAATTAAATTACATTTCATAGATGCAAGAAGGCATAAAACGCTGGAATTAATCCCAATAGAACCTAAATTATATGAGTAAGATACATGGAGGGGGTTAACACTGGCACAAGGGTATGACATTGGCACAGAGGTACCTAACATCTTCACAGAGGAGGGTTGATAGACATACACTCACATATACATACATACATACATAGTGGCTATTGTATTGAGTACTCTAGTGCTGAGTAGGGTCCTCTTTTTCCGTTAGAACAGCAATATTGCAGTGCAGCACATATTAAACAATTAGTAGCCTTCTACTAACAAGAGTTGTAAACACTGATAATGTGAGTATTTGTGGAACTTCTGTCTACTGGTATGAATCATGACTTCCTATCTGAACTTTCTCATTGATAAGGTGTATTTGGCTATAGAAGTTCCACTTATTGAATGTTTTTTGCTCATCAAATCATGCCATTTTTTGTATAGTCTACTACAGAATACTTTCCCAACTTAGTTCTCAAGGCACACCAGCAGTCCAAGATAAATTTCCAATTCTGTTAAAACGGGATATTGACAGTCTGGACCATTAGAGTGCTTTGGACTGGGATGGGAACTGCTGTTGTAGAGAGCATGTTGCATGAAAATCCAAGGTCAGCTGTTTCTGGAACCACCACATTTGACTCACCATTCATGCTACATCAAAGCCACATACTTTCACTCCAGTGTTTCTAGATACTCTATATCAGGTATAGGCAACCTTCGGCACTCCAGTTGTTTTGGACTACACCTCCCATGATGCTTTACCAGCATTATGGGTGTAAGAGCATTATGGGGGATGTAGTCCACAATATCTGGAGTGCCGAAGGTTGCCTATTCCTGCTCTATATAGTCGAGATGCTTCTCTTTGTATTAAAGTGGCTCTGTGTCACACCCACCTCGGGATATTACAGAGGTGATGGAACCCAATTGCAGCAGAACAGCACTCCCTTACAATCACGACCCTCAGAAGCACCTGGAAGTGGAGACAGGGTCCCGAAGAGTCTATGGTGGCACGGAGGCCTTTAATGGGTAGAAGCCAAACGAAGAATCCAAGAGAACAGGAGCAGGGGACGAAGAAAGGAATCCGAAGTCAGGCAGCAGACAAAAGAATCAATCCGGAGTCAGGTCTAGCAGGAGGAAAGGATAATCAATCAGGCAATCAAAGATCAGGAACCAGGAACCTAAGCTGAAAAGCAGGACAATAGGCAGGTATACAAAGACAAGCAAAATAACCAAGCACTGACTGGAAGGTGTTCTTGGTTTAAATAGGTGTCCAGGATCACCTGACCGACCACCTCCCACCAGTAGGTGGAGCACACAGGGGCTATAAAGAGAGGTCAGGGACTCAGCGCTATCTTGTTTTACATCATAGTCCCTGACCTGTCCCTCCCTCATAGATCCGCAGCTCTCCTCCTCCTCCCTGTGCAGAACACCGGGTCCGCATGGCAGGCTCCATCTTCCCGCGATGGCGTGCTCGCCGCCGACCTTGGCGGTGAGAGGAAGAGACGGACCCAGGAGAGGGGTCTCTGAGAGCGGCGAGTACCGTGACTCTGCCGCGAGGATATTGCGGGTGCCCAGTTGCTGGTGAGTATCTGGTTTTTGTATAATTTGCAATGACTTAAGATGGTGAGTTTGACGCTTAGTGCGCGGAGGCCTGGGGGTACAGAATAAGTAAAATCATACTTACCTGATGCTACTGCCACGGGTGCCGCCATCTTTAGTCCACTGCTCCAGAAGCCAACGACGGTGCAACACTGATGTCTATATACAGTATAATGTAGACCGCAGAAGCCTCCATATGTATTGTCTTGCAGTATTGACAGAACTTGATAGCAGTAGCTCCCCTTTTTAAGTGTTGCCCGCTTGAGGCTTTACCATTAAATAACTTAGTTCATATTTTGTCTTATGATATATTTTAACAGCACTGGGATTTCAATAAAATTCCAACACATTCTTTATGATGTTTTTACATGCTTAAAAATACATTTAGTGACAAAGCCAATTTAATAAGAATGTGCATGCCATATAGAAACTGTGGGAGTATAATAGATGATAAATGGGCAAATATGTTATCTTGGCATTTAAAGGACCACTATAGTGCCAGGGAAACATATTTGTTTTCCTGGCACTATAGTGCCCTGAGGGTGCCCCCTCCCGCTGGGCTCTGGGGAGAGGAAGGGGTTAAACTTACCTCTTTCTCCAGTGCAGGGCGGGGAGCTCTCTTCCTCCTCTCCGCCTCTTTGGCTGAATGCGCATGCGCGGCAGGAGCCGCACGCGCATTCAGCCAGTCCATAGGAAAGCATTCACAATGTTTTCCTATGGACGCTGGCGTCTTCTCGTACTGAGAAGCACGCAAGTACCTCTAGCGGCTGTCGAGAGACAGCCACTGGAGGCTGGATTAACCCATTTATAAACATAGCAGTTTCTCTAAAACTGCTATGTTTATAAAAAAAGGGTTAACCCTAGCTGGACCTGGCACCCAGACCACTTCATTAAGCTGAAGTGGTCTGGGTGCCTATAGTGGTCCTTTAAGAATTAATTATTTTTAATTATTATCACTAAATAATAAAAAGAAGTGCACATTGCTAAAGGTCAACATGTCCAGTAGTGATCTGCAAACTGACAAAATTCTTCAAACAGTAATGATCTCAAATAGAATGCAAGCCTTGGATTGTTAGATTGTATATTAAAGGCAGTATGCACATCATCTCAATAAGTATGAACAAAATTAGCTAATATTTGCATTGTAATCAGTATCCAATCAGCTGGTAACATGGAATGACAAATCTATAAATAAATGTGAAATTCATTTTACAAAGACCATTTCGACAGCTCCCATGGATTTTATTTTTGTCCCTTATTATCAGTGCCTCCAATCAGAGGAAAAAATAATTAAGGAAGGTTAGCCTGTATGTTTTACATAAAGAGCAGCATAGATATTGTAAAGAATGGAACGGAAAATAAAATCAAGGACGAACTGAGGAGGAGCATGGGCGGCCCGATGGTGGATGTTACAGAAGTAGAACACCCATTTCCTTAAGGAGATCGCAGCGGGGGAGTGGAGGCACAGATAAGTGGTGATAGTTTCACTTTAAATTAGCACATAAAATATGTTATAGCATGTTATATCTCAAAGGAATTCATGGATGCACAGACAGCCAAACATTTTGGTAGATTAGGTAGTTGGACTGTATATGTGTTTTGTAATACCTTTTTATGTTCATTTGCGTTCCTCCCGAGTTCATCTGTAAAGCTAAAGTCAAGAAACGTTTATCAACACTCCCCTTGGCAATGCTATGAGTTTCTTAGCTGATAACGGTTGGCAAATAGTCCCTCTCACTGTTTAAAGTCTTTCCTCTGCCCCCTCCCCCCATTACCCTGTGGCACTGAAGGGGATAAACAATCCTTGCTTTTACTCACCTAATTGTAGCGCTGAAGAATCTCTGTGCTGGCTCAGTCTCCTCTGACGTCAACACTGAGGGGGAAATCTAATGCGTATGCTCGTCAAGCCCCGCTCACACACTATGGTGATTTTGAGGACGCTGGACATCCTCATGCTAAGCATGAGGACATCAGCGTCATTTCATGGAATCAAACTGAAATAGCAGGAAGTGCCTCTATTGCTGTCCGGAAGGCAGGCGCTAGAGGCAGTCTTAGCCCTGCAATGTAAACATCGCAGTTTCTCTGAAACTGCATTATTTTACATTACAGGGCTAAGGGGACAAGGACCTTGCACCCAGACCACTTCAATGAGATGAAGTGGTCTGGGTGCCTATAGTGTCCCTTTAAACACACCAACAGTCTTGATATTTTGAATTTGCAAGACTGGGGTTTTGTTGCCTGTATATGCAAATACAGGGCCGACATCAGGGGGGTACAACCCATACATGTGTAAGGGGCAAGGCCATCACCAGGCAGCCATCAGCTTTTGTTTGTGCTACCTATTTTTTTGCATGGTGCTCTTCAATTTGACTGGCACCGTGTGGGCATCGGTTAGGGGACAGGGACATTTTAGTTTAACCCCTTAAGGACCAAACTTCTGGAATAAAAGGGAATCATGACATGTCACACATGTCATGTGTCCTTAAGGGGTTAAATAAATTGCTAGCCAACAATTTCAGGAGGATTTAGTGCATGAAATCACTGAAGTTCCAGCACTGCACAAAACTGCAAGTGCTGGATCTTTGGTGATTTCATGCAATGAATACTGAAAGCCAGATTGTTCTGGGGGCCTGTGGAGGGCAAACCCAGAAAAGCTAAAGGAAGCACTGCTGGTCCATGGAACCTTAGGTGGCTGGGGACTAATTAAGGAAGATCCAAGGTCATCCAGCAAAGCCTGGTCTGCAGGGCACAACCTCACTTATCCCTAGGGGCCTGTAAGTAGCAGGAAGACACTGAAGGATGCAGGGCTGGTGGCTTATTGGCTACTCTCCCTCTGTCCATAAGTTTACAATTTCAGAGAGAGACTAGCTTTAAATGGCTGTAGGGCCAGCAACAGTTTTAAATGCAGCCTGTGGCATAGCATCCAAGCACTCCTCTTATCACATTGTATCAGGACCGCATGGGAGTGTGAAGAGAATCACCTCCTCCACTCTGAAATAAAGACATTCATGCAGGTAGGAGCTGCTGCTATGGAAAAATATCAATTTTTATCTTCATTAAAATACATAAATATGTGACAGTGAGTGCTATGATAGTGTAACCAGATGCTGCACTGTTATTTCAGTAAAAATCCACTACTTCCCATGTGAATGTAAGTATATGTGCCTAAATGTATGACTGACTCTCTATATTTGTATGTGGTGAATGTATCCTAAATAATGACTGTGAGAATGTCTCTTATATGTGCCTGTGAGTCTATGTTTGTATATATTTATATGTGTGTGTGTCACAATAAGTGTGTCCCTGTATGCGTCCTTGAGTGTGTGTCTGTGTGCCTTTGCATGTCTGTGAGTCTATGTCTGCATATATGACTGTATGTTTGCATCTGTGACGTGCTCTATATATGTGTTCGGAATTATGTGTGAGTGTCTCTATATGTGTCTATGCGAATGTATACGTCTATACAGTTGCATCTTAAGTAATTTGTTTTGTAGGTGTGTATCTATATATGTGTTCTCTGTATATCTGTGTTTTTTAGAGTTGTCAGCATATTTCATGTGTATAAGTGTGTTTTTTGTACATGTGCACATGTGTGTGTGTGTATTTGTGCAAACATGACTCTGTGTGACAGTATTGCTTTGTGCGGGAAGGGGGGTGTGATGAAATATTTTTGAGCTCAAGTCCCAGGTATTTTCCAAACCTAACAATACCCTTGGTTGTCTGACTGTAAATACACAGAGGGGAATGAACCCAGGCTAGAATGCCGACCAACATACACTGCTACCCACCTTTGGTGGTACAAGTGCCAGCGCAGTGACAGGCAATGTGTCTGCCTATCACTGCTCTCTGCGCTGTTCTTCTTGAGAGCTGAGCTTGTAGTGGGCGGACATTTGTGACATTGCATCGCTTCCACTTCCAAAACACAGACCCACTCACTAGAAGAATAAGACAGACAAAACACATCCCCTGATTCTTCTCCTGCACTTATACCACCACGGTAGCAGTAAATTGTTAAATAAATATCAAACTATTTTTATAGACATATTGTTTTAAAACCAGACAGCACAGAGCTCCACTGCAGTAAATACATTTTTGACATGTAGCTCAGTTTTATTGCTGTGATATCACTTCCTCCTCTTCCCATCACACCCATCTTCTCACCAGTCACTCCCTCTCTTCCATTACACTTCACTCCCAACCATGCCCCCCTTTCTTCCAATCCCCTTTCACTCTCGGCCATTACTCCTCTCTCCCTACCCATATCTCCCTCCCTGTCACTGCCACTCACCCCTTCCTTCTCTCTACACCCTGTTGTCACTCTCATCTATTCCTCTTGTCTCTCCATCCTCCTATCACTCTCACCAATCCATTCCACTCATACTTTCCCTTGCCAATACTTATATTGCTCCCCAAACACCTTTTGCCAATATTTCAGAAACCAGAAAGTAGTTTTCACAGTAGTCCATGCCCAGCTTTGACCCATGACTTATATGATTATATATATTTTTTCAAAGGTGCAGCAGCATTCTGCCCCCTCCAGACTGCTGCCTTTGGCCTAAGCCTTCTTAGCCACGTAAAAAATATGATAAATATTCTGCACCTACAAACTAGATGCTCAATTCTGTCCCAAAACACACCACAGCCCCAATTTCCTCCCACACTATAATAAATGGGTTTAGTTGGTGGATTGCCCATGGGGGGAATGCTGTGAGCAACCTGTGGGCAGACTCAGGGACGGGCCCAGGACCACAGGCCTTGAGCTCTGTAAAGGCCCCAAAAACTACTGATGGCACTCCTACACACATACATTGTGTAATGCCATTGTATTACAAACATGTATTATTTGATACACGTGATGAAGAATTGATTCCTTTATAATCCTTAAAGTGACACTCCAGACCTCTAAAGCACATTAACTTGATGAAAAGTTTTATTTGTGAAGAGTGTTTCCTCTTTTTTCATTTTATACAAACAGCAGATTTCAACACAAATTGGCACTTTTGTAAAATCACCTGATTACACCCCCCTGGCTTTCAAGCAGTGCATGTTATTTCCTGGTTTGGTTTGCTCAGTGGAGCTAAACTCCATTGCAAAGACTGCTCATTGAGCTGCATTGGGAAGTCTGTGATTGGACAGCTACAGAAAGTCCAGACAGGGTTAGAAGGGGAAGGTTTGCAAAGGTTGCAGACAAAAGATCTGCAGGTGTTGCAAGCTCTTCCTATATGGTAAAAACTCTTAAATACGTGTAAGTATTAATTTGGGGTATATGTACTTAACCGTGATTTCTATTTATTTTGTATTTGGGCATTGGAGTGTCCCTTTAATTGCCTACCTGATTATTTTTATTTTTTATATGTGTTTTTTTTCAGTTAAGGCATTATGCCAGTTTGAGTAATGAAGATTAATAGATGTATCTCTCAAATTGTATAAAGTGAGATAATTTAAAATCAGTGGTGTAATAAGCTTTATATGTGTGTATACATTTTACAGAATCAGTACATGCGCTAAATATTGTATTTATGTATTTTAAATTATTTTGGTTGATGTCTCAGTAGCACTGCAAACCTGTTAAACTACATTTTTTCATGGTTATGCTTCTAATTAGTAGGTATATCCATATTATAATAATAATCATTGCTTTTTATGTAGCAGATGATAGTCTAGTATAAAATATAAACAGTATAATTAAAGGGTTATTCCATTATTATTGATTTGAAGTGATCATGGTGCCTGGAGTCTCTATGCCCCAAGTTTCACTATGAAAATCTGCACATGAGATTAACCCATTAGCTGCTGGAGGTGTGGACAGCCAGCCTCATTAGCAAGCCCAGGACAAAGTTCTAGCTGGCTAATATCAATTCTGTGCAAAATTGACATCTGATACAAGCAGCCCTAGCTTGCTCTTGCCAGACAGCCTATGGTGGCACAGAAGGGGAGGCCATATCTAGTGCCAGCATGCTGAGGACGTCCACCCCTCAGTTCACCCTTCTTGTCCTCTCTCCAGCAAGGGGGAGTGACGTCATTAAGGAAGGTAAGTTTTTTTTAATTATTATTATGATTTTGCATTTGGCGGAGAGAGAGCAGACCACCAAAGAAAGGGTTACTACAACCAAAACCGGTATTTTATGAAAACACTAGATTTTGGTTGGAGTAACCCTTTGATATAAATACTTTAAAAATCTATATTTGATCAGGGAATTCAGAATTCCTGGCTGCAGAGACAAAGCATTTGAATCAGGCTGCTTACACAAGACACAATGTCAATGGATATAGGATAAAATGTATGGGAGTCCTGGTAGTTTCACTTCACAATGTAATATATAATTATAATCTCACCTTGTACTTAGGTTGCTTAGTCTTCAGAAATATTTTGCGCTGGTAGAGTTACTACACAGACTACGCTGTACGTTTATTGCTAGCATACGCATAGCTGATGGTAAAATACTGACATCTACTGGTGCATTCATATATATGAATTTAAACTTAGGTCATGGAAATCCAGTTTTGTATTTTGAGCCTGAATAATTGTCCCTGATTATTTACTGTGGAATGATATAGCTACTTTCAGTTGCCTGTGCACCTGCTTATTAAATATCTAGTCAGCCAATCACGTGACAGCAACCCAATGCACAAAAACATACAGATATAGGTCTGAAAAATCAAAATGGGGAAGAAACGTGATCTTCACCAAAAGTGACTTTGACTGTGTAATGTTTGTTGGTGCAGATGTGGTAGTTTGAGTGTCTCAAAAACTGTTGATATCCTGGGATCTTCATGCACAATGTTCTATATAGTTTATATAGAATTGTGCAAAAAGAAAAATATCCAGTATGTGTCAGTGCTTTGGACACAATGCCTCGTTAATAAGAGAGGTCAGAGGAGATCTGACAGACTGGTTTAAGGTGACAGCAACTGTGCATTACAAGAATGCTATGCAGAAGAACATCCCAAAACTCATTTAGAAAAACTCTCATTTTAAAGTTGAGCACACCAAAATTCAACAAAATTGAACATGGTGAAATAATGTGCAATTTGTTTTGGTGCACATTAGGCCCCTGAACTGAGCATTGTTTAAATGCCGTACCAACCAACTTTCCTTATTTAGAAGGGACAGTCCGTATTTCGGATTCCAATCCCTCTGTCCCTCTCTTCTATAGTTTTACAGTTTATAACAGTGCTCCACAACAATAATACTCACAGTATTGCATATTTAAACTGTAATAAATGTGTTTAGAAACCAGTCTGTTTAATAAAGAAACTTTGTTCTTATTGTAAATTACATTTTAGTTGCATAAATTGTTATTAATAAGTTACCTAAAATTTCTGAGAAAAGCCCTGTCCCACACCCCCAGTCACACCAATAAAATTAAAGTGTCTCGCTTTGTCCATTTCTTAGAAATTCCGGTTGCGTTTACTACAGCTCTGTTGGCTGCTATTCATGATACAGATCTCCTTGTTCCACCATATCTAAAAGGAGATCTACTGGGCTAAGATCCAATGACTGTGGAGGCCACCGGATGCCATGAATGGGAAGATGCATGTAGAAGACGAGCAGACTGTGGCCATAAATGGGTATACCCATTTATGGCCACATTTATGGCCACAGTCTGCTCGTCTTCTACATGCATCTTCCCATTCATGGCATCGGGTGGCCTTCACAGTCGTTGGATCTTAGCCCAGTAGATCTCCTTTTAGATATGGTGGAACAAGGAGATCTGTATCATGAGTAGCAGCCAACAGAGCTGTAGTAAACGCAACCGGAATTTCTAAGAAATTTACCCAGTAGTTTGCCAAATCTATGCCACAAAGGCATCAGGCCTTTTCTGTGGGCAAAGGGAATCTGACCCAGCCTAAGAAATAGAAATATATACCTAATAAAATGGCCGCTGAGTGTACATACATATTATGTGATATTTTATTTAATTTTAGTATTTTAAATGACAGATCTTGTTTTAAACAACATAAATCATAAGAATCGCATGGTCTAAATGCTTTATTCCCAAAGCATTCCTGGATCACAGGATTTGTAATCCTCGCAGCCAGTGCATTGTGTAATGAGCCTCAGTGGTCGTTTGGTGGTAACGGACTACCTAATCGGTAAACCTGACATGCATGCAAACAAGGCAGTGCAGCCCCCATGTGTACAAAACTGTGCAAATGCTCTGTACAAGCATAACATCCTTGAATTTTCTTCAATGTGAACATGTACTGTATGAGAATGTTTTTCCCACTTTTGGTTGTATGAGGATAAACAAGGGATTAGAAAGTGGACTTTGTGGGTGTAACTAATGTTTTTGCATTCGACTAAAGATAAATAGATTGATGTAAGTGAAGGAGTAAATCTCTTTTCCTCCTCCTGATACAGAACGGAGTGTATTTTTATTTAGTAATGAAGGCTGAGGATTTGTTAGGTATTGTATGTGTATGTGTCAATATCTATCAGTGTTTGTTTTTCAGAAATACTGAAATTAAAAATAAGTAAATTATGTAATATAAAACATTTCTGACCATTAGGGGAAAATAAGGCTATATTGGAGTTTGCCAAGAAATACAATATGTGTGGGATTCAGCTGATGAATCTAAAATCAAATGAAATAAACCATAGCATAATACAGTTTTAGAAATGTAATATTTCCTGCTATAGATTGCACTCGCAGGATGTTGAAAGTATATGCGCTCTATTGATGCCTCCCCCGATATTTTGGGGGGCTAGTATCTCCCTCTTAGGATCAAGTATCACCTGGTATCAGGAACCATTCAGGACTCCGACAGGTAGATAGGTCAAAAGGAGGTTTATTGGTATAAAAAGGATTGGTCTTACGTGTTTCGTCCACCAGGGGACTTCCTCAGAGACCAGTATACAGTAAATCACAGTGAGTAGATAATGCTCCCAAAAAAACAGCAGCCTTTCTTGGAGTTTGGAAGCATTCTTAAACCACATAACCTTATGCATAATAGTTATGGTGTATCCAAAACCCTGAGTTGCATTGTTTTTCTTATTAGATGGCTCACAATGAAATATTCCAAACTTTTACCTCAATGCTAAGTTATTAAAACTAGCATACCACACAACGACTTGTAGAAATCATTTTGATGTTACTTGTGATTAGGTGACAATTCTCCAGACCAGTTCCAGCTCACAACAGAAATAATAATCATTTTAATAATTTGAATTCCATACTTTAATCTTTTTTATATATGATGCATAAAATGATCGGTAAATCCACCTGCCCCTTTAAAAAGGATATGTGCATCGTAAAATGTATTATATTCACATCACATACTTCATGCTGCTAAACACATGGGCTGGGGATACTGTCAAGCTCCTGTTATGTTATTTTAAGGCAGCCAGATCTACTGTAGGCTTACCTTGAAAAAAATGGTATCAATATATAATACCCTTTCATTTCATCCTGTGCGATCTGCGTACTTGCTTTCATCACTGTACAATGCATGCTGACTTGTCGCCGTGACAGAATGCAGTCATGTCTCATCTAACTTACATTCACTCAACTACTTAACACCTTCAGTTCATGAGGTGCCACACTCCTTTCTAACCTGTAAAATCGGGGTTGCAGGGTCTGTGTGAAATCCACAGACTCAGTATTGTATACCAACATAGTACCATGATCATGGTAATAAACCAGCTGTACAACCCATTCATACCTCAGGGTTAGTAGTTATGTACATTGCACAATTGACTTCAGACCAGTCTTCTTCAGAGAGGAGAGAAATTTAGTATTTACCCTCGTGTGTGTGTGTGTGTGGCCTGCACATGCATAATAGGGATACAGCTGACACAAGCAGACCAGAATATGTTGAAGGGTGACTGAATGGCATCCTTTCTGGGTTACCTAATAGCAGCAGTGATTTTTACAAATTGCTACAGATATAAGCTACACTCAACCAGATCTATTTTCTTCTGATTGCTACACATCCCTAAATTGTCATGCCAGTGTTATGCCATCTGTCTGTAAAGCTGTACTGTTTCGTAACTACTGTCTGGTTTTTGCTATTATTTCCATATAGAGAAGGTGACTGGTGGGAAGCTCGGTCATTGACGACTGGTGGAACTGGTTACATCCCAAGCAACTATGTGGCTCCAGTGGATTCCATTCAAGCTGAAGAGTGAGTGTCTTTAAAATGTTTAATCTGTAATTTTTTTCTTGTTGTTGTTTTCTTTTTCTTTCAGCACAGAAAAAAAAGAAAATACATTGATCATAGTTTTGGCCAGCTCATGTGTTTTCCATTAAGGAATTTCAATATGTTCTGCATATGTCAAGTGAATAAATTCCTACACTATTTTTGTGGGTATGGGACTGCAGTCTTTCATAAAAATCACCAATTGCACAATGAAATAAATAACTGAAACTCACTTGATGTTAAAATCTTCTTTTTTTTTTTCTCTTGATCATCTCATCTTTATTTAAAGGGGCATTCTTTACGCCATATGTCATTTTTTTTTTTTTTTTTTATGTGTAAAAACATAGCTCTTTCTGAGAAAGGGCAATGTTTAGTTTTGTCTTATACAATCAGGGTTATTCAAGAAAGTGAGAATTCAAAGTGAATTTCAAATTTAAGGCCAATTTAGCCGAACAGAAAACATAGCTGACTTACAGTATTTTTCCATTTCGACTATAAAGACCTTCAGTTTGAATTCCCTTTGAATTTTCACTTTAGTGAATAACCCTATATGTCTTTAGCGGCTATCAAATTGGAATCCACAAGAGGTGTTTCTGCATGAAGACCTTTGAAGATCAAAGCTGTTCATGTTTGGCGTCCTCTCACTCAGCATGAGGAGCATAGGGTTCAGTTCTTCTCTCGGAAAAGCATTGGAATATTAGAGATTCATTTTAAAATTATTTGTAACTTTACAAAATAATAAATAAATAAATAAAATGGGGGGGAGGAGGGAGCATGTTACTAGTCACATTATACTTCTTCTATCTTTCCCTTCACACTGCCTAGCTACGGTAACACATACTGACACATGGACAAATAAACTGGCAAAGATAAATACTGACATACACATATGTAAACTGATATAGTCACCGAAACAGAAACTTACACGAATACACTATTACATACTAAAACACATACATACTGTGTCTAAATTTTATAATTGGATGTCTGGCAGCACCTTGTTCACGGTATAATCTACCCCGCTTCACAATATTAATACTAATAATAATAATAACAAAGAATTTACCAGGAAAGGTAAATTCAGAGTCCACGTACGTCCTGGGGAAAAGCCAATGACAGATTTTTCTATCAGACAGCAGCTGTGACACTCCTCCGTAGACTTTCCCACAGACATCATGTTTTAAATGATCTGACCCTAGTCAGTAGTGTCAATATCTTCGTTTTATTCCCCCACACTACTGTCTCTATTCCTCACTCGACAGTGTCACTTTACATCTTCTCCCAAACCAGTGGTCGACATACAAGACGACAATGTCTCTCTCACTAATCTTCTCATGTACTATGTCTCTTTATCTTTACCCGTGTGTCACTGCCCAATGCCTTCCTCTTACAATGGTGGACCAACAGCTCCCTGAGAACAAGAAAACATGTTCTATTGCCAGCACAAACATCCACCACTCTTATTTCATTGTGTAATGCTTTGTATAATTTTTTCATGTGCTTGTCTTCTTTATCACACACTAGGGAAGTGAGTAAGATGTGTGCAGAAAGTAGGACATGTACATATGTATTTTTTTATTGACCTGGAAAATAAACTTGACACAAGCCTAGAGACACCAGCTACCTAGGACGTATTGGCTGTTCCATGTTGGCAGGCCTGAGAGCCTTTCCAACAAGTTTTGAATGGTTAGTTGTCTAACCACTGGAAAAGCCAATAATTTCTGACTAACTATCCTAGTGTTTGTCTGTTTCATTTTTTAGGTGGTATTTTGGCAAATTGGGCAGAAAAGATGCAGAGAGGCAGTTGTTATCCTTTGGAAACCCAAGGGGTACTTACTTAATACGTGAAAGTGAAACCACCAAAGGTAAGCTGTTTCTTTTTAGACATGAGTAACGCTAGCAATTTCTCTTGTTTTCAGTATTAATTTAAGATGTGTTTGTTCAATTTGCTAAGGATTGATTTGCAGTTGGCCCACAAAATTAGACCTCGATTTAATATTTTTGGATACGCCATTGAAATTATTTATTATTTTGGATAAACGGTTTAAATTATTTCTTTACAAATATTAGTATATGAAAAATATAAATTAAAAAAAAATTAAATATGTTTAAAAACATTAAATAATTTGAAACGTTTATCTAAAAATATCAAATATTTTTATCTAACAAAATCAAAGCCCTAGTTATTACAAATGTTTTACTATTTTTGGGTGTAGACCCCTCAGGCATGCATGGTCTACTCTATGTCAAACATTACCCGCTGGCTTTGAGTACATGGGTTTGTTGTTTGCATACTTGATGAAAAAAGAAATTAAAATAATTATTTATAAGTACATCATCCATTCCTGGGCATACCTTTAAAGATCATGTACAGTAATGGTGTTTAGTGAGATGGAGGAACTATTCAGTTATGCAGTTCCTCTTTAATATGAAAAATATATCTATGTAAAACTTTGAATTTCTTTGGAAAAGTATAGTAATTGAGCTTCGTGTTCCAATTGTAGAATATGTCATAACAAATAACCTGTTACAGGTGCCTATTCATTGTCAATCCGTGACTGGGATGATATGAAAGGAGATCATGTCAAGCACTATAAAATTCGAAAGCTTGATAATGGAGGTTACTATATCACAACTAGAGCCCAGTTTGAAACTCTTCAGCAACTTGTTCATCACTACTCAGGTAGGAATACCCTGCTTAGATAAACCATTTCATGCTTGGTACATTCAGGCTATTTTGACATAGTATTCAATGTTATCTAATAATTAGGAATATATGAATGCTAGTTATTTTTCTTATCCTTAAATTTTATTAGTTAGGAAGCTAGAATTTGTTAATTCCATAGTATAATACAGACACGGGTTTCTCTTAATACATGCATGTCAAACTCAAAGGCTAACACGGGCCAAATAAACAAGGTTTATGTTCATGTGTGCCGCAAAAAAACTAAAACTTCAGTTTTACAGTATGAAAAAAGTTTTCTAACTGGCACTGGATGTCCTCACGCTTGTAGGGCTTCAAAGTAAACCAAAGAGCGAATTTATTTTAAGAAGACGTGCATTTGCATATAGCCATTGCTTCAGTCCAACTACCTTGACATATTAAGAAAAGTTTGGTAATGGGACCGAAATGGTGAATGTATGCTGTTGCACAGCTGTAAAAAACTAATGACGTTATCTTGTTGACTTTGAAGGCCTATGAGTGTGTTCTTCATTTTGCCTGAGATCATCAAACGTGTGGCCAAAAGCTTTGTGGCCCAATTTAATACACTACCCTCCCCCCCAATTTAACACACTGCCCCCCACTCCCACCATTCTAATACACTGTCCCTTTTCCTCCCCCAAATTAATACATTGCTCTTCCTCCAATTTAACACACTGCCCCCCCTCCCACCACATTAATACACTACCTCCCCCTCCCACCACTCTTTTACTCCTCCCCACTTTCTCCCCCAATTTAATACTCTGCCCCCTTTCCTCCTCCAAATTAATACTCTGCCCCCCTCCCTCAAATTAATTTACTGCCCACTCCCTTCACCAATTTAATGCACTGCCCTCTTCCTCAAATTAACATACTGCCCCCCCTCTCACCAATTTAATGTACTACACAGGAAGGTCCCACAAGCCACTCTTCCCCTACCTTAAGATGAGCCACCTTTTCCTCCAGTTCCAGCTCTTCTCTGCTCAAGCAGGGCAGATGTTCCTCTGGCACTTTGAGCAAGAGGGAAGGGGGAGTGGCTGGCCTGCTCTGCAGACAGACCCTCTACCCTCTTGCCGCCGCAGGAGCATGCGAACAGCAATGGGAGGGAAGATGAGCATTAGGCAGGAAATATCTTCATTGTGGGCCGCAAGTTTGACATGCTTGTCTTAATACAATAAAACATGTTATAAAGTTTGCTATTTGAAGGACATTCTTTATATATTTACCTTTTTTGTTACTCACAGCACCTGTAACGTAAGAGGTGTCATAATGCATAATCTTACAAGGTTATTCACCAGAGTAATAATTGTCAGGAATACAAATTTAATTTCAAATTTAAGGCCAAAACTGGGAGAATTCTCCAAGTCAGTTATGCTTCCAGTTTGGCTACTTTGACCTTCAATTTGAAATTCACTTTAGAGAATAATCCTCTTAGTTTTGCAGAAAAAAGTCATTTGTTCCAGTAGAGCTGCAGCACCTAGTTCTGGAAAAAGTCAGAACTAGGTGCTGCAATAATAAAGCAAAATTGTCTGTAATATATTTTCTCGGTCAACAAAATTTGCCTGGTCAAATCATAGAAAGTATTAAAAAAAAATCCATAAAAACTGCATTCCTGTGTCTCATATAATTATCTCAATAGTAGCCTTTTATTTCATCTTTAACATTTCAGTATATGTTTCAGTAATGAGTTGTGTCCACAAAGTCCTTATTTTTATTCTTTTTGTAATACAAAAGTAATCTGCAGAAAAACCATGTCCCTTTGTACCGTTCTCTCTAATCATTGATTGCAATTCAGGAGATCTGGAATTGAAAGTGGTGAAACATTAATATTTTTTACTTCTTCGCATTTGGATTCTGATCCCTAGCTTTCAGCCTCTTTATGTGATCCTCTTCCAAATATTTATATGTGCTCAGGGTGCAAACTTCAGGATTCATTTAGAGTCGGCAGACTTTCTAATGGGAGTGTAACCCAGTGTGCCTTCTTCCAAATGTTCCTGTCTTCCAAGAGACAGAGATCCAAGAAATCCACCAACTCAATACTAGCAGTTATTATCAGTTTTGCTCAGTGATTTGTCTCACTGTGTCTCTGCTTATTCAGTATTGCACTTCCACGTTATTAGAATATCCTCAGCGAATCAAAAGAAGGAGATAAAATCTTGTCTCCACATTGTGGATTATGTGAGCAGATTCATAGGTTTACAAGTAGGGATGTCCATGCATGAGTGCCATAGCCAAAACCATGAATGTTCGTAGAACTGTCAATGCAAAAATGGTTCCAAGTGAGTGGGATAAAATAAAAAGAAAAAATAAAAAGCTGCTATCTAGAGAACTCTACCAGACCCAGGACTGCAGTATTTGTGGATTATATATATTTATATGGAATTTTACAAATTTAAAGCATTTTTTTTCAGATCATATTGCATTGAGTTAAAACCAGAAATGCCATATTATCACATTACTTGCACTGTAAATAATAGTGTTTCACTTTGCAAATAGTTCTCAGCTTCCATTGTGAGCAATGCATGTTATGTGCTTTCATGACTCATTTATTAAGATTGTTATTTAATTTGTTCCTGTAGAGCTGAAACTCTATCTCTTTTTGGAGCTTCCAGGACTCAACTGGAGTTCACATAAGAACTTGATGGTGCATTTGAAATAATTATGTAAAGTCAGGGGACGCGGCCGCATGTGGTCATAGTGTTGTGGGAAGTCACATTGCAGTCGGATCAAGAGCTGCATGTAGGGGATAATTATAGTTGCTATGTGTGGTTAGGTATGAGGTGGGATGAGTCCATGCTGGGTTTCGGGTTATAAACAGGATATCCCTGACAATGATTTTTCACCGATAAAGAACCTGTAACCTTTCCCCACGGTAAGTTGCTATGGCAGTTATTTCTGATACCCCACACAGCATACATGATACTATTTTGCGCTTGTTATCATTTTTGACCATACTGGCTGGTGTCTTTCTTATTCCTTTATTTTTATTGAGTCGTTGCCTATGAATGCAGTATCCAGAAACTAGGAAACAGAGGCAATGTCCTGTTATTTTTACAAATCACAAAGTGAAAGATAAATGCATTTGACAAATGGGCTGTGATTTTCACAGTTCTATTTCCCCTAAATAGTCAAAGCCTTAAACAAATACATTATGTTGTATTAAATAGCATTTTCCCGTTTTAGGGCACAGTGTGCTGCTTTACAGTTCACTCAGTCTATAGCAGGGGTGCCCAAAAGGTAGATCCCAAAATGTTTTAAAACTACAACTTCCATGATGCTCTGTCATTCTAAAGTCATGCAAAGCATCATGGGGGTTGTACAATATCTGGAGATCTACCTTTTGGGCACCCCTAGTCTACAAGAAAGTGGTAGCATTCCAGTTTGGAACCGCCTGGTTTGATACTTGGTGTCCCAGGTGATCATGGGAGTCTTCCATCACAGGAGAGCAGATCTGTGCCCCATAAAGC
The DNA here is from genome assembly GCA_933207985.1 of Pelobates cultripes. Classification (NCBI taxonomy): domain Eukaryota; kingdom Metazoa; phylum Chordata; class Amphibia; order Anura; family Pelobatidae; genus Pelobates; species Pelobates cultripes. The sequence goes on from OW240913.1 coordinate 266,553,492, forward strand.
ATGTCTTCTGCATTTTTCCTCAAAGCTAGTGCCATCCCAGTAAGCGGATTCATATATTGTCACTGGAGTAGTTGTGCCTCACAGTGCCAGTAATCCCCTTGAGGACCTCTGAGGACATGAACAATAATCACTAACACAACTCCCCACCCCGATATGTTATATATGTAAAGGGAATTCATGGAACCTATTGCTCAAAATGGAAGGTTATGCAGTTCACCCCTTCTCTACCACTGTCAATGTAGCAGATTTAAGCAGATCAGATATGTGCCTCTGCCTGCATACATCTTTGTTTCTTCTACTTGACCTCTAACACACAACAAGGAACAGAGGGAGATTTATGCCGCTTGTAGCACAGATTCCACTTCTCCTCCCTGCTACATCAGAAGGGATGACAAAAACTGTCTAGACAGATATTGAAAAGAAAAAGGCTCTATAGCACCAATGAACATTTTAAATCATTGGGTCTACCGATGATTGGTTCTGTTGCCCATCATATTTCATATTTTACATTTGTTTTGCAAAGGAACATTTTAAATAAAAATCTGTGAATTTTCACCATTTTATATAGAGGCTATTTGCATTGTAAATCATATTCTGTCTGTGTTCTATGTGGTTCAACAGAATGTCCGCCTTCTATTTCAAACTGTTAAGAGCTTATGTACGAGAAATAAAAATAATATATGTTTAATGGATCTTCAAGTTGGAATACAAGAAATATATAAACATTCTCAGTGTATGTCAATGATATGACCTTAGCTAGCATAGACGCCGTAGGCAAGCAAGAATGCGTTAAGCTAACTGGGAATGTAACGCAGGGATGTGAAATGTACAAGGATGAGGGAAGTCTTGACATGAATAAATTATTTTTATATTGTTTGTCAGGTGTTTTTCCTCTAGTACAGCATCTTAGAAAGGAATTATTTTAATAGAGACACTTTGGAAGAAGAAAAAAAATTGGAAATGAAATTCTTTAATTTGGGATGAAATTAGGAACCTAGTAAATTACTGTATCTTCAGAGCAAATCCCCACTCCTGGAAATGCAATCTGACCAAATAAATGTCACTAACCCTTCTGTACCAATGAAGAATTCATTCTAACTCTTTGAAGGCCAGAGATAACTATAGCTCGTCATTAAAAAGGGTTAAACCCTAAACAACCCCTTTGCATCACAAACTCTCCCCATACTGGGACTGTTCCGCATGCCTTCTCGCTGCAGTTGCTCTCCTTCTGCTAAACTGGAATGTCTTTCTTTCTTCAAGCCCTCTCTGCAGCTTTGGCGTGATGCTATCTTGCTTCCTGCAACCCTTTTCGAACATCTAAACATTTTAAACAAGGAACGCCAGGTGTCGGTTCTGTTGACACTGAAGCAAGACAGCATGTTGAAAGAGAGATACACAGGGTTAATCACTAAAGTGAGAATTCAAAGTGACTTTTAAATGTAAGGTCAAAATACTGGAGAAGTTCTGAGACAACTATGCTTTCATTATAGGCGTAACTAGTGACTGTAAGCACGTCACTGGCGACGCCCTCTAAGGGCCCTGCCCTGATTTTCCCCACTCACTTGTTGGGAGGTTTGAATAAACGGATATAAGTATTCAGGCACTAACATTCTCAGATTGCAGCTACAGACAGTCCCTCATTTGGGCCCAAATCCATCTATTTCTGTCCCTGAACTCCATACTGGGAATATACTTGAGTGCGTAACAGAGCTCCACAGCAGTGTGTCTTCAAATTAACGTGCTTAGAAATCAGTCAAAAAACATTGCTCTTGTTCTAACTACATACATTGTTGTTAGTAAATCACCTAAAATCCCTCAGAACAGCCCCGCCCTTGAGTTACCCGCACTCACACCCCTAAAATTAACGTGTCCCTCTTTGTCCAATTGAAATCTTGGGTGGCATGCCTTTAAGGTTACAAATACTGGGGGTAAAGGCCTGATATTGCCTTTTAGTCTTGTCTCCCAACTGGTAAGCAATTATCCAATGAAGAGGAAAAACCTCAATCTTCATAATGTATATTGTTGTACTATTAACCCCTTGCGTAGCAACATTCCATTTTATTTTCGTTAGTTTGCTTCAGCAGCAGTATTGCCATGGAAAGGGATACAGACCTCCAAATGTAATTTGTAAAACTGCCAGCCTCGCATAAATTGTAATCATTTCCTCCCACCATGTCAGCCAAGGACATGTCTAGAGGAGATGTCTGGGATTCGATAGCAGAGGAAGCGATCACTGTAATTGTTCACTCTTTGGGAGCACATTCTAGGGCTGAAAGTTTGTCTGATGGTTAACCCCTTGAGTGCCAGAGTAGTGGAATTTCACAGGTGCGGGGCTTTAATTCTGGCCCCTAAAGCGTTAATTTGTTGTTAGTAAGAAAGAAGGAGCAAAAAACAAACAAATATATATATATATTTAGAAAAACAACAACAAGAAATAAATAAACTATGAACATTTTTTTTTGAGGTTATTGTTTTTTGGGTTTTTTAAATGAAAAAAAAAACAAGGTCTTGAAATTAATTCTGTTAGCTTTACTTTGAATGTAGTAGCTGGAAATATCGTTTGTTTTCCAGACTGATTAGAATCTCGACTCTAAGAATCACCATTCAGAGGTCAATGTGCCATTAAACCCTTGTTTTACAGTAGTCATTTAAACAGGCAGTTTATTTTATCAGGGTAATTGACTTTCTAAGAAAGATAGAATTGCAAGTCGTTTCATGGTTTTTGGATCACTGAGTTTATTCATATTATGATCTCAGTTCTTAGCTATGCCAGGAAACTAATGTACTTAGGCACAAGACTTGGGCAAGTCCTTTTATCACCACGCAGATATTGGGGATCTAACACTGGCGTGGTAGGTCATTCTTATAAAACAATGTTTATAAGAATTATTAAAATATTATTCTTTCTACATTTTGTATGCATATTTTTACACATTTTCCTAAAAGCAGCACTGCATGTTAGTGATCGCATGCTTTAAAATCCACATAGCTTATTTAATAACTCCGGTATCCTGTAAATCAAATATGTAACAAAGGAAATGGCCATGAAGCCTAATGTCTCCAAGCTTCCGTCTCCGCATGCTGAATAATATTCAGTTCCGTCTCGTGCTACCAGGGACCTCCTACACTTACACAGTCACTCACAGGACTTTGCCACAATCATATGAAACAGCATCCACATTCAGACATACGTCTGGGTTAATGGCAATAAAAGCCACAGAACCAGAAAGGAGGTTTCTAGTCCATTTCCTGCACATGTTGCATGTTAGTCACTGCACAATGCATTGTTAAATAGTGGTGAGGTCTCATTCAGATAAGTGGCAAAGTCAAATATTCAGTTCCACAGCAGACGCTGAAAGCAAAGTACATCGGTTTTAAAGAGACAGTACAGTTTCCTAAAATGCACTAATAATAACACAATTCCCAAGAATGTTTAACTGGGCTCTAGCTCTTGGTTCTATGAACATACGCTTGCTGTAGATATTAAGGTAGCCTGCAAACTTGTTCATGTCACATTCCTTACACATTCTGAATATATCTATATTCTAGATTGGATGGCAATCAAAGGGTTTTTAAACTTAAAAACCTTCTCTACCCCAGTTTAATTTGTTGCAGAGTCTCTCCAAGATAGGCTAAGATATACAATACATTATTTATACATTTTTCCAAAGCATCTAGAAATGTATTATAACTAAATAAGGCTTGTTTCTGATATCATCTGCTGTCCATGTGTAGTTATTATTCCATGAATTGTGATAGGTATCAACTAGCAATATCATTGAAGAGTTATCCCTGTTGCTCAAAATATGCAATGCTGCTTTCATTCTGTTATCATGCCATGTGCTATTTCTAATCTTCAGATTCCCTGCCTTGCTGCAGCTCTGTGTCTCATGTTTCTTTTCTCCTTGCCTTCTTTCGCGTCTCTCAGAGAGAGCTGCCGGTTTGTGCTGCCGCTTGGTAGTGCCCTGCCATAAAGGAATGCCGAGGCTTACTGACCTGTCTGTCAAAACCAAAGATGTCTGGGAAATCCCAAGAGAATCCCTACAGTTGATCAAAAGACTGGGAAATGGGCAGTTTGGGGAAGTATGGATGGGTACGCAAAGCACTCACTACGATTAAAAAAACTTGCTCATGTGTAGAGCATCCCACGGAAAGATGGAAAGTGTAAAACAAAATGTCCATGAAATTGGCTTTCTTCTTGCTTTTGGGCCTGAATCAAGTTTCTGTATGTGATTTGTACAGAACATATTGTGTTTTAATAATAAAGTAATGGGATGTTTCAGTGCTAATTGATATTTCAGAATTGCAAATCACCTTCCATCTTTCTTACTGCATGCCGAAGTTTGAATTAAATGCATTTTCTGTTTTATTAATTCCCTTTCCTTTAGGGAAAGCTGATGGTTTATGTTTTAATTTAACAATGATTGCACCGAATTATACTCCACAAACTGTTGGATTGGCTAAGGATGCTTGGGAAGTATCACGGGATACAATATTACTGCAGAAGAAACTCGGTCAGGGGTGTTTCGCTGAAGTATGGTCTGGTAAGGTGTATAATATGTTCTACGGAGGTGGGATTAGGATTCCGTGTTCCAATCAGAAAACAAGTTGGCATCATAAGTGAAACAGTGTGTGGATAGTTGTTTTACTGACAAGTCCGTGCTGATTGGCCAGGTTAAATGTACAGGTTACAAAGTGATACCAGAAGCCAGCAGTCTCATTTGACCAACTTCTCTATATTAGTATCCCTAAAATAGCAAATTTCACCTTATGCTACAAATATATGCAAAGACATTTCCTCTTGACTGTATGAATTCATTTTTATTTACTTTATGTAAATTTTAAGTAACATCATTTAAAACTGCAATTAGCAGTTTGAATCTTTCCTTTTTTTTTTAAAACTAATACACCAACGGCATGAAGTCATAGAAGATTTTAAAAAGATTATAAAACAGTCAAAAACTAGCTCTGTGCTCTCTTAAAGCGGTGTTGTCACGCTGAACTTACCTTTCTCTTCAGTCCTCTCTCTGAATCTGTTTTTCTTTTCTTTATCTCTTATCTAGTTTTCTTTAAAACATAGTAGGGACTATTTTGTCTCATGTATTTTTCCTACACTTGATTTTTTTTGACCAAAGGAGGAGCTTATGTCAGCTCCATTTCCTGTTAAAGTTTTCCTATAATACTCACCCTCATCCTTGACACAGGAAATGGAACTGACTTAAGCTCCTCCTTGTGTCAGAGAATGTCAGGCGTATGAAAAATACACAAGACAAAGTAGTCCTTACTTTATATTTTAAAGAAAACTAGATCAGAAATAAAGAAAAAACAGACTGTGAGAGTGAGAGACAGGGTCAGATTAAGAGCCCAAATGGGCCTGGTGCTGACAATTATGATGTGCCTAATTACAGAATCTTATGGACCAAAAACACTAAAACATTCCCAAGCATCATGTATCTGATGGAGATGGTGCTGGGGGGAAAGAAAACAGCAGCTATAAGAAAACACATACCCTATGCTAATGTCTCTTTAATTAATGTTTTCATCTTTCAAGTAAATCCATAACCCCTAACAGCAGTGCCCAGTGAAGCAGGAAGTCAATGGGCGTGGTAAAAGGGTGTGCCACTGACGTAAATCCCACCACCTGCCAAAATGGGCGAACATGCCCAAAAAGGGGGCATGTCTGTCCAAAGAATTGGAAGGCCAGTCTGGTGTGAATGCAAGCTGGCCAACTAAGGGCATACTATGCAGACAGCACCCTGAGCTTAGCATAAATGTCTAATGATGCGCTTGCTCAGCACTTTCTAAGGACTGTCCCCTAGCACTTGCTGGGCCACTTGTCTCCTTACCTTTTTACTAGGAGGCAGAAGCTCCCGGTATATAGTCTCTGACTCTCTGAAACTGCTATGTTTACAGCTGCAGGGTTAAAACCTGGGGGACCTGACACCCAGACCACTTCATTGACCTGAAGTGGTCTGGGTGACTATAGTGGTCCTTTAACATTGCCCCCACTCTGTATGGCACTCACAAACTCCAGATGAAGAAAAACACGCCTTAAAGTAGCCTTCCCTACCAAGGGAGATCTAGACCCTCAATCAGCTTATCTCTCTCGGTCCTACGCATTTCGTTTCCTTAGAAAATTCCCCAGGGACCACTTTCTGGACAATTACAATCATAATAGGATATTTCATTGTTACTGATGATGTTTTGTGATTGAAGATCTAGACCTCCCTTGGTAGGGAAGGCAACTTTAACCCCTTTACTAAACAGTGTTTTTTATTTATTTTGTTTTTGGGCAGTAGAATGTCCCTTTAAGAAAAATATATTTGCTCAGCTTTTTATAAATTTGTAGAACTTTCCTTTTAAGAGACTGCTGAGAATTAAGAAAACAAACATTTCTTTGGGCTGTAAAAGTCTAAAAGAAGCAGTGGTTATTAAAAGAACGCTCCAAGCACCAATTAACACTCCAAGCATGCTGTTGTGGTTATGGTGCCAGAAGTGCTCTATTACCATAATCATTAGAACAGTTTGACATCATACCTTGGACCTGCCAGTCACAGCATCCCACTTCTAGTACATCAGACAATCCTGCTAGCTTAGCCTTTCAGTTCAGTGGTAGCTCATTGGTTGAGAGCACCAGCTAATCTCTCTGAGCCAATGAGCCAAGACCTGCACTGCCGGGCTTAACTCAGGCAGGGAGGTGGAAGTAGTGGAGACAGGAAGCAGCAACCAACCGACCCCAGATAAAAAGTCAAGCAATTCAAAAACGGTTTTACTATTTACTGTAGCAGGGACCATAACCTCTATAGCACTTTGTAGTAGTGATGGTGCTTGGAGTATTCCTTTAAGTTTAAAGGCCATTCTTTCTGTATTGAGTTTGTTTTTATTACTATACTAACAAATCTATGATGTATGAAATAACTGTTTCTTTGAATGTCTGATACGCATGCAACCAGCACTTTAAATAACATTGTACTGCATTTTTTATCAGTGAAAAAGGATCTTATGCCACTGGTGGTGATAGTCTTTCAATAGTATAAAAATGTACATCTAAACCATGTCAATGTATGCAGGATATTATTTTATTATCTGTAGTCTGGCATGAATTATATATGCATAACAAAGTCACAAACACTATCCATGTACCACTTTATGGATGGCTTTACACTTAATTAGATATATTTAAAAAAAAAAAAAGATATACTTCAAGTACCGTGTGGTTTTCTTTAACAAATATACATTTTCAACAAATTCGTTTTTAAAGTGTCATCTGTCAAATGTTGTTCTAAAATCATTATTAAAACCATATTATCTTAATTTGTAAAGTTTACAGAGCTTTACATGACAATTTAAGAACTGTAGAATATAAAATTTGCAACGTTTTCTCACTGAATTTTACAAGGGTTTCAATATGAATAATGCAGAGCGTTGCAATATAAATTTTGCACAATTCTAAACATGATTCATATCCAGAATGCTACATTGCTCATTGTAGCATACCAAAGCAATATTGCATTTTCAAGGCGTCTACAACGCATTAGTTTGGTTGTTTTGTTATCTGCATAGCTTTGGTTTAAATCCCAGTACTCAAGAATGCCCAGTGGTCCGTCTTTCGAAAGTTTCGGATTGTGTCACATTGATGGACATTTATGTTTGCTAGCTAACATATACTCTGCACATTGGATCGAAAACGTTGTCTTAGTGCCAAACCACCAATGTTCATTTAAACAGGTGGTGGGTACACATTATACCATACAATAGTGGGCACCCACAGAGCAAGATTAAGCATAAGGGGACTGTAGGTAAGGGCCTATGATTTAGACAGGGGCGCCAGAACCATAAATTTGATTGGCTCTACTAACCATCCCTACGCAAACAATGAAAGGGCCCACAGAAAACTCAAAAAATGTTTAGGGTCCCGTAGGATCTTAGTCCTTTTCTGGACACACAATTCTCCATCCAGTGGCATCAGTTACCTGTTTTGCAACTTAATCTTGTTATGTTTTGCTGTATGCTTATTTTTCTCTCCCTACTTTCAGGTACATGGAATGGAAACACCAAGGTGGCAATAAAGACCTTGAAACCAGGCACCATGTCTCCAGAGTCATTTTTGGAGGAAGCTCAGATTATGAAGAAACTGAAGCATGACAAACTTGTGCAGCTCTATGCGGTGGTGTCCGAAGAGCCCATCTATATTGTCACAGAGTACATGAGCAAAGGTCAGGGCAGGACAGGAGATTTTTTTTTTACAGTCTTCATGATGTAGAATGAAAAATACTGAATCTGATACTTCAATTTGTGCTAGTTTTAATTTTTGTTGGATCTGTTCAGTTAGTCCTTAGGAACTCCTAAATTTTTGGTTTTATATCACACAAAATAAATGGCTTCTGTCATTAAAACACCAAGTGGTTATTTCAACTGTGTATATGTTGTATGAGGACATACGGAAAACTTTCTGATGGGCATACACGAGATCAACACTGAGGAACACCTCTGATTTAAAAGCGAATATTATTTTTTTAACTCCTTAATGACCGCAGACGTACTAGGCATATATATGAGCCATCCTATGCACTTACCCAATCGCCGTCGTTCCCCCGCCGGCAATCGGTGTTGCTCCCGGTCTGGGAGAGACTGCCTTATAGCCCAGACAGTCCCTCCTCGGCAAATTACGAAAGACCGATCACATGGCCGCAATAGGCATCCATAGTGCTGCCTGCAGGGGGACTGCCTAAACTGACAGGCAGTCTCCCTGCTTCTGTTAAAATAAAATAAAAATGTTAATAAAAAAATAAATAATAATATATATATATATATATATATATATATTTATATATATATATATATATGAGATATATAATATATATATATATATATATATATATATATAATGTCATACTAAGTGTATTTTTATATTAATATATATTTATATTAATATAAAATACACTTATAATTAAATTACACATATATATCTATAATATATATAATAACTATATGTATTGTGTATATGTATATATTATTATAAAATATAAATAATAAGTAAATAAAAATAAATACAATTTTAAATATTAAAATATAAAAAAATTATATATATGTAATTTTATTCAAACTGTATTTTATATATTAATATATAGATATATTTATATCAAAATACACTTAGAATGAAATTATATATAAATAAATAAAAATAATACATATCCATATACATAATTACATAAATAATTTCATAAATATACACGTAGACTTCAAATATATAAATATGTATATATATATTTAAATTCTACTTGCATATTTATGTAATATTTTTACATAATTAAGTAATTTTATTGATCGCAATTTGAGGGACCTGCCTGACAACCCAAGACGAAAGTCCAGAGAATTTAATTTGCTAGCACTGTATTTAACCCTGTAACTTTCCATGACACCCTAAAACCTGTACATGGGGGGTACTGTTTCACTCGGGAGACTTCGCTGAACACAAATATTAGTGTTTCAAAACAGTAAAACAAATCACAGTGATGATATTGTCAGTGAAAGTGATTTTTTTTTGCATTTTTACACACAAACGGCACTTTCATTGATGATATCATTGTTTTGATACATTTTACTGTTTTGAAACCCTAATATTTGTGTTCACCAAAGTCTCCCGAGTATAACAATACCCCCATGTACAGGTTTTTTAGTGTTTTTGAAAGTTACAGGGTCAAATATAAGGCTTGATTTCCCATTTTTTCACATTGAAATTTGCCGGATTGGTTATGTTGCACTTGAGAGTGTATGGTATACCAGGAATGAGAATTACCCCCATGATGGCATACCATTTGCAAAAGAAGACAACGGAAGGTATTGCAAATGCGGTAGCCACTTAGTCATAAACACTGGCCAAAGTTACCATTCATAATTGTTTTTTGCATTTTTAACACACAAACAAATATAAATGCTAACGTTGGCCAGTGTTTGTGACTAAGTGGCTGCTAAAAAAGACTGGACATACCCCATACTGAATACCCTGGGTTGTCTACTTTAAGAAAATATGTACATGTGAGGTGTGATTCAGAGATTTATGACAGATAACAGTGTTACAATTTAACTATTGATAAATTTAAAAAATATATATTTTGAAACAGCAATGTCCTACTTGTACTTATAGCCATATAACTTGCAAAAAAAAAAAGCTTAGAACATGTTAACACTGGGTATTTCTAAACTCAGGACAAGATTTAGAAACTATTTAGCATGGGTGTTTTTTGGCGGGTGTAGATGTGTAACAGATTTTTGGGGTCAAAGTTAGAAAAGGTATGTTTTTTTAAAAGAAATCATCATATTTTATAAATCTTTTTATAGTAAATTATATGATATGATGAAAATAATGGTATCTTTAGAAAGACCATTTAATGGTGAGAAAAACTGTATATAATATGTGTGGGTACAGTAAATGGGTAAAAGGAAAATTACAGCTAAACACAAACACTGCATAAATGTAAAAACAGCCCTGGTCCTTAAAAGTAAGAAAATTTAAAAATGGCCTGGTCACTAAGGGGTTAGAGCAAGTGTTTTACTGAGCATGTGCAAAGCAGACACAGTTGTGCATGGACCAACTGTACAAGGTGGGGTAGAAGGACAAAACACACAGGAGCGTGAACGGAAATATTTTGGTAGGATATTCACAACTGGTTGTTCTAATATGTTTCATTCCTTTGCAGGAAGTTTGCTGGATTTTCTGAAAGATGGAGAAGGAAGAGCCTTGAAGTTGCCCAATTTAGTAGATATGGCTGCACAGGTAGAATAAACAGTAATGTAAACATTGAAACAGTTCATGGAAAGGTCTATAAAACAGAGCAATCACTATGAAAATAAATGGACAGTTAAAGTTAGACTTCTTGAACCTTGCTCCACATTTTTAAGACAATAAAAAAATCTCAAACTTTTAACACAAATATTTTGAATGTGATCATGACAGGTAGCTGCTGGCATGGCGTACATTGAACGAATGAACTACATACACAGAGATTTACGGTCTGCAAACATTTTGGTTGGAAATGGTCTCATTTGCAAGATCGCTGATTTCGGACTAGCAAGATTGATTGAAGACAATGAGTATACGGCAAGGCAAGGTAAGATAGTCATCAAAATGTTATAATCTTCCTCGGGGTGTTGCCCAGGGATGTTTTTTTCTCTATAGATTTTAGCTTGCCAGCTGACAAAATTCTATTCAAATCACACTAGGTCTGAGATCTGGAATAAGAAATTTATACTGGAAAGGAATTTTCTTTTCAATACATAACTCATCTGTTGCTTAACCCCTTAAGGACACATGACGTGTGACATGTCATGATTCCCTTTTATTCCAGAAGTTTGGTCCTTAAGGGGTTAAGGAAACTGTTCACAAAGCCTCTTGTTCTTTCTTGTTCCAATCAAGAAGTAATAAACAAGTCTGAAAGATTCCATAATGTATGTGAGCTTGTCTGCAAAATGAAACATTGATTACATGCATTCAAAATATTTCATTCTTGAACAATTCCCCAGTTGTCTTCCTACTTCTTGGTATCACAGCAGAGAATATCTCTTGAATTGTGTCTCTGATTAAGTGTCAGGATATAGAGCTACACAGCTGCAGGCAGTTAAACAATTATGCAGTTTGCCTCTCTATCATTGTGTCTGGAGTAGCATATAGAAAGTACCAGCACATTCTGAGGAATATACAAGTAGCTCTTCTGAAAAGATTACTAATGTTAAAGTTTCAAAGGATATAAGAGTATGAGAAGGCACAATCTTTTACCCCCTTCCTTCCTCATGTACACACAACAACATGTATTTCATAAAGCCCAAAAGACTTTGCTCCAGTTCTGGTTTTCACCTGACAGAGAAATAAAATTCTACCAGGGCACCAACGTGTCTCACTGCTTCCCCCACATACATTCTGTGTTATTATTATAATTATTTATAAAATGGCAACATATTCTGTAGCGCTGTACAGTGGCTGGGCTAACAGACAAGTATTTGTAACAAGACAAGTTGGACGCACAGGAACAGTGGGTGTTGCGGGCAGCGCTCAAACAAGCTTACATTCTAGAGGGAGTGGGGTATTGTGACACAAAAGCTAAATACTAAGATATATTTCATGTACGGGAATAGTAGATTGCTAGAATAGTTTTAAATTTTTCAATGAAGGCTTAGTTTTTTTGGGAGTGGAGGGAAAGCTATTAAGAGTTTAAGTGTTTTTCAATGATTTTTTGAAGGAATGGAGACTGGGTGAGAGTCTAGAAGAGCAGGGAAGGGATTTCCATAGGAAAGATGCAGCCCTAAAGAAGGTGAGCATCAGATTTGCGTATGATAGACTCAGGTCTTCCAGAACGTAGTGGCCTGGACGGGACATACTTGTGTGTTAGGGAGGATAGGTAGGTAGCAACAGCGTTACGCAAAGATTTGTAAGCAAGTATTAGAATTTTAAATTGAGTCCTATATTTTATTGGACGCCAGTGTAGGGACTGACAAAAGAGGGAGGCATGGAAGCTGCGAGTGGAAAGGAAGGTCGACTTAGTCAAGGCAAGAGAGGATAGCAACATGGACTAGCATCTTAGCCACATCCAGAGTAAAATAGGGGCATATGCCCGTTATGTTTTTGAGATGTAAGCAGTAGGATTTGGTGGTTGACTGGACATGAAGGAGAGGTTAGAGTCACAGAGGCAGTAAGCCTGTGAGGTAGAACTGATGGTAGTGCCATTGAATTGGAGGGAGAAACAGAACTTACAACACTTAAGGTAGGAAAGACAAGAAGTTTTGTTTTTGACAGGTTAAGTTTAAGGACGTCATCGTCCATTCCGTTTGAAATAGCGAGATTCAGTCAGAGACACAAATCAAGAGTGACGGCAAGAGATCAGGAGAGGACAGATAGATTTGCGTGTCATCTGCATAGTAGTGATATTAGAAGCTAAGAGAGTCAGTATAGATCGAGATCAAGGAGAATTAGGAGAGAGTAGTTCTGGATTTCTCAGCAATTAAAGAATAATAATACTTTGGCCAGGGCCATTTTGACAGAATGATGAGTGCGGAATGAATCCAGACTTCAAGGAATTCAGTCAATCTCTCATACACAGCTCTCTCAAGGATCTTGGAGGCAAACAGTAGTAGTGAATTAGGGCAGGTTGGAAGGGAAATTCGGGTCAAGGTTGGGTTTTTCAAGAATCCGGGTTACAGTTGCTTGCTTGAAGTGTGAAGGAATTATGGCGGAGTAGAGGAAGAGAATAAATATTTTCGTGGGGGGAAGAGCAAGAGAAGGAGACAGAGTGAAAATGCGATGTGAGGGAATTGGACCAAGGGAGCATTTAGTGGGGTGAACAGAAGAAAGCAGAAACCGCCTCTGTTATAGCAGGTGCACGTAAGAATAGAGCAGATGAAGTGGGGTTGGAGGAAATATTTGTATGGGTAGACGAGAGATTAGTGGTCTCTTCACTGATCGCATAAATCTTCTCAGTGAAGTGGGTTGCAAAGTTTGTAGCAGTCAAATTAATAAGAGGAGGAGAAGCAACAGGGTTAAGAAGAGATATAAAAGGGTGTTTGGGTTCTGGGGAGAGTGTGGTTATAAGGGTATTGAAGTATTTTCTTTTGCAGAGGTGGGAGCCAAGCTGTACGAGCATAGCATACATTTGTAGTGGAGGAAGTCAAGTGCAGAATGAGACTTTCTCCAGCAGCATTCAGCAGTTCTGGAGCATTTTTGGAGGTATCGGGTTAGCTTGGTGTGCCAAGGTTGTAAGGAGGGGTGTTTATAATGTTTAACTGTATGAGGTGCCATGATATCTAGTTGAGAGGAGTGGGTGGGGTTGTAGAGGGAGGTTGCAGGTGAGTTTTGAGATGGGTAAAAGGAGAGCTGGAGGTTGGTGGTATTCACTAAATACCATCACAATTTTAAGGGCTTCAAAATAGACCTGGAAAGAAATGCCTAAAGCAATGCCTAGTGGGAAAAGGTGTACATTTTCACTATGTTTTGGCAGTACCAATGTCTCTGCATTACACTATTTTTGTCCCTGTGACACTGAAATTAAATTTAAATAAAGTTACACACACTGGGCATGCAATTTACATGCTCAACCTGTAATAAGAGAGACCAGATTGTTGTTCGTCATTGAAATAAACCAATAATTAAATAACAATTGTTTTAAAAAGCATTGGGTCGCCTGAGAACCCAAAAACCTAGAGATGCTTGGCAAATGGCCACCCCTCTTTCTGCAGTGTGGATAATTATTTAGATAAACACAGGAGATGCCTAGTCTCCTGAGTCCATTTAGAAAAATAAAATACTGGGACTCTGGTGGCTTCATTCCAGAAGCGTTGACTGGGTGCTCTCAAACTATCACGGTACATACTTTTCTTACATATTTATCTAGGCGGTAAGCCAGGCTGAGAGTGTCAGCTGACAATCAGCGTTCGTATCATTCTCATATATTTTTCTTAGTGGTAAACCAGCGACAGGCTGTCTGGGATTCACTGACATACAGTCTGAGGCTTCCTTATTGAAGCTGAGGAACGCAGAAGAAGAGGGGTTGAGTGAATGGTTGCCGTCTGGACAGCTTTGAAGAACGATGGCTGATATATGTATATGGCAATGTGGGTCAAATGGGAATGGCAGCTGACAAGATACAAGAGCGTAAACACAAATAGTGTAATGCAGAGACATTGGTACTGCCAAAACATGCCAAGAGACATAGTGGGAGGCAAGAGTAATAAGGGTCTGAAAGACACAAACTGAGCACACACAACACACAGGGACTTGAGAGTCAGTTACCCCACAGACAATGACCAATAAAACAATAACATTCAGATATTTTATTCATAAAGTGCTAATAGTAATATTTCTGACTTACAAATAAAAAAATTATACATCATTACTATTGCAGCAAATGTTCAGGAGCAAACTAAGTATATCTTTTTTTATGAATGCATTCAATAATTTATCTGCATTTTGCAAATTCAGAAAAGGAGGTAACATATCTAGAAGTGCATGATTTATGTAAACATTCTTCTGTTTACAAAGTTAGAACTGAAGGTGAAATAATATTAGAACCTTAGACAGCAGACCAATAATATGTGTAATATATCAATCCTACACGCCACCTAGTGGTTACACAGATTATTACTTCATTTGCAAACCAGCTGCCTTTAAAATCTCCTAAATCTGTTAATTGTATATGTTGTTTTCAAAAGAAACTTTAAAGGAACACTATAGTCACCAAGATTACTTTAGCTCAATAAAGCAGTTTTAGTGTATAGATCATTCCCCTGCAATTTCACTGCTCAATTCACTGTCATTTAGGAGTTAAATCACTTTGTTTCTGTTTATGCAGCCCTAGCCACACCTCCCCTGGCTATGATTGACAGAGCCTGCATGAAAACAAAAACTGGTTTCACTTTCAAACAGATGTAATTTACCTTAAATAATTGCATCTCAATCTCTAAATTGAACTTTAATCACATACAGGAGGCTCTTGCAGGGTCTAGCAAGCTATTAACATAGCAGGGGATAAGAAAATCTTAATTAAACAGAACTTGCAATACAGAAAGCCTGAAAAGGGCTCTCTTTACAGGAAGTGCTTATGGAAGGCTGTGCAAGTCACATGCAGGGAGGTGTGACTAGGGTTCACAAACAAAGGGATATAACTCCTAAATGGCAGAGGATTGAGCAGTGAGGCTGCATGGGGCATATTCTATACACCAGTGGTGTTAGATCGTAGTACCAGGCATAATAGGTTTTGGAATGATTAAAAAAAATAATAATAATTTATGCTGTAATTTATGTGTGTTACAGGAATAGGCTAGAAAAGCTATCAGATTTCAGTGTTTTAAAGAGATGCAGGGAGTTGGGTTAATGCCCATCAAGACAAATAAGATTTTGAGTAGTGAACCCTGTAGTGGGCCTGAATATATATCTAGAGTGTGTTGTGTTGAGTCTAAATTTCTGATCCCATCACAGTATTACCATCTTGGTGCCAGGGTACCACTGCCCTCTTTCTCCAGTGAACAAACTCTGCAGATTTTCAGCACTATTGTGCTGTATTGTTCCAGCACTACCTTGGGACCCTGGTGTCCTCAGTAGTTGATCCAGATCCCCAGTATGCTAAGGTCCAAATAAAATGTAGTACTTTTTAGGTTTAGCACTTTTCATGGGTCCCTCCTTGTAATATTTAAAAATAGAAGTGGTGGGGAGCTGTGATGCTTCCAAAATCACCCCATGCCCCTCCACACCTTTGACCTTAGTATCAATATGACTCCCATATTAATATAATGGAGGTTAAATCCTCCCTCCTGTTGCTGTGAATGGGGGCATGCTTGCTGTTATAAAAAAGGAAAGCAATCCATTAATGGAGACCTGGCAAATGTAATAAAATAATTAACTGGGGGGCATAATGTCCCCACCAGTGCTCCGTGAGTGGAGGCCAATAAAAGTAATAACAGGGGTACACAGTGTCCCCCCAGCCTCCACCCATTGAAGGCTGGTGGGGGCCCTAAATAATAAAGTGGACCCATTGTCTCCCCCACCCCCCACTCATTTCAACCCTAAACCAGACCAAAAAGAGAAATGCATTAGGACATGTCAAACTGTTAAAAAAAAAAAAAAAAAGGACACGATCGCAAAAAAGAAGAATGGCTCTGCACAGTCTGTGCTCGCAGGGCGGTAAAAGCCTTATAAAGGCTTTCCTATGTCATGCAACTTAAGCCAAACAATCACTGTGCTCTGACAGGAAAATCTTGAGACTGACAACTCAAAAGATCCCCCCCTTCCCACCAGGCCCAGACTGGCCATCGGGCACACCGGGCAAATGCCCGGTGGGCCGCGATGGCCGTGGGGCCGAGGCCGGCAGGGGATCTCCCCGGCCGGCCCCTGCAGGGCCAGCACTACCTGAGCGCCGGCCCCGCTGTGTGCCTCCATGGGCCGGTGGGGAGATCTAAGATCTCCCTCACCGGCCCAGAGGCACTGAGATGCGGCTGCCGGCTGGGTGAGGGAGGGAGGAGAGAGGACCCGGCGGAGCTCTAACCAGCAGCTCTGCCGGGTCGCGAGAGTGAACTCTAACCACCAGGGAAGGATGGCCTCATGGCACCCCACCCCCCCAGGCAGAACGGATCTCCTCTCCCCCCCCCAGGATAAAGGTAAGAAGGGGGGGGGGGGCATAACTTTTTTAATAATTATTAATAAAAAAAAATATACATATATTTAAAATAAATTCCCAAACAGCGCCCCAGATACACACACAGCACCCCAGATACACACACACAGCACACTGAGACACACACACAGCACCCCCGATACACACGCAGCACCCCAGATACACACGCAGCACCCCCAGATACACACGCAGCACCCCAGATACACACAGTGCACCCCAGATACACACACAGCACCCCAGATACACACACAGCAACCCCAGATACACACGCAGCACCCCAGATACACACGCAGCACCCCAGATACACACACAGCACCTCCAAACACACACAGCACCCCCAGACACACACACAGCACCCCAGAGACAGCCCCAAACACACACAGCACCCAGACACACACAGCGCACCCAAACACACACAACACCCCAGACACACACAGCAACCCCAGACACACACACAGCACCCCCAGATACACACACAGCACCCCCAGACACACACACAGCACACCCAGAGACACATATATATATATATATATTATATAAAATAACCCTCAGTGAGTTAACAGAAAGAAAATTAGAAACCTAGAATGTGACGGCAGATAAAAACACCCTCACACACAGCACCCCTCTTACACAAACACACTGCGCACCTCACACATACAATACGTATATATATACACAAACTACAGCACCCCTCACACTGCACCACTACACACATTACGCTCCAGATACACGCTAGATCCCTTACCCTATATGCACTCTTAATCCTCTACACACATACACACACACACACACACAATCTTCTATACACACTGTGGGTCCTTTACACACTAGATCTCTTACACACACACACTGCACCACCTACACACACACTACATTCCTTGTAAGGAAACACATACAACATTCTCTAAACACACCCTCTCTACAACCCCTACACACACTACGTCACCTATACACACACACTACTGCCCGAATGCACACACTCGCTACATCCCCTATAACACTATGCCCCTATACACGCACTCTCTACAGCCCCTAGCCACACATATTACACCACACATGACAAAATGATGACATGATGACAAAACACACCCTCTCTGGCCCCGCCCCCTTCTTGGGGGGCCGCTGTAATTGAAAAATGCCCGGGCCTAATTTTTTTCCCAGTCCGGCCCTGCTTCCCACTATTATTAGGGTGAGAGGGTTATGTAGGGTATTTTATTGTAGGGGTGTAACTTAGGACTTGGGGGGGGGGGATAGTTTTTATTATTAGCCCCTACCTGCTGCCAATGTGTGGGTGTTGGGGGAGGACTAATGGGCCATCCCCTATTAATATTTAGTGCCCTTCCCGCTATTTGGGAGGACAAAAATAATCGCCAAATTTCAATGTGAAAATTTAAGAAATTAGTTTCTCACTAAAATATTTTTTATGTATTTGGACCAAACAAGAATTTTGACTTTGTCCATGTCTAGTGACCACATTTCCCTAGGTTTGTGAGGACTATTTATCCTTTTGTACCCATTATTGTAAAAGGGATGGGGCAATTCAAAGAAATAGACATATAAAGAGAGGGGATGATAGGTGGAAAGAGAAGAGCAATTTAGCCACATGCATATATGGCACCGATAAGTCCTGCACCCAGGTGTCAGTGCCCCTAGGCTCTCCCCTGGGTGTAAGACACAGAAGGTAAAGCAGTTGCATAGTAGAGGATGTCTGATTGATGGCAATGCGTGCTTGGATGGGAGATTTATGGAGACCATGGCGGAGTTGATAGGCTTCTGTCATTAGGGAAGGTTTAAAGATGTGAAATGTAGGGTTCCAAAAAGACTAAGCAGCAAAGAAGATGTCATAGTGACGGGATTGAGAGGAAGTAACATGAGTAGAAGACAGACTCAATTTGTGGACAAAGCAAACAGTATGGATGAATGAGTATTGGGAGATAAGAGCAGAGATGTAGACAGGTGTAGGTGTGAAATGCTTGCTGGTTTGATCCCCACGATGCACCTTGCTGTTGTTAGTACACTTGGAGTTTCGCAGCCCCTGACAAGTCACATTAGGATAAAAGAACCTACATCAAAGCATGCAGAACTTTATGTCATTATTGCAACCTACAAAGTTGATTGACATGTTTTTAGCATTTCTCTGCAACTGAAGTTCTAACTTGTACATAGTTACTTAAAAGGTTCTTTTTTTTAAATAAATAAATAGATACCTTTCATCCAATAACATATTCTATTCTAATATACTAGTGACCCTTTCAGAATGTGTAATACTTACCTCCTACAAATATAATCTTTTTTTGTGAATGATAATATATATTTTTTTAACCTGACACCTAATTTCAGTGTGTGGTCATTAAAGTGTGTTAAAAATGTCTGTGTCTGTGTCTGTGCCAGCCAGTACCCACGCCCCTTGCCTTCTGCCACTGACAGATGGTGTTTGTTACTTTGATTAGTTTTTCAGTACTGTAATGGTAAGTTTGCCTTTCAGCACTAGGATTAGTTGTATCCTTTAATATTTAATGATGTTATTGTGCAGAAGGGGAGTGGAATGAACTCAATTTCCTAGCAGAGTTTTGTTGTTGAGATGTTTGTTGAAGTAACAGGTGCAGCTTTAAGAGAAAGATTTAGAGGGTTTCTTCAGGAAACAGATTTACCAAACAATATCGATCGCAGTAATGAATCACACAACAAATCTAGTTGCTCACATAGCTCTCTACTCTCTGTCCTCAGCTCAGATGAGGGCTTGATGCAGCTGTTATATATGGCCATCTATGTGTGCATAGACAGCTGTATGTCTGTTATCTGTTATCTATGTTAATATTTATGGTGTGATGGATATTCCAGATGCATTTCTGATCAATGATTCATTTGTCAAAGGAACACATCAAGCACCATAACCACTATAGCCCTCTGTAGTAGTTATGGTGCCAGGAATACCCTGCTCTCCCATTGTAAGTAGTGAAACCATTTAATAATACGATGACAACTTATCAAGTGTCCACCGAGTGCCAGTCATAGCCTCCCTTGGAGACATGCCTCGCTGGTTCATTGGCTGACAAGTAAGTTGTCAAACCGTTTTTAAGTGGTTTGACTACTTGCACTTCGATTGCGCATGAGCACTCTTGGCACTATAACCACTACACCAAACTGTGGTGGTTATGTTCTGTGAATGTTATTTTCATTTCACTTTCCTGCATTGTATGAAACATAGAATTGATATTTCCTTCTTATGATCAATGTGTTGCAATAAAGGACTTATGTTGTTTTCTTCTGTTTTATATCGGGTTCTAGAAATTGCTATTCAGATTTTTTTTATTTGTATTTATTTGTATTTTTTATACCTTTAGGAAGTTCAATTCCAACACAGACTTTTTTTTCTTTATATCACCAGAGTGACACTGATTGGATTTACCAATGCATTTAATGCTAATATAGGTCTATTTCAGTTGGTCAATATAAAGCTGACCCTGATGTATAAATGCTCATCATAACCAAATAACAGTAATCAACTAAAATATTGCTTGTTTAAAAAAAAAAAAAAATATTCTTTATTTTTGGTGTGTCATAGTACATCACAATTGCAACAGTGTATATCATTAGTATGTGTTATATATATTTTATGTTACATGAGGCGTTCGTCTGTTGACTTCTCTTGCAACTGTGAATATTGCTTGTTTTTAACTAGAGACTTCTCTTAACCCCCTTCAAAAGTTGGTGGCCAGTTTGGAATTACCGGTCTCCTTTTCAGTTATGTTACTTGTATGTCTAGTTTTCCTGTTTCCATTATTTGTGCTATTCTATTCATTCTTTCATATTCCATACAGGAGCAAAGTTCCCAATAAAATGGACAGCCCCTGAAGCAGCACTGTATGGAAGGTTTACAATAAAGTCAGATGTATGGTCATTTGGCATTTTACTGACGGAGCTAGTGACGAAGGGAAGAGTCCCCTACCCAGGTAACTCAATCTGTACTATCAGTACTCAATAAAACAAGCAGCAAATTAAGTAGTTCCTGTATTTATTTTTGTATTCACATTTATTTGAAAGAGGAGTGGTTGTCCGTAGTATTTGTATATGGAGCATCATCCTTATCTTAGGATATTTATTGAAACGTATGTCTGTATTTGCTGCAGGATTCACTTTTTAAATAACATCGTTCTTGACATGAGTCACATGTTCAGTTGCTATTAAACTGGATCTTCTTCATAATTGGTATATTTCAGGGGGGTTTTCATACCCTTACTTCTATATTTTGGGGATGGGAACACCGACTATGGTCTTGTGGTAGAAGAGAAGTCTTAGTGGATCCCAGCACTTTATATTCTATTTATGTTTAAAGTAACACTACAAGGTCAAGAATAAAAACTTGTATTCCTGACCCTATAGTGCTAACACCATCATTTAGGTGGCTTGCCCCCCCTTCATAAGTAGTTAACTCACCTTATTTCCGCTGGCGCGCGCTCAACCCCCGATTTGCCTAATTGGCTGACATCATCAGAATTTATAAGAAATATAGGAAAAGCATTGGATTGGCTGAGATCGTCAAGCTTGGCCAATCAGCATTTTCTCATAGAGATGTATTGGATCAATGCATCTCTATGGGAAAAGTTTAGTGTCTCCATGCACACTGTGCAGCACTGCCCCAGGAAGCACCTCCAGTGGCTGTTAGAGGAGTGGGCACTGGAGGTGTCCCTAGTACACAATATAAACACTGCCTTTTCTCTGAAAAGGCAGAGTTTACAGAAAAAAGACTACAGGAGCTGACTATACTACTGACTATGCTCACCAGAACAACTACATTAAATTGTAGTTGTTCTGGTGACTATAGTGTCCCTTTAATGTAGTAGTGGGGAGGGTGGTTGAACAGTGAAATCAATGACTGTTGATTAGAATTTGTTTTCCATTTAGAATCTCTACCATGTTCCAATGGATATATTCATCTTCCTGCTGTTCTACCATTCGCTTAACTCATGTCTTTTTCATTACAGGAATGAATAATCGTGAGGTTTTGGAGCAAGTAGAGCGTGGTTATAGGATGCCATGTCCGCAGGACTGTCCCAATTCCCTGCATGAGCTTATGCTTAACTGCTGGAAAAAAGACCCAGAGGAGCGCCCTACTTTTGAGTATCTACAGAGTTTCCTGGAAGACTACTTTACTGCCACCGAACCCCAGTACCAGCCCGGAGACAACCTGTAAAGTTCTGCCTGCGTTAAATATTGCTCCAGGTCCAATTCCCTAGATCTCTCTTCCACTTTAAAGACTGCCTTCCGTAACACGAAGCTGAATCTTCCAGTGCGGAATGCACACACATGGGAAGTTTAAAAACTTTTGGGGAAACTTTCATGACCACTTAATCTAATAATCCGAATGTCCTCTTTTAAAAGAAAATTAAAAAAAAATTAAGAATGGGAAAGGATAAAAGACAAAAGAAACTTTACTTCTCAAACAAAGACTTTAGTAATGCATTGTATTGATGTTATGTAAACTGCAAAACCTCTCTTCACTGTAAATATTAACTCTGTGCCAATTCCCAGCATTACAGCTATTTCTTTTTTTATTATTAAATGCAAAACCCGCATCAGTTTTAACCCATTTTTATTTGTTTAGACATAAGTATTCCTTTATGAAAATGCCCTCATGTTAACATTTTATTTAAAAAATAGATGCATTTTCTGTTTTAGCTTTTTGTACATGTGCCTATAAATAAGTGATGTTGTACATACAGAACATATTGTACATACATACACTCTCACAATGAACTGCAAATGGATGTCAGTTATTTCTCACATTCCTAAATTGAGATATAAGATCACAATACTCTCGAAAAGCAAAGAAGGAAAGATGAAAATCTAAAGGAAATTGTCTAATATAATTGTGGGCCAAGAAGTATGCCATTTTTATATTATTGTTCACTTCTCTTGCACTTTTTATTTTGCCAAGACTGACAATGAACAGAGTTTTGTGGTAGACATTTTGTTCGATATATGTATTCACACAAAATGGCCGCTGGACACAAAAAAAAACTAAACAAATGCCATATACTTCTGCCTGTGTAAAGCTGTATTTTTAAATAATTTTTGAATAATTAACACAGAAGGATCAGTCAGTATCTTTGATGATTGTGATATTATTTGTCCTTGAAACACTGATACAGCATCTTCTATCTATATACTATTACAATCTGAGTCAAATTCGGCGACTATTAGTCTATAATCATTTAATGGGAAAAGGAATGCGTTAAGAACTCATCTTTTTCCATATGGATACCTATGTCCAATAGTTGTGTTTTTCTTTTTTAATAAATATTTTAATCTCTTTATACTTCCGCAGTTTAGTTGAAAAACCATTGCCATTCATTAATTCACTCTCTAATCAGAGTACTTTTTTTTTTCAATGCATCATTTACCAATGTAAAACGGAGTCTTTTCATTGTCCTGTATTGATAATTAAAGTGTGTTTAGTTCTCATGGGGAATTACTATGCACTATACATTTCATGAGGAGTGCACAAAACCAAGAATCTATTTGTACCATATTTAGATTAATTATGGTTAACAGAAGAAAAGGACCTTTCCAATTTTTTTTTTTGTAAATCATGTTATCAAGTTAAGCTCTTAACTAATTTCCTCTTCTCATTTCTTTACAATTTTTTCATGAAAAACTGTTTAACTTTATTAATTTAGTAATTAAATATGAACATTTTACATCTTTTTGATTTTGTTTTTGATATGCCTGCAAACATTATTCAATTTTCTTAAAAAGTGAGTGTGACTAGCAAGATAGTTCACTAAAGTGTGAATTTTAAGGAATTCAAAGTCATTCTTCAGGTTTTAGGCCAAAATAACTGAAAACCAAGTCTGCTAGGTTTTCACTTTAGCTGTCTTTGCCCATTTGAAATTTGCATTGAAAAATTTGGATTTCCTAACAGTTCCCTCCTTAGTGAATACCACTGTAAGAAGGGATATGCCATACTCCCGAGTAAGTACAGAATTAGAAAAGATGTTGGCACTTTATAAATAATAATAAGGATAAAAAAAGGCATTATTGAATGTAAGTTATGATTCATCAAAACCACACAATATATATATATATATAATATTAGAATATTTTTTTAACTATGATGCCATTGGTCATTCGTAATTAGGGAAATAATAACACTAATTTAAAGGAACACTCCAAGTATTATAATTGAACGTTGGCAAACTTTTAGAGTTGTCGTCTGATGGCAGATACATAGATTTTAAAATGGTAAGAAGTTTTTATACTTTCTCAAAGTAACCTCTATTTTACATTAAATTAAGGGCTCGGTTTACTGAGGTCCAAAGGGGCCCATGCCAAATGGTGCAAGGCCATTACAGGGACAGTCAGACTGCAAAATCCAGAAACTCTTTACCCTTTTTAACAATGTCCAGATTTTGTAAATCTGTCTCAGGATGAGCCAGAATTGTGTCTGGATTTCACTAGCACCAAAAGTTGATGTTGGTTGGCTGAAGTTTGGACCT
Organism: Pelobates cultripes; assembly: GCA_933207985.1. Lineage (NCBI taxonomy): Eukaryota > Metazoa > Chordata > Amphibia > Anura > Pelobatidae > Pelobates > Pelobates cultripes. The sequence goes on from OW240913.1 coordinate 266,578,147, forward strand.
GCTCAATAGGCCCCCACCCAAAGCATACTGAACCCCATAGACATTTACTTTTATGTTTTACCTTGACAGATTTCTAACTGGTGATGGTCAACCCCCACATAAGTTAACCTTTGCGCTGTCGAGGGTTTTTAACTATTTGGTTGCTAATGCTACCATTGTGCAAATAGTACTTTCAAATATTGTGTGCTTGCAAAAAGCAAGCGATTGATCATTTGTGAATGTGCTTCTTACCAAATGCATTTGGTCCTTATGTTTTGTTTACAATTGGTGCTGTGTAAAAAAGTTATCAAGGCAAAATATTCTATTTTGAGAGACAAGTGCTAAATGTGGGTAAGTTAAAAACTTTATTGTATTAATTTTAGGGCACACCAGGAAGGGACCTCTATAACTCGGGACAGGGACACTACCCACGCTTTAGAGTTACTTTAAATTAAATAACTTTTCTTTAGTTAAATAGTGACCTCCAGTGGCAGTTGCTCAGTACTAATCTTTACATATTACCAAATAATTTAGTAACTATTCTTGACAACTTGTCTTTCTCATCTAATAATTTTAAACTACGGTAATAGTGATTCATGATATGTCACAAAAAGAAACTCTTACATTTGTTTACCAGGTCCTAGCTCCACTGGATCCTGTCACCAAGCAATACATATATATTATAGTGCTTGGTTCATATTATGGGATAAGTGTCTTATTCCCATTAAGCAAAGTTTAATATCCTTAAGTACATTAACAATAAAGAGGGAAGGATGAACTAATATAATACAGTATAGCAAAAGTGGGATAGACAGACTGAGAACCATGTATTATGGGATAATAATTTAAGCACAAAAACCAGGGCCAGTGCTACCACTAGGCAAACTAGGCAGCTGCTTAGGGCGTACAGCCATCTAGGGCGCGGACTGTGGCAGAACTACAAAGGTCACTGAGGTCATGAGTGCAACCAGGCCCTCTCTGTTCTGGCTATCTGGGGGGCTTTTGAGCTGGCCCGCAGCAACTTAAGGGCCCACTAGGAGCCGTCCAGCTGGTCACAATGACTCCTGCTCTTTCTTCCTACTACCTTGTGCACCCTCTGTGGTTTTGCCTGGAACCAGAATATGTTGCCACTCTGGCCCCAGCATCACTAAACGGCCCGTGATGAAGCAATGTGGAAGAACACAAAGATTCAAGCAGCCTCACAATAGACCTCAGGGAGCAAGATAGGGAGGATGGTTAGGCCTAAAAAAAAAACCCTACAAAAAGACTACAAATAGAATTAATTTGTTTCTGTCAGTACTGGCAAACTAGTGTGTGTGTCAAATGAGTGAGTATGTCTGTCAGTATGTGTGTCTGCCAGTGTGTGTCAAATCAGTAAAAGTGTGTCTGTCAGTAAGTGTGTGTGTATGTGCATCTTAGTGTCTGTCAGTGAAAGTGTGTTAGTTAAATAGTGTGTGCGGGAATGACATACACTCACTGACACACATAGCACTGACAGCGTGTATCTGTAATTGAAAGTGTGTGCCAATGACGGTGTGACTGTCACTGAGTGTATGTCAGTGTATATGTACCAGTGAGAGCACAAGAGGGGCCCTTTTTGTTTCTTGCACCAGGGCCCTGTGCACAGCCTCTCCACCAGGTTGGCTTCCTCATAAACCACACTGTTCCGAAGACTGTTGTGAGTTAAGATTGCATGAAGTTTGAGGGAGACGGCATGAAGCTGACTGAGCAAGGTAAGTGTGATGGAATATTAACATTGCTTGTGCAGAACAACAGTGCATCCTACAGACATCATTAAGATGTCAGCTGTCAGTCAAATTCACCCCACTCAGTCTGCTAGACTAGGTGTGTTTGTGTATTGGATTCAGTGTGTGTAAAGTGGACACTGTGTGTGTATAGTGGATGCAGTGTGTATGCCTGGGGTCAGAGACGTCAAAGATAGTCTCTAAACCATCACTACAAGTCATTAACCTTTTCAGTATAGCCCTCACTGACGTTCAATTTGGAGTACTATCTAAGCGACTCTCCTTTGTCCCTACCCCAACCTTCAATACATTTCTTTGGACCAAGGATATACATTTATTTATACGGAAGTTGGCTCTGCACAAGTACCATACTATACATAAAGAAACTATAGCCCAAAGTATGGGGCTATCACCAAAGGATCTAGAGTGTCTTCAAACACTGGTAGAATTTTTGGAATTTGGTGATGGCTCCATACGTAGTGACATTCCTCACACCAACCTAAAATCAAAAAGTAGATTTATCTTTCTTGATATGATGTGTAGAGAAATTGACTCCCTGACAGTTGATGAATTCCAGTTACATATTGGAAACAATCTCACTGGACAGGAGAGGATGGCAATTAGACAGCTCCAAACCAACAAGGACCAGGTTATCAAACAATTCGATAAAGGGGGACATGTGGTAGTTATGGAGAGGGCACATTACATCATCATTGCGGAATGCCTATTGTTAGATGATGTCACCTACCGTATCCTTACAAAAGACCCAACCCCCAATTTATGGGAGAACTTCAAACTTTACTTACCGAGGCATTGAATTCAGATCTTATTTCTAAGGATGAATTTGATTTTATGAACATCAAAGAGCCTGTCCTATCCACTTTTTACTGCTTACCAAAGATCCATAAGTCCATGATGACCCAACAGCTAGGCCAATTGTATCTGAATGTGGAAATCTTACCCAAAATGTAAGCATATTTGTGGATAGATAGCAAGAACAAACAAAGATATAAGGATGCGCCTAAAACTTGATAAAATAAAGGACTAGATTAGTCAGATAAAATACAGAATAAAATAAGTAATAAAACAATAGTTCAATAAAATAGGCTTATCACAGTCCGTGAGGGTAGGTCCCACTTGTAAAGGAATATTCTTTAGGGTGTAGATGGAATCGTATCTTCAAATGTTGAAAATGCAGCATATGTGGAGAGAAAAATAAAAACAGGACTCCAATGGCACAGTAAATCGGTGTATAAAATAAATATAAAAGTATAAAATCAGTCTTACTCACACTTTTCAGAGCTAGGATCAGCTCTGATATTGCTCGCGTAAAGTGGAATGATCCCCACTTCAAGGATATATGGAGTGAATTTTGATAGTTGAATATGTGACGTGGGTTCAGCGTTCAATTTGACGTAATACGACCCAGAGGAAAAAATGAAATAAAAGATATAGTGCTCACTGTATGTAATCCAAAATTAAAAGAAAGTAAAGTATACTACTCACGTAAAGTAGAGCAGACTCAAAACTGCTCAGTGACGGCGAAACGCGTTTAGATATTAATAGATTTTGTTCTTAATTTTATAATAAAGATATTTTATTGGCATATAATACTTTATTGCCATTTGCTTTCTCCTTTACCTGATTTTACATACATTTTCTTTTATTTGATTTTATGTGTACGGCTCACCCTGCAGGAAGTGCAAAGAATCCATAGGTGGGGATTATACCACCCGAGCGCCTTCACTGAGCAGTTTTGAGTCTGCTCTACTTTACGTGAGTAGTATACTTTACTTTCTTTTAATTTTGGATTACATACAGTGAGCACTATATATTTTATTTCATTTTTTCCTCTGGGTCGTATTACGTCAAATTGAATGCTGAACCCACGTCACATATTCAACTATCAAAATTCACTCCATATATCCTTGAAGTGGGGATCATTCCACTTTACGCGAGCAATAGCAGAGCTGATCCTAGCTCTGAAAAGTGTGAGTAAGACTGATTTTATACTTTTATATTTATTTTATACACCGATTTACTGTGCCATTGGAGTCCTGTTTTTATTTTTCTATCCACATATGCTGAATTTTCAACATTTGAAGATACGATCCCATCTACACCCTAAAGAATATTCCTTTACAAGTGGGACCTACCCTCACGGACTGTGATAAGCCTATTTTATTGGACTATTGTTTTATTACTTATTTTATTCTGTATTTTATCTGACTAATCTAGTCCTTTATTTTATCAAGTTTTAGGCGCATCTTTGTTTGTTCTTGCGATCTGTCACCATTAGGGGATTATTGGGGACTCCCCTTTGAGGAGTGCTGCCTTTCCTAATAATTTTATTGTGGCAATTTAGCGCTGTTTTTTTCTCTTTTTCCAATACTTGTGGATAGGATTTAATCACCCCTGGTATATAAACTCCCCTCACTCCTTAGGGATACGAAGCAGTTGCTTAAGTTTATAGCCCACTTGGAGATCCCCAGCCATGTAATTCTATGCAGTTTAGATGCAGAGACACTTTACAGCTCAATGCCTCACAATTTAGGGATTGAGCATATTCGGGCTTCTCTCCATCTTAACCAAAAGTTACCTGAGATGTACGTGGATTTCCTATCTGAACTCCTCAGATTTATCTTAACATGTAACATCTTCCTATTCAATGGCAAACTTTATCAGCAAGTTACCTGAGATGTATCTTAACCAAAAGTTACCTGAGATGTACATGGATTTCCTATCTGAACTCCTCAGATTTATCTTAACACGTAACATCTTCCTATTCAATAGCAAACTTTATCAGCAAGTAACGGGAAATACTATGTGCATGCGCTGTCCGCCATATTATGCGAATCTACATCTAGGCTGGTGGGAGAAGAGTATTAGGACTGACCCAAACCTTAAACCGTATATAGACCAAATCCTACATCGGAAAAGTTATATAGACAACATTCTTGTTGTCTGACTTGGCGTGATGGATAAGTTCGAGGAATTTGTACAGATCCTAAACTCTAATCCCTTCAATTTACGCTTCACTAGCGAAATAGGTGGCTCTAAGCTCTGCTTACTTGATGTATCCATACAACTGTGTAGGGAGGGTAAGGTCCAGATCACTCTCTTCAGAAAAAAGATGGCAACTAATAGCCTACTTAATTGGTCAAGTTATCACCCCACCCCTTTGAAAGCAGGGATTCCTATTGGGCAATACCTAAGGTTACGCTGTAATTGTTCGTCCCTTGATGACTTCAAGAATAAAGCTAGAACTTTACAACATTCATTTAGGGAAAATAGGGTCTTAAAAAGGGCTTACACCAGGGCTCGCTTGACTGATCACCAACTTCTAATTGGAAAAAAAACACCAAAAAAAACAGAAGGTAGCATTATACGGTGCATTTGGCACCTTTGATGCAGGTTGGTAAACGATGATGGGTATCTTCAAAACATTTTGGCCCATACTAGCATCAGATACACACCTTAAGGATGTCGTGGCACCTCATCCATCTATTATGGCATGCAAAGGGAGAAAGCTGAGAGACCTTTTGGTACCCAGTCAGCTCCCCACTATTGCCACCTCAGGTCACCCCAAAAACTACTTAACAGCGGGCACCTATCAATGTGGTCATTGTAGTGTATGTGCCTTTATCAACAGACATTCTAAGTCCTACTCCAATAGCACCAATATGGAAACGTTTAGATCACGCTCTTTCTTTAATTGTCATGCTGTTGAAGTAGTCAATCTACACACCTGTTTTTGTAGCCTGATGTATGTTAGTAAGATATTTCACCCATTTAAATACAGAATCCGGGAGCACGTTAATTCAATAAGGAGACGTCTGGAAACCCCAAAAATGAACGGTTTTCTTACTCCCCCTTCAGATAATACTGGGACTGATTCTGTGATTATGTGGCTTTTTATTGTAAGCTAGTATGCTATACAACAATTTTTTGCGAAAGTGCTTTATGTATGCTTTTTTTCATTTTACAATACACATTTCAATAGAAAGTGGCACTTTTATAAATTAAGGGGATACTATAAGAGCCATCAATACAAATCCCAGCGCTGATGTCCACTCCTTCGTCCTGTGATGAACTGGGCTCTAATACGCATGTGCGGCAAATGCCACGCACACCATTAGGCCTCCCTATTGGAAAGCATTTAATAAATGCATTCCTATGGAAAAAAATCGGATGCTGGATGTCCTCAGGATTGCAAGGTCTGATTCAATCCAGGAAGCCCTCTAGTGACAGTGGTAGACAGCTACAAAAGGCAGACTTAGTGCTGTAATGTAAACATTGCAGTTTCTCTGGAAGTGCAACATTGTAGCACTAAGTGCAATAGGGACACTGCACCCAGACCACTTCAATGAGCTGAAGTGGTCTGGGTGCCTACAATGTCCCTTTAACCTTGTTACACCCCTGCCTATCAATCAGACAACAGGTCTTGTTACTTCCTGATTGTTTTGCTCAGTAGAACTAAACTCAAGAGGCAGCAATTAGCCAGAGCATCTGCCTTGCTAAAACCTTTCATTGAACTGCATTGGAAAGTCTGTGATTGGACAGCCACAGAAAGTCTGGGCGGGGGACGAAGGTAAGGGCTGTTTTTAGATATTTGAGCAGTGGATTGACCCTTTAATATGTATGTCTCTCGGCTTTGATAGAAAAAAAAAACAAGATGTAGTTGCCAGAATATACCAGATGATGGCAGCATAAACTGTTGATAAATCAGTGTTAATTTATAAGCATGCTAAAATCAGACATTTATTATTGTTTTTGCAGATCAGATATTGTAAAAATTGTTGTATGTATACTCCTGATATAGGAAACTAATTATGCTGGGAGCACATTTTTAAAAGGTAAAAATTAAAATTTTGTTATTTTACTAGTCTGTCCCCTAGCTTTTTTCTTGAATTGAGAATTAATTATATCTGATATTGAGTGCCATTACGTAGGATTAACCCATTAAGGACTGAGGCAAATGTACACGTTTTGATCAAAACAAAACGTAAACAAAACCTGGAATTTGACAATATGTCTGTCCAAGCGTAATTCACCTCTTTCATATTAAGTGCACCCACACTTTTTATATATTATTATCATTTCAGCTATGAAACATAATCTAATATGAATAAAATCTAAAAAAAAAATTGAGAAATTAAGAATTTATTTTATTTTTTTTAGTTCTGCATGACATTTTAACTGTGAATGTCATAATACTGTTTGTTTTTACTGCAATAACATGCACATATTTGTATTCAGCGATGTCTCACATGTAAAACAGTACCCCCTATGTACAGGTTTTATGGTGTTTTGGAAAGTTACAGGGTCAAATATAGCACGTTACATTTTTCAGTTTTTTCACATTGAAATTCGCCAGATTGGTTATGTTGCGTTTTAGACCGTATGGTAGCCCAGGAATAAGAATTACCCCCATGATGGCATACCATTTGCAATAGTAGACAACCCAAGGTATTGCAAATGGGGTATGTCCTTTCTTTTTTAGTAGCCACTTAGTCACAAACACTGGCCAAAGTTAGCGTTAATATTTGTTTGTGTGTGAAAAATGCAAAAAACTAATTTGAACGCTAGTTTTGGCCAGTGTTTGCAACTAAGTGGCTACTGAAAAAGACTGGACATACCCCATTTGCAATACCTTCGGTTGTCTACTTTTGCAAATGGTATGCCATCATGGGGATAATTCTCATTCCTGGACTACCATACGGTCTCAAAGGCAAATTTCAATGTGAAAAAACAGAAACACAAGCCTTATATTTGACACTGTAACTTTTGAAAACACCATAAAACATGTACATTAGGGGTACTGTTATACTCAGGAGACTTCGCTGAACACAAATATTAGTGTTTCAAAACGTATCACAAGAATTATATCGTCAGTGTAAGTGCCGTTTGTGTGTGAAAAATGCAAAAAATGTCACTTTCACTGATGATATCATCGTAATACAATTTACTGTTTTGAAACACTAATATTTGTGTTCAGTGAAGTCTTCCGAGTAAAGCAGTACCCCCCCCATGTACAGGCTTTAGGGTGTCTTGGAAAGTTACAGGGTTAAATATAGTGCTAGCAAATTGTAATTAATAAAATATCTTAATTATGTAAAAATATTACATAAATATATATGTAGAATACATGTGTATATATATATATATATAATTTTTAAATTATTTTTTATTTATATATAGGTGTATATATATAGTGATATATACATATATTTATGTATATAGAGATATATATTATTTCGTTCTAAGTGTATTTTGATATCAATATATATATTAATATCAAAATACAGTTAGAACGAAATTACACATATGTATATATATTTTATTTTATCTTTTGATTTTTTTCAATTTTAAAGTATTTATTTATTTATTTTATATATATATATATATATATATATACATACATATATATATATATATTTAATAGAATTCTACGTGTATTTTGATATTACTATATATATATATATATATATATATATATATATATATATATATATATATATATATATATATATATATATACACAAGATCCAGCGCACTCACCTATCCTCTAAACAGCAACTTCAATGTTGAAAGATTTTATTTGTTTTTTTAAAAACACCTAATCTAGGCAAAAATAATGGGGATTTAGTTACATTATATGATCATTGCATAAGCCTGCCACAACGTCAATATACCCCATCTTTGGCAGGTCCTACACTAACAGCCTAATGTCTGCTCTTATGAGATTAACCCACTTACTTGGGGGAAAAATTCCATCTGGGGATCTCTGCAGCACAAGGCTATATATTGATATTAAATACACTTAGACAGTATGTATGTATGTATGTGTATGTATGTGTGTATATATATATATATATATATATATATATATACTTAGATCATATATATTATATATATATATATATAAATATATATATATATATATATATATATATGTGATCTAAGTATATATTATTTTACACTGTTTTAAAACTTTATTTTACTTTATGACAGGCAGCAGGGGGACTACCTGTCATTCCAGGCACTCCCCCTGCTGACACTGCTATGGACGGCTATTCCTTCCATGTGATCTTGAGGTCCTCGCAAGGACCTCGCAATCACATGGCCCAGGACGGCCGGATCAGCAGTAATGGGACTCCCTGGGATGCCAGGTAAGTCCCCCCATCGCGATCCCATGCTGGCGAGCAGATAAGTCCCCTGGACGGCGTGGATGTGCTATGCCGCCCGCTGGCATTTAGAGCCGGGTCCCCAAGGACGGCATAGCACACCCGCCATCCTTACGGGGTTAAGCCATTAAATTGAGAGATTGCAAGCAAGTCCATAGGATAGAATCTCATACCTCTCTTAACTCCATGGTTTTTATTAGATGTCATACAGAAGTAGTATATGAGTTAGTGATATATATATATATATATATATATATATTTATTTATTTATTTATTTTATGTGTTCGGGGCATGAAAAATCGTAATGAGTATGTTAGAAGCTTAGTAGGTATGTAAGTTACTCATATGAGACATACAGTAATATGACAAAGTTGGCTGGAACCAACAATGCAGTACGCCTCTAATAAAAGAGGGCCCACCCTAGATAATGATATGAGGGGGTGGTGTGAGGGACAAATCGCCAGACAGAAATGGTAGTAGGGAGAGGTCTGGCATCCCTTAAGAAGGGAAGCCAACCCCCCCCCCCTCCCCCACAACTACAGGCCCAGCATTACACATACAGGGTTGGACTGGCACCTGGGGCCAGGCAGACATCAGGGTGTGCTGGCGGCCGCTGGAGGAGCTGTGATGGCGGCTGCAGAGGGAGTTGTGCTGTTTCTGCTCCCAGCGCGCTACTTTTGAGACCGGGGCCGGAATATGACATCATATTCCGGCCCCGGTCTCATTGAGTAGCGCGCGAGGGCGGGGAAGCAGAGACAGCACAACTTCCCCTGCGGCCGCCATCACAGTTCCTCCAGCGGCTGCTGGAACAGCTCCTCCAGCGGCCGCCATCCCATCTCCTCCAGTGCCACCATCCCTGCTCCTTATGCAGCATTGACTTATGGGGTTGGCATATATTTATTTTCCAGGGCTGCTTTGCATTCCCAGTCCGGCCCTGTACAAACACACACATATACATATATATATATATATATATATATACATACTAAACAAAATTATAAACGCAACACTTTTGCCCCCATTTTTTCAATAATGGTGGATAATGATGGATAATCCATCCACCTCATTTCAAGGTGTGGCATATCAAGATGCTGATTAGACAGCACGATTATTGCACACACACACAGACAGACTCACACACACACACTTACTCACTGACAGACACACACAGATAGACACACACTCACTGACAGACACACACTCAAACACTTACTCATTGACAGACACACACACTCATTCACTGACAGACACACACACAATTACACAAATGTTGCACAGACTCATATCATTTTATCTATTGCTCCCTACCTTTGGGGAGCTGGTGTGGGGTCTCTCCCTGGGGTCCATTGGGGATCTTCTATCTGGAGATCTCCTTCCTGCTTCTCACTGCTCCCTCACGCACACAGTTTAGTGATGCCGGGTGCCCGGTGAGGAGCAGGAAGACTGAGCTCCTCCAGCGACCTCTCCGAGTCCCGGTAAATTTTAGCAGAGTAGGCATCTGCAATGTGAAGAAAGCAGGTGCCTACTCTGCTTTAACGCTAAGCATGTACTCGCAGCTCGCTGGGCCACAAAGATGTTCATTGTGACCGCAAGTTTGACATGCTTGTCGTAATGAGTATGTTAGAAGTAGGTATGTAAATTCATCATAATTTACCCCTGCGATCTGTTTTCTCTTCCAGAACATTTGCACATTTCTAGGTCAGGTGTAATTTCCTCCTATCTCCTAAGATAATTTGAGCAGGACTGTTGTCAAATCTAGTTCCATCTTGCCAAACTTTGTCACTTCATATATACGCATCCTTTACCTAATATACAGTGCTGGAGAACATATTGGTCCTATACCAATAGAAGTTATATCAAATATAGTGGAAAATTATTGTGGCATTTCTAGGCTTCCGTCTGAATAGACACATTTATACTGCATTTATACCTCAGACTGTGACCTTCCGAATGCCAATACCAACATCATTAAACTAATATTTCAGTGAATAATCAGACTCCTTGGTGGACACATGGGAATCAATTTACCATCCTTGACAGTATTTCTTGCAAACTTTGAACCTTGCACCCTGCTACAACTCCACACCAGATTAACAGAAAGGTAAAAGGGGTAGCAACAATATCTGAGACCATTAAAAACATTTTGTAACTAGGAGGAAACCAGAAGAATTATCATAAATCCAAGGATTATTGAATGGCACAACCAACTTATCTCACAGATAACTCTTTGACACACCTCTTACCCACTTAATGACAACAACATGGCCCATCGCACTTTTCTTCTCAGCTCTGACTGGACACTTTCAGGCCCCAAAACTCTACCAAACAGTGATTTTTGACAGAAAGTAACTGTTCTATTTATTGTCTCAAAAATCTACAAAGTGATATTTTCACTCTATACCCAACTGCTTTAGTCACTGGAGACATTTGAGGTAGACATGTGCAATTCGTTTCGGGACGAATGTGTATTCGGATTAATTTCGGGCAACTCGGACATTCGGGTACTTCCGAATGTCCGAATAGCCGAAGTGCCGAATAGCCAAATTACCGAGGTCCCGAAATTACCGAATTTCCGAAGTGTCGAAGTGCAGAAGCACAGTTTTGCCTTAGTACTAATATACTTACCCAGTGGAAGAAGAAGAATGTTACATTGTATACAATTGTAAATAAAAAGCATACAAACGTAGCCAGGATTCAGCTGTAAGCATTTGCAACACTTACAACAATTAAGTAACATACATTCATATAAAATGTAAGTTACTCAGCCTGTCAATGTAATGACAGGTATGAATAAATAGATAACTCCCTAATTCCCATGGTATTAGGGAGCTATCTACTAAAAGGCTGAAAGACCTAAATCGGTCTTTCAGCCAAATTTACTAATACTAAGTAAAGATTACTTAGTATTAGTAAATGATGCCCCTATTCGCTATACCACCTGTGTATTTTCCCACGCTGTGTAATTTGACTCATAACTCTCTGATTGGTGGATTAAATAACCAATCAAGGCATTGTGAGTCAAATTACACAGCATAGAAAAATTCTAAAGAACTTTCAACACGCTGTGTAAAATGACACAGAGCACTCTGATTGGTGGATTTCAAACCAACCATTCAGAGTGCTGTGACAGGTAAATGTAGAGACTTACCTGTCAGTCTCTTCATTTACCTGTCAGAGCACTCTGATTGGATGGCTTAAACCCACCATCCAGAGTGCTCTGAGCTTAATTGCAGGGCGGGGCAAGGCTTTATCAGCCTTCCCCCACCCTGCAGAGCTCAGTCTGCGCGGAGCCCTCGCCGGGTGAAGATGGATTTTTTTTTTTTTTTATTGCGTCGGTTATTATGGATTTTTATTTGGCCTTTTTTGGGGCAGAAAAAATAAGATTTTAGAAGAAAGAAAACATCAAATGGTAAGTTTATTTTAATTATTTTACAGGTACTTAGTTAAATGGTCCCCCCTCATTATTTTTAGGGTGGGGAGTAGGTAGGGGTTAATTTTTTTGGGGAGGGGGGTGTCTAGGGGTTTGGGGACCCCTAGTCACCTGCGGGAGGGAGGTTATTTTTTTTATTTAGGGCCCCACCCAACGCTCAGGGGTGGGGTCCAGGGGGGAGGACATTAGGTCCCCCCCAATTAGTATTTAGGGCCCCCACCCACCGCTCAGGGGTGGGGGCCAGTGGGGAGGACATTAGGTTGTCCCCCACTAATTAGTATTTAGGGCCCCCACCCACCGCTCAGGGGTGGGGGCCAGGGGGAGGACATTAGGTCCCCACTAATTAGTATTTAGGGCCCCCACCCACCGCTCAGGGGTGGGGGCCAGGGCCGAGGACATTAGGTCCCCCCACATGCTAATTTAGGGCCCCCACCCACCGCTCAGGGGTGGGGGCCAGGGGGGAGGACATTAGGTCCCCCCCTAATTGGTATTTAGGCACCCCCTAATTAGTATTTAGGGCCCCCACCCACTGCATTTTTTTTTTTTAACAGTGAGCAGCCACTGAAGTTCTGAAGTGTCGAAGTTGCCGAAGTGGCGAAGTGGCGAAGTGCTGAATTTGCTGAAGTTCCGAATTGCCAAAGTCTCGAATTGCCGAAGTCCCGAATTTCGGAAGGCCCGAACTGAACCGAAAATTTTTCCCATGCACATGCCTAATTTGAGGTCAATACTTAAGGCCCTCAAGGTCTGAAACAAGGACTCTCATTTGCGCTTTTGTTCTTGTGGTATGGTTATGTGTATGTCTATTAATCTGACAGAATTGTATATTTTTCCTACATACCACATCTCAATACTATGTCTGAGACTCTCTCCGGATCATCATTCACTCTGGTCAACTAAGCACTTCCTAATCACATATTTTGAAGAAAATGTCAAGGAAGATATATCCCCCTTCAATTATCTGGGAAGTGCATAAATGTGTTATTAGAGACTTAATATGTCTATATGTCTCAAATTCATACCTTCTGGAAGATTGTCCTCATAGATCTAGAACTGCCAGGCTATAGAGCCAAACCTAGTCTGCAGCAAACTAGGTAAATTAAGTATGCCCATGGCAGTAAAAGTAGCCTGAAGCAAAGCCTACAAACCAGACTTATTGATAAAAGTCCTTCAGGCAAACTGAAACTTTTAATATGGTTAAGATATCTTAGCAATTCTATAATTACTATTACTTTATAACAAAAACAGAGAATATAATAACGGACAAGAGCTTAGAGAAACTCTGTAGCTTGCCCTTCTGTAAATCCCTGCCTATGTTGCTGTCATGTTACCTGTAATTTCCACCTCTGAGGAGGCCAGGCACCTGGACAGTCTCTCTTCTAAAGGGGCTTCTATGCCCAAGCATTTCGGCAATATCGGCAGTTTTCACGCCGGCCGCGCTAGCTCCTCCCCCTTTTATGACGCGACTGCCAATAGTCGACGTCATGACGTCATCATCGACGTGAACCGCCAGAAACCGCAATTCCGGACATTTTGGGGGCGTGGTCATCAATTAAGGTGACAGGGTATTTAAGGGAAGCCTGTACTACTACTCATTGCCCTGTCGTGGTTCTAGCTTGCTAGTCACTCAGCGCGTTCCTCTCATTGTGTTTTTCGGTTTTGACCTGGCTTGTACTTTTGTCCTGCTTCTCTCTCCTCTCCTTGGACCCGGCTTGTTCCTCGCTTACCTGTCCTCCGGCTCCCTCGGTTTATCTTTTGACCATTCTTGTCTTGTCTATACGTTAGTCCGGCCATTCTAAGGTCCGGTATACGTACCTCTTCCTGTCCGCACTCTGCGTATTGGATCCCTGTCACGATCCTGACATTACAACAGGGCCATATGGATCCTGCAGGTGCTAGTTCTCCTGACCCCAGATTTGAGGCCATGGACCATAGAATGGACCAAATGGCTCTAGCGTTGCAATCCTTGTTAGCACGTCCCAGTACCCAGTCAGAAGAAATACGTTCCACCGCTAGCCATCCTTTAAGTAAAGGTTTGGAAGTAGCCACAGTGGGCGCATCTTCTCATGTCACTTCCCCATTACGATATGGGGGTTCGCCTGATACTTGTCGAGGTTTTTTAAACCAGATAAGCATACATTTTGAACTTCAACCCCGGGCATACCCTACTGACAGGGCTAAAGTACGGTTCATTATAACACTGCTAATAGACAAAGCACTTAGATGGGCCAATCCCCTCTGGGAGAATGATAACCCTTTGGTCTACAACTATAGTGCATTTGTCACAGCTTTCAGAAGAACTTTTGATCCCCCAGGAAGGAAGGCTAATGCAGCCAGATCTCTGTTACGCCTTAAAGCGGCACTGTCATGCCGAACTTACCTTTCCTCAATCTCTTCCTCTTTTCCCCCTCTCTCAGGATCTGTTCTTCTTTTCTTCCTGTCTTCTTTAGTTTTCTTTAAAATCATAAGACAAAGTAGGGACTCTTTGCCTTATGGAGGATTCCTCCGCTTGACCAGCTCTGACCAGCGGAGGAGCAAAGTGTGCTTCATTTCCGCTGGTCAGAGCAATTTTCCCATGATCCCTAGCTTTCCTCTGTGATCCCACAATGCTTCCTGTCACTTTACACTAAACTGCCGAATTGCGTTCTAACTGAATGACAACAGTATGTTCGTTTCTTTTAGAACGCAATTCGGCATTTTATTCGGATCGGAATTTCATTCTAATGAATGAAACTCTGATCCTATTCATTGCTGTGGCTGCATTTTGCAGCCGCTTAGTAGATAACTCCCTAATTCCCACGGTATCAGGGAGCTATCTACTAAAAGGCTGAAAGACCTAAATTGGTCTAACAGCCAACTTTACTAATACTAAGTAAAGATTACTTAGTATTAGTAAATAATATGCCCCTACTCGCTATATCGCGAGTAGGGGCATGTGTAGTAAGCAGTGAGCAGCTTATAGCTGCTCACTGTAAAAAAAAAAAAAAAAAACTAATAACCCCCCCCCCATGCCCGTGGGGGCCCTAAATAAAGATGGGGGGGAACCTACTGGCCCCCACCCCTGCGCGGTGGGTGGGGGCCCTAATAAAACAATAAGGGGGGGGGACCTACTGTCCTCCCCCCCGGCCCCCACCCCTGCGCGGTGGGTGGGGGCCCTAATAAAACAATAAGGGGGGGACCTACTGTCCTCCCCCCCCGGCCCCCACCCCTGAGCGGTGGGTGGGGGCCCTAATAAAACAATAAGGGGGGGGACCTACTGTCCTCCCCCCCGGCCCCCACCCCTGCGCGGTGGGTGGGTGGGGGCCCTAATAAAACAATAAGGGGGGGACCTACTGCTGTCCTCCCCCCGGCCCCCACCCCTGCGCGGTGGGTGGGGGCCCTAGTAAAACAATAAGGGGGGGGACCTACTGTCCTCCCCCCCTGGCCCCCACCCCTGCGCGGTGGGTGGGGGCCCTAATAAAACAATAAGGGGGGGGGACCTACTGTCCTCCCCCCCCGGCCCCCACCCCTGAGCGGTGGGTGGGGGCCCTAATAAAACAATAAGGGGGGGGACACCTACTGTCCTCCCCCCCTGGCCCCCACCCCTGCGCGGTGGGTGGGTGGGGGCCCTAATAAAACAATAAGGGGGGGGACCTACTGTCCTCCCCCCCGGCCCCCACCCCTGCGCGGTGGGTGGGGGCCCTAGTAAAACAATAAGGGGGGGGGACCTACTGTCCTCCCCCGGCCCCCACCCCTGAGCGGTGGGTGGGGGCCGCAATAAAACAATAAGGGTGGGGGGACCTACTATCCTCCCCCCCGGCCCCCACCCCTGAGCGGTCACCACCCCCCCCACCCAAAAAAACCTATCCCCTACCTACCCCCCTCACCCTACAAATAGTGAGGGGGGGAATAAAATAACTAACCTGTAAAAAAAAAAAATTCAACTTACCATTTGACGTCTTCTTTTTTCTAAAATCTGCTTTCTTCAGCCCCCAAAAAGGCCAAATAAAAATCCATTACACCCGTCGCACTTTAAAAAAAAAAAAAACCGAGCGCAAAAAAAAATAATCCATGTTCGCCCTTCGAGGGCACGCCGCATACTGAGCTCCGCAGGGCGGGTCAAGGCTTATAAAGCCTTGCCCAGCCCTGCAATTAGGCTTAGAACACTCTGATTGGTGGGTTTAAGCCAATCAGAGTGCTCTGAGTCATTTTACACAGCGTGGGAAAATTCAAAAGAACTTTCCCACGCTGTGTAAAATAACTCAGAGCACTCTGATTGGCTTAAACCCACCAATCAGAGTGCTT
>OW240913.1:266594868-266690086 GCA_933207985.1 Pelobates cultripes
GGGCCCCCACCCACCGCTCAGGGGTGGGGGCCGGGGGGAGGACAGTAGGTCCCCCCCCCTTATGGTTTTATTAGGGCCCCCACCCACCGCGCAGGGGTGGGGGCCAGGGGGGGAGGACAGTAGGTCCCCCCCTTATGGTTTTATTAGGGTCCCCACCCACCGCACAGGGGTGGGGGCCAGGGGGGGGGGACAGTAGGTCCCCCCCCTTATGGTTTTATTAGGGCCCCCACCCACCGCGCAGGGGTGGGGGCCAGGGGAGGAGGAAGTAGGTCCCCCCCCTTATTGTTTTATAAGGGCCCCCACCCACCGCTCAGGGGTGGGGGCCAGGGGGGGAGGACAGTAGGTCCCCCCCCCTTATTGTTTTATTAGGGCCCCCACCCACCGCTCAGGGGTGGGGGCCGGGGGGGGGAGGACAGTAGGTGTCCCCCCCCATTATCTTTATGGCCCCCACCCGCCGCTCAGGGTGGGGGAGGGGGGGAGGACAATAGGTCCGCCCCCCCTTATTGTAATTTATGTCTTTTTTTTCAACAGTGAGCAGCCACAGGCTGCTCACTGTTTAGTAGACATGCCCCTACTCGCGGTATAGTGAGTAGGGGCATTTGGGAGATTTAAATCTCTCTTGTGCTATTATGGGGGTCATATTGACCCCCATAGAGTGAGAGGGGGTACTGGGGGGCTTATGAAGTGGTGGGGAGCACTGCTCCCTGCTGCTTCTATAGTTACATCTTACAAGGAGAGAGCTGCTCGCCGGTAGCTCCCTCCTTGTAATAAACTGCACGAACAAACATACACTGATACATTGTGTTTGTTTGTTCGGCTGATCTTTCTATTCACTCATTCGTCTGTCTGATGAATGAATGAATAGATGAAATTCCCGTTCGCATTTCCAGGTGTTTCACTGGGCATGTGCGGGAATCTCACAGTCTGCCTAGTGTGGGCAGATGTGTCCCACAGGGACTTCACCTACCCACACAAAGATGGCGGCGCCCTGAATCAAGATCGGGGCAGAAAATAAGGATTAAAAAATAGGTAATGTGGGGGGCTTAGGGGCATTTGGGTGTGACTAGTGGGTCAATTGGATGTAGTGGAGGCGGGAGGGGGGTTAAAAAAAAAACGGGTTTCGGCATGACAGTGCCGCTTTAAACAACAGAATAGAACTCTGGTAGAATATGCGCTAGAATTTAGATCCCTGGCGGCAGAGGTGAAATGGAACGAACAAGCTTTTATGGATGTATTTTTAAATGGGTTGTCTGATGAGATTCTAGATGAGATTGCCACGAGAGAACTTCCAGAAAATTTGGAAGATTTAGTGTCATTTATTTCCAGAATAGATGAACGCATTAGACAGAGGCAGTAGACCACCTATAAGACTTGCTCCTTCCTTCCAGAACCCTGACTCCTTCAACCCAACTCCACCAGAATCTATGCAGATAGGCAATACTCGCCTATCTGAGGCCGAGAGACAATACAGAAGAAGGGAGGGTCTCTGTTTATACTGCGGGCTGAGAGGCCACCTGCGTCTTAATTGCCCTAATCGCCCGGGAAACGCTCGCACCTAAGTTCCCCTAGAGGACGGGCCTTGGGTGTTTCTATATTGTCCTCTATGTATAATGATAAAAACCATAGGCTTCTTATTCCTGTCTCTTTAGCTTGGGAAAGTGGCGCTATAACTATGATGGCTTTGTTAGATTCTGGAGCAGCGGAAAGCTTTATAGACCAAGCTTTCGCTAATAAGCATTGTCTCCCATCTCAACTGAGAGACACACCCTTGGCCGTTGAGGCCATAGATGGTAGACCTTTGTCTGAACCAGTAATATTTCATGAGACTAAACCCGTTAAACTGACCATCGGTATCCTCCACGAGGAGATGATATCCCTCCTGTTAATATCCTCCCCTGCTGTCCCAGTGGTTCTGGGGTATTCTTGGCTCAAGAGACATAACCCCCAGATTGACTGGGAATGTGGAGAAATCGTATCTTGGGGAACTGGTTGTAGGGAGAAATGTTTGCTGAAAGTCACTTCTGTTTGCCCAGTAAACTCCTCTACCAACTCTTCCCAATCCACAGACTTACAGATACCATCTCAGTATCTGGATCTCAAGTCGGTATTTGACAAGAGGAAGGCTGATACTTTACCTCCTCACCGGTCTTATGACTGTACTATTAGACTCTTGCCTGGTACTATGCCTCCTAGGGGTACAGTGTATCCTCTGTCTACTAAAGAAAATATAGTTTTAGAGGAATACATCAAGGAGAATCTAGACAAAGGATTTATTAGAAAGTCTTCATCTCCGGCGGGGGCGGGTTTTTTCTTTGTAGAAAAGAAAGACGGTACTTTACGTCCTTGCATAGACTATCGGGGATTGAACAAGATTACCATCAGGAATGCCTACCCCATTCCTTTGATTACTGAACTTTTTGATAGACTGAAGGGCTCCAAGATTTTTACCAAGCTAGACCTGAGAGGAGCATATAACTTGGTAAGAATTAAACAGGGAGACGAATGGATGACAGCATTCAATACCCGTTACGGACATTATGAGTATACAGTAATGCTGTTTGGGTTATGCAATGCCCCGGCCGTCTTCCAAGACTTGATTAATGAGGTTCTTAGAGAATTTCAACACGAATGCGTTATAGTATATTTGGATGATATACTAATACATTCTAGGGACCTTGACTCTCATCACAGACAAGTCAGAAGGGTATTACGGAAACTTTTACAACATGGATTGTATTATAAATTGGAGAAATGTAGCTTTGATCAATCCCAGATAACTTTCTTAGGCTACGTAATTTCCAAGGACGGGTTTATGATGGACCCGATTAAACTAAAATCGATTTTAGATTGGCCTTTACCCAAGGGACTCAAAGCCATACAAAGATTCATTGGATTTTCTAATTATTGCAGATGCTTCATTAAAGGGTACTCCTCTGTTATTGCTCCTATCACTAATATGACTAAACAAGGAGCCAATACCAAAACGTGGTCTACTGAGGCTTTATCTGCTTTCGAAACGCTCAAACAGACTTTTGCTTCAGCACCTATATTAGTCCATCCTGATACCTCTCAACCCTTTTTACTTGAGGTTGATGCATCTGAAACAGGTATAGGTGCGGTATTATCCCAAAGACAAAGTTTGGATAAACCTTTACACCCATGCGTTTTTTTTTCCAAAAAATTATCACACACGGAAAGGAGATATGATATTGGTGACAGAGAACTCTTAGCTATTATTATGGCACTAAAAGAATGGAGACATCTGTTAGAGGGCACTGTTCTCCCTGTTACCATCTTGACTGATCACAAGAATTTAGCATACATTGGAGAGGCCAAAAGATTATCTGCCAGGCAAGCACGTTGGTCAATATTCCTTACACATTTCAACTACGTACTCACATACAGACCTGGTTCTAAGAACACCAAAGCAGACGCGCTATCCCGTCAACACGAACCTATTACCATCACGGAAGACGCATTGTCTCCTATTGTTCCTAAACATAACATTATCGCTAACACCACTGTCAAAATACACTCTCCGTTACTCGCAGATATAATGAACGAACAATCTCTTGCTCCAGAACGTACCCCTGAGGGACGGTTCTTCGTTTCTCCCAAGTTCCAAATGGACATAATTCGATGCTTTCACGATAGCAAGTTTGCCGGTCACCCCGGCATCCACAAAACTTGCTACCTGATTTCCAAAGACTTCTGGTGGCCTAGTTTACGGAGGGATGTGGAAGACTTTGTCAAGGTCTGCGATGTCTGTGTTAGGAATAAACTACCACAGACACTCCCTTGTGGTCTATTGCAACCCTTAGTCATTCCCAACAAACCTTGGGCTAGTCTAGCTATGGATTTTATTGTTGATTTGCCTGTTTCCAATAAACGCACAGTTATCCTCACGGTGATCGACAGGTTTACCAAAATAGCTCATTTCATTCCATTGCCTAAACTCCCTTCCCCACCCGAATTGGCCGTGATATTTGCAAAGGAGATTTTTCGCTTACATGGTATTCCCAATGAGATTGTGTCTGACAGAGGTTCCCAATTCATTTCCCGTTTTTGGAAGTCTTTCTGTTCCCAGTTGGGTATCAAGCTGAATTTTTCATCTGCCTATCATCCTCAATCTAACGGGGCAGCCGAACGCACTAACCAGAAAATTGAGCAATATCTACGTTGTTTTGTTTCTGAACACCAGGACGATTGGGTCGGTCTGATTCCTTGGGCGGAGTTTGCTCACAACAACCTTGTTTGTAATTCCACTCATAATAGCCCCTTTTTCTTGAATTATGGCTTTAACCCTACTATTCTTCCGTCAGTATCACCTTCTCGTGGTATACCGTCGTTTGATGTTCATATAGCCAACCTGAGAAAGTTGTGGGATCAGACTCTACAAATTCTTACACGTAGCTCCGCGGTGTTTAAGATGCATGCTGATAGGCGTAGACGGCCCGCCCCTGTCTTTTCTCTGGGTGATAGGGTCTGGTTGAATACCAGACACATTCGCTTGAAAGTTCCTTCCATGAAGTTTGCTCCTCGTTACATAGGTCCTTACAAGGTGTTGAGGAGGATCAACCCGGTTTCTTATCTGCTGGACCTGCCTTCTACTCTACGTATCCCTAACTCTTTTCATGTGTCTTTATTGAAGCCTCTTGTTTGTAACAGGTTTTCTTCACACCCTTCACCCCCTTCTTCAGTTCAAGTTGATGGTCAAGAGGAATATATTGTCAGGTCCATTCTTGATTCTCGTATGTCCAGGGGGAAGTTGAAATATCTCGTAGATTGGAAAGGTTATGGCCCTGAAGAGAGGTCTTGGGTTCCTTGTGAAGATGTGCATGCTCCTCGTCTTCTTCGAGCCTTCCACGTTCGGTTTCCTTCCCGTCCCGGTCCCGTCCGCCCGGTGGGCGTATCTAAAAGGGGGGGTACTGTAATGGTACCTGTAATTTCCACCTCTGAGGAGGCCAGGCACCTGGACAGTCTCTCTTCTAAAGGGGCTTCTATGCCCAAGCATTTCGGCAATATCGTCCGTTTTCACGCCGGCCGCGCTAGCTCCTCCCCCTTTTATGACACAACGGCCAATAGTCGACGTCATGACGTCATCATCGACGTGAACCGCCAGAAACCGCAATTCCGGACCTTTTGGGGGCGTGGTCATCAATTAAGGTGACAGGGTATTTAAGGGAAGCCTGTACTACTACTCATTGCCCTGTCGTGGTTCTAGCTTGCTAGTCACTCAGCGCGTTCCTCTCATTGTGTTTTTCGGTTTTGACCTGGCTTGTACTTTTGTCCTGCTTCTCTCTCCTCTCCTTGGACCCGGCTTGTTCCTCGCTTACCTGTCCTCCGGCTCCCTCGACCTCGGCTTATCTTTTGACCATTCTTGTCTTGTCTATACGTTAGTCCGGCCATTCTAAGGTCCGGTATACGTACCTCTTCCTGTCCGCACTCTGCGTATTGGATCCCTGTCACGATCCTGACAGTTGCAAGTGACCGGCCATCACTTCCTCCCATATCTTCTTGCGGTGAAGCTGCAATTTTTTAAAAGGGGCCCAGTCGCGCTATTACACGGCTGCAGCGCAGACCAGGCCCTTGAAAATATAGGGCCCATCAGGTGGCCCTAAATGCTTGGGCCACCCAATTGGCCCCATCAGCGTGCAGGCCCCTGTGCAACTTCACTGGCAGCAGTTCCGCCGCTACACATGGGGCCTGGCCAGCCGGACCACCTAGGGCCCGTCACCTTCTGATGGCGGCCCTGCACACAGATACAAACACTGCCACATATACAGTTGCACAGGCACACTGAACACAAACTAACACACATACAGATGTACAGACAGATAGATACAAACACTTCCAAGCATGCAAATACATAGACACACAGATCCAAACACTGACATACATGCAGATACACAGACACACACTGACACATATGCAGAAGCACTGACTGTCACATAGACACATAGAAACAAACACTGACACACATGCAGATGCACAGACACACATACAAATGGACAGACACACTGATAAACACATTGACATACAAGCAGATACGCAGATACAAACACTGACAGACATACAGATACACAAACTGACAACAAATACAGATACACAGACACAAGCAATGATATACACACAGATACACATACATACAGATGCACACAATTACACACACACACACACACATACACACTGACACACAAAAATATACTCAGACATACATATACACGTACGCATATACATTGACACACATACAGATATGGACACACAGAGGAGCAAGATGGTCACCCAAAAAAAAAAAAAAAAGCTGCCATCAGTGTGTTCAGTGTCTTCTCCAACAAAGATGCACAAGCTGACACACATGCAGATAAGCACACTGACACACATACAGATACACAGACATGCAGATAGACACACAGATACAAACTATGACACGCACACAGATACAAAGACATACAGATACACACAATGACACACATACAGATACACACACACAGAGATACAAACACTACATACATACAGGTACAGACACCCAATACACACATACTTTAACTAGCCTCCTGTTCCCTGCAGTATGGGTGCAGGTGGGTGGCTTTTGCTGGCTGGGGCTTTTGGGAGTTAGGGGCTTGCTCCTCTCCCTGTTCGACCCCCTTGTGGCTCATGGTCCCTCTCTTCCGTGCGGCTCAGAGTGTGTTAGCTAGGAGAAAGTGACCGCCTCTCACTTCCACCCAAAACTCCCTGCAAATTTGAAGGGGCCTGGTCGTGTTGTTAAAGTGCATCGGCACACAACCAGGCCCCACATGGCACATATCTTTCGGGTGGCTGTAAGTGTATGGATCACCCGATGAACCTGCTCATCCTACGGTTCCCAGCCTGTGTGGTGTGGCTGCACCGGCAGGACCGTCATTACCAAAAATACTTTGTGTACCCATGGGGCAACTGGCAGTTGGGAACCCCTCATGTACAGAAAAGTAAATGAATGACAGGTACAATACCTCAGCTGTGATCAATAGGTTGCTGACAGCCTATTACACAATCTTTTCTCCCTGCAAATATAGCTAAATGAAAGCGGGATGTTGCAGAAAAGATTAGAAAAGAAGTGAACAGTGCACAATGTGTGCAAGTTTGTGAATTTGCGATGCAAAAATCCAGACACGTGTTTCGGTGCTAATAGTGCACCTTCGTCGGGGGTAACCCTTGTCTGATAGGCCACGTTTTTTTAAAGAGGTAACCCCCGATCCACCATTCAACACTAGCCAATCAGCTCACATATAGGGTGAAGGGGCTGGCTCTCTAATGTTATCAATTGTATAAGCGAACACACGGCCAATCAAAGGTTTCGTAAAATGGAGAGAGACATCCCTAGGGGAGTGGCCAGGGCCGAGCCAAACCGCTCACTCAATATGCATGCAAAATGCCTACTTGTTCCTCCAACCATCTACATTTCATCCCTTGTGGAGGTGTGGCTGGTGGGTGATGCTCGTGAAAGAAGAGGCATCTATCTTGATAACGAAAAAAAGATAATTTCTCCTATAAATATATGAATACATAAGTACCTAAATCTATAGCCAAACCTGGTGTATTTCATTGTAAAAACAGCCAACATACTCCTGCAATTTATAAGCCCAGTCCATCCCAATTTAATGGTGTGTCCCAGTCTTTAATCAATGATATATATAGTTTAGAAAATTATTTAAGTAAGTGTAGTAATAAAAACTACATGACTGTGCATCACAATAGGATTGAAACGGCTCATAAGTTCCTTGACTGGCTGAAAACATCACTAGAGGTGTCCCAACATCACCAACTCCAATAAGAAACACCCCTAGAGAGGTGGTATAATAACTATTTTAATATTTAATTAATTGCTTTCTTATTGCGTCCATCATTGGGGACGTGGCTGAAAAATGTTTAATCACGGGAAGGGAGGTGCCTATTAATGTAGAACACCCCCTAAAATTATCTTGCTGCAGACTGATCAACTCACATATGGAATAAACGAATATACATATGTACGTAATCAGTATCCCTCTCTGCAAAGTCAGCCAAACAACTTCTGTGTTTATTCAGTGGAATGTATCAGCTGCTGCTGGTTAACCCTCAATCAATGCTGTACACAAGCTGAAATCTGAGGCTCAATTAAAAGGACACAGACCTTCATCCTAAAAGTAGGTTTACCCCCTATTTCCGTGATTTTAAAAACATTGGTATGTTCGTAGAATCAACTCCTAAAATGATCAAGGAACTTAATATGCCTGCATCTTACAGTGAAACACAGAGATAACCTGTAGCGGATCGGCAATATTAAATCCCACGAACTCCGCTGGTAAAGAAGGTAATCCACAGTCAAGCGCTGAAAAGTAAGGCAATGTCCCAAATCCCCCAGTAACCGGACGAAACACAGTTCTGGGAGTCAACTGAGGTCTTTATTCACATGCTCCAGTATTTATACAATTCCCCATGCAAGGGGTTTCCTGAGTCACATCACAGGGGCATTACAGGAGTGGACTACATGGGAAACTTAATGTACAGGGCATTTCTCCCATCAGGCCCTGCTGCACGAGAGGGACACTCCCACTGGAATGTACCGTTAAGTGGATTATCCCTCCATGCAGCAGAACCGACAAGTTACATTAAAATCTATAACTTCAATAATACTTGGCAGATTTAAACAAATGGACGTTCGGTAGATAGCTGGGGTCTGAATGTACAGTTCGTGAGACAACCACTCAGATCCCAGCTAAAACAACCAAACGCTGGAGAGACAAAGGATCCAAGATGGCCGACCGCCGCGTGGTCGGTAGCCGAACGACGGCCACCTAGGAAAGTCTCTAATTACCGATTGCAACATTGTTGCAATTGGTTAACAAGCGCCACACGTCTCTTAGTGTGTGGGCTATTAAAAGATAGTTCATTCGGTTCACGAACAGCCCGTAAAGGCGCTGTTCGTGAAACGAAATACAGTAAGGCTATCTGCTTTCGGCAGATAGCTGACAAAGTCAATGAAACATACAGGATACAGCATATTACAGCCAGGGTACACACGAAATCACACTAAAGATGCAGGCAACCTTTCAAAAAATATTGTCCATGTTAGTCCAAGTGGCTAGTTTTGCCACATGACCTAACAAAAAACGAATGGAAGGCTCTGTGTGACCTAAGAGATAATGAGGAAGTTGCCATCAAACCAGCGGATAAGTGTGGCAACATTGTCGTAATGAACAGACAACATTATGTCCAAATGGAGGAGGCAATACTAAGTGATAAGAATATATACACGACACTCACTTCTGACCCCTCGCCCAAATTCATGTTGGAGTTTAAATCCCTGTTGGATGGGACCAAGGGGTACTTACTAAAGAAGAATATGGTAGTATTTTTGTCAGAAATCCCAGAATTTCCACTTTTTTATTGTCTCCCCAAAGTACGTAAGCAACATGAGACACTTACAGCCAGTGGCGTACACACAATCGATGGGGCCCCGGTGCCAAACTGATCCATGCCCCCCCCAGACAAATACATACAGACACAAACACACATAGAGAGACAGACACACATATACACCCCCCTGACAGACACATACATACATACAGACACACTGACAGACACACACACAGACACATACATACACACACACACCCCCGACAGATATACACACAGACACATACACACAGACACACACACATGCAGACACATTCATACACACAGACAAACACACATACATACAGAGACACAGACATACACACACATACAGAGACAGACACACATACAGAGACACAGACACACACAGAGACACACACATACAGACACACACACACACACACATACATATAGAGACACACACACACACACAGACACAGACACACACACATACAGACACATACATATACAAAATGTTTCCTGTTTCCTACCTTCTGTGACTTTCCCTGGGGTCCACTGGGGGAGTTCACACTCTGACTCCCTCTTCCTTCCTCCCGCGCGGGCTCTCTGTATGCTGGAAGGAGTGACGTGCAGTCACTTCCTCTCGGCTTGTGATGTAATCACAGGTGGCCCGGTCGCGCTGTTAAAGCGCCTAGGGCTCACTGGGCCCCCTGACAATCCTTATCCATCAGGTGTCCCTGACAGCATGGGCCACCATATGGACCCCTTCACGTGCGGCCCCGGTGGTTTGCCACATGGACTGAGGCCGCCAAACGTGGCAGCTGGTACCCGGTCGCAGGGGTCTGCAGGGCAGCCAGGTCCCCTGGAGTGACGGGCCCAGTAGCAGCTGCGACCCCTGCGACCACGGTATGTACGCCACTGCTTAGAGCTAGACCAATAGTATCAAGGTCTAATAATTTTGCAAGCAGGGGGAGCATTTATGTGGACAAGATTCTACGTCTGTTATGGGCAAATGCAAATATTACAAGTTTTAGAATGAAATGTTGTATTTCTTAAACTGTGTACTTTGTCTTTAAGAGATATTGCAAACTGACAAGGTGTTAGAAATGGAACATATTGTTATGTATAACTGTTTCTTTAAGCAATAACCTCTTACCTACCTACAGTGCAGAATATGTTTGCGCCATTTTGTCCCAGACGAATTACAATAACAATAATGCATAAACAAGCTTCAAGGCTATGCTACGACTCTTTCATTACGTAATATACTGTGGTAACCTTAGTAGATAAGGACATTCAGACTTTAAGATGCCATCTTGAACTAAGTCAGGAAAATTTCCATGACGTATACACCCTTTAGTTATGGCCTTGTATTTTTGCCAAATTAAGGGAGGTCCTAAAATGAATAAAGTAAAAGAAGTGTTACTTTTTCATATATGAACTAGGTGACCCTAAAATGGAGACACCTAAGGTATAAATAGGTGTACTTTAAAAATGTTAAGACACAGAGGAGAGACTTGGAGACAGACGCTGCTCCATCTTAAAATGAGAGAGGCTGACATGATGACATGTTCAAAAGGGTATGTTAACCTACTAATGATATTTGCAAGCATTTAGTTTAATCTTATAAACTCTGCTATAATGGATTTTATATGTCTATATTTATATTTTTATATAATAAATATCTAAAAGACAAAACTATTGCTTCCAAGACAATCCTTATTTTATATTGTATTCTCAATTATTTATACATGTTAAATAGAGGATCTTGACACGTATATAGACAGGATCCGGGACAAGGCAGGGATCCTACACAGACACCCGGCCAAGATTCAGGAAATCATTCGCACATATTACGCGGAACTCTACTCCCTTCCACGCCCACACACAGACGCACAGTCACGATCACTACAGACCTCAATAGACGACTACCTAAAGACTCATAGGCTCCCCTCCCTGGAGGCCGACACGGCTGATCAACTAGACGAACCAATATCCATGGGGGAACTAGCACTCGCAATCAAATCCATGAAACCGGGTAGGAGCCCAGGTCCCAATGGCCTGCCCCTCAAATATTATAAAAGCTATGCTGAGACCCTGTATCCCCCACTACTGGCCATGTTCAACGCCATCAGAGAGGGTCATGAACTACCCACACAGGCACTCATGACCCATATCACCATAATTCCGAAAGAGGGCAAGGACCGTGAGCACTGCGGGAGCTTCCGGCCCATATCCCTCATAAACAATGACATCAAACTACTAGCCAAGGTCTTGGCGACCCGGCTCCAGGTGCACATGCCCTCTCTGGTCCATGCGGACCAGGTGGGGTTTGTGATGGGCCGGGAAGCCAGAGATGACACCATCAGGGCCCTCACGATTATGCACAGAAAATCAGGGGACGACACAGGCCTTCTCCTGCTGTCCACGGACGCGGAGAAGGCCTTTGACAGGGTCTGCTGGGAGTATATGTTCCAGACGTTGTCACACATGGGTATGGGACCACACCTGCGTGGATGGATTAAGGCCCTATACACTCACCCGACGGCGCATGTGCTGGTCAACGGGGCACCCACAGAGGCATTCCCGATATACAATGGTACGCGACAGGGGTGTCCCCTGTCCCCACTACTGTTCGTTCTGGCTTTAGAACCCCTACTAACCACAATCCGACACCACCCAGACATCAAGGGGGTACACATAGGAGACACGCAACATAAACTAGCCGCTTATGCGGATGACCTATTATTCTTCATAACCCACCCGGAAGTCTCCCTTCCCAACTTAGTGCAGGAATTCCAGGCCTTTGGAGGGTTTTCGGGGTACAAGATTAACTTCTCAAAGTCCTATATCTTAAATGTAAGCATTCCCGCTAGGAGATCTGCACAGCTCCGACGGAGCTTTGCGTTCCAATGGGCCACGGACAAAATCCGATACCTCGGCACTTGGCTGACCGTTAAGGAATCGGAGCTATTCACAGCGAACTTCGCTCCGATACTAGCTAAGTTCCGTACAGACATGAGGGAATGGGCCCTCCCGCACATCTCCTGGCTGGGTAGAATCCAAGTAATAAAAATGAACTTTCTACCGAGACTACTCTACCTCTTCCAGGCCCTGCCCATCACAATCCCATCCTCTTTTTTCGCCACGCTCCGGCAGGCTCTAGGGGCTTTTGTTTGGGATGGGAGGAGACCCAGACTGAAATACACACTGCTAACTCAACCCAAGCACAGAGGGGGTCTGGCTCTACCGGACTTCCGACTATACTACAAGGCATGCCACCTGCAACGTGTTGCGGAGTGGTCCAAGACTGGGGTCAGCAAACTATGGAAACAGGTAGAGGAAGGGATAGCTAAGCTCCCAGCCGCCCTTATCCCGTGGCTCCCCGCGGGGACGGACGGAAGGGAAACGCATTACTCCCCATATACGAAAGTGACTCTGAGGATATGGCGAGGCAATGCCGGTAGACATGCGCTCTCCACACACCCGTCCCCATTGCTTCCCCTCACATATAATCCTGACTTCCCGCCGGGCACGGACCCTAGGGCACTGCGGGCCCTGGTGCAAGACCCACTGCCGAGGCTGCACCATGTGTGCTCCGACCAGGGGCTGAAGACCTTGGCGGACCTATGTGGGGGTCACACCCAACCATTCGCAACCCAATTCCACTACGCGCAGCTGGTGAGCTATGTTAAGACCCTGCCCCGCGCAGGAGCCATCAATAGGGAGCTCACCGCTTACGAACAACTATGCGCAGACCCTGATCCACTGCCACATGGCATCTCGCACCTCTACGCCCTTCTACAAACGCTCACACCCATGGCTACGCCACGCTTTATGGGGAAATGGGAGGAGGCCCTTAACCACACATTTAGTGGGGCTGATTGGGAAAAGATTTGTGAGGTCACCCACCACTGCTCCATTTTCAGCAAGAGTCAGGAGACAGCATATAAGATACTCACGCAATGGTACTGTACCCCGGACACGACCCAATACACGCACGCTCATGGGTCAAACCTATGCTGGCGGTGCGCCAAGACAACAGGTACGCCCCTACACACTTGGTGGGCATGCGAACTCGTACAACCATTCTGGAGGAAAGTCCATAAAATAGCCTCCCGATTCACTGACAAACCACCACCATTAGATCCGGCAGCAATTCTGCTACACCACACGACCACACCAATTTCTAAATACAAAAAGTCCCTTACAATTCGAATCCTAAAAATGGCTAAGCAAACCATTCCACAATACTGGAAGAAAACAGAGACTCCTTCCATACTTAAATGGTTCACTCACATGGAAGAGCTACGAGCGGTAGAAGAGCTCGCCATGTCGGCTACTGAAAAACAACATCAGACATACTTAGACATCTGGACCCACTGGATACTGACCACAACGACACAAGACTTCCTGACGCTGCTCCATACCTAATGACAGGGAGCTACATCGGCTGGATAGACACATGGACGACAGACAGACCCTCCTCCTCCTTCCCTACACTTACCTTATCCCCCCCCCTCCCTTTGCATATATTAATACTGGGGACATCACCCAACTGTCGCAAAGGTCCAGCAGTCAGGGGCAACACACTCCCCAGTATGCATATCCCCCTCCGAAACGGGACCCCTGCTCACTATATCAACACAGTCCGTCCATAACTAAGGTCCTCATTAGACAAGACTTTATAAGAACACGTAAGGACCGGACCGTGCTAGCCCCTCCCGCACAATACAACCATGCACACCTGAATACTAGGGGGGCAATAGCAGGGAGAGCAGCAGACAGTATAGAGGTAGGCAAAATGCCCGGCCTGAAGGGCTGGCCAACTGGCTGAAAGTGGATAATCTGCTCCAAATAACACGGGAACACGGGATTACTGCGAACAACTTGGGGGGGGGAGGGTTTTTTTTTCCCACATCAGCTTTAATGTTGACTCAAGGGACCTGCGAGTCCGACTTTGTTGTTGGGCCTGCGTGCCCGCCTGTTGAATGTTTCTTTTTATTTTCTTTCGCTACGCTGAATCCAAACTACAGACCTGCGTGTCTGCATGATATTTACCTCTTATTCCCAAAAACAGGAAATAAAAATCATATTTACAAAAAAAAATAGAGGATCTCTTATATTAACTATATAAAATTATGGCTAAGATATCTGTATGGTTAGCCCTACTAAGATCTATGCTTTAAGACATTATAGTGGTAAATAAGGGAACCAGCCGCGGTTACACATCCATATGTGGAAAAACTACCCTCTTACCTTAAAGACACCAAAGATACCCTGAAATGCCTAAAGTCATTAAAAGTACCACGAGGGGCTATACTCTGTAGCCTTGATGTTGAGGCTTTATACTCATCCATACCTCACTCCACTGGCATAGAACATGTGAGATTTTTTCTGGAGACAAGGGGGTCAGAACATCTCTGTTATACGTCTTTTGTTCTGGAGTTATTATGCTTCATCCTAACCCATAATTTTTTTCTTTTCAACAATAAGTTTTATCACCAGGTGCAGTGGACGGCCATGGAAACTCCATGTGGCCCAGCCTATGCCAACCTGCACCTTGGGTGGTGGGAAAGGGATGTTGTCCACTCTGATCACTTAAAGCTATATATGCATCACATCTTTCTGTGGAAAGTTACTCGTGATCTGGACAGGCACTAAGGAGCTTTTTTTCTGAGTTTGTGGGGGCCCTTAATGTAAATGACCTCAATTGAAAACTGACCATGGAGATAGGAACACCATCTCTTAACTTTCTTGATTGCACATTCATGATATCCGATGATTTACATATAAATACCACCTTGTACCA
This sequence comes from Pelobates cultripes, assembly GCA_933207985.1. Classification (NCBI taxonomy): domain Eukaryota; kingdom Metazoa; phylum Chordata; class Amphibia; order Anura; family Pelobatidae; genus Pelobates; species Pelobates cultripes. The sequence goes on from OW240913.1 coordinate 266,610,059, forward strand.
CAAACCAACCTCGAAGAGTAACATGCTGAGATGGGAAAGCTATCATCCGGCTCCTCTTAAGAGGGGCATCCCAGTTGGACAATAGTTGAGGTTGCGAGAAATTGTTCCTCCCTAGAGGATTTCCAACTAAAAGCATCACAACTAAGACAAAGATTTAAGGATTGGGGGTACCCAAATAGGTGCCTTAAACAGGCATACCAAAGGGCCCTTCTATGTGATTGAGATACCCTTCTTGATAATGAAGTGAAACAATGCCCAGCAAAGCTAATCAGATGTATAGCGAACTTTAATGCTTGCTGGGAAACAGCTAAAAAACGATGGGAAGGTTCTGGCCACTCTTGACGCAAGACCCGCATTTGAAAGACATTATTTTCCCAAGGGCCTCTATCACCGCCAGAAGGGGAAAAAACCTAAAGGAGATCCTGGTACCAAGCCATTTTTCAATATCTAACACTAGAAAAAAGAGTTGGATCACAGTACAGGGCACATACCAATGTGGACGATGTGTAGCCTGTCAATTTATGGCAAAAGGGTCTAAGATCTTATCTGACTCTTCTGGCACTGTCAAGATTGCTATCAAACTGGATGTGTAGCCTGTCGATATATGGCAAAAGGGTCTAAGATCTTAACTGACTCGTCTGGCCCTGTCAAGATTCCTATCAAATTTTTTTTTAACTGTAAAACATCTGGGGTAGTTTACCTTCTGACGTGCAAATGCTGCATGATTTATGTAGGAAAGACCATACGCCCTCTAAAGAGACGTGTAATGGAACACATCCACTCGGTGACCTCGAGTAAAGATTCTCTGGTCGCTAGACATGCCAGACCATCATAGTGACAAACCTAGATGTTTAAAATTTGCAGGAATAGTAATAGAGAGACTCCAAACGGGAAAAAGCGGGAGGGAGGTGACTTGGACCAGACCCTCAAAAGAAGAGAGTGCTTCTGGATCCACAAATTTGACACCTTGTCACCCAAAGGCCTAAATGAGGGGTTTACGTTTACCCCATTTATAGAAACATAGAAGAATACATGTTACAACAGTATATATTAGTTTATTAGTTTGTTTATTGTATTTTACACAATTTTGTACAATGATCTTTAGATATACCTGCTGACCATCTGGTAGAATGTACTGGATTCATTTGTAGACTGTAACATGATGGGCATTCCTCTACAAGTATTCGGTTATTCTTTTGCTAGTTTCATTGACATTTTAGTCATCCTTTTATGGACTTGCACGTAATGAGATCATATACGTGATATAGGAAGTAAATATTATTATGTTCCGACACTTTTGCCAAATAACCCCATGATAATCACCATTAGGGTCGATTATGTACCCTAATTTGTTCTCAGGATGAGGGGATAAATTATCTCTGATAATCATAATTGGTAAATTATTTTGTGGCTTAAGGCAAGGGATGAATTACTACTTACAAACATAATCATCCCAACCTGTATATGCATGTATATTTATTCTGATCTCCTTGAGTGCAGGATGGTATAATATAAGTATGGGTAGATACAGAGTACAAAGAGTTGTCACTAATGGTACATTTTCAAGCTGGACAAATGTGGCAAGTGGTGTCCCTCTTCAAGATCATGTATAAACATGTCTGGGTTCTGTTCTGGGACCCCAGACATGTTTATACATGATCTTGAAGAAAGCATTGAAAGTCATGTTTCAGTGTTTGCAGATGACACAAAACTCTGTAAAATAATACAATGTGAGCAAGATATTACTTTGCTGCAGAGAGATTTAGATAGACTGGGGGACTTGGCACTCAAATGGCAGATGAAATTTAATGTTGAAAAATGCAAAGTTATGCACTTCGGCGTAAAGAATACACAGGCAACATATACCCTTAATGGAAGCGAATTAGGGATAACAAAACACGAAAAGGACTTGAGAATTGTTATAGACAACAAACTATGCAACAATGTGCAATGCCAATCAGCAGTGGCCAAGGCCAGTAAGGTATTGTCATGCATGAAAAAGGGCATTCATTCTCGGGACGAGAATATCATTTTGCCTTTTTATAAATCACTGGTAAGACCACATATTGAATATGCTGTGCAATTTTGGGCACCTGTTCGAAAGAAGGATATTATGGCACTAGAAAAAGTGCAGAGGCGGGCTACAAAATTAATAAAAAGAATGGAACATATCAGCTATGAAGAAAGGTTAACAAATTTAAACCTATTTAGTTTAGAAAAACGTTGCCTGAGAGGGGATATGATTATACATTATACAAATATATTAGGGGCCAATACAAATCATTGTGTGGAAATCTATTCACAAACCGGACTTTACATAGGACACAAGGTCATGCGTTTAGACTGGAAGAAAGAAGATTTCGTCTAAGGCACGGTTTCCCAAACTGTGGGTCGCCGGCTGATTTCTGGTGGGTCGCACTGACCCACGCGGGGGGACAGTCAGGCCCTTAAGGGCCTGACACCAAGAGGGTGCCCAGCGGCTTGCAATATGTGCCGCTGGGTTCAGGGCTCCTCTGAAATGGTGAGAAATCCGCGTGCACCATCCGGTCTGCAGCTTCCCCTCCACCGCAGGCAGACCATGCAGTAACTGTCAGCGAGCGCGGCCAATCTCGGATTACCACGGTAACGCTCTGAGACTACATGTGCCAGAGCTCGCAAGACTATGTCTGCATGGTCTGCCCGCGGCGGAGGGGAAGTTTCAGACAGGACAGGAAGAGCCACCGGACCACCAGGGAGGAAGGAGAAGAGTAGAGACCACTGGATCACCAAGGACTGCAGAAAAAAGGTATTTGAATGGCTTTCACCCTCACCTCCCACATTGTAACCCTCATCCCCCCCACATTGTCACCCTCACCTCCCACACTGTCACCCTCATCCCCCCACTGTCATCCCCTCATCCCTCCCACACCGTCACCCCATCCCCCGACACTGTCACCCTCATCCCCTCCCACACTGTCACCCTCATCCCCTCCCACACTGTCACCCTCATCCCCCCCACTGTCACCCTCATCCCCCCTGTAACGGATCACCTGGCACCCCGACTGGGTACCTCCGTTAAAGGATGCTCCTAGCGTTTCCTGAGGACTCCAAGCACTCTGGCAGACACCACAATCACCGAACCGGAGAAACAAATAAATTCTCCCAAGCATATGAATGCTGTAGACAGTTGAATAGGAACCATACTAATAGGTTTACTCTCCTAGCAGTCAAACTGGAACAGCATACAATAAATCCTTCCCCCAATAATGAGACGACACTTCACTTTGAGGGTTAAACAGGAACTCTTGTGCTGGCACACCCAGCCTGGTTTTTATTACAGCATTTCACAAACAGGACCGCCCACAGGGAGGTATAAAACAACCAATCACATATCAGTGGCATCCCACATATTCCCTCCCCTTATCCTGAGAGGAAACTCAATTACACATACAGTTAAAACATACTTTCTACCCAACTTTCATAACTTTAAAACCATACATCACATTCACATAAAATTACATATTCACAATCAATCCATTCAGGGGAACAACATATTAAAACATGGCATGAATCCGACCAGGGGTTCAAAAGTTAGTAAAAGTATCTTTTGGGCCCTGGCTGGCACATGGATATCTGGCTCAAACAGGTTTTACAGATCCCTCTATCCTGGAGACAATGGGGTAAAGTAATCCAATTATCCAGGGATAGAGGCAGACTCCATTGAGCACATGGTTGCAAAAAGACATAAAACACTTTAAAACACATAAAGGCACCTTTTACACATAAGACACAGACATTTCACATATCCCCAGATAGCTGGGATCTGAGCGCACAAAACTACCGAATAGCGCTCAGATCCTATTCACACAGTTCAATTGCCATGGAGCCGAAGTCTTTAACTACACAAATGGGCTCCATGGCATAGCTATCTGGGTTAACACATTTACATAAAGTCTGGTCCATAGTCCAAAGGTAAGAGGCGGGCAAGCAGCCCCCTCCAAGGACACGTGGCGAGGTCGGTTTCGCCACCCCCCCCACACTGTCACCCTCATCCCCCCACTGTCACCCTCATCCCCCCCACACTGTCACCCTCATCCCCCCACTGTCACCCTCATCCCCCCCACACTGTCACCCTCATCCCCCCACTGTCACCCTCATCCCCCACATTGTCACCCTCATCCCTCCAACATTGTCACCCCTCACCTCCCACACTGTCACCCTCATCCCCCTACTGTCACCCCTCATCCCCTCCCACACTGTCACTGTCCCCCTCATCCCCTCCCCACACTGTCACCCTCATCCCCCACACTGTCACCCTCATCCCCCACATTTGTCACTGTCACCCTCATCCCCCACATTGTGTCACCCTCATCACTATCACCTTCATCCCCTCCACACTGTCACCCTCACCCCCCACTGTCACCCTCATCCCCTCCCACACTGTCACCCTCATCCCCTCCCACACGGTCACTCTCATCCCCCCACTGTCACCCTCATCCCCTCCCACACTGTCACCCTCATCCCCCCCACTGTCACCTTAAAATTATATATAAACAGCCCTTCATTCAAACACCAACACTACACATTAAAGCACATCTGTATTTAAAATGCATCACTACATACAAATACCCTTGCATCAGACGCAAGCACTACACACAAGTACACCACTACATTCCAATGTCAACAGTACATACAAATACACCCATACATCAACACATACACTTCATACAAAAACATGCTTACATTCAAACGCTCAAACACTGCTCACAAATACAACCCTGCAATGGTGGGCAAATGGTAGATCCTCAGCTGGCATAGCATTGTTGGAGTTCTCCGACAGATGGGGATCTACCACTGGGATACTCAACGTGAGATGTCTGGATGAAAAGAGAGGGACACAGCGCTTCTGATTCTGCCTGAGTCTGTAGGTAACTAGTTGTATGCCTCTAAAACAGATTGCCATGATATGCCAAAATTAAGCCTCTAGAACCGCCAAATCCCAGAATTATGCCTCTAAAAATGCCATATGCCAACTTTCTGCCTCTAAAACTGCCATGATATACCAAAACGATATGCCATGATATGCCAGGTTTATGCATCTAAAACTGATTGCCATGAGTCAAGTTTATGCATCTAAAGCTGAATGCCATGGTGTGTCCATTGTATCCATCTAAAGCGGATTGCTATGGTGTGCCAATTGTATGCCTCTAAAACTGCGATGGTGTGCCACTTTTATGCATCTAAAACTGATTTCCTTAGTGTGCCAAGTGTATGCCCCTAAAGCAGATTGCCATGATGTGCCTAGTTTATGCTTCTAAAGCTGATTGCCATGGTGTGCCAATTTTATGCATCTAAAGCGGATTGTCATGGTGTACCAATTGTATGCATCTAAAGCGGATTGCCATGGTGTGCCAATTGTATGCCTCTAAAACTGATTGCCATGGTGTGCCACTTTTATGCATCTAAAACTGATTTCCATAGTGTGCCAAGTGTATGCCCCTAAAGCTGATTGCCATGATGTGCCTAGTTTATGCTTGTAAACCTGATTGCCATGGTGTGCTAAATCTATGTATCTAAAGCTGATTGTCATGGTGTGCCAATTGTATGCATCTAAAGCTGATTGCCACGGTGTGCCAATTGTATGCATCTAAAGCGGATTGCCATGATGTGACAATTTTATGATCTAAAACTGATTGCCATGGTGTGCCTAGTTTATGCTTCTAACGCTGATTGCCATGGTGTGCCATTTTTATGCATCTAAAGCGGATTGTCCTGGTGTGCCAATTATATGCATCTAAAGCTGATTGCCATGATGTGGCAAGTTTATGCATCAAAAACTGATTGCCATAGTGTGCCTAGTTTATGCTTCTAAAGCGGATTGTCATGGTGTGCCAATTGTATGCTTTTAAAGCTGATTTCCATTATGTGCCAATTTAATGCCTCTAAAGCTGCCATATGCCAATTTTATGCATCTAAAGCCGATTGCCATGATGTGGCAATTTGATGCATCTAAAAAGGATTGCCATGGTATGCCAATGTTATGCCTCTAAAGCTGATTGTCATGGTGTGCCAATTTTATGCTTTTAAAGATGAATTCCATGTTGTGCCAATTGTATGCCTCTATAACTGATTGCCATGATGTGCCAGTTTTATGCCTTTAAAGCTGTCATGATGTGCCAAGTTTATTCATTTTTAAAATATGCATTAAAAGCAAGTGGGTCTCAAAAAATTACCATTTTCAAAAGTGGGTCTCGGCCCATAAAAGTTTGGGAAGCCCTGGTCTAAGGCAAAGGAAAGGTTTTTTTACTGTAAGAACAATAAGGATGTGGAATTCTCTGCCTAAAGAGTCCTTTTTATCAGGCTTTATCAGAGTCCATACAGATGTTCAAACAGCTACTAGATGCATACTTGCAAAAACAGAATATTCAAGGATATAATCTTTCAATGTAGGGTAATAACTGCTTGATCCAAGGATAAATCTGACTGCCATTCTGGGGTCAAGAAGGAATTTTTTCCTGGCTTGTTGCAAAATTGGGTTTTTTGCCTTCTTTTGGATCAACAGCAAAAAACAAATGTGAGGAAAGCTGAACTTGATGGACACAAGTTTCAACGCGCCCTCATCTTTGATTGGCCCAGCGAGCTGAATCCACACATACAAATGACCGTACAGCTCAGCACATTCATTTACTGCCTTTGATAAAGGCGCTTCAATAGCGCCGAAACACGTTAGGTTTTTCGTGGTGATTTCGTTTTTTCAATAGCACGGCACTTAATGCCTTTATCACTTAGGGTGTGAGGGAGAGGGTGAGGATGGTTGACCTGGCATATTATATTTGGGGACTTTCTAAGGAGATGGCCGTTAATACTTGTCTACTCAGAGCTTTGATCCTGTTAGCACAGATTTCGCATCTTACTGGCAATTAGGATGCTCACTGCTGAGGACTATACAGCATTTGATATAGAGTCCCATGTTCAAGGAGTTGTTCTGCAGAAAAACATATACTCTTTCTTTCATTTGTTTCATTGGAGACATTCTGGGCAAGATTCCATTGGGTGTGTGGATACATTGTATCAACACTAATGTGCACCTATAAAGAACAAGTTGTTAACTTATATCTTTTATGCTGAACATTACATCAAATTTATCAGATAGCGTTCTGTGTTCAGAGGGATAATTACTGAGATATATAAAGTGGGAATAAGTCATTATAAGTGTATGTGGACTGGATCTTATAACCCTGTACTTTAAAGGGTGTATTTAACTCCAACGATATCCATTATTTAAGCTTTATATCTGACCTACCCATTTATATATATTATCCATCTACACAGCTATCCCTATCAATTTATCTTTCCTGTATCCCCGTTATTTAGATGTGGAGCATGCTATTATTTTTTCTTACATATTTTTTCTTTGTATCTTTAGGTTTATATATAAAAGTGGTTTAAATCCCTGTATAACTCTAACATATAACTCTAACAACTCTGAAGTGGTAGAGGTTAACACAGTGAAGGAGTTTAAGCATGCGTGGGATAGGCATACGGCTATCCTAACTATAAGATAAGGCCAGGGACTAATGAAAGTATTTAGAAAATTGGGCAGACTAGATGGGCCGAATGGTTCTTATCTGCCATCACATTATATGTGAACATCTGATGCTTTGCCACCATTATGGCTGTAAGAGCATTATGGGAGACGTAGTCCACAATATCTGGTATATGTGATATATGTGTGTGGGTGTGTGTTTCATACCTAGTCTTAATACACAGGTAAATGTAAGCACAATGTTTCCTGTAGCAGCCCATCCTCCAGAATTCACATGATGTCACTTGTGAAAGGGAGGGAACACAGACTGACATAATATTTGCATATTATAAACTAGTTTCTCTTCCTGTTTCTCCAGCCAGCCTTGAGTCTGGTACACACACAGAATCAGCACAGATTGGGAACATTGCTTGATTTGGGGCACTTTTCTCTCCACAGCAAGGTTAGTACTGGGGGACTGAACTAACATGTGGATCACTTTAATTTTGGTGGTGGACCTTTAACCTGGATATCAAGCTCATATTTTAAAAGTAGGTTAAAGGAGATACCAGGTAATGCGAGCTACAATATGTGCATTGGTGTTGTCACAGCTCCATAGCTCTGGTGTCCTCTTGGTGTTATAGTAAATTAGCATGTGTGGTTTATATAAAATCAGAACTATCTGAACAGTACGTCACACACTAGATTCAGCATTAGGAGTACCTGAATGTGTATCTAGAACACGATCTCCGCACACACAGATACATAAAAAAAACTTTATTTAAAAACTGCTGCTGTCTGTACACACCTTTCATTTTTTTTCACAGAACTTGTGAAAGATATTTGGGCAAGCATCCAATAAGAGCTAGTATTCCCTGCATTAAAAGCCAGCTCCCTGTAACATAACACATTTTGGCTTTGAAAGGTAAATACACAAAAACAAGTCCTGCGCTCAGACTCCCACTACTCCTGGGCGGCAACAATGACCATAGTACACATCAGCCCCAATACATACAACAAAAACCAAAGAAAAGGGTTACTTGTGCATATTTAAATAACTTAAGGTTATTAGTATCACTCTAATGGCCATTAGATTGTAAGCTCATCTGCCACATCAAGGTAAGCCTCTTAGGTGAGTCCTACACTAACAATTTACCTTGCTAAAAAAAATCTCTAATGAGACAGAGAGGGGTATTTTTTCTAAATCCCTATATACTTATTAACCCTTGATGTGGCAGATAGGCTTACAAGCTAATGGCCATTGGAGTGATGCTAAAAACCTCCAGTTATTTAAATACGCATAGGAATTTGGGAAAGTTTGCAAGTAACTCTTTTTCCAGAGGCACAAAAGACCCCCATTATCAAACAATGTAACAATTTCCAAAATCAAGTACATGTGCTTATGGTTAATGGCAATACTATTGTTTACAGACCAAAATGATTTATCAGAAATACTTATTTTTTTTTTTACAGATTGTTATAATACTACCAGGGTTATTCACTGAACTGTGAATTGTCTAGAAATCAGCAGGACAGTTGCCTAACAGGAGCAATTTTGCAAGTTATGCTTCCAAGTCATGTCCCCTATTTTGGTTTTAAATGTGCAATATCCTGGTTAATTTCTGACAATTCTCAGTTTAGTGAATGGCCTATTTGTATCTAACAATGCATGATCAGATTTAATCAGTAAATAGTGAATTGTCAGCAATATTCTAAGCACAGAATGATTGGACACGTTTGCTGACTACAACGTCTGCAGATCTACAAGTTGGTACTATACATAAAATATGAGACAGGAGAGATGATTCACCTTTATCAGGCAGTGATAGTGAGAAACTAGGATCTTTATTATTGTTAAAGTAACACTACAAGAACCATAACTACAGACATTGTAGTAGTTATGGTCCTAGGAGTGTCTTGACACCATCCCAGGGTAATGTGTCAAATGTTTTAGTACTGTTTGACAACTTACCTGAGTACCCCGGTTAGGAGAAGCTGGATGTCTCTGTGCAGGTAGGCACGGCCAATCCAGGAGCGCACTCATTGGCTCAGCTAATAATCTCTGTAGGCATGGTCCTGCATGACGCTGATTAGCTTAACAATACCTGAACATGTGATAAAGTAATTTAGCGTCAAGTCAGATACACCTCAACACACAATCCTGAGACATAGGATGTCCTACGCTACATAAAAAATATGTATGATCAGTCCTTAAAGGACATACTCGTTTTCCTGGCACTATAGTGCCCTGAGGGTGCCCCCACCCTCAGGGACCCCCTCCTGCCGGGCTGGATGGCAAGGAAAGAGGTTAAACTTACCTTTATTCCAGCACCGGGCGGGGAGCTCTCCTCCTCCTCTACGCCTCTTCGCTGGCGTCTTCTCACTGTGATTTTCTCAGTGAGAAGCACGCAAACGCCTCTAGCGGCTGTCAATGAGACAGCCACTAGAGCCTTTAGAGGCTGGATTAACCCATTTATAAACATAGCAGTTTCTATGAAACTGCTATGTTTATTAAAAAAAAGGGTTAATCCTAGAGGGACCTGGCACCCAGACCACTTCATTAAGCTGAAGTGGTCTGGGTGCCTAGAGTGGTCCTTAAACATGAATAAGTATATAGTCTGAAACCAGACAAAGGATAAACAGGGACAGGCCAAGGTCAAGGAGTGCAGAGATGTGGATAAATGAAAAACAAAGCCAAGGTATAGGATTCCAGAATAGAGTATAGGATTCCAGTATAGAGAACAAAATAGTCTTTATTGACGTCAGAATGATGCTCAATGTCTGCCCATATGAGAATGTCCTCATCAAAAATTATGTAAGAGTGATGCGTGCATCTTCGACTTGAAGATGCTGGAGTCATAACAGGTATATGTGATTACATTAAAACCCTGGGATGTGATAAGATCAATGCCATCAATGCATCAGGATGAGATAACGTCAATACTCTAGGATGTGATATCAATACCTTAGCATGTGATAACATCTATAGCTTAGGTCAGGGCATGATAATATCAATATTCTGGAAGATAATAACATAAGTACCATAAAAGCTTGATAACTTCATTAGCACAGGATATGGCTTGATAAAATTCAGACCCGTGGATAGAGCGCAAAAATTCAATGTATCCTTTCTGGTTAAAAAAATCTGGTTTGTTTATTATTAGTTTTCTTTTTAGTACTGCCTTGGTTGGTTTTACTGGAACTGCTCATGTTTCTCTCTGAATGTTGTTGTTTTTTTTTTCAACTTGCTATTTTAGGATGAACAATAGCTTGCCAGAGGAGAATGATGAGTCCCAATACCCAGACAAACTCTTTTCTGAAGACTATGACACCGGAAACAATTCAGTGAATGTCTACAACGGTGCTACTGCACAGTCAGTTCCTTCCCATCATAACATGGCTAACAAACAGCAGAAATATCCATCTAGCAAAGACACTGGGTATACCTCCCAGGTTAATGATGTAATGGGTCTTGAAAACCTGGAACCACCAGACTCGCTCATGTCAGAAAGGAACATGGAGGATTTTGGGCCTTTTAATCCCAGGAACTGTATGACAGGTAAGTCAACATCCACTTGCTATACATATATAAAACCCGTAATCAGTAATATAGCTAAGCAGCTAATTAGATTGCAAAAAGACATAAATACATCAACTAGAAAAATTCCATCTACATCTACCATTGTGTACTAATGGAGAAGGCATTGCTAAACTTAAAGGGGAACTATAGTCACCAAAACAACTTTAGCTTAATGAAGCAGTCATAGTGTATAGATAATGCCCCTGTAGTCTCACTGCTCTGTTCTCTGCCATTTAGTCTTTAAGTCATTTATGTTTCTGTTTATGCAGCCCTAGTCACACCTCCCCTGGCTGTGACTCACACAGAATGCATAAAAAATATGGTTTCACTCTCAATCAGAAATTACTTTAGATGTTTTAATATCCTGCTCTGCAAATTGAACTTGAATCACACAGGATGCTCCTGCAGATTCTAGAGGGCGATTATTAACAGAACAGTAGATAAGAAATTCTAAATTAAACAGAATGTGTAAAAAGTAAGTTTAGAAAGGCTGTGTACGTCACATATAGGAATGTGTGGCTAAGGCTGTATAAACAAAGTAATTTAACTTCTAAATGGCAGAGAAACGAGCAGTGAGAATGCAGGAGAATGCATGATCTACACACAAAAACTGCGCCACTAAGCTAAAGGTGTTTTGGTGCCTATAGTATCCATTTAACAGTTTGGGTTATTTACCAGAGTGTGTTTTGTTTGGAATTTAAAGCAAATTCAAATTTTTAGCCAAAGTTGTTGACTAGAGAATATTCTCCAAGTGATCGATATTTTAAGTTCAGCCACTGTGGCCTAAAATTTTAAATTCATTTCATGAAACACTTCCAAAAACATAACATACAGGGATATAATTTCTAATAAGTGGGGTAATAGCTGCATGATCCAAGGAGATATCTGACTGCCATTTTGTGGTCAAGAAGGAATTTTTCCCTAGTTTGTTGCAAAATTAGAAGCACTTCAGACTGTGTTTTTTGCCTTCTTTTGGATCAACAGCAAAAACAAACACGTTTTCATGGCACTATATCTTCCCCTTCTGTCAAGGCCCCCTCCCTCGGCGCTGACGGGGTTAATAACCCATTCAGTCACTTATCTGGGTCAAGCGCTGATGTCCTTCGGCGCTGGCTCAGCTCCGTCCACTCTACTCCCCCACTGCCGGCTGCTGGTGGGGGAGACCTAATGTGTATGCGCGGCAATGGCTGTGCGCACGCATTAGACCTCCCCATAGGAAAGCATTATACAATATTTTCCTATGGGGATTCCGGCGACGCTCGACGTCCTCATGCAGAGCGTGGTGACGTTGAACGTCATTTAAAACACTTTTGGTGCTCTAAGAACACAGATGCACCATCTAGCGGCTGTCTAAAGGTGGGATTAAATCACAGTGAGAAGACGCTGAACGTCCATAGGGAAGCATTGAGTAATGCTCTCCTACGGGCAGTTTGAATGCGCGCGCAGCTCTTGCCACGCATGCGCATTCGGAGCTGAGAGGCGGATCGGGGAGATCCCCAGCGCCAAGGGAGTCCGGCGCTGGAGAAAGGTAAGTGCTTAAGACACACACACATACTCTCATGAACAGACGCATACACACTAGCTAACAGACACACACATTTACTGACAGACACACACTCACTGACAGACAGACACACTCACTCACTTACAAAACACACACTCTAACACTAACATACACACACTAACACACACACACACACACACTCTCTAACACACTAACACTAACACACACACACACACTTTGATTGTTCAGTTTGTCAGTAACATAAACTTGGTCCTTCTCCATAAACTATTTCTCCAATACACAGCAATTTTTTGTAGTTTATCTAAAAGAGAATAAATTTGATAACAAAAGTATAATTATCAATATGAGAAGTGTGCAATTAGACATCATTCTGGATTGGGGGTATGATGCAGGGAGTATATTGGTGGTGGGTTAACTCAACTTTTTGTACATTCTACTAAAATTAACAAGGAACATATAACAAGTAACATTTGTGTCCCTATTAAATTTGTTATATTTGGACATCTATAGATACAAAGTATAAGTGGAGCGCATAGGTAGATAGTGATCTCAAATCAGATCAGATCTTCAATCCCACCAACTTTCCGATCAAGGAACAGAGAAGGACTGGTACACCAACATCTAGTCTCCAGTATCCCTTACATACGCTGGGACCGGGCTGGCAGTGTGAAAGACATCTCCCTGCATTTGGCTATTTGCCATACCACCTTGTGTGAGTAGCGGTATCTAAAACCGCACATACTCACTTTCTTTTTTATCTTGTAAGCAGCTGCAATATTAATGGTTTCATTTGTTTATTTTGTACAATAAATTGTTATCTTATTATAGATCCACAAGCTTGTCGTACAGACTATACTATTATCTATTTTTTTGACTTTCTCTTTTTCTCTGTGTACATGACTACCCATAAAAATCCTCATGAGAAATATTAAATATTCATATGTACATCTGCACTTTATATGCACTATCTGATTTAAGATCACTATCTACCTACGCACTCCACTTATACTTTGTATCTATAATTGCTCTCTATTTTGTGCTGATCACCTTTTGGGGGCTCCAGCACCTGAGTGTGTAGCTGCATTCTTTATATGATTTTATTATAGAGTAATATTAATACATTTATACGATCACTTTCTAAAGAGTGGATTTTTCCCATTTTTCTCTCTTTTTGAATGCCTTTTAGCACTTTTACTACTCTGTATTTTTTCTAATATTTGGACATCTGGACTAATTACTGTATTTTCATATCTCTTAGACAGGGTGTCTCGCCAGCAATGGGTTCATCCCCCTATGCAACCACAGAATGTCTGTAGGCCATGTCACCTCCCAAATATGCGGTATGTACAAGGTAGTTTATTGCAGTTAATAGGAAATATTTTCTGTCTGGAATTTGCAATTCAGACTCCACGTGAGTAGGGCTGCCATCAGAAATGTTGGGGCCCCCGACAAAGCTCAAGGTCTGGGTCACCGGGAACCCGCCCACAAGTCTGTGCACATGGCTCTTCCTGAGTCCGCCCCAATGATGCAAGACTGAATGTGGTGTGTGTATAGTGGATGCAGAATTAGAATGTGTGTAATAGATGCAGAGAGCATGTGTAATGGATGTAATGTGTATGTGTATTAGATACAGTGTGTGCAGCTAAAGCAGAATGTGGGTTTTTGTAGTGGATGCAGTGTGTATAGTAAACGCAGAGTGTGTGTTTGTGTAGTGGATGTAGTGTGTGTGTATTAGACGCAGTGTCTGTGTATAGTGAATGCAGAGTGTGTATAGTGGATGCAGAGTGTGTGTTACTGTAGTGGATTTGGAGTGTATAGTAAATGCAGAGTTTGTGTTAGGGCTGTGGATGCAGTGTGTGTGTAATGAATGCAGAGTGTGTGTATAGTGGATGCTGTGATAGTGAATGCAGTGTGTGTGTAGTGGATGTAGTGTGTGTATAGTGGATGCAGAGTGTGTGTTACTGTAGTGGATGCAGAGTGTGTGTTTGTGTAGTGGATTCGGAGTGTATAGTAAATGCAGAGTTTGTGTTAGGGCTGTGGATGCAGTGTGTGTGTAATGAATGCAGAGTGTGTGTATAGTGGATGCTGTGATAGTGAATGCAGTGTGTGTGTAGTGGATGTAGTGTGTGGATAGTGAATGCAGAGTGTGTGTAGTATATGTTCTGTTAGCGTAGTGAATGCAGAGTCTGTGTTAGTGTAGTGAATGCAGATTGTGTATTAGTGTAGTGAATGCAGAGTGTGTGTTAGTGTAGTAGTGGATGCAGAGTGTGTAAGTGTAGTGAAGGCAGAGTATGTGTTAGTGTAGTGAATGCAGAGTCTGTGTTAGTGTAGTGGATGCTGAGTGCATGTTATTGTAGTGAATGCAGATTGTGTGTTAATGTAGTGGATACAGAGTGTGTGTTAGTGTAGTGGATGCAAAGTCTGTGTTAGTATAGTAAATGCAGATTGTGTGTTAATGTAGTGGATACAGAGAGTGTGTTAGTGTAGTGGATGCAGAGTGCGTGTTAGTGTAGTGGATGCAGAGTGTGGGTTAGTGTAGTGAATGTAGAGTGTGTGTGTTCGCACACTGCGTCTGTACATTACAGCTCCTTGATCTCATTAACTCTTGCGTGCTTTGCTTGAGTGCCGCATGTAGCTTTGCCATTGGAAACCGTGCCAACGCTCTGACAGGTGCACGTCTTGCGAGAGTTAGAGAGGAGCTGTAATGTACAGACACTTGTGCTGGGCCCCTCTGCTGTAACAGGGAGCTGGTGGCCCGCAGTTGCACATATATATAGCGATAATCGACCGTTATGGTTGTCACCCCCAGATGGCAGCCCTGCATGTGAGCCTGAATTAGGTCTGGATTTCAGCCAGACTGAATGATGCTGGATGGCCAAAATCCAGACAGGACAACTTCAATTCTGGGCATGGATTTAAAAAAAAAATCCAAACTATTTGCCCTCTTGGTGCTGCGATTTTAACCATGTGGCATATGGCAAGCATTTTGTTAGACAGCTGGTACATTAAAAAAGTTAAAATAAATAAATAAATAAATAGCCTACCGGGGTCAGTAAACCTCATATAATAAGGGATGCTATAAACCTTGCTATGTCCCCCACCTGCCAAAATATTTTCATTAATTATTATCATGATCTTTAAGGCTGTGGCTAAGCACAACTAAATTAAAATGTAACATTTATTATTCTTCAGAGACTTTAGGGCACATGATAGTATGCATCATCCGGGGGTCATTCCACATCATACTCCTCAAAACAATGGACACGTTATTCAACAAAGACCGGTGATGAGTGATCAACGATTTCCAAGTGATCTACGGGTAGAACTGAGAGAGCCTCCAAATCATTTTGAAGATCGGTGTAAGTTTTTTCTTTCTTGTACTGCTTTTAAAGTCAATATATGATGTATTCGTTTAGATATGGTTTTATCTTAAATTCCCGGTTTTACTGGTGAAAGTTTACAGATGTGTCATAAGGTATCAGAAAATAAGCTGTCTGGAAGCGGGTCTCTGTTGCATGAATTGTAGTTTTCTCAACTGAAATAAATTAGTTTATTTTTTTTCACAACGGATTAACTACATGACTCTGGATATACACTTGGCGGGTGGGGTGGCCTACAGCGAGTTTGCAACCACAAACCACATGGCCCAGAAAGGATCTGCAGAGGTCCTGCAAAGCGTAGCACTGACATGACAGCTAGAGGAAGGGACAAGAGCTTAGCAGAGGCATCCTAGGTGTAAGGGAATGAGGTAGGAGAAACAGCGACCGACGCGCAGGACGCCAGACGTATATCTAGTTGGGCAAGATAGATAGTAAAAGTACTTGCCCCTATGCCCGGGGGAATCCCAAAGGGAAAAAGGAGAGCCGATGGGCAGACCTTCCTAGGGGTGAGAAAGAGGCTCTTGTTTAGGGACCTCAAACGCATGCATGCAGACATAGCGTTTTTACAGGAAACACATCTCAATAGAGCACACAACACCCTACTGAGAGACAGGCACTTTGATAGGATATACACATCACCGGCTACAAGCAAACACAATGGGGTAGCAATGCTACTCCACAAGAATTGTCAACTACAGGTGACTAACACACTAACGGACGGAGAGGGACGGTACACCCTGGTCTCGGGCGCAAGGGGCCACACGGGTTCAGTGGCGGTTACTACAAAACCTTTGGTAACTTACTTATACCTCACCTCTAGCAGGTGTTCAGAGAGGCCGGGAGATGAGATCAGTGATCCAGGACATGACCATGGCCAATATAGTGCTACTCCCCAAAGACGATAGGGACCCAACGGTGGTGGGAAACTACAGACTGGTTTACCTCATTAACACTGACATGAAAGCAAAGATTCTCGCAGAGAGGCTGATGACCATGCTCCCCCATTTAATCCATGCGGACCAGGTGGACTTTATGCCCTGTCGACAACTATATGAAAACACCAGAAGAGCAGTTGACCTCGTCTGGCATGCAGATGAGGGTCGGACGCCTTCTCTGATCCTATCATTGGACGCGGAGAAGGCGTTTAACAGGGTCCGGTGGCACTACCTCTTCGGACTTTTGGGCCACTGGGGATTCCCCATACCCTTTATCATGACAATCAGTGGGGTGCATGGATCACCTTTCAATATATACAAAGGGGGCCCGCTATCGCCGGTTCTGTTCGATCTCTACCTAGAGCCTATGCTCCACCTAATACGGAAGAACAAAGCAATACAAGGCATAAGAATGGGGGGGGAGCTACAAAGCGGCCGCATACGCCGATGATGTCCTGGTTACAATACAAAACCCCTCTTGATCACTACCAACCCTAATGGAGATACCCTCCACTTACGGAGAACACTCTGGCTACAAAATTACGATAAATTCTCAGTCATTCCGTTCCACGCAGATCACACAGCGCTTCAATCAGGATACAACATAAAACTCACCACATTCTTCGAATACCTGGGAATCACACGCCAGCCTCACACACAGATATGGAGAGCAAAAAACGGGTCGCAAGAGTATTCTGAGAACGGACAGCAGCTAAAATAGCCTGCCCTTCGGTGGGTCCCTGCTCAGAACTCAAGCTGGTTTTAGGTCATCTTGTGCCATTCTTGAGCGAACATATCTGAAGCATATCAGACAGGTCCCACCCATACGGGCAGTCCAGATCCGAAATGCCAGCAAGTTCTCTCTGCACGAGAGATACAGCAACCCCAGACAATCGTTTCAGCCTTGTTAGGCATCATCAGTGAGGCATAGCTGATATCTCTCTAGGCACCTTGAGCAAGGGGTCCACGTCTGGATTACCCTTTAAACTAATGGAGAGCAAAAAAACAGGTCGCAAGAGTATTCTGAGAACGAACAGCAGCTAAAATAGCCTGCCCTTCGGTGGGTCCCCGCTCAGAACTCAAGCTGGTTTTAGCTCATCTTGTGCCATTACAGAGAGAACATATCTGAAGCACATCAGACTGGTCCCACCCATACGGGCAGTCCAGATCTGAAATGCTAGCAAGTTCTCTCTGCACGAGAGATACAGCAACCCCAGACGATCGTTTCAGCCTTGTTAGGCATCATCAGTGAGGCATAGCTGATATCTCTCTAGGCACACGCAGATATAGTGAACAGAAAAAAAAGGGTGAAAGCGCACAAACAGTGGAATATTTTACCTTTAAAATCTTGTATAGGTCCTATTTTCAGCAACAGACAGACAGTAACTGTGGACCCTATATATAATATATACAAGAAAACAACATAGTGTATACTGTTGAAACCTATTTACAATATGTGGAGAAACTTATTACAAACATCTAAGAGGAGGATCAGATCCAGTGTATCCCTTGGTGGATGAAATACCTTTACAGTCCAGAGCCTAGCTTATGTGGCTCTGGAAAGTGTGAGCGAACCTTTTTTTATTCTCCACATATTGTAAATAGGTTTCAACAGTATACACTATGTTGTTTTCTTGTATATATTATATATAGGGTCCACAGTTACTGTCTGTTGCTGAAAATAGGACCTATACAAGATTTTAAAGGTAAACTATTCCACTGTTTGGGCGCTTTCACCTTTTTTTTCTGTTCACTAAATCTTTCATTTGGTGTAATAAGTGACTGTACACAGAGGTGTTTTTAAGCTGCACCAGTTGTAGTATTTTGTGTATAGCGCCCTTTTTCCTTCTATTGTGTATTTCTCACGCACAGATATATTCGACGTACTACCGACCACTAGTAAAAACCTTACAGATGGAAATAGAACAATGGCAGGATAGACTGATATCTTGGATAGGTAGAGTGCACAGCATTAAAATGAATGTCCTGCCCAAAATCTTATTCCGTTTTCAAGAATTAACTATAAGGGTAAACCGATAGACTCCTTCATATGGCACAAAACAAGACACAGACTGGCTAGGAACGTACTATACAAACCCAAAAATGGGGGGGGGAAGGGGGTTTGCTGGGACTTCCGCATATCTTGCTATACTATTATGCAGCCCAACAGGCTCAAATAGTACTTTGGCATGCCCCACCGGGTGAACACAGATGGGCAGACATTGAAGCAGGTTTGCTGAAATATGATAACCCTGAAATGTACATGTGGATAGACAGACCCTGTAGGGCCCTTATCCTCACAGAATGCCATAGATCCTAAACTCCCTAGACATCTGGGATCTGTTACGCAGAAAATACTCCCTGACCAGACCTCAGTCCCCAAATGACGCCGATCCTATGCAACAGACAATTCCTTTGAGAGATGTGGTTATAAAAATAGATGACAACTACATAATGGACGACCTAGCAGTGAGAGTGAAGCGCATGGTGCCAGCCTTCTCCAAAACATGAGCACCCTGGTTGGAGTATAAAGAAACCTCACCATGAGTGGGGGTTGAGTGGCGGGCATCGAGGTGGCAACCTCTTTTTCCATTTTTCCTTTTCTATCCTGTACTTACTCCTATCTCATCTTCTTCTTGTATCGGAGCGTCCTCTAAATTACCCCTCAAGCATAGCAAAATAGGCTAAACGGTGCGTGAATGGCGTGCAATGACGTAGCTTTGAGACCCAGAGTCCCATTGAGGGGCAATCCAAAGGCAGATACTGCCATGGCATGAATCCAACCGGGGACGCCGCTGGAGCGCCCCGGCCGGTGGTCATGGCCCCTCTGGTGCCAAGAAAGGAGCCTTGGCTAGGGGCCCAGTGGGGACTCGTGGGAGCCAAGGGGATGGAGACACTGGATGGTTCGATTCTGAGAGCCAAAAAGCGGTGCACACAGACACGGATGCATGTCTTTTTCTTGGTAAGACAAAAGGTCTAAAACCTTGACAGAATGCGTATTAGCCACAATACATCTCAGCCAAATCTACCTGATCCATGCTTTGGCTTTTGCAAAAGCCGTACTACTGTTGATACAATGTACTTTCTGTCAATGAAAAAAATTTGAATTTAAAAAAATAAAAAAATTAGCCAATAGGTGTTATCAGCAGTTTTTCTGCTCCCGAGGAGCCATTTAACAGTTCAGATTGATTTAAAACTGTTAAAAGCTTATCGAAAACAGAAAAATATTGTTTCGCATAATGAAACCAAAGCCTAAAAATTAATATTTTACATTGAAAATAAAGGCTTTGGTGATTCACTTCCACCTTTTGTCTCCCCACCGTTACCCATTAGTGGAGCATGGGGGCTCTATTATTAATAAATGAGGCAATGCCCCAGCCAAGCTCCCACACGTGGGTGAGGGCTCTAATATTAATAAATGGGAAGCGACCTAATGCCCACACAAATTTTGAGAAATGTATTCCTTGCCTGACAGAGCACTCTTGTGAATATGATTTTTATTAATTTTGCGTATTTAAATTTGCGGTGAGACGCGCAGGTCTCCATTGCATGTTATTATAAAAGGTAACAAATTAGGCTCGCAGGCCCCATCACAGAAGGACTCGCAGGTCCCCATTTTCTGGTATTTACATTTGTTTGGGAATGTAAATTAAGTAACGTTTACATGAACTGAGTGAACATAATGCTTTGTAATCTTCCTTGAACCAGATTAATCAGTCTTTGATTAGGTGTCAGTGTTTGTAGGCCACCCCTATGGTCCCTGTCCACGGCGTCTCATCGGGCCCTGTGTTCTTAGCTATGTGTCATCGTCCGTGGTGGGCTTGTGTTTACCCCTGTTATTACTATCGGTGTTTCACGTGTTTAACCAGGGGAATGGTGGTATTGCGGGGAAAGGGTACCCTTACCTTGGGCGTGTGGATACTGCATTAGCCGTGTCATTGCTGGGCCTGTCCAGGGTTCCCTCAGGTGTTCGCATGTTTTGGCTTTGGGGTGTCTTCCCGGGCCGGTCTGGATGT
This sequence comes from Pelobates cultripes, assembly GCA_933207985.1. Taxonomy (NCBI): domain Eukaryota; kingdom Metazoa; phylum Chordata; class Amphibia; order Anura; family Pelobatidae; genus Pelobates; species Pelobates cultripes. The sequence continues at coordinate 266,630,999 of OW240913.1, forward strand.
AAGTACTAGCTCGTGTTTGTTGATCGTTCCCAATTATGTTTTCCCTTGTCGCTATGGGTGCGGAGGGGATGATTCAGTCAATGATGATGCTCTGGTATTTCGCAGGGGGCAAGAGGGGGGGGAATGTGTCTGGGTGGGAAGAAAGGAAGAAGGGGGGGGTAGTTCCGTCCAATTCGTCTGTCGACCATCTAGCATCGTCTGGGGTGTGTGTTCTGAGTACTATCTGTCTGTGTCGTGGTTCCCGTTAATGTTAGGCCTGAGTTTTAATTGGAACTCTTCTTTTGCCGTCTCTAGAATCCAGTGCGTCCAGATGCTCATGTAGGTAGTGGGTGTAGTGTTGGCCGTCATGGTCAGTTCCTCTATCGACCTTAGTTCTTCCATTTGGCTAAACCAGGTCGAGAGTGGAGGTGTAAGTGTTTGTTTCCAGAATTGGGGGAGCACTCGTTTGGCCACGTTAAGTATTCTAATGGTCATGGATTTTTTGTATTTGGATCGGGGAACTGTTGTGTGGTGTAGGAGCATCGCTGCCGGTTCCAGGGGGGGGGGGGTGCGTCCGCGAACTTCTCTAGCATTTTGTGTATCCTCTTCCAGTATGGTTGGATCAACGCGCAATCCCACCAGATGTGTTTTGTGGTACCCACCTCTCGTTCACATCTCCAGCAGAGTCTGGAGTGTTCTGGGTTTACGTGGTGAAGGAGATGTGGTGTCCTATACCAATGTGTTAGAAGCTTGTAGGCCGTTTCCTGTGTTTTGCTGTGAGTGGAACAGTGGTGTGTAAGGTAGCAGATGGTTTCCCATTCTGCTTCCGTTAGTGTGTTACCCAGGGCTGTTTCCCATTTTCCCATGAATAGCGGTGTCTCGGACGGGGTTTCTGATTGGAGCATGGAATATAAGAAGGACACTCCATGCGGGAGCGGGTCTGGGTGTGAGCTGACCACTTCTATCGTGGTCTGGTCTCTGGCCAGTGCTGGTCCCTGCGGCAGGGAGTGGATGTAATTGGTCAGTTGGGCATGTCGGAAGCGGTGCATAAAGGTCGGGGGCGTCTCTCCCATCAAGTCCGTTAGTGTTTTACATTTCCCACCTTGGAGGAAGTGGTGTAGGCGTGGGGTTCTGTCTGGGAAGATGTGTTTGAGGGTTCCAGGGTCCAGACCCGGCGGGAAGTCCTCGTTGTGTGTCAGGGGCAGGAGGGGGGAGGGGTACGGTGCCATATTCCCTTTCTTTGCGGCCTTCCTCCAAACTCTCATAGTGTGTCTCGTGTATATGGACATGTCACCTCTATCGGTTGTGTCTCGGCCCCAGGGAAGCCCCGAGATCGGTCTGCCTGCTTCTGCCTCTTCCACTGTCTTCCATAGTTTGTGAACTCCGTCTTTAGACCACTCCATGATTCTCTGCAGGTGTGTGGCTACGTAGTACTGGTGGAAGTCTGGGAGGGCTAGTCCCCCTTTGTCTTTAGGACGTGTCAGTGTGGAATATTTCACTCTGGGCCTCCTCCCGTTCCATACGTATTTTATCATTTCTTTTCTGAGTGTGTTAAAGAAGGGGCCTGGTATGACAGTGGGGATGGCCTGGAAGAGGTATAAGAGGCGCGGAAGGAAGTTCATTTTTATGACCTGCACTCTCCCGAGCCACGATATGTGCGGGTAGGACCATTCCCTCAAGTCTCGTTGGAACGTGTGTAGTATAGAGGCGAAGTTGTCCCTATACAGGTCTCTGCTCTGCTTGGTCAGCCATACCCCTAAGTATCTAATTTTTTGTTCGGCCCATTGAAAGGGGAAGCTGCGTCGTAGCGGGTCCGCGCGTGTGGCGGGGACGCTAACATTAAGGATGTAGGATTTGCCGTAGTTAATTTTAAGGTTAGATATAGCGCCAAATGTCCGCAGGTCTTTCTGGATGTTTGGGAGGGTGATCTCGGGGTTGGTCACCACGAAAAGTAAGTCATCCGCGTACGCCGCTACCTTGTGGTGTATTTGGCCTGTCGTCCGGCCCGTTATGTCTGGGTTGTGGCGGATGTGTGTGAGGAATGGTTCCAGGGCGAGAGCGAACAGTAGCGGCGAGAGGGGACATCCCTGTCGCGTGCCGTTGTGTATGGTAAAGGTCTCAGTCAGCGCCCCGTTAACTAATACCTGGGCCGTCGGTGCTCGGTATAGCGCCTCTATCCAGCGTCGAATGTGGGGACCCAGCCCCATGTGGGATAGCGTCTCGAAGAGGTAGTCCCAGCTCACTCTATCGAAGGCCTTCTCTGCGTCCGTGGACAACAAGAGGAGGCCTCCGTCCGTGCCCCCACCTCCGTGCATAAGTGTGAGCGCTCTGATGGTGTTGTCGCGTGCCTCACGTCCTGTCACAAATCCCACCTGGTCGGGGTGGACCAGAGACGGGATATGTTTGGTGAGGCGCACCGCCAGGATCTTGGCTAGTAGCTTAATGTCGCAGTTGATTAGCGATATTGGTCTGTAATTCCCGCAATGCTCTCTGTCTTTGCCGTCCTTGGGTATGATGGTAATATGGGCTGTCAGGGCTTGGGTAGGGATGTGGTCTCCTTCTCGTATCGCGTTAAATGCTTCCACCATGGGTGGGTAGAGATCCTCGGCGAAAGTCTTATAATATTTTACCGGTAAGCCGTCCGATCCCGGGCTTTTGCCCGGTTTAGTGAGTTTGACTGCTCGCGCTAATTCCTCAACGGTTATGGGTTCGTCAACCAGGTCAGCGACTTCTACGTCTAGGGTCGGTATCGGGTATTTAGTCAGGTATTCCTGAATCGAGTGGCGAAGGTGTGCCTTAGCCAGTTCGGTTGTCGGTTGTGGGAGTTCGTATAGCTCAGTGTAGTATGTACGGATCGCTCTCATGATATCAGTCGGGAGTCGGTGTAGGGTCCCCTGTTTGTCTCTGATCTTGTCGATGTATGTGTGCTGTCTCTGTTTCCTCAGCATCGTAGCAAGGAGCTTACCGCTCTTGTTCCCATGTAGGGTAAAGAATGCCTTATTTCTAAGTGCCTCCCTGTGGTGTTTGGAATGCAGTATGGTCGCTAGGTCCCTTCGCAGTTGTAGGAGTCGGGTCTGGTGTGTGTGGTCTGGGTCGCGTTTGTTTTGTTCATCCGTTTTGTATATGTCATCTAATAGGGCGGTCAGTCGGGCTTCGGTTTGTTTTTTTAGTATTGCCCCCTGTTGGATGTAGTGACCTCTTATCACACTTTTGTGTGCCTCCCAGCGTATCGTCGGCGATGTCTGCTCCGTCGTGTTGGTGGCAAGGTATTCTCTGATTTTATCGCCTATACGGGTCGTGACTCCCGGGTGGGAGAGTAGGTATTCATTGAGTCTCCATTTCGGAGATGTGGGGCGAAATAGTGGTGACTTTATTTTGAGGGAGACAGGGGCATGGTCCGACCATGTGGCTGTTCCGATCTCGACGTCAGTTACCAATGAAAGGTCGTAGTGTGAGGTGTATATGTGGTCGATGCGGGAGTATGAGTTGTGCGGGTGGGAATAGAAAGTGAAGTCTCGGGCGTCTGGGTGGTGGGCCCTCCAGCAGTCGACCAGTCGGTGGTCCCGGAGTAGGGATTTGATGCCTTGCAGTTGTTGGTTGGGGATATGCGAGGTGCCCGTTGAGGTGTCCCATGACGGTTCTAATGCGACATTAAAGTCCCCCCCCAGTATGAGAGTCCCTTCTTTGAACGCCTGGAGCTTGTGGAGTGTTTGTTTGAGGAAGCGGTAGTGTCGTGTGTTTGGGGCGTATATAGTTGCGAACGTGTACTGACGGCCTGCTATTTCCCCCTTGAGGAATAGGTACCTGCCTTCATCGTCCGACAAGCAGCCCCCCTCCTGGAACGGCACCCTCTTATGGAAAAGTATTGCTGCTCCCCTAGCTTTCCCCCCGTGGTAGTCACTGTAGAATCCTTGTGTGTAGTGTTGGTTTGTTAGTTTGGGTCTGGCCCCTTTCTGAAAGTGTGTTTCCTGCAACATGACTATCGAGGCCCTTTGTTTATGAAAGTCTCTCAGTGCTCCTGATCTCTTCTCTGGTTTGTTCAGGCCTTTGGCATTGATCGTGAGAATATGCAGCGGGGCGGGAGTCAGTGTCATGTCGTTTGGTCAGTCGGCTGTTGGGTGGTGCTGTATCGGTGTCGTTGTCCAAGTCCCTGCTGTGTGTGTGTACCAGGTGTGGCCTGTTCGTCGTGGTCAGTGTGAGGACAAGGTGTCAGGGTTCGAGGTGGGGTAGAGAGAGGGATAAGGTATCGTGGGATTCGTGGAGATGTCCTGTGATCTCCAGTGGGTGTGTTCTGGTCTCGGGACCGTTAGGTGTAGACGTCGGGGAGTTTCAATCCACGGTGCCACCAGTGGCTCCCGTGAGTGACTCACCGTCTGAGTGACGTCTCTCCTACTGGGCAGTGGTAGGGTATATCGGTGTCGGTCTTCCGTACCGCCAGTCGGGTCCCATGTCACCCCTTTTTGGCTCCCGGATGCTACCTCAATGGGATGTGATGGTCTTCCCCGCCTCGGGGTGTGTTGGCTCGAGAGCCGGTGTGTGTGTTGCACAGCATGTCTGTTCAAGGTACCGTAGTAAGGCATAAACCGTAACAATAACATATAGATTAAATTCACAACAGGTGATAACAAGCAGTTGACATTTCTACCATGGTGCAGGGCTGCGCTTCCACCCCCTCCCCCCTCGCTCCCCTCTCCCTCCGTTGGGTTGCTTATCTAGCGTGAGCAAACTCGTCCCTTGTTCCTTTACTCTCTGGGTTTGGGGGCACCCTCATCCGGGGTCAGGGCGAGGGCACTCGTGTCTCTGGATTCGTTTTAATCAATCTGGGTGTGCTCCCTCGGGTGGTCGCTTACGTGTCCGTGCCCTCCTTGTCACATGTTTAGAGCGTGTAGCTGATCTATGGGCTAGTCTGGATTGTGTGGCCTGGTTGCGACCTTACCCTCCATCCCCACCGTATCTTATCAGCATCCCCGCCCCGGGTGTGCCCCACCGGCGCCGTCCCCCGCCTGCTCCCCGAGGTTCATCACAGGGTAGGCGAACGGTGGCGGCCGGGCCCAGCCGGGGGGGTGGCGCCCCCCGGTGCTTCTCTGCTGGTGTGGCTGGACGTGTCTCTTGTGGGAGGTGTCCCTGCGGTTGTGTGGCCCAGTGGCGGCCGCTCCCGCTCCCCTCTCCTGCAACCCTTGTGTCCCCACCCCGGGTGTGCCCAGCCGGCACCATCCCCCGCCTGCTCCCCGAGGTTCATCGCAGAGCGGGCGGACGGCGGCGGCCGGACCCAGCCGGGGGGGCGGACACTCTATATTCTCCTAACCCTTTATATGTGGACCAGATGTCCCTCGTTACCCTTGCACCTTGCGTTATCATAAAAAGGTTAAATTAGTCCATTAGGCCACAGGGCTCCGCGTGGCCGGGCTCCTGTGTCCCAGGTACGCCCCCTGGTGCTTCTCTGCTTATGTGGCTGGGTGTGTCTCCCGTGGGAGGTATACTTGCGGTTCGGATGGGTCAGCGCATTGTGTCCACAGTCTCTGGATCTGGAAATCGGGTATGGAGGTGTGTGTCTGGTCCACGGGTGGGTCGAGGTGAGGCCCAGGATGGAAGGTAGGTGGTGCGCAGTCCTTTATATGTTGGCGCCCGTGGGGCGCGTGGTCTGCTGTCTAGTTCTTCGTGGCCTGGTGGGCTGTTGCGACTGGCGGTGTGCTTCGGGTGAAAACTCGTAGAAGGACATCGGGTCCGGCCAGGTCAGCTGTATGTGCGGTAGTTGTAGTTCCCGGGCAATGTCCCTCATATCGCCGTCGTTCTTCACTGCGAAGGAGCCGGTGCTTGTGGTGACCTGTATGCCAGTGGGGAAGTTCCACCGATATCTGATCTTGTTGGCTTGTAGTGTGCGTGTAAAAGGGCGCAATGCCCGTCGGTATGCCAGGGTCGCTGGAGATAGGTCCGGGTATAGTTGCAGTTCCGCGCCATGATGAAAGATTTGTTGTTTCTCCCTAGCGCTCTTCAGGATGTCTTCCTTCACTTGAAAGTGTAGTAAACAGCATATCACGTCCCTTGGGGGGGACTCCGAAGGGCCTCTGGGTCTGAGGGCTCTGTGTGCCCTAACGAAATCAATAGGCGTCGTGTTCGGCCGCTGTAGGAGGGAGTTGAAGATTTCCGTGAGGGAATCTCGTATTGGGGTTGTCTGGTCCAGTTCCTCAGGCAGGCCCCGAATTCTGATATTCTGCCGCCTCCCCCTATTATCGGGGTCTTCCACGTGGAGGGCCATTTGGCGCAGTTGTAGCGTCTGCCGCTGTATTACGTTTGCGGTGGCGTTTTGTGCAGATGTCACATGGTCACAGTCTGCCTCCAACAATGCTAGCTTATGGTGTAGCCCCTGCATGTCCTCCCTCAAGGCATGGAGTTCCCCTGTTATGGACTTGTGGAGGGCGGCATTTGCCTCTTTAAGGTCAGCTTTCGTGGGTAGGTTGCTCAATAGGGATGCCCAGTCCAGCTGGGATGGGGGTAGGTCAGGTGTAAGTAGTACCTGTTCGTGATGTCTGCTGCCTGGTGAGGGCGGGCGGGCCAGGCCCGAGGCCTCCGAGTCACTGGAGGCCTGAGAGACGTGATCCGCTTGGGTCAGGAGGTATTGTCTCATGCCCGGCGTCTGGGACCCCCTGGGATTGTTGGCGGCCGCTGCCGCTTGCTGTTGCCGGTTTGTTTTGCCCATTTCGCTGTGTGTGGGGCTAATGAGGCGGGTGATAGTGCAGAGCCTGCAGGGAGCTTCGGGTTCACGCCGCCATTCCGATCGGCGTCCAAGCCACGCCCCCCTGACAGAGCACTCTGACTGAAATATCATGTTGTGGGGATGCCCTCATAAGGACTTTTCCCGCCATGCAACTTCAGTCTGCAATGAGCACTTTTGGGACAAAGAAGGATTGTTTTTATTTCGTTACGTTTTTTTTGTTTGTTTTTTTTATACTATCCAGTTTTTCTTTTATTTGTTGTGTTGGGAAGTTTTTGACCTTTTTTGCTGCTGGATAAAAAAGATTTGAGAAAAAAGACATCTGATGTAAAAAAATAAAATAAAATATATATATATATTTCGATATGTTTTAGCTTTATTGTCCATCCCCCTCCCTTCCCCGTCCCTCACTATTACTAGGGTGGGTAGGTAGGGTGCATTCACTTCGAGAAGGTGGTAGGGGCTTGAGAGACCCCTAACCATCCAGGGGGTTACTTAAGGACAACTGCGACGGTAGACAATGGCATGTCTATCACTTATCGTATATTTAATTAGAGCTCCACACAACACTCATAGGGGCTGGGGGTCATTAGGTCTCCACCCCCATTTATATTTTTGATACAAACCTGCTGCCCATGGTGTGGCCTGGAGGGGAACATTAGGACCCCAGGTCATTATAATTAGAAGTCCCACCCACTGACCAAGGGGGGTTCTTCAGGACACTGAGCCACCCACATTATTTTTCATTTTGGCCTAAAATTTTAAGTTCATTTTGCATTTTAGATTTGCACTTTAGTAAATAAGACACACTGTTTGATGTTGCTGATGATGTTGCTGCATAAACAATTTTGTACTGTGCAATTATCCTAAGTAAAATGATATGTAAATGCAATTATCCCCAGACAGAATTATTGGGATGTAAATAATCTACATTTCCGATTTACAGTTAATTGTATTGGTAATGTGCAAACCTGCAATTTTGGTATGCTGGTACAGAAAGCATTGCATCAGCATCCCCTGAACAGTTTGTCCAATTTGTCCTTACTATAAGCTATGATAACAAATTAATGTTTATTTACAGTGAAAGTCTTTATTACCTATTCCAAGGACGTCGCTGAGGAGGTCATACGCCTGGCCGGTTTTCTTTTCAAGAATGGGTTCATGACAACAGTAAGTATATCATCTTTTTTTAAATAATGACTTGTAATTATTAAGTCCACTGGTTACGTAGCAATCTCAGGGTCCACTACATCTTGCAGTAGATAAATTCCACTTTAATTTTCATGTGGGTTGCCTAGTGAACTGAATGGATGCATGAGCTCATAGCTCTCTCTGAGGAACCCTGCAAATAGCAAAATACAGATATTTTATGCAATCCCACCAACCAAAACTGACAACCAAAACACCTCTCACCGGCCGACTGGAGGCCATTAGCTTGAGCTCCGGCTGTGAGCTCGTGATAACAGCACAAAATACTGTTCCTGACCGCTTAAAAGACGGATCCTCCGACACCTGTGCACGGAGAATGACCTAAGCTTTTACCCGCTACCCGCATGAAACTCCTCGCCTGTCGGGTGAGTGGAGGCAGCCATCCCCGGCCTACCAACGGCTGAGAATCCGACCGCATGCGCATCCGCGGGGAAGCGCTGAGCCGAGGCACCCGGGCAGAAGAAGCCACGAGAGGAATACTCCGACAAAGAGCAACTCCCGGCCCGGGGCACGGCCCTGTCCCCCCCCCGGCCGGTGGGGGTTATCCCGGCCACATGGCGACCGCTCGTGCCGTGACGGGAGCCCCCGCTGCGGTAACGTGCTGGACGCCTATACTGGCAAAGCCTCCATACAGCACAGCCAGCCAGCAGATGTGGGAGCTGATAAGGTGGAAGCCATCCGCCTTCAAGAGGAAGCACCTAGGAAGGGTGTGGAGCAGAGCAACGGCTGTGTGGAGGACGGCCAGCCGGCAGATGTGGACACTGCCACGGTGGGGAAGGTACACTCACCTGAGGAGGCAATCAGGCAGAGATAAAGGAGACCTGCACTAATACAGAGGTTGGAGACCTAATGCAGCTGCACCCCACTGCCTGTGTATGTTCTCCCTCAAGCCACCAGTGACTAATCAGAGCTGTAGTAACCATGAAGAATACCCACCATGGCGAGCTGATCCAAACGGCCGATACGGACTCTGGCATTGCTGAGCACCAGATGGATCCCTCGTGACGACTGCCCACCCGTCAGAAAAAGTGAGTGCCCAGGCATCTGGGTCTGGGAGGTCCCCGGAGAGCCTTGTCCCTGATGCTGGGAGCCCTGTGGGGCTGGTCTGCGTGGCCCCCCCGGCGGACCGGTGGCCGGGGGCGGCGGGCACCGGCTCCAAGTATGTGGCCGGCGCCAGGAGAGACATTGGGACACTCGCTTCCCTGGGCGGTGTTGGGGAGGTGCAGGGAGCAGGAGGCCCGCGGACTCTAGGTGTGGGGGTCAAGTGGACTGTCTCTGCCACCGAGTGCCCACAGCACCGCGGGGGACCCATGTGATGGGCTGGGGTCGCTCCGGGGAGGACGGACGGAGACTCGGCATCCCAGGAGATGCACTGCGGCCGTGCCACGGGAGGCCCTCATCGGACAGATACTAAGACCAGCCTGGCTCCTTTACTGTTACAGTTATTACCGTTAATTTATTTTTGCTTTGTTCTGTATACATCCATCCTTACCGCATGCCTAGTTCACGACGCATTAGACGCAGTAATAGGGCTGCTAGCTATGCCTAAACCCCTGCTTCACGATGCCTGACTAACATATCGTATAAAAACATGTGTACTTGAGGTAGCAATGGGACCCGAATATAGTTTTGGTAGGGACGCTACAGAACGACACCCCACGTGGTCCTGCTGTCTTCAGCTGACAAACCTTATTAAATTGCAAAATACAACACCCTCTACCACAACACACGCCATATTGCTATATATCGCCTCACCGGGAGACAGGCAGCCACCCGACGCTCGCTTTCACAGTGCTCAGGAGATAAGCTCCGTTCAAGACACCTAGCGCATGCACCTGGCTCAAGAAGAGCCCGCTTAACGCACACAGACCTGAACATTTAGCCACGCATCTAAGCAAGCACTGCACGTATTGACCATTTCATACTTAGCACCCGCATATAACGTGCACAACTTTTGAATCTTAACTGAGCTTCCCTTTTGTCAGTCCTAATGCTATAGTTTTTTTAGATTTTATACAAAGCCAAAACAATAGGAATCTAACAACTAGATGCCACGGATAAGAATCTATGGCACATAGCAACGAAAGGTGAACAACAATGTCACGCTAAACGGTCCTCTGCGCAGGCAACCGAATGTTTCCACCGTTATAAATTGATGCTTAAGCCCCTGCGCGGGCAATCACTTGCTTCATTATTTGACAAAACAGTTTGATACATGCATCCATGTTATGAATACAATAAAAATATTTAAAACAAAACACCTCTCACCTTTATGATGAGTCAGCAGAAAAGGCAGAAGTTAGGGGAATCATCTGTCGCTATTTATTTCCAGCCTAAAAACAGCAGGTTGCATAGTAATATGGAGACGGTGCCACCACATTCTCCTTCGACATGGAAAACTGTACAGACAACATTGACAGTTCACAATTAAGCCATATAAGTGCTCTCAAGGTTTATTCAGCCTGATAATCTCTAGAGAGAAAATAAACGAGATCTGGATGCTTGGACAGAGGACTGCTGAAATCGAGGAGAGAATGAAGAAGGTAGTGAAGCCCACAACACTTTCATAGACTGGACCAGTGCCTTTCAGCCAGAATGGCAAATGATAAAGTCATAATAAAAGATTTATCAAATCACTCACAGTGTAACAACTTTAGAATCTGGGGACTCTCAGAACAGACCGGAAAAGGCTTCCTGAACTCTATTATACTAAGTTTATTGTGGTTTATCAACTGGATCCACAGAGCCATAAAGGTCGAAAAGGTAAACAACACAGAGACATCATCATGGGATTCCATTTCTTTGAATCTAGGGAAGCAAGTTGTCCAGAATCACTAAAATCGCATTTAATGATGAACTGTTCCATCTATATATGGACAACAAATACACATAGCAATAAACACACCTTTTATATCTGCATATATGTTTGTGGTGGCAAGTGGCTTTTAATTCTGGCTAGTAGGTCATGACTTTTGAGCTCTGATTCTTATACCCAAAGAATTAAAAGATCCCTATTTATAGTTTATACCCTCTTCAAGTGTGTTTACAAGATATTTACCATAGTCACAGCTAATATTGTCCTCACTCCTTCTTGACTTTCTAATCATTCTAATCAGATTGGCCTTTTCCTACTAGACATGCCTTTATGAACACCCAACGCAATATTGACTTGATCTAGTGCACCATGTCTAACAGAATGCCTTCCTTCCTCCTTTTGTTGGACACAGAGAAGGCATTCACCCTTCGGGAGTGGCCTTATCAATTCATTGTCTTGAAATTATTTGGTTTCCCACCAAAATTTCTGACAAAGTCATATATAAAAGTGTGGGTACACCTAATATGAAAGAGGTAAATTATGGCTGAACGGACATATAGCTCAAATTCTAGTTTTTGTTTTGATCAAAACTTCAATTGCCTCCGTAATTAATGGGTTAAAGTGTTCAGTTTGCATTCAGGTCTACTACTAAAGGATGACCTGAAAGAGTTCACCACCAAAAGGTGACCTTTAGTCTGGCGAGTTGCCAAGCAATAAAAGCACATTGGACACTTTAGAAGACTTTGGTTCCTCCTTTCTATTAGCAAACTTTCAATTTCATGACTGAGGACTTCCATAAGGTTATGGTACCACTTCTAATGAATGCGATACACCTTTCACTTTTTGTTGAGTACCTTCTAAAATCTCTCTTGTGTCTTTGTTTTAGGTTGACATATTTGAGCAATCAGTACTAGGGATGAATATCCAGGTTTGGATGGATGATAAACTTAAAGATGTAAGTATTAAAGGTTAGTAATCTCAATAAAGTTTTTTCAGGAGTGAGATGTAAGGAACATTCCACCCTAAAATGACTAGGAGAATTCCCAAATTGGATTTTTACCTAAAGTTTAAAATTGACTCTGAATTTGTGGTGGTGAATGTAATCTATTGCTCTACCATATGGAGAACTTAAATTGTATTTGCTTTTTGAGTGAACAGGTTTATATTTGTATTTCCTTTAACATTATCCCATATCAACTTGCCATTTGCCGATTTGTTGCTATGTTTTTATTATTTTTTTTCTAAACAGATGTCCATGAAGATAATAATAGCCATAAGCCCACAGTACAAGCTGGATATAGAAAAATATGGAGGAGCTATCAGCAATGAACATGGCTTGCACACCAAATATATCCACACAATTGTAAGTGTATATTATTGATCTATACTGAAAAAAAAATGCACCCATGCTGCGTATGTCTGATAAATAAATCTTATTTACAAAGACAAAACATGTGTAGATTTAGAATGTTGCACCTTAAAGCTGCAGTGAGACCATTTTGAACTAATTTTGCTCCTCAGATGGCTGCCATTCAGTGTCTCCACCTTCTGCATGGAGACACTGAACTTTCCTCATAGAGATGCATTGATTCAATGTACAGTATCTCTATGAGGAGATGCTGATTGGCCAGGGCTGTGTTTGACTTGTGCTGGCTCTGCCCTTGATCTGCCTCCTTGACAGTCTCAGTCAATCCTATGGGAAAGCATTGTAATTGGCTCAGAGAATCACTATTGATGATGTCAGCCAAGCAGAGCATTTCAGAGGCATAGGCAGCAGCTGCAGACTTGAATACAAGTAAGAATTTACTATATTTAGGCAAGGGGGTGGGTAAGGGGGGTGGATAGTGATTTTAACACTATAGGGTTAAGAATACATGTTTGTGTCCCTGACCCTATAGTGTTCCTTTAAATAGTGGCACTGTTGATGTTTAAAAAAAAAAAAAAAAAAAGGTACTCTCACCCATATCATGGACCATCTGAGTGCCCAAGTTAGAGGTACAATGAAATCATATGAAAAAATATGGGAGATGTGGATGGCTGGGATTGGGGGGACTAGAGGAAGTGGGAGCTGGGAGGGGGAGCCATACACCCCTACACCCAGTAAAAAGAATCCCACCCCTGGCCTTCCAGGTCAGCAGGCCACGAACCCAAGACTGACATGAAACTCCTTCTGGGCCAACCGATCTCGAAAAGGCAAGAACCTAACCGTGGAAACCTAACCAAATCAAGCTTGAACAACCCCTCCACCCCGAACTCCGACCATGTGAGGGACACTATCCTTCCCCTCCTTTTTTCCCCTTCTTTTTTTCTTTCTCTACATCTGGTGTGAGTGTTATTAAACTACATATGTACGAGCAACTACATAGCTACATAAGTGATTAAACTGTGAATATACCTGAAATGACACTCTATAATTGTTAATGTTACTGTACTGTATTATGTTTTTATTTCTTGGAATAATGGTGTCGTCAGGGCACTAGACATTCATGAACGACAATGTGGACGCCTAGAGGCACCAATTTCTTAACCATTGAGGGTCACATGACGAACACTAACCTGTACCTGTATTCTTGTCCAACAACTGCCTGTAACGTTTAATGTTTTTTGTGGTTGTCATATGTGATAGAAACCTAGAATGTGACGGCAGATAAGAACCATTCGGCCCATCTAGTCTGCCCAATTTTCCAATTTTCTAAATACTTTCATTAGTCCCTGGCCTTATCTTATAGTTAGGATAGCCTTATGCCTATCCCACGCATGCTTAAACTCCTTTACTGTGTTAACCTCTACCACTTCAGCTAAAAAAGGCTATTCCATGCATCCATTACCCTCTCAGTAAAGTAATACTTCCTGATATTATTTTTAAACCTTTGTCCCTCTAATTTAAGACTATGTCCTCTTGTTGTGGTAGTTTTTCTTCTTTTAAATATAGTCTCCTCCTTTACTGTGTTGATTCCCTTTATATATTTAAATGTTTCTATCATATCCCCCCTGTCTCGTCTTTCCTCCAAGCTATACATGTTAAGATCCTTTAACCTTTCCTGGTAAGTTTTATCCCGCAATCCATGAACCAGTTTAGTAGCCCTTCTCTGAACCCTCTCTAAGGTATCAATATCCTTCTGTCTGTACAATACTCCAAGTGAGGTCTCACCAGTGTTCTGTACAATGGCATGAGCACTTCCCTCTTTCTACTGCTAATACCTCTCTCTATACAACCAAGCATTCTGCTAGCATTTCCTGCTGCTCTATTACATTGTCTGCCTACCTTTAAGTCATCAGAAATAATCACCCCTAAATCCCTTTCCTCAGATGTTGAGTGTCAGTTGCCACAATTCTGACCATTTTTCTAGTTTACCTAAATCATTTGCCATTTGGCTTATCCCTCCTGGAACATCAACCCTGTTACATATCTTAGTATTATCAGCAAAAAGACATACCTTACCATCAAGACCTTCTGCAATATCACTAATAAAAATATTAAAGAGAATGGGTCCAAGTACAGATCCCTGAGGTAACCCACTGGTGACAAGTCCAAGCTTCGAATATATTCCATTGACTACAACCCTCTGTTGCCTGTCACTCAGCCACTGCCTTACCCATTCAATAATATTGGCATCCAAACTTAAAGATTGCAGTTTATTGATAAGCCTTCTATGTGCAACAGTGTCAAAAGCCTTACTGAATTCTAGGTAAGCAATGTCTACTGCACTACCCTGATCTATAATTTTAGTTACCCAATCAAAAAAATCAATAAGATTAGTTTGGCATGATCTCCCTGAAATAAACCCATGTTGTCTCTGATCTTGAAATCCATGTGTTATTAGATGTTCAACAATCCCATCCTTTAACATGGTTTCCATCACTTTCCCCACTACTGAAGTAAGGCTTACTGGCCTATAGTTGCCCGACTCCTCCCTATTACCTTTCTTGTGAATGGGCACAACATTCGCTAACTTCCAATCTTCTGGGACTATTCCTTTTAACAATAATTGGTTAAATAAATCTGTTAATGGTTTTGCTAGTACACCACTAAGCTCTTTTAATAGCTTTGGGTGTATCCCATCAGGTCCCATTGACTTATTTGTCTTTACTTTTGACAGTTGAAATAGAACCTCTTCCTCTGTAAACTTACGTGTAATGTATTACTCATTTATCCTTTTTCTTAACTGAGGTCCCTTTCCTTCATTTTCATCTGTAAATACAGAACAAAAATATTAATTAAGGCAGTCAGCTAGACCTTTATCCTCTTCTACATACCTTCCTTCTTTTGTTTTTAATCTAACTGTTTTACTTTTCTTTTCTCATTTATGTATCTAAAAAAAGTTTTGTCCCTCTTTTTTACTGACTGTGCTCTTTTCTCTTCTGTGATGCAACCAAAGAAAAAAAGTTACTTGCACTCTCTCCTTAATCCCTATGTATATTTAAACAAATTGAGGTCATTTAGTTACTCCAATGGCTACTGGAGGGAATGCATTAGCTGATGTGTTCTGTAGTCATTGCTGCTGCCCAGGAGTGATGGGAGTGAGCGCAGGACTTTTCTTTTTGTATTTGTATTCACTTTTTGTATCACACAGCTAGGTTACAATGCTGCCGCCCATCCCATGTGTTCCCTATTAAGGGTTAACAAGTGTATAGGGGTGTATATATTAAAAAAACAACTTTCTGTCTCATCAGAGATATTTTTGCCAGAAGCTCAAGGAAGCCAGGTAAAGGGCAGAGTAGGACCCGTCTAGGGGGGTCTGCCTTGACATTGGCAGGCGGGCATTCCCTCCAGTGGCCATTGGAGTAACTAAATGACCTCCGTTTGTTTAAATATACATAGGGATTAAGGAGAGAGCGCAGGTAACCTTTTTTCTTTGGTTTTTACTATATGTATTAGCTGATGTGTACTGTAGTCGTTGCTGCCGCCCAGGAGTGATGAGAGTGAGCGCAGGACTTTTCTTTTTGTATATGTGATGCAACGACATATCAAAAATAAAGAATAAAAAAAAGAGGTACTCTCATGTACCTTTCTTTTCTTATAAATGTTTCCTCGACTGTCAGAGGAGTGATTACAGATGAGCAGCTCGCACAGTCTTTTTTTTTTTTGCTTAAGGAATGTAAAGTCCTTCAAATTGCAAATGCATCTTATGTTTCCTTGCAATACTACTCATTTGTCTTATTTTGTAAATGAAGTCAAAGTGTGATCATCGTAAAAAAAAGAAACAAAAAATCTCAAAGAGGAAATAAAGACTGGTTCCTGATTCTTTTAGGCCATTACAAAAAAGGTGTGTGTGTGATATGTTTTACATATGTATCTTTCATTTCGATTGATTACAGGTGTAATTTCTAACTTAAATATTACAAGAGTTTCATTGTACGATGTAATTTTGTTTTTTGTCTTACTATGTTTTGTTTAGATGCAGAATCAGTTCATTCAACAAGGCAGCATAAATTACAGATTCATTCCCATTCTTTTTCCAAATGCCAGTGAGGTAAGTAAAAATGGTGCCAAAACTAGGAGCATTTGTGCAAAATCTTTAAACATTTCAATAAGTGAAAACCAACCATGGTTAGCCTTTTTCTGGCTTTATAAAGTATGTAGTATGTGTGCTCCTAAAAATTTACAAAGCAAAATCAACTATTTCTATAGAAAAACTCCTTACTCCTCTCCAAATCACTCAGTCTCTGTATAGAGAAACTTCTTATATACAAGGAAATCCTAATAGATCTAAATAGGTAGATGTTGAATACCCCAATCACAGCATACTGTGGCAACAGATTGTGCTGAATAACCAAAATACAAGTCTTAAATTATGGGAAAAACAGAAAAATTGTGATATTTAGATATACCAAAATACGAGTAGTACAGTCTCAACAGGTATCACCTGAAACAGAGAAAATCTGTTAAAGATATATCTCCTCCAAAAAGACGGATATATCTCCTCTAGAGACCAAAGAACGAGAGCTATATACTCTAAAGACCACAATCCTGTCGGATGTCAAAACTATTTACGAAAAAAAACCAATAAATAAATATAAATTAATAGATAGGTCACCAGAACACTTCAAGCCGGGAATGTTGCAACAGTATCATTAAATGAAGCAGCGTGTAGCAACCCAGTATGAAGAGTTAAAAAGTGTCAATATGTAACAAATATGAAACACCTAAATGTTATGTCCATTCGTAACAATATTGAAAAAACAAAGAAGTATAGACACAGGTAATTTACACACAATAAGCGTTATCAGCTATGCTGTGCTAATTATAGGATTTACCTATTTAGAACTATTAGGAATCACTTGTATATAAGAAGTGTCTCTATACATAGACTGATCGATTTAGAAAGGAGTTTAGCAGAATCTCGTTATTTTATATGTTGGTTTTATTTTCTATTAAAGTTATATCTGTTTTTCTATAGAAACAGTTATTTTCGCTTTGTATATTATTTAGAAGCGCACATACTACATACTTTATATTTTGGGTTTCTTCTCTTTGAGTCGCTTGTTTCTGTATGTAGCTGCCCACATCATTGTATTGTTATAGTTACCAGTGGTTTATTCCTTTACTCTTGTTATATTTTTTTGGCTTTATCAAACTAAAATCCCAATATATAAATATAAGGAGCTACTAATAAAATATCTAAACACAGCCAAATGATTTATGCCGCTCCTCCAAAAGTAGCATTGTCCCCTCACAGTCAACTAGTAGCTCAAGAATGTTGAGAAAATAAATGTGCTATGGAGGACCAGACTAACCTTCCTGCATAGGACATCTGAGCACGCCTCCATCCGATATAACTAGGTCTGCTTTAGGCTTCGGATATCACTACCAATCAAAAATTCTGAAAAGCTCCCCACACTTGTCTCCCTCCCTACCTATTCCTATTACACAATGCAAGGGAGCCCTTGCTTACCACTTTTGAGCTGCTCATCCACTAATTCTCAGATGAGCAGTTTATTTGTTACGTTGCTTAGAGTGCCTTGGTACCATCTCCTCATTTAATGTCATATTGTTTAGTAATGGTTTTACATGAACCAAAGCTCTTCCTGGAGACCACAACCTCTTCAGCCACATTGATTGTAATAAAATCGAGACAGAAACATAGTAAAATTCTGCATTGATACAATGGGATTATTCCTACATAAATGTTAATGTCATCAATCCTGTACAGCAGTCTGATAGTGGAAGATAGAAAAGCATGCTTCTATGCAATATGCCAAGGGGTTTCCTATCCCTGAAAAAAAAACATTGTGGCGGACCAGCCTCGCCACTGGGCATTGGAGAAGACTGATTGCCAGCCTCCTTCCATGTGACTATGGCCCCTGGGATGTATTTCCTGCTCTCCTGTACTGCTGAGGATTGCTACCAACTAAGTGGATTTGGCTATGGAGCTTGTGTAGTGCCCTCTGTTGGTAGCAACAGCAAAATGCACTACCTGACTAGCAAGACTGGTTCATTTGCATATTCGGGTAGATTTGCATATTGCCAATTCTGCAGGCATGTGAGATATTTTCTGTTAATTATTGTCTCCCCCACCTTTTTAAAAATATGCCATTGTGTTATAATAAGTCACTGTATGTTGCCTGCTATGATTTGATTGTAATTTTATTGAGTTTTCACAGCAATGTTAATGTAATGACCATATGGGCTGGTCCCAAGTAAAATAAAGTTTTAGACAGTTCTACTTCACCCTCAATTTGGAGTCATGTATCTTATTGGGGGAATCTGCTACAAGGGATTGCTATGCTCTGCATATTCCGTTGCTTTAATCACTCCTAAGCTCTTGTAAGAGCTTGTTCCTGCTTCGCTTTGAAAGAACAGAGGTTCGGCCTGCGGTGGTTGTGGTGTCGGCTACAGTGCTTGGAGTCCTCAGGAAGCGCTAGGAGCATCTTTTAACGGAGGTACCCAGTCGGGGGGCCAGGTGATCTGTTACAAACATTAATCACATTGCTTGACAGACCTTTACCTGCAAGACTTGACTTACCCATAGTCTTGTCCTTTCCACCATTTGGTGGTTCACTGAGCGGTATTTATTCAGGTTTCAGCATCTGACTGCAATTGATAAGAATGAGAGTCTCACTTAAACAGTAAAGCAATAGTAGACGGTACAGCTGCACAGTAGTAATGGTCACGGGACCCTTGTCTTATCCATTGCAGAGTATTAAGACATTAATGCATTTAACAGCCTTCTGAAGTAAAACAAAAATATATTTTTTTGTTTTGTGTTTTCCAGGAAGACGTACCCATCTGGTTAAGAAACACCATTGTTTATCGCTGGCCTTATGACAAAGAAAAAATAGTCCTACGATTAATGTGCCAGGACCCATATGTTCATGGTCCAATTGGACCTCTTCCTACACTTAGAGTAAGTACATTCTGAAGTCTTGACTCAACACACCAACTGGTGTAAGGAGCATTTTATTCACCATCACAATTCTACCTATTCTGTAAGGGGAAGCAGAAAGTATTTCTTAAACCGTGTGCTTTGTCTTTAAGAGATTTTGCAAAATGATAATTTGTTATGAATGGAAAATATCATTTTTGATAAAATCTTTAATAAATGGCCTCTTACCCATATTCAGTGAATATGGTATTCATACTTTAGGACACCATTGTGTCATAGGTTAATGTAACAACAAGTCAGGGAATTTCATGTGTACCCTTAAGTTCTAGGTCATGACAACAGACTGATTAAGATATTCCCATGTGAAAAGTCAAGGATTTCTCATTTAATGCTCATGGTCCTGTATCTTTGCCAAGTTAAGGTAGGTCCTAACATGACCTAATTGAAAATCGGAGGTATAAATATGTGTAATTATTAATATTAGAGAGACAGAGGAGAGAATTTTGGATGCAGAGACACTGCTCCATTTTATCATGACTAAGAGGATGACTTGTTCAAGAAGGTATATTATTAAATTTTACTGATATTGCAAGCATATACTTTAATCTTATAAACTCTCCTACAAATTATTGTAATGGATTATTATAATTGGATTATATCTCTCTATATATTTTTATTTAATAAAATATTTTAAAAGACAAAACTTTATTGCTTCCAAAACAATCCCTATTTTTATTGTATTCTCAATTATTTATAAATTTTATATACCGTATATACTCGAGTATAAGTCGACCCAAATATAAGCCGAGGCCCCTAATTTTAGCACAAAAAAACGTGGAAACTTATTCACTCGAGTATAAGCCTGAGGTGGGAAATGCAGAAGCTACTGGTAAATTTCTAAATAAAATTAGATCCCAATAAAATTACATTAATCGAATATTTATTTACAGTGTGTGTATATAATGAATGCAGTGTGTGTGTGTTTGTGTAGTGTGTTTATATAATGAATGCAGTGTGTGTTTGTAGTGTGTGTATATAATGAATGCTGTGTGTTTGTGTAGTGTGTGTATATAATGAATGCAGTGTGTGTGTGTTTGTGTAGTGTGTGTATATAATGAATGCAGTGTGTGTGTGTGTGTTTGTGTAGTGTGTGTATATAATGAATGCAGAGTGTGTGTGTAGTGTGTGTATATAATGAATGCAGAGTGTGTGTGTGTTTGTGTGAATGCAGTGTGTGTATATAATGCAGAGTGGCTGTGTATATAATGCAGAGTGTGTGTTTGTATGAGTGTGTGTGTATATAATGCAGAGTGTGTGCATTACATACACACACTCTGCATTATATACACACACTACACACACTCTGCATTGTGTGTATATAATGCAGAGTGTGTGTGTGTGTGTGTGTGTATGTGTGTGTGTAAACTGGGTGGGGGGGGCTTTTTTTATTATTATATTATATTATTTTATATTATTATTATATTATTATTTAAATTATTTTAATATTTATTAAATTATTATTTTTTGGTCCCCCCTCCCTGCTTGTTGTCTGGCCTGGCGGTCCAGTGGATGGGCTGTGCAGGGGTGGGCCCGGAGCAAGCTCTTACTTACCTTTGTAACAACTCCGGTCAGCTCCCTGTCAGCTCCGTGCAGCTCCCCTGTTCAGCTCACAGTGTAAGTCTCGAGGTTTGCGTGCCGCGCGGAGCGGGTGTCGCGAGACTTACACTGTGAGCTGAATGGGGGAGCTGACCGGAGCTGCTACAAAGGTAACAGCTTGCTCTGGCCCCCAACAGGAAGCCCGGTGGTCCTGGTCTCTATTATGGCAATCTAAGTTGCCATAATACAGACACTGACTCGAGTATAAGCCGAGGGGAGCTTTTTCAGCACAAAAAAATGTGCCGAAAAACTCGGCTTATACTCGAGTATATACAGTATAAGATATCTGTACGGTTAGCCCTGCTAAATTCTATGTTTTAAGACGTAATAGTGGTGAATAGGGAAACCAGCTGCGGTTACAGTATATTATGATATTTAGCATATTAGCATATTCTTTGTGATGCAAATGTATTACAACTATCTTAAAGGTACATTGTAGGCATTATAAAGATTTCATCTCATTGGACTGGTCAAGTGCTTGGAATCCCCTGGAATGGCCCCCCATTCAGTATTACCTAAAGCTTTCCCACTACTAGAGGAATGGCTTAGATAGAGATTAAACACTTCCTTCAAGCCATACCCGCATCCGTCCCTGGTTTCCCCCAAAACCATACTGCCCATAATGAATGCTGCTGCCAGGCTGATTTTTCGCTCATGTTGCTCCTCTCACACATCACCCTTCTGTCAATCCTTAAATTGGCTTCCTGTAACCTATAGGATTAAATTCTAAATACTAACCCTTACGTAAAAAGCTCTGAACAACTCTATCTCCCACTACAATTTTTCACTAATTCATAGGTATGCCCCTTCTCGGTCGCTCTGCTTTGCCTGTGACCTACTCCTGTCCACTGTTCATGCTCATATCCATGCTGCTAACTCGTGTTTGCAGGACTTCTAACGAGCTGCTCCACTTCTTTGGAACAACCTGCCTTCTCCCACCAGACTATACTCAACTATTTAAGAATTCCCTCAAAATTCATGTCTTCAGAATAGCCTATGACCTCCAAGAATAACTGTTATCTCACAAAACTATCTATTGCTCTCTCTTTGAGGGCCATACTCCACTATCACCTTCCAGTTCTGCTACTCTCCCACCCCAGTGAAAGTGCAGACTGTCAGCTTTAATTCAATGGGAACAAAAATATTGTTTAGGGATTTGAACCATTGTTTAGGAATTGCAACCATTTTCATACACGGTATCCTTATTTCAGGGACAAATTAACACAATCATAAATAAAATGTTAATTCTTAATACTTTGTTAATATTTTGTTGAGAATCCTTTGCAGACAACAACTGCTTGAAGTCTGGAATGGATGGATATCATCAAACACTTAGTTTCCTCCTGTGTGATGCTTTACCAGTTCAGTCGTTGCATGTTTATGGGTCTTTCTGTCTTAAGTTTTGTCTACAGCAAGCAAAATGCATGCTCGATCTAGTTGAGATCAGGTGATTTACTCAGCCATTGCAGAATATTCCACTTCTTTGCTTAAAAAAACGCTTGAGTTGCTTCCGCAGGATGTTTTGGTTCTTTGTTCATCTGTAAAGTTAAGAGATGTCTAATCAACTTTGTCAACTTCAACATTCTGGTACAGGTTGATATTAGTTTCATCTATCCAAAGAATTCTGTTCCAGAACTGGGCTGGCTTTTTAGATATTTTTTGGCAAAGTCTAATATGGACTTTCTATTCTTGAAGATTTTTAATGGTTTGCATCTTTTGGTGAGCCCTCTGTATTTGCTCTTCTCAGGTCTTCTCTTTATGGTAGACATCCTGGAGAGTGTTCTGCACTTAGTTGTGAATTGGTTTTTCTTTACCATGAAAAGGCTCCTACAATCATCCACCATTGGTAAACCAAGCCCAAACAGTGCAAATAATAATTAAAATATATACATACAGAGAATCCTCTAATTAGGAATGTATAAAACCTTCAAGGCAAAAAAGTACAGAACAATAATAGTGCAATATGTCAAGTGAAATAAGAGTATATAAAAGCTTATAAAAGACTCACTCACACTTTGCAGAGCTACTCAGAGCTCTGCCGTATAGCGCCTAGACGGTATAATCCACATACATTCCTAATTAGAGGATTCTCTGTATGTATATATTTTAATTATTATTTGCACTGTTTGGGCGCGGTTTTACCACTTTTGTCTCTTCTGTTTTACTACTGTGAGCAGGTATTGGGAATTCCTGCTTGGTTCACTGCTGCCCACCTTTAGTTTATTTAGTGAGCGCCTAACTCTTCTTTGTTGTGAATCATCCACCATTGTTGTTTTCCAAGATGTCCAGTTCTTTTTGTGTTGCCGAGCTCACTTGTGCTTTCTTTTTTTCTCGGAATGTACCAAACTGTTTATTTGGCCACTCCTAATGTTCCTGCTATCTGTTTGATGTAGTTTTTTTTGTGGCTTGTTTCACTTGCATTAAGAGCTCCTTTGACTGTGTGTTGTAGGTTCACAGCAACAGAAACAGTTTCCAAATGTGAATGCCACACCTGCAATCAACTCCAAACTGTTTACTTGCTTAATTGATGAAGAAATAACGGAGCAATGGCCCACAACTGTCCATGAAACGGCATTTAAGTCAATTGTCCAATTACTTTTGGTTCCTTGAAAAAGAGAGGGCTACATATTAAAGAGCTGTAATTCCTAAACCCTTCTTCACATTAAGCTGAGAGTCTGGACTTAAAGCCTATATTAAAATTAATTATTTAAATTTTACTTTTTGGTACTTTTGGGGGTATTTTGGTAAACAGGTGAAGTAACATAACTTATGTCAGTGTACAAAAATGCATAGAATATATATCTTAGTAACAGTAGTCAATATTATTTCAAGCCATAGATCACACACAGCAGTATACCTTGTACTTTATATAATGTTATATAGAATACAGATATTTCATAAAATTCTGTAATTGTATTTTTTTTTTTTGACATAAGTGCGCCCGCCTCTTTTTTCCGTTGTGACGCGATTTGGATGAGCTTGCCCCGGAGTACACTTTTGTGTGCCTCCCACATTGTCATATCTGATACGTCTCCCGTCTCATTCTCGGTAAAATATGTCTGTAGAGTGTCGGTGACTTGGGCCCTCACTGGGAGGTTGGTTAAGAGGGAGTCGTTGAGTCTCCACGTCATTTTCGTCGGTCTTATGAGTGGAGATTCGAGGTCTATCGACACTTGTCCATGGTCCGACCACGTTGCAGCGTGTATGGATGCTCTCCTAAGTCTTATTAGGGCTTCTTGTTGCAATAGTAGGAAGTCTATCCTGGAGTATCTTTTGTGTATTATGGAATAGTGAGTGTATTCTCTGTCTAGTGGGTTTAGTGTTCGCCAGCAGTCTACCAGGCGTAGCGTTTTCAGAATATGGTGTATGGTTCTTATTTCTCTCTGTGGGATGCTGCTGTGTCCCGTTGAGGAGTCTACTTTAGGATCTAGTGTGACATTGAAGTCTCCTCCCGCGATCAAGGTTCCTTCCGTGAAGTCCGTTAGTGCCTTCAGTGTGTTCTTAAGGAATCTAGATTGATTGTTGTTGGGGACGTATATTGTCGCGAACGTGTAACATCGCCCTGCGATATTCCCCTTTACGAAGGCGTATCTGCCGTTGTGGTCTATAAGGCGATCCTGTTCCTGGAATTGTAGACGAGCTGCTATAAGGATCGCGACCCCTGCCTTTTTTGCTGTAGGGTGGTTGCTGTAGTAGTTAGTGGGGTAGTGTTTGTTCTTGAGTGTCGGGGCCGCTCCTTCTCGAAAGTGAGTTTCTTGGAGAAGAGCTACTGCAACCCTCTTTCTCTGAAGTTCCCTCAGGAGATTAGTTCTGCGTTCTGGGAGATTCAATCCCCTGCAGTTTTGCGTGATGATTTTCATCGGGTCTGGTCTGTATGCCATCTTGTCCGTATCTCTGCGCAATGGTGGTGTCTTGTCGGGTGCCGGGGTCCCTCGTCCGCGTCCCGCCCTCTAATGTACGCTGGAGTCGACCGAGGAAGCCCGAACCCGTGGCTTAATTCCTGGGTTTTGATGTGGTTCGGCGCCTTTGCGCCGTCCGGTGGTTAGCTCGAGGCGGATGCGACGGCCGGGTCAGGAGCGCAGGGGGGGGTAGTGACGTTCGGGTGGGTTGTTGGACTGCGGTCACGTGTGAGGTGGTTGGTGTTTGTGGGGTGTTGGTATTTGCTCCTGTGTGGTCTAGGGGAGTTGTCTGCTCAGGCTCAGTGCCTTTCGGTTATGTTATGCTCCGTGTCTGGTTCGTGTGATGGGGGTGTGTGTTTCTTATTTGGATGTTGGAGAGTAGGATAGGTGTGGTGTGCGTGTCGTGGTAATGTGAGGAGGTGAACCTCTCCGTGGAGAGGGAGTTCGTGTGCCTACGGTGGCGGTCGGAGGGCACCCCGAGATCTATCCCGGTGGTGTACCAGTCGGCCTCCGTAGTATCAAGCGTGCGCACCGAAAGGGGTGGGTAGCGTGTCTGGGCCCTTATCCGTTTAGGCTATGGTGCCTGTGTGGTATATGCGGTGTTAGTTGTAGAGTTGATACTTGAGAAGGGTTGTGTATCGTCGGTAAAATCTGTCAGTTGTGTAGAAGTGTATTTCCGTTTGGGGTTGTAGCGTCCGTCCACTGTAGTAGAGGTGTTATATAGTCATCACTAATGCCATTGGTGTGTGCCTGTAGTGTTTGCCTGTTTGTTGCGCCTTTTCGGTGTCGCTGGTATCGGGTGGGGGGATGTACCGCAAGGGTAATTTGCGCGTAGTCAAAGTAGGGGCTTGAGGATATCTCTTCGGGGTGTGTGCATTGTGGGTCCTCTTCTCATTGTGTCTGGGTCGTTGCATCTGGGTTATGTTGATGTATTATTATTTTTTATTTTTTTTTCCCTTCTTTCCCCCCTCCCCTCTCTATGTCCCCTCGCCCCGTCTCCCGCCCCTTTTGTTCATATTTCACAACCTCCAGGGGGTGGTGGGATGGTCGTCTGCCCAGTGTCTTCCCGTCATCAGTGTGTCGTCTGAGTGAGGCAATTGTGATTGCATGTAGTGTATGGACCTCTTTGGGAGCATGTTGTCTATACATGTCGGTCCTTTTGACGTGGGGGGGAGGGCCCGGTAAGTAACACAGAGTGAGATTGCATAGTCTAGCCATTCAAAATAGGTTACTCACAATAGTCATACAATAAGGAGCAGTCTCGGGCTTCACAATCAGCTATACATTTAGTATGGAATCAGTTCTTTGTCTTCACGAAAGTCAATGCTGCAGGAGGTCTCTAGGACCCAATCTCTATGTCCCCAGCCCTCCCCCCTGTGATCCCCCTCCCCAATAGGACTTACTCCCCTGCTGTAGTTTTCTTCCCGCCCCTCCCTTTTCGTCCCCTTGTTTTTTTTTTATTTATTTATTTATTTTTTCGTTTTTTTTTGTTTTTTTTTGTTGTTGTTTAGAACCCTTTCGTGTTGTGGAGGACCCATTTGCAAGTGAGATATCCCTTAGTTCGGTCAGTATCAAGGTGAAGAGTGGTACCCTCCCACACCAGGGGGGTGGGGGGGGGGTGTCCCCTCTGTTAGTCTCGTGCCAATGTGTTAGCTACCCAATGTCAGAGTACCTGATTCTTGGGGTGCGGGTTTGCCTCCAGGTGCTTCTCCAACGTGGGTTCCAGCTGTCTGTGTTGTCTCGGGATTGTGGGGTCTACAGGAGCGGTGCCGGTTGGTCTGGTAGTGGGTTATTCCTCTGGGTTGTTTAGATCTGGTCGGTGTCGCGGAGCTTCACCCTGAGAGTTCCATCTTCTTCGCCTTGCTTGTCGCTGCGGTTGTGGTCTTGGATCCAGCGGCATGATCCAGCGGCATGAACTGGGGTTGGCGGCAGGTTCAGGCGTTGTAGGAATTGAGGAATGTCTTCTGGCCATCGTGCGGAGACCCATTCGTTATTATAGCGAACTGTGATGCTAAATGGGTAACCCCATCTATATTGCATATTCCTCTCCCTCAGGATGGTGGTAACCGGTCTCAGGGCTCTTCTAGCTTCCAGGGTCATAGGTGATAGGTCATTGTAGAGGGATATTTCTGCGCCCCTGTAGTTCCAGTGGGCCCTGGATCTAGCTTTCCTCATGATCAGATCTTTGATGGCGAAGGAGTGCAGGCAGCATATTATGTCCCTGGGGGTTCCTTCCGTGGGTCTGGGACGGAGTGCTCTATGTGCCCTGTCATATTTAATAAGCGCTGGTGTGTCCTACCTTAGGATGATGCGGAATAGGGAGGTGAGCATCTCCTCTATGTTTTCCCCCTCTGTAGATTCAGGTATCCCCCTTACCCTGATATTGTTGCGACGACTGCGGTTGTCCTGGTCCTCTAGCTGTCGCCTCATGGCTAGTATGAGGGTGCCCTGGCGTTTGAAGGCCGTGTCTGTGGCTGTAGAGTGGTCTTCAGTGGCCTGTGCCCTTTTTTCTACCTGCTGTATGCGGTGTTCCTGTGCTTTGATTTCAGCCTTCAGGCCGGTCACTTCAGATTTAATTACTTCATGTAGATTGTTAGTCAGGTGGGTGAGGTCATCTTTTGTGACCATCCTCATTGCCATGCGCTTTAATTCTGCTCCGATGTCTGCCAGTGTAGTGGTGTCGGCAGTGGAGCATGTGGATGCTGGCGAGGTCGGCGCCATTTTGGATGTCGGGGAGCTGGGGTCCGGGCCGCATGGCGCGTGGAGGAATTCATCCATCGGCCCCGTTTACGACCCTGAGACGGAAGGTTTGGGGGTCTGGGGTAGGTCCCCTCTCTTTGTGCGACCCATTGGTGGCAGTGCGTGCCGGTGAGTAGTGGGTTGCTCCGTTCTATATGCTTTCGTGGAGCGGAGCACAGCGCTTAGGCGGCCATGTTCGTCGGAGCCCAGGCCACGCCCCTCGTATTTTTTTTTTTTATTGCTTTTGTTTTCTTTTGAATAAAAAATAACTGAGCTGGAAAAGCAATGGAGTTGACATTTTTCCAGTGATGCCTAGAATTTGCAGTTCGTTTGACAATTTGACAAATTCTAGTTTAATGTATAAAACTCTTATATGTTTTTGTATTTTTTTGTCTAGTGCTTTTTTACGTTTTAGCATCTACATCGTGCAAATCTGTTTTTATTATTGCTGAGATATCTCTAATAATAGATGTTGGTTACATATCAGTTACATGCTTTGGTTTACTATTTCTGGATATGTTTTTAAAATGATTTAATATTCTGAAACTCATTTTAATATTTTGATAATTGTATGTATTGATATATTATTTAAAAAAATGTATTAAATAATTTGAAAAGCTTAAAATATTTAATCAAAGCCAATCAGAACATTGTCATCTGAAAATTATTGTTAAATGTGCCAATCAGAATGAAATCCAGTCGAATCAACAAGTACAATACATTGTTAATTGCCCCACTTTTTAGACTTTTCAGATCAACGCACTTTTATAATTCTTATGTCAGTTTAATATTTTTGTAAAATTTTCAAATTATCAAGTCTGGCCTCGATTTAATTTATTTAATTTAATTTAAAATCTGAAAATATTCCATTCTGACCTCAATTTAATATTATTGGATACGCTTCAAATTATTTAATATTTTTAGATAAACTTTTCAGGTGATTTTTTTTATTCTAAATAATAAAATATCAAAAAATATATCACATATAAAAATAGACGTACTTGGAAACCAGAGAATATCTAACAATTTCTTGTTATATCAATATATCAATATATTTAAAAAATGTATATATATTCTATTGTAATGTTAAAACAATTTTAAAGCTTGTCTGGAATATAACTTTTAGTTTTGAAGTCTCAGCTTAATGTATCTTTCCTTTGAAAAGAACCCAAAATGATTTGACTGTGAATTGCATACTGAAGTCATGCATTTTATAGTCCTTTCTTAGATACCAATTTTTTTTAAGTTTGAGATGTTTTAATTGGCTATAGTATTAATGACCTTCCTCTTTTGGAATCGTGAAACTGACCCTTGATTTGTCTGTTTTTCTCTTCAGATGACACCAATTTGAAGCCTGATTTTCTCAAGTTTTTGTACATGCTCTGGACTTGCACTTTGTGTGGTAAATGATGGTTTTTCTTCAGAGACATATTTACTGAGACCTGCATTTTAGTTCCACAGCCTGATCTAAATTTTTTTTTATTTTTTTAAAAAGGACCTAGTATCAAGTAATCATATATTAAGAAAATAACAAAATGAGGACAAAAAGGAAGAATGAGATAGGGAGTCCACCCACAAATAAGTGGTGGACACCAGACTCATTCAAAAATACCTCTTCTTGTGGAGAGTAACATAAATAGGGTAATAACCTTTATTAAAAAATTGCTAGAATACTAAGTGCACCAAAAAAGTGTATAAACGGTGATAGAGTGAACAGCAAAAAAACTTAAAAAAAAACCTGGGTCAATTACTCCTAAAAGTCACGTAACTACATATAGGGTCAGAGTGGGTGAGTTATATATAGACCTCGAACGGGTCAGAGTAAAGTTGTAGTCACTAGTATAGGCGCCCGGGCAGGTCCTGAAAGGGCTAAACAGGGGTGTTGAAGATACAGCTCTTGACAAAGGTGTAGTGAAACGACGAAACGCGGGTCGAGCTGATATTTGCCAATGCTTCTACCTTAATTTAAGTTACACTTTTACTTTATTTACTTACCTGGGCTCCAACGGTGTCTGTTATGCGCTAGAGCATCTCCTTAATTTTTCAGGGATATGGCTAGGCTGCCTTGAAGCAGCAGTGAGTTTTACCATCCATTTTTGGGCTAGACAGTGAGTCTAGGGCGTCCTAGGGTGCTACTTTTTTCATCTCCCTCTTAGTACCGGGAGATTACCTACTAAGGCAAAGTTAGCTACATTACCTCTTTACCAACTCTAATCTTGGATATCTAGAGCAAGATAGGGGCTGCCTGACTCTCTTGCACTTTGATGGAGATGTATACTTTTTGCATTTAGCATTAATATTTTCATCCTCTACCCTATAGGGAGATGCGGGTATCTTCAACACCCCTGTTTAGCTCTTTCAGGACCTGCCCGGGCTCCTATACTAGTGTCTACAACTCTGCCCCATTTCTGGTTTGTCGGTACTATAACCACTGCTAGACACCTACTATCCCACATTGAATCTCTGCTCTTATTTGCGCTAGTTATCTTTTTTTACTGTATAATCAGACTGAACCGTGCTGTTACATACTTATTAGGGACTTTGGTGACTTTACTCTGACCCGTTCGAGGTCTATATATAACTCACCCACTCTGACCCTATATGTAGTTACGTGACCTTTAGGAGTAATTGACCCAGGTTTTTTTTAAAGTTTTTTTGGTGTTCACTCTGGTGCACTTCGTATTCTAGCAATTTTTTAATAAAGGTTATTAACCTATTTATGTTACTCTCCACAAGAGGAAGTATTTTTGAATGAGTCTGGTGTCCACCACTTATTTGTGGGTGGACTCCCTATCTCATTCTTCCCTTTTGTCCTCATTTTGCAGCTCTCCAGGGTTAAGCCCCCAATACCTCCTGTAACCTCCTTCGAGGTACTGGTGTTGGATCATTCAACACCATAACCTTTTTCTTTCTATTTAAGAAAATAACAATTGTAAAGGCTGGACTAATGTATCAGAATTGGTCAGTTCTATCTATAATTGTGCAAAATAATATATATAGGCATAGAGTGTCGGTATCCTTTCTTTATCTATATGTAGATATAGATATACATTTCTTTATTATGTTGCTAAATAAAGTTTACACACGCATACATACATTAATATATTTGATTTTCCCAAAGAACTTTGTGGAAAAGGTAGGTGTAAAAACATATTACACATAATAATCTACATATAGATTAATATACCGAACAAAAGAATGTATAAAAGTACATACTACATGTAACATTTTAGTGCAATAAAATAAATTAACAATGTAAATAGAAAAAAACTACTGAAATAAAGAAAATGTATCATGGAAAAGAAAATGAAATATAATTAGTCGATCTCAAACATGTATGTATTAATAATGTTATCTACTTTGTAAAATAAAAATGTAATTTCACAGTCTATTTTTTAAAAACCAAAAACAAATCATAACTGTAAATCTTTATTAAAAGCTTTAGAAAAAAAAGTTGTCATTTTGAAATAAAATATAATATTGTTCCTGACATTCTGTTTTTATTATTGGTCACAGGGCCAGTCTAAACACCATAGCAATACAGCTCATTGTAATGATTATGGTATACATAGTCTGTGGTTACCATCCCCCGCAGTTTGTCAGACTGGGTTTTTTTGTTTTTTTTTTACAAAAATGATGGTTCTTTCAGGAATGTGGGCCCTCTCCTGCAAACTGACTAATGCAGAAGTAAACTTTCCATCCAGCTTTGTGTGGCTGTGAAAGAGTGAGTGAACTGGGGGTGGGTTTGTTCAGAATTGTTCCTTCGCCATCCTCTCGTAGATCACACACTGGGTGTAGTAGGTAAGTAATTTTTATCTTTTACTTTTAAAATATGATATTACTATGTTTGGGAGTACAAAAAGTCTGACTCAGATTCATTATGTAAGACATTGTATAGCGCACGATTGTGTGCCTTCATTGCTACAGAGCAGTAGTAGCTCATGGCAGACCCCACCACACATAAACGTTTGGATAAAGGAGGAATGGACCTGGTACTTAAAGAAGCTCACTCATACAATGAAAAAGCCCAAAACGTTTGTTGCTATGTATGGATACTTTTCTTCTGTTCATGACTTTCTTCAGGTTTTGACTTTTCCTTGAAAAACCATATAATATTGTCAAAGAGGAATATTTGCCTGTATAAGAGGTTGTTGATAGTAGGGCAATTGAGAGCTTTATCAACTTGAACTTTATCTAGAGCATATATTTCAGCATGACAGCCCAGCCTGGCAGTTTACTTGCCGTCTCAAGGGTCCATAAGAAATGGGACAAGATTTGTAGTTCAAGGTTACTCATTGGTTCATGGAGGCAACTTTCTATTTTCTGGGGCCAGTGGTGAATTGCTTTACAGTTGGATGGCTTCTTCAGTGGGATTTCAAATTTTAGGTTATAGATGCCCTGTGTATTTGTACTGCTGTTTTAGGGAGACTCTATGAAAGCTGTGAAGCCATTGAGAGACAAAGTATTGTTCTTTCTCTGTGAAGGCAATGTAGATGTCTAGACTCCCCCTAAGGAGAAAGACTTTGGTTATGCATTAGACCTCTGTTTAAAATAGCAATGTGATCCCAAGACAGCCTGGGGTGGTGGAGGAGAAAAAGCGACAGCACCAGTTTTCCCCTTATAGTTTCCCATAACGGAAATAGTGTATTGGCTCACGTAACACTACAATCTTCACAAACAATGTTTTTTTCCAAAGAGAGAATCTAAAGTGAATTTTAAATTTAGGCCCAGAGTGACTAAATTGAAAGCATAGCTGATTTGAAATTCACTTTGAATATTTACTTTAGTGAATGAGACTGAAATATATTAATATGTGCAATCCATTGACTTAGCCCACCCTTGTGATAATGCTGATCACCTGTCAATAGGCAGGAGCAGAGAATGGATCAGTTAATAGGAGATTGCACATTTTAAGACTAGATAGCGAAGCTGTAAAATTAGCTTGGTTGTAGAATGTATTCAGTTGGGCAGCTTCGGGGATAATATGTGCAATTCTGTTCTTTTTTTTTTTTCTTACGATTTTTATTCTTTTATCATATAATAACAACAAGACAGATAAACATATACATTCAGAATATCTTCATAATAAAATATTGTACAAAAATACATAAATACAGTACAATACAGATGTTGTTCGCTGAGATTGACCCTAATATTTCTTAGTCGTTCTAAAGGAGTAATTCAATTTTAGATCCTATAAAATTACATTCAGTACACTAAAGTCTCCTCTTACAAATACGACATAGTACCAAGCGAACCACATACCAATTCCCATGCCGGCGGGATTACTGGGAAAGCCCATTCTTTATACTCAGTTGTTCCGTGGCCATTTTTAAACTATATACAGGAGAATCCCTCAAAAAATGATTAACTCCTGCATACCTGTTCACTCAGGTTCTGCCTAACCCTCTCCTTTCAATTTCTCCAACCAGAGAGCATTGTGTACTTTCCTTGGATCTCTTCCTTGAGCCCTGTCCAACTGAGCTTCCATTCCAAGTTGAAACTTAACTTGGAATATCAGTCTGTCCAAGGAAAATAAAGAAGAGCTCTTCCAATTGCATGCTATAATTAATCCAGATTTCTAGTATTGAATCTATACATAAATTAGATTGTCTAATAAGCTGAATCTTCATGTCTGTGTACCTATGCCAAAGGATAGAGCTAAGATCCTTTACTTGGCAACTCTCGCTTTCTAGGATATACCACCCTTCCCTTGTTACACTATCCAATTGGGTTCTATAAATATGAAAAAACTAATTTGCAAGATAAATATCTATGATACTTGGGAAACCCAGGCCTCCATCTTTAATTTTTTGAGCCAAGAGAGTTTTGTTAATTCTAGGTCTCTTGTTCTTCCAGATTAAATTATTAATTGAATTTTGAATCCTATCCAACCATGGTCTAGGGATTTTTAAAAGGATCATTCGAAACATATATGCCCATTTGGACAAGAGATAAGCTTTAATAAGATTCATTCTTCCCACCACGTAATTTCTATTTTTTTCCATTTGTTCAGTGCTTTCGACATATTTCTAAAGCAGCTTAAAAAATTTACCTGCACTAGATCTGAAGCTTTCTTTGACAACAAAATACCTAAATATGGTGTACTTGTATTGGCCCAGTTAAAGTTATAGTTGTCCCATGTGGTTTCTACTTGTTGTATCTAAGTTGATATCTAGAATTATAGATTTATTTTCATTTAATTTATAATTCGAAACTTCACTAAACCTCTTGACAGTTTTCATGAAAGCAGTAATAGATGTAACTGGCTTAGTTAGGCTCAGTATCAGATCATCTGCATATAGTTTTAGTTTCAGCTCTCTCTGTTTCGTAGTGATTCCTCTTATTTGATAATTTGATCTTATATTTATCGCCAAAATCTCCATAGTTATAATGTATAGAATCGGAGAAAGCAGGCATCCCTGTCTATATAATGGAGAAACTGAAGCTGAAAGAATATAGTACAGGGAATAGAGCAGATAAACTGCTAACTAAGAAGCTGAGAGAAAAAACTGCCTCCAACAAAATAACTAGAATAAAGAGGAACGAAGAGGTACATATCTCCCCAAAATCCATTGGTCAGTGCTTCAACTCATATTATAGTGAATTATATTCCCTATCAACTCAGGATAAGGAGATAGATAAATATCTAGATGGTATTAACGCTCCAGTAATATCAGAGAACCAAAAAACAGCTCTTAATGCCTTGATAACGGCACAAGAGGTGGAGGAGGTCATTAAAAAGCTAGACAATAACAAAACCCCAGGTCCAGACGGATTTTCAAATTTATTTTATAAAACCTTTCGAGATTTACTTATAAAGCTTCTGGTAGATCTATTTAATAACATTGTAGATAGGGGGCAATTTCCAAAGGAAATGTTGAGAGCAAACATATTACCAATTCCGAAACAGAATAAAGACCCGGGAGCGGTGGAAAACTATAGGCCAATTTCCCTTATAAATACCGATGTGAAGATCTTTTCCGCAATAATAGCAAATTGGGTAAAACCGACTTTTGCCAACATAATCGATCCTGATCAAATCTGGTTTGTTCCGGGAAGAATTTCTTCAGACAATACAAGATGTATAATATATATTTTAGATTTAGCTAATAGAACAGAAACACCTATGACAATCTTAACTGTCGATGCAGAGAAGGCTTTCAATAGGGTTGACTGGGAATTCATGTGTAAATCCCTGATGAAATTTGGTTATCAGGGTTGGATTCATAGAGCCATAATGTCCCTGTATTCTGGTCCTTTGGTTAGGACAGTAGGTCCCAATATATGTGCAATTCTGTTGTTGATCATTCGAGGTTTAGTGAATAGCAATATGCATTTATTCACTTAAATCAGAAAGTGTAGTGAATTTTAATCTGTATTGCAAAAGTAAATGAAACAAACAAGCTGTGGATATAACGGAGTTGGATAACTTTCTCTTTTTGTTTAAATATTGAATAACCAGTTTCAATGCATTACAATTACGTGTTTGGGGTATTTTCAATATATGCAATGCATGAGTTGGACAACAGAGGGTGCTGTCAAATTACATTTCAGTGCCCACTGTGTAATTTTCCCCTGCTTTTTCTCAAAACTTCCTTAAAATGTTATCTTGTGTGCTAATGGGAAATTCTCATTTTTTGTCTCAATTCCATTTTTTTCTGCCATTTTCATGATGTTTTAATCATACTTTTTGTGTTATTGACTACTTTCCTCTCTGCCATATGTATGTCTCAATGATTCATTGTGTCTTTTGTGTATATAACATAATCACATCACACCAATGCTAAAAGTCTAAAGAAATCGGAAAGGTAGTTTTAAATTCAGTCATAGTAAATGGATCAAAGAAGTCTTTGGCAAATTTCCATAATAAAGTACATTTTGCAAACTGATAAGTATTAAATGTTTCTAAAAAGGGTTTGAGCCCCCCTATAAAAAAACAGAGCACATCTGGTGTATTTCATTCAGAGAGGTAGAAGCTCTGACCTTCTCTTACTTCCCCTACAGTGAAATTAAACAAAGTTTACACTCTTTCCATCTGCCTTATAATTGATGTTGTTAGGCTCGATTGTGCAGGGCCTTTAACGTCTTCTATTCCAACTTGGTGTCTTTGTGCAACTTTTTGCTTGCTGCGCCACTTGTGGTACAACACTGCTATACGTGTTTTATAAATAATAATAATAATAATAATAGAAACATAGAATGTGACGGCAGATAAGAACCATTTGGCCCATCTAGTCTGCCCAATTTTCTAAATACTTCCATTAGTCCTTGGCCTTACCTTATATCTAAGATAGCCTTATGCCTATCCCACGCATGCTTAAACTCCTTCACTGTGTTAACCTCTATCACATCAGCTGGAAGGCTATTCCATGCATCCACTATCCTCGAATAATGGTTCAAAACTTCTAAATTATAAGTATCCACAGCATGCTACAAATGATCAAATACCTGATTATTTTCAAATTAGTAATACGTATAGATGTAACTTTACAATTACACACTTGTGCATTTTCTAATTAGTAATAGATATAGGTTTAGTTCTGTTTAAAATACCCAGGATTTAACCCCTTAAAGGACCACTATAGTGCCAGGAAAACATACTTGTTTTCCTGGCA
Source organism: Pelobates cultripes (assembly GCA_933207985.1). Taxonomy (NCBI): domain Eukaryota; kingdom Metazoa; phylum Chordata; class Amphibia; order Anura; family Pelobatidae; genus Pelobates; species Pelobates cultripes. The sequence continues at coordinate 266,666,953 of OW240913.1, forward strand.
CTATAGTGCCCTGAGGGTGCCCCCACCCTCAGGGTCCCCCTCCCGCTGGGCTCTGGGGAGAGGAAGGGGTTAAACACTTACATTAATCCAGCGCCGGGCGGGGAGCTTTCCTCTTCCTCTCCTTCCTAGCGACGTCATCGGCTGAATGCGCATGCGCAGCAGGAGCTGAGCGCGCATTCAGCCAGTCTCATAGGAAAGCATTCATAATGCTTTCCTATGGACGCTGGCGTCTTCTCACTGTGATTTTCACAGTGAGAAGCACGCAAGCGCCTTTAGTGGCTGTCAAAGAGACAGCCACTAGAGGCTTTAGAGCAGTGATGGCGAACCTATGGCACGCGTGCCACAGGTGGCACGCGGGGCCCTTTCTGTGGGCACGCGGCCACAGGTCCGCCATCAATGCAGAGTACTCTGCTTCCGGGTCGGGAGGCAGGGGGAGGGCTCTAGGAAGCAGCTCCCCTGTCCTCCCGCGCGATGCTGTGTGGAGCGTTGCCGCGCGTTACCATGGCAACGCTCCACACAGCATTGCGCGAGAGGACAGGGGAGCTGCTTCCTGGAGCCCTCCCCCTGCAGTGCTTACCACCACCGGACCACCAGGGATGGCTGTGTGTCCCCCTCCCCCCCCACTTCATTAAAGGTAAGAAGGAGGGGGGGGGTTATACTGACACACAGCACCCTTATCCCCCCCAGCAGTAACCCCTACCCCCCCAAGCAGTAACCCCCCCAGCAGTAACCCCTACCCCCCCAGCAGTAACCCCACCCCTGCCCAGCAGTAACCCCTGCCCAGCAGTACCCCTACCCCCCAGCAGTACCCCTTACACATATAGCACACACACACAGCACCCCCACACACACACACAGCACCCCTCACATACAACACTCACACACACACGCACCCCCCACCTCAATGCAGTATGTGTGTATTCAGCAGTCTGTGTGTGTGTGCGTGTATTCAGCAGTCTGTCTGTGTTTGCGTGTATTCAGCTGTCTGTGTTTGCGTGTATTCAGCTGTCCGTGTTTGCGTGTATTCAGCTGTCTGTGTTTGCGTGTACTCAGCTGTCTGTGTTTGCGTGTACTCAGCAGTCTGTGTGTGTGTGTACTCAGCAGTCTGTGTGTGTGTACTCAGCAGTCTGTGTGTGTGTGTGTGTACTCAGCAGTCTGTGTGTGTACTCAGCAGTCTGTCTGTATGTGTATTCATCAGTCTCTGTATTCAGCAGTCTTGTGTGTGTGTATTCAGCAGACTGTGTGTATGTATTCAGCAGTCTGTCTGTGTATGTATTGCATTTGTTGGAGATACTAATAAATATAAGCTTAATTTTATCTATTTATGTCATTATTTAAAATTTGTATCATTGAACTCTGTGTTCTTTTAAAACAAAAGTTATTAGTTCGGACAACAGTACGAGTTGTTTTTATCTAAACTTAAACCTCAGTATTTGGGTTTAATTGCCGTGTTGGCACTTTAAGGAGAAAAAATGTTGGCATGTATTGCGGTTTGGGCACTCGGGCTCAAAAAGGTTCGCCATCACTGCTTTAGAGGCTGGATTAACCCTCAGTGTAAACATAGCAGTTTCTCTGAAAAGGGTTAATCCTATCTGGACCTGGCACCCAGACCACTTCATTAAGCTGAAGTGGTCTGGGTGCCTATAGTGGTCCTTTAAGGACTGGACTGTTTTTGCGATGTTGTACATTTGTGACCAGGCCTCTTTTTACACTTTTGTGATGTTTGTGTTTAGCTGTAATTTTCCGCTCTCTCATTTACTGTTCCCATACAAATTATATATTGTTTTTTTCAGGACAAAAGGGGCTTTCTTTACATACCATTATTTATATAATTTCATGTAATTTAATTTTAAAATTTTTTAAAAAATGATGAAAAATTGAAAAAAAATACATGTTTTTTTACTTTTACTTGAAAAATCTTTTACTCATCTACAAAAACGAATTTAAAAAATTGCTAAATAGATTCAAAATTTTGTCCTGAGTTTAAAAATACCCAGTGTTTTGCTTTTTTTTGCAAGTTATAGGTACAAGTAGGCTATTGTGGTTTCAAAACCTACATTTTTTAAATTTATCAATAGTGACATTGTAACACTATTATCTGTCATAAATCTCTGAATAACACCCCACATGTACATATTTTTTTTTAAAGTAGACAACCCAGGGTCTTCAATATGGGGTATGTCCAGTCTTTTTTGGTAGCCACTTAGTCGAAAACACTGGCCAAAGTTAGCATTCATATTTGTTTGTGTGTGAATAAAGTAAAAAAACTAAATTGAATGCTAATTTTGGCCAGTCTTTGAGACTAAGTGGCTACTAAAAAAGACTGGACATACCCCATTTGCAATACTTTGGGTTGTCTTCTTTTGCAAATGGTATGCCATCATGTGGGTAATTCTCATTCCTGGGCTACCATACGCTCTCAACGGCAACGTAACCAACCTGGCCTTTTTCAATGTAAAAATATTTGACCCATATATTTGACCCTGTAACTTTCAAAAACGCTATAAAACCTGTACATGGGGGGTACTGTTATACTCCGGAGACTTTGCTGAACACAAATATTAGTGTTTCAAAACAGGAAAACGTATCACAACAATTATGTCCCCCTGCAGGCAGACACTTGGACACCTATTGTGACCATGTGATCACTCTCTTGAGCGATCACATGGCCCCAGGGGTCCTAATCCGCCATGGGGAGACTGTCTGGGCTGCAGGCAGTCTCCCCACAACAGGAGCAACACCGATCGCCGCCGGGGGAACGATGGCAATCGGGTAAGTACATTGGACCGTTAGGATGGTTCAGAACCGTCCTCGGTCCTGAAGGGGTTAAAAAACAAATCTTAATAATTATAAGGACACTCGAGTCACCTAGACTACTTTGTGATGTTTGCATTGCATGGTTAAATGACAGCCACTAGAGGCACTGCTGCACTGACCGAGTAAAACTCACATGATGGGGAAGCCCACCGGAAAGAATGGAATACAATGTATTCCTAGAGGGAAGCTTGAATGTACACTGCACTCTATGAGCAGTATTGTATTGGAGAATCGCAGCCTTGATGATATCCCGGGAGACAGAGAAGTAAGCAGTAGGGATGTGCATGGGCAAAAAAATTGGTTCGGTTCGGCATTCCAAAATTCGGGACTTTGGCAATTCGGTTCGGTTCGGCAATTCGGGACTTCGGCACTTCCGAAATTCGGGACTTCGAGAATTTGGCACTTCAGGACTTCAGCACTTCGGGTAAGTGTAGAGTTAGGGGTAGGGTATGTGTAGGTTTAGGGTTGGGTTAGGATAGAGTTAGGATAGGGTTAGGAGTAGGGGGTAGGGTTAGAGGTAGGGTTAGGAGTAGGCTTAGGTGTAGAGGTACCCTAACCCTACTCCTAACCCTACTTCTAACCCTACACTTAACCCTACTCCTAACCCTAATTCTAACCCAACCCTTACCCTACTCCTACCCCTAACAATATTTCTAACCCTACCCCTACTCCAATCCCAACCCTACCCTTAACCTTACTCATAACACTACCCTAATCCTAACCCAACCCTTACCCTACTCCTAACCCTATCCCTAACACTACTCCTAACCCTATCCCAGCACTTCGGCACTTCCGAAATTCGGGAATTCGGTTTGGTTCGGTACTTCCAAAATTCAGCAGTTTGACAATTCTGTTCGGTCTTCGGAAATTCTGCACGTTGGAAATTCGGCACTTCGGCCATTCGAAAGCATCCGAATGTCTGAATGTACGAAATTCATCCAAATTTCAATTCGGACCGAATCGAATTGCACATGTCTAGTAAGCAGAGTTGAGGGAGTCTCGGTACTGGAAAAAGGTAAGTGAAAAACTCTTTTTAAATTCATTTTTTATGCCACATGGGAGTTGGGGAACCTGTATTTAACTAGAGACAGGGACACTATAGCATTAGGAATACAAGTTTGCATTCCTAACGCTATAGTTTTACTTCATGTTGAACTTTGGAGCACGTTGTGGGGATATTTATGGGATAATAATAGTAACAGTGAGAATTGCCCACTAATTCAATTCTCAGATCCCAAAGAACGTTTATCGTGTTAAGTGGAATGTATTTCATATAATTAATATCACAATGTATAAAAATAGATTTTTATTTATGATGACAAATTAATTAATAATAACATGTAACATGCATGACAATAATCAATGAATATTCAGTATAAAATGATATGCATACAAAGGAATGGGTATTACGTTTCAATGGCTAACTAGCATTTTCTGTCAAGAATTCTGACGATTTATGAGGTATCCTTAACACAGACTTAAGTGAAACTTTTCACAGCGAAGAACAGAATTCCTCAGAGTGCAGCGTAAGGTCGTAAAGTTAAGCAGACAGTTAGAATAACCCTTTCAATGCTGGCTAGATCTCCTAGGTAATTAAGATCTATTCTTATGTAATTTTTAAATAAAATAACATTTAACCCAGTTCATTAGTCATTTTCTGAAACCATCCAATAAGAGAATCTACCATATTATATAAGCAGATTTTTAATTTGTCTAAAAGATATCTATCTTAATTTAGAGCAAATCAATACACCTGGATAAAAACAGCGGTATGCTAACACGTGATAATATCACATCAATATATAATTATTCTTAATTCCACCTGCAGAATGGAATGTTTATAACTATATATTCTTTAGTTAACTAAGATTTCTTAATATGGAAATCTGACCGTGCTTTATCCAGTCATATATAATGCTATTAATACATTTTAATTAATTTAATTTAATTAAATGAAACCAGTATAATTACCAGTTGAGTAGATATTTCATCCGATTGGTAGATAGTCTCAGGAACTTATTTGGATGTCTCTCTGCATGGAGGTGTTGGTGAAAGTCAGTAAATTCTAAGTGTTAGAGTTTTAGGAGTAGAGTGTTAGTCTCAGATGTTGTCCGAGTTGGAGTCCCCAAACTTCCAATTCCTCTCTCCTCTCCCTTGCATATGTCCTGCATCTGCCTCCCCTGTCTTCCCTTTGTCTTAACTTTTAAAGGGCCAGACTCCCTGTACGTCATCAGTTGATAACCCAATAGAAGCACTAGAGGTGTGGTTATCTTCCAGATCGCAAATTAGTTATTTGGTCTGTAGAGGGCAGTCTTGTCCCACTAAACATACCTATCCAGGAAAGAGTTAACTTTTCCTGGTGGCTATTTTGACGTCATTTTGGCCTATCTAGATAGTGGCTATAACTTACGTATCCTTCAAAGATCAAAGGGTTTCTTTAAGTTTTGTCCAGACTATGTGTCTGCAAATCTGCTATAATTTCTGATATGACAGATCATGAACTAAGTTTACCCTTTTCCATACAATGGTACCTTATATGTATATAGACAGTTAAATTTTATTATTTAATCTTCTCTGTCACAATTGTCTGGGTTTAGATTTGATTATATTCTTCTTATCACTTGTTTATACTATGCTATGCATTCCTTAGCTCTGGCAAAGAGGCCAGTCTTACAGAAAGAAATCCTGTGTCTCTTTGTTAACTTGGAATAACAAAATGGAGTCTGGTCTGTTCAGAGTGACTCAGAATATACACTTTTAGTTTCTATCATAGCACAAAATGTCTGCCGATATAAATACTCTGACAACGTTACCACAATTTCATAGACATTATATATTGCATCTATGTCTGTGTGTAGAAGTACACCAATCCATGTATACTTACACTGCAACATTAGAATGACGTGTCACAACATTTACTATATCTGGTTTGTGGAGTGACTGGATTACAATATAGGGCATGGCAATTACATTTCCGCAGTGTCAATGAGGCATTTCCTGATCTATTTATGTATCAGTAGAGATGGACAAGGACACCACTGACAAATGGGGACGATGTCATAAAAGCATATTGATAAAGTTTGCACAAACACTACCAACCAGCCACCTGTGCATGTATAGACTGATGCAGTACTTGGACATTACTTTGGTATTCATGTTTACCATATTTTGGGGATCTTCTTTGGAGTATCTGAGATACCAGACACTAGATAGGTAATCCCCCTGGCAGAACATAAGTTCCACTTTATCACTGTCCCATCAGATCTATAATGTTGGAAATGTAAGTTGTCGCCATTCCAGTGGATGAACCAGACACAAACTCCAGCTAAGTATACAATTACAGCCTTTCTTTTTTCATATTTATGTTTCATTCAGAGACACAATAAATATATATGAGAAGGCTGAACTGGTAGGCAAAGCCTGGAATTGTGGGATGAGTTACCCGGCCTTTAAATATACAGACCTCCTCTTCCTCTGGGTCAAGACCGCCTGGTTCAGTCCACCCACCACTCCCTTTATTAAGCCATGCATCTTGGTGGGCCCTCTTTTACATGCCTACCCAAACGTTGATTCTGGCACACCACACCGGACATGCCAGAAAAGAAGATGGAGACTCAGGAATAGGAAGTGATACGATTAGGTTAGCTACATCACTTCCGCTACATGTAATGAGCAAATCCGCATCAAGAGGCTTAAAGACTTACTCTGGATTTACCACACAGGGTTGGCTAAAAACTACCACGCAGCAACCAATGGAATAATAGCAGCACATTTAAGATGTAACAACACCAGGAAGCAGTATCCGATTGAGAAAGCCCATTGGAAGGGTGAAACGCGTCTCGGACGGAAGCGAAGTATTTTATTTATTCATTTTACTATACGGTTTTAATATTTTTTGTTAAATAAATATTTTTATAGTCCTATACCCATCCCCTCTTGTCTGCTTTCAAGAAGGGCAGTGCCCCCTTAAAGGCACATAAACGCTTTTAACCAGAGCCAGGTACCTTGGGCACTGAATAAGGTCAGCCACATTACTGACACCATTTTATACAGTGTAAAGAACATAGTGCACTAGGGGCTGTTGCCTGTTTCTCTTTTATGTTTCCTAAAGTTACCACTACTGAATGGACAAAGGGGAATATGTCACCAGAGTACACACCTAATGATGTGATTTGAGCCTATCTTATCGGCTCAATCCCATTTGAGTGAGACCATTACTGTATTTCTAACGTATAGGTGCTCAACTTTACCCACCATATTCTTTTTCCTGTTTGTTTTTTTCTTTTCCCTTCCATATAAGCTATAGTGACCACCACATCCCCATTACAGGGGTAAGTGACAATTATATATTTTTTTATATAGTGCTCCACTCGAAAAGGCTTTAGGTTGCTTGTTCACCCTAAATCTGTTTTCACTTTTCTTCATGTACCTTTAAAAGTGACTTCTATGGTAGACAGTCACTAGAGGCAGACTTAGTGCTGCAATATAAACATTGCAGTTTCTCTGGAACTACAATGTTTAACGTTGCAGCAATAAGTGCAAAAGTGACATTGCACCCAGGCCACTTCTTCTAGCTGAAGTGGTCTAGGTGCCTATTGTGTCCCTTTAACACCACCCACACTTAATTATAATAGAATAATTGCTCGCATAACTCTGCCACCACCAAGACAATTTGTAAACGGGGTGCCTTGGTCTTTTAATCAAATTAGATTAAAACCCACAAAATATGATTTAGCACAATATTCATGTATTTTCAAATTACCGTATTTTTCGCTCCATAAGACGCACCTCACCATAAGACGCACCTAGTTTTTAGAGGAGGAAACCCAGAAAAAAAAAATATTCTGAACAAACTGTTCCATAATGTTTCTTACTATGGGACAGTTTGTTCAGAATATTTTTTTTTCTCCCCTGTCCCATAATGATCTTTAACCCCCCTTTCCTCTGTCCCATAGTGATTGTTAACCCCTCCTCCCCTGTCCCATAGTGTTCTGTAACCCCTCCTACCCTGTCCCATAGTGTTCTTTAACCCCTCCTCCCCTTGTCCATTAGTGTTCTGATCCCATAGTGTCCCCCCCTCCCATTGTCCCATAGTGCACTTTCCCTCCCATAGTGTCCCCTCCCTTGTCCCATAGTGTCCCATCCCATAGTGTCCCCCCCTCCCCTTGTCCCATAGTGTCTCCCCCTCCCCTTGTCCCATAGTGTCTCCCCTCCCTTTCTCCCATAGTGTCCCATAGTGTCTCCCCCTCCCCTTGTCCCATAATTACTTACCTGTCTTGGAGCGTGGGCCGGCTTCACAGCGCGCTCCGCGGTCCAGGAACTTCTATTTCAGGTTCCGGTTTCCGGCGGGACTGAAAGGAAGTGTGCACACTGAGTGTGCACTTCCTTTCAGTCCCGCCGGAAACCGGAACCTGAAATAGAAGTTCCTGGACCGCGGAGCGCGCTGTGAAGCCGGCCCACGCAACAAGACAGGTAAGTAAAGCTTTACATTCGCTCCATAAGACGCACAGACATTTCCCCTCACTTTTGAGGGGAAAAAAAGTGCGTCTTATGGAGCGAAAAATACGGTACTAATAGATTGGTCTAATCAGGTAACATGAGTAAGAGAGAGACAGAAGGGAATATTTATTATTAGCAAAAAAAAAGTCACAGTGCATACAAAGACAGGTGACATACACATTATTTACACCAACAACAGATAAAAATAAAAACGAGATTTTAACCGAAAACATACCTACTCACTTAGATGGTAAAGTAACAATGTTTTTTTGTCCGGGGTTGCTCTGGCAAGGAAATATGGTGACTAACTCAAAATTAGATCTTAGCTCCTAGTAAGCACACTAGACATTTGGACATCATTTGTCTTTTTCTTTAGCATTTATTTTTTATTTTTGTAATGCAGATTCATAAACACAAATGGCAGGACACAAGCATAGAGTGCACAAATATATACACATAACAGGATCTTCAATAATAAAATATCAACAAGACTCATAGAAATCAGAGAGTATTAAAGAGAGCAAAGATAGAATTGCCTCAATAAGAGCTGTGGTCTCTCGTAACTGTAAACAAAGTTTCGGTAGCCATAGGGTCACACAGTGTGCTGAACATTTTGAACTAAAAATCAATTCAGTAAGTAGATGACACTTTTTTATCCTTGGGACTAGATGCTCTTATAGGAGATACATTTGAAATATTTGAAATAAATTGGCAGCTGCAATAAAAGCAGGGGCTCAGCGCCTAGAATATACGGCGTCTTATGAGTAAGAAATGACAGTGGACCAACTCCCTGACTTGGCATTATTTGTATGTACTTGCAAAGTCTGCTTAGGAGAGCAGCGATGAGGTGACAAAGTAAGATATCTCTCTTGCCCCAGGCCTGTCCAAGAGCCCACACGTCATAGCCACGGACCCAGAGACTCACTGAGTCCTTGTCCTCCGGGCCTCTGCTTATGTGCGTAGATCATTGGATTTATAACTCCTGTAATCATCACAAGTTTCAAAAACAAGTAGAGATGAGGCATAGATGGAGGGAAGTCGTACCTATAGGAACAATAAGTACTTCTTGTGTTTCAGACAAACCCAAAAATAAACTTTTGATTTTGTTTAGTCTTTTGTACTTGCCACATAAATAGTTATTGCATTTATGAATTTGTTGCAATTTTTAATTCCGTACATATGTCACACTGCCTACTTAGGACCTAATACAACGGATTTCACAATTCCTTCCAAATGGCTTAAGCTGTGCTTGCCATATCTATACTCTTTTTGTACGGTGTGCTTTTCCAGTTCTGAATATGCACAAAAGGAGACATGATTATTAATCTGTGTGTTATTATCAACGTGTCATTTGGATATGACACTAGAAGACAATGGTCTCCTGGCTGCTAATGGTCACTTAGCATATCAGAAGAATCAACTATCTATGAAGGTATAAAGGCATATGGTAGATTAGGCAGTTAGTTTACATTAAAATTAGACTTAGAAGCAACTGATGTGTAACATTTCACACCTAGCAGAGGAGCTCTGGTTGGAGTCACGGCTTCAGTATAGTGTTGAAGTTGTAAAAACTTTCTGACATCTATGTTGTAAACCTTCTGACATCTATCACATTCCTATATAAACAAATTAGCCATTCTCATGCAGAAAATGGCCATACCAACTCAACCAAGTGCACTACACAAATAAAATTTAATAGTGATATTCTATAGTGCAACAATGAATTATACACCCTTGGCGTGACACTCCCAGCATCATAATCACCAAAGCATTCTGTAGTGGTTATGGTGCTAGAGGTGCCCTTAGAAGGTTTGACTTCTTACTGTGGAAGGGCACCAGGGCATGTCTGGCACCATAACCACTTTTAGTAGTTGGAGTGTTCCTTTAAATCAACAGAGCAGATGATGGAGAGCTACCATGGATATGAAAGATTGGGACAGGGGACTAGGGTGCACATGTGTGTTTAGAGATGCACAAACGCAGACACGTTGTATGTTCTTTTTACTCAGTATATAGTGTCAGGAATATAAAAGTGTATTAGGACTGTTTAGGCCTCCAGTCCCCCTCACCTGCTGTTGAAAAGGTGATTTACTCACCTTTTTCCAGCACCGCACGGGTCCAGTCTTGGCCAGCCCTACTGATGCTTGTCTTAGATCATGAAACTTCACAATCTCAGCCAATCCAATGCTTTCCCATGTATCTCAATGCATCTCTATGGGAAAGTTCAGCTCCTCCACGCAGAGCACACTGTGCAGCACTGACACAGGAAGCACCTTTAGTGGCCCTCTGAGTGACTGCCACAGGAGGTGTACCTAGGGAGCAATGTAAACACTGGCTTTTTTCAGAAAAGGCAGTGTTTACATTAATATGCCTGCAGGGACCAATTATACTCACCAAAACAAATACAATAGGCTTTAGTTCTTCTGGTAACTATAGTGTCCCTTTAGTGGGTTAATGTTGCCAAGATTTTTATAAATTTGTTTTCTTATCTCCTATATTTAACAAATATATCTCTATCACGGTCATTATCAGCTCTGTTCTTTGCACCTGGCAGCATAGAGAAAGCATTCAGAGAAGATGAGAAATTAAAACATGTTCCTTTTTCACCTCTTCATTTGCAGTGTTTGCTCCGGTTTTGTCTTGTCAGAACTGGACGATGATGTAATTTGCTAAATCTTTAATACTATTTTAAAATAAAACAAAGAGACTCACGAAAAAAGAATAACACAGGTTTCAGGGGATTTTCAATGTTTCATGCTATGGTATAAAACCAGAAATGTGACAGCTTCCTTAAAATAAAGGAATGTGTAACGAAAATTGGCAGCCAGCGGGAAGGGAATTCACTTGCGAACTCAGCTAACATGCACACAATCAAACTCATCTTTCATTGCCATTACCCCACACCCTGTGATGTGAGGTGTGGCACTGGCACAAATCATATAGCAACCCCCTCCCAACTTAATTTCATGAGGCAAAAGCTGGGAAGTAAGGCCCAACTTCAGTCCCAACTTCATCAGGAACGCTGGTGAAGATGGAGACAGATCTGGCATCTGCAGTGGAGGTGCTGAAAATGAGGTAGGTAAACTATTATTAACTTTTTATTATACTTTATTTATAAAGCACCATCACATTCTGAAACTCTGTCCATGGGTACAATGGTAAAAGTAAAAAGTCACAGTACAATATAAGAGACAATACAACATTTGAGGAGATGATGGCTCTATTCCCATGGGAATTTACAATATAGATGATTAATCTTAAAGGAACACTCCAAGCACCAGAACAATGTCATCTAAATTAAGTTGTTATGGTGCCAGGAGCCCCCCGGCTCATTCTTATCTTCAGGGGTTAAACCTCCAGCACCAATCTCACCCATGCGGCATCTGGCTACTGAAATTTCAGATTCACAAAACTGGCTTGGAAAGCACTACGTGCTTCCTGAATCTCAACTGCTGTTATTGTCAGATTGTATTGGCAAACTAACACACATAGGCTGCTATAACATTCAAACTAGGGTATAACTTCTATTCATATGTATTACCAAACATATTGTATTGCTTAATGTTTCTGCCTTAAGTACTCTTATCTGCTATTACCTATCTGTCTCCTGCTTCTAGGATTCCAGGTTAACCCTTTAAGGAATAAAAGGGAATCATGACATGTCACACATGTCATGTGTCCTTAAGGGGTTAATGAGTGTGGACTAAGTTGCACTATTTTTCTTTTTCCTTCTTTTTTTCTTTTTCTAATACTGCGTTATGTTCCATTTCAATTATAATACATTTTGTATCAGCATCGTGCATATTAACCACTTGCCCTCTCTTATATAGCTTTGTATTTCTGGCACTATAGTATCCCTTAAAAATGTTCATATTTATACGTTAATCTGCGTTTTCCGTACATTATTTTCAATATTAATTAAAATTCTTTGACAGTTTGTACACAAGATTGCTTCAGCAGACGTAGATACTAGTGCTGATATTTATAATATAAAATGTGGTTTACTAATTGTGCATGTCGTGATGATGTTTAACTTTCACATTGTGATGGCTAATCTACGTCAATTTTTTTGCCACATGCTAAGTCATCAGTCAAAGCAAAAATAAAGAATTTAAAAAAACAATAAAGAGTTATGTAAAAAAATAAAAAAAGCTAGAAGATATGGAATCTTACCGGTATTCCCGAGGCAGGACCCAAGTTAGGGACACTGGTCCAAAATGAAGTCCTGAGACAGGACCCAAGTTAGGGACACTGGTCCAAAATTAAGTATATCCAACCAGATTCATGATGCTTGGGGAAAAATGAAAATTAGGACCATTTTTAACATCAGCACCCTGCTTGTGAGGATCTTAATAAAGCACTGTATAGGGGGTTAACCTGCAACCAGGGCCGGTGCAAGGATTTTTGCTGCCCTAGGAAAAAGAAAAATCCCCCTCTCCCCCCCATGTAACATCACAATGCCCCACCCATATGATCTGCCATATGAACTAACGCCAGTGCTGCACACAGTATGTGTTTACATTAAAAAGCCTGCAGGGATAGGCTATAGACACCGGATCCACTTCATTAAGCTGCAGTGGTTCTGGGGACTATTGTGTCCCTTTAATGTGAGGTTAATTAAAGATTAGTGTCACTAATAATATACTAGACTGCCTACTTACAACCAAATGAGGATGGTGATGGGCTCTGGCTGCAGTTTGGCTCCACTGGTCTGGTGTAGAACCGGATCTCTGGAGGCTGTTTGTAACTGTGGTCACAAAATTCAATGTTCTGGGAGAACGGGAAGCAGCTCCATTTTTTGAGGCCCCTTACACAGCTCAAGGTCTGGACCCCAGGGCCTGACAGTGAGTATGCCCATAAGGCCCACCCATAAGTCCACCTATATGTTCCAACCATGAGTTCGCTCACAGGGAGTGGAGTGTGTAGGGGATGTTATGTGTTATTGTAGAGGATCTAATGTGTGTGCTTATTGAATGTAGTGTATAGGGATACCAGTTTGTGTAGGTGATGTAGTGTGTTTGTGTGTAGTGAAAGCAGTGTGTGTTTGTGTATAAGGGATGTATTGTGTGTTTCTGGTTGTGTGTGTCACGACACTCCTTAGTTAATATGCCCTCGTACAGTACTCACACTCACCACTGTTTCTGTTTGGTACTGTTTCTAATTTCTTTTTGTTAAGCACTTCACCTGGTCCTTGTTTAGCACCTATATAGTTTGGTTTCTCCCCTCACTCCTTGCCAGATTATTGTCTCTTGTCTCCTGTTTACCTGTGATTCTGGCTCCTGGCTACTTGATCCTGCATACTGTTCCTTGGTCCTGTGCCCTCCTGGTCCTTCGTTCCTGTGCCCTCCAATCCTGTGTTCTGGTTCCGTGTTCTCTGCTTTATTACCAGTGATCCTGACTGTGGCGGAACAGACCTCGCCACGTGTTCTTGGAGGGGGCTGCTTGCCCGCCTCCTACCTTCTGACTATGGCCCTGGGGTATATGGCATTTGAAAACACTATTTGTGCCCTGTGACAAAACTAGAGATTGTGTACAAATATGACTATTGTCCATATTTTTTATGATTCCCTTCGTTTGATGCACTTGTGACGAAATGCCTTTTGTCCCTGGATTGTTAGGTGACAAGCTGCCCTTTGCCCCCGGCTTTTGGAGGAGTCTGATTGCCAGCCTCCTTCCTCATGACTATGGCCCTGGGGTGTATTGCCATTTAAAAAGACTATTTGGGGCTTATTGGCTTCTAAAGACAGTTTCTTCCCATTTGAATCCATGGGAAGGTGTGTTTCTTCCCCTCCCCCGTTTCCTGTCTATTGTTCTCCAGCAGGGCGTTGTCCCAGGCACACTGCCAAACCAGTTGGAACTGACTGATTTTGTCCCTCCTTGGTTTCTCAACAGCCCTTGCTATGCTTTACCCCATGGAAAATCTACTCTGTTCATGGGATCTGAGCGCTGTTCACCTAGATTGGGCGCTCAGATCCGAGCTATCTGGGGATAGGTTAAATGTGGGGGTTCTGTGTAATAAAATAAGAATTATGTATTTTTATGTACTTTTACGTATTTTGCTGTTAGTGTTAAATGTAGATATTTTCTGTACCTGGAGATAATTGAGTTTACTGCAGTGCCTTAAGCCAATTATCTCCAGGATGGAGAGGAGGGATTTCATTGTGTATGTGAGAGTGTTATCATGTTAATTAGTGTTCCCATTGGTTTGTGTCCCTTTTGTCACAGTTTACCACCAGGTCCAGGGGGTGTGCCTCTGACCTGAAAACTTGTATATAAGGAGTAATAAACGCTCATTGGAGTCAGATCATCTTGTACCTTCATGAAGTTTCGGCTCATGTTTGGGGGATTGGAGAAACTACACTCTGGGGATTGCTATAATCACTATACTCCCCAGGGTATAATCACTAAGCTCTGCTAAGAGCTTGTTCCTGTTCCTGCTCTCTGGAATTCGGAGAGAGGTCGACCTGCTGGAAGCTGGACCCTGGTCCTGGGTCCAGAGTGGGTGGAGACGGCGAGACCCCAACCAAGCTGCGGCGGTTCGTGGGGTCTGCAGTGGTTATGGTGTCAGGCAGAGTGCTTGGAGTCCTCGGAAAGCACTAGGAGCATCCGTCGGCGGAAGGTACCCGGTCGGGGTGCCAGCGGTTCCGTTACAGCACTGTTCCCCATGTGTTTCATCTGTTGGTCCGGCTGGATAGACTACCAGACAAACTGTGGAGTTACTGGGTGGCCACCATTTCATGTATCAGAGGCACATGGTGAGAACAATGGATGAAGCACATGGTGAGAACAATGGATGGCGGCCATTTTAACTCACAGACACTGTTTTGACTTTTCTGCATCTCGCCGGTATTTGGTACACAAAGACATCGGGCAGTAGTTTTAAACTATACAACAGGGGACACATTATACAGTAATTATTTTTCAAATAGCCTGTATATGTTCTGCGGAATCTGCATTAAACTGTATCTTCCAAACTATTGAACGGATCTGGGGGAATTTTGGATATGTGGTTCACCCAGATACCCCGGTTCAGATGATATATATTGTATGGGGTTATTCCATGTTTTGGGCTCCCTGTGATATGTTTTATAATACTGTATTTTTCTGCCTGTGATAATTATATTAACCATTGTGTTCAATGATCATATCACAGGCAGAGGGGAGGATTTTGTGTGGGAGTGTCTGTGTGTATTGTACGGATTGATTGGTTGTATTTCAAAACCCTGTGGGCAGTACTATGTTTGTGGATTGTGAATAAAAGAGGCTGTGTGTGCCAGTACAGTCAGTTCTGCTTGACCTCAAAATGAAGTGTCGTCTTGTTATTGGGGGAATTGGATTGTATGCTGATTGCCAGGAGTGTAAGCTGATTGTATGCTTTTCCTGTTCAGCTGCTTACAGCATTCATATGCTTGAGAGCATTCTTATGCTTCTCAGGTTCGGTGGTTGTGGTGTCTGCTGCAGTGCTCGGCTGCAGCATTGAAAGGGCCGGCGATGGGGGCGCAGGGTGCCCCCTCCTATATGTCGCCCTAGGCGGCTGCCTAGTTCGCCTTATAGTAAGCGCTGGCCCTGCCTGCAACTATCTCGCTGATGCTTTATTTAGATATACCTGTAACTCAATGCATTATGTTAATGCATGCATCTAATATCACAAGATGTTATCAATAAAAAGATATAAAGAGATAAAAGAGAGGCTTATTTTATTTGTTCCTGTGGGTCTGTGCCGCATACCTTCACTACCTTCGTGATTTCCCCTTCCTTTAAACATGTGTTTTTTCAAATCTAGGAAACAGGTGTTTCCAATTTTAGACATACCTCTTTTATAACTCACCCTAGAGATATCAGTTGCAGTTTTGAACATGTTCCCGGTTTAACGTAGACAAAGGACATTCCCATTTCTCATTTTCTTGAATTTTTATGTTTAGCAATATACAGTGCTATCTGCAAAGCTGGCAGCATAGACCAGGAGATGTTAGAGGATATGTTAGACACAGACACACAAAATACATTTTTACTTTTTGAATCATTTTATCTTACAGGTAAAGTACATTGAATAGTGCTGTATTTACTCTTTTAGTGTCTTCCAGAATGGGGACATGTTATCCAAAAGAGGAGTATCAGCCAGATGAGGTATTCAAGATGTTTGTGAGAATTAGAGTCAACTTACTGATGGCCTATGATGCCATAGGAATAATGTGGGTTGGTGAAATATAAGAACCCAAATTGAAGATTATACTAGCTTTAGTGTACTAATAATCTTAATTTTAG
The DNA here is from genome assembly GCA_933207985.1 of Pelobates cultripes. Classification (NCBI taxonomy): domain Eukaryota; kingdom Metazoa; phylum Chordata; class Amphibia; order Anura; family Pelobatidae; genus Pelobates; species Pelobates cultripes. The sequence continues at coordinate 266,683,534 of OW240913.1, forward strand.
TAATGACAGGAGGCGAATATTTGCATATCTTTCTTTACCGTAAACTCCAGCAGCATAGAAACCGTAACAACCAATCAGAGAACTATAGATATACATGATGTACATAGATATAAGGCTACTTCTTTCCATTCTATACCATCCCCTTAAACACTGTTAGGTACGGAACATACTCACCTATGGTACATGTCTTCCTGAACATATGAAGTATTCTGTTCCATTGATGAAAATAAGGGGGGGTCCAATAGGGTGGGAAATATTCGCCTCCTGTCATTACTAAAATTAAGATTATTAGTACACTAAAGCTAGTATAATCTTCAATTTTACCACATGACAGGAGGCTTCATATTTGCATTTTTAAAGCTTGGAATTGATTAGTGTGAAGGAAGCATGAGATGTTTGACGGAAATAGAACGTCCTGAAAGTACTTTCTCGTGTCCAGTCTGCGCAGCGCATAATGTCGATTAGAGAGGCGCCCGCCGTTAAGGCTCGGGAGGCTGCCGCCCCTCTGACCGAATGTGCACCGAAGTGAGGTTCAACGCCTGCTAGCGATAGTAGCCAGCGGACCCATCTAGCCAGTGTAGTCGCGGACACCGGTCCGTGAGGTCTTACGTAGGAAATCAAAAGTTGACCCGTCTAACTGGTTCGAAGGGAAGCTGTGGTTTCCGTATATCTCATTAGTGTCTTGACAACGCATAGTTTGGGATCTGAGCCAAAGTACGGGTATGATATCGAGGTGGAATCCGATTTAGTCCGTCTTGATATGGAAAATGTAACTCCTTCTGGAGTGAGGGAGAACCCGTCCACATCGAATGCTCTAACGTCTGACACTCGTCGGAACGAGACGAGGCATAGTAAGAGGGTCAGCTTGGCTGAAAGTTGTTTCAGTGACAGATAGGGATTATCTGGCCATGCCCTAAGAAAATCCAGCACCACGTCTACCTGCCAGAGGTTAGAATATTTGGGTGCTGGTGGTCTCGTTAGTTTAGCGCCCCGCAGTAGTCGGCATATCAGTGGATCCTGACCCACTGGTCTGCCTTGTACTGGGACGTGTGCCGCCGATATGGCTGATCTGATCACGTTGAGGGACCGATACGATCGTCCCAGCGAGAACAGATGAGCTAGGTAGTTAAGGATCCGAGGGATAGGGGCATTAAAGGGATCGGAGTCCCTTTCCACACACCAATCACTCCAGGCTGCCCAGGCGGATATATAGCATTTCATGGTGCCCATGAGTCCCATAGGAGGTCCTTAGTCGATTGTGATAGGCCGTGGACTGACCAGGAACCCCTGAAATCGTCCAAGCCACTAGTTCTAGTTGTCCTTCCAGGACGAGGGGGTGTGGTTCTCCTCGAGGTCCTGTCAGAAGTAGTGGGAAGGCAGGGAGTAGTAGGGGGTGTCTGTGGGACATCTCCAGGAGATCTGGGAACCACGGTTGACTCTGCCAAAGGGGGGTTATCAGCAGAAGCGATAGTTTGCGGGTGCGTGTGTATTGCAGTACCCGTGGTATCATGGAGAATGGTGGGAAGGCGTAGGCCCCTAGAGTGGGCCAGTCCTGTAGGAATGCGTCTGCAGCTTCGCCTTTCGGATCTGGGAGCCAACTGTAGTATCTCGGCAGTTGGTGGTTGGTCCTGGAGGCGAACAAGTCTATTGTTAGCGGGTATGTCCCCCGTCGTAATTCTTGGAATATCTCCCTGTTGAGTTTCCAATCGCTGGTGTCTCGCCAGTGGCGTGAGAACCAATCCGCCGTCAGGTTGGAGATTCCTGGTAGGTATTCCGCCTGTAGCGTGATGTTCTGTCGCAGGCAAAAGCTGTAGATGTCCTTCGTGGCTTCCGTCAATGCTTGAGATCTCGCTCCGCCTAGGCGGTTGATGTACTGTACCGCCGAGATGTTGTCCATGCGGAGCAGAATACAGCAATTCGATTTGTCCTTGGCCAGGCTGCGGATGGCGAAGGATCCTGCAATCAGTTCCAGGCAGTTGATGTGTAGGTTGGTCTCCTCCTCTTGCCATGGGCGTCCATGCAGTGAGCTCCCCATCCCCACAAGCTGGCGTCCGATTCCACGATGAAGTCTGGGGAAGAGCCGAAGATAGCCTTGCCATTCCAGGCTTGTATGTGTAGTAACCACCATCGAAGTTCCGTCCTCACTTCCTTCGACAGTGGGATCCAGTGGTCGTATGAGTGCCCGGTGCGGAGGTATGCCGCCTTCAGCTGTTGCATGGCCCTGTAGTGTAGCGGGCCTGGGAATATCGCTTGTATGGAGGGGGAGAGGAGTCCCACAATCCGAGCGAGCATCCTGAGTGGTATTGTGTCCATCCTCAGAACCAGTCTGATTTCTTTCCTTATCGAGGCTATCTTTGTCGAGGGGAGGCGTAGTACGCAGTCCTTCGAGTCGATATCGAAGCCGAGGAATTGAACCGACTGGGAAGGAGAGAGAGACGATTTTTGTCTGTTCACTACGAAACCTAAAGATTCCAGCAAGTGAACGACAAACTTCATCTGAAATCGTAGTCTGGAGGCTGATTCGCAGAAAATTAGCAAATCGTCCAAGTATACGAGACATCTTATGCCCCGGGTTCGGATGTGAGCCATTACCGGTCTCAGGAGCTTCGTGAAGCACCACGGGGCTGAGCTGAGGCCGAACAGCAGACATGTGAACTGGCATATCCGTCCTCTCCATAGGAAGCGGAGGAAACGTCGGCAGTGTACGCTTACTGGAACGGACAGGTACGCGTCTTTGAGATCCAGACATGTAAACCAGTCGTTCTTGATGAGGAGGTCTTGTAGAAGGTGGATTCCTTCCATCTTGAAATGTCTGTATACTACAAATGAGTTTAATTGTCGGAGATTGATAACCGGTCTGTAGTCGCCTGTTTTCTTTTTGACCAGGAAGATGTTGCTTATAAAGCCTCCCCCTTCTGGCGCGTATTGTACTGCGCCTTTCCTGAAGAGCGTGTGGATCTCCTCGTCCACCAAGTGTTCTTGTTCCTTTGACATGTGAATCGGAGGAGGGGGGTTGGTTTGTATGGGTTTCGTGAAGAAGTCTATGACGAAGCCTCGTACTGTCTGTAGGACCCAGGCATCTTTGGTAATCAGCTCCCAGTTCTGAAAGAAAAGGGACAGGCTGCCTGCTATAAAGTGTGAAACATTTTGGAATGTAGGTGGACTCACCAGTGGAGAAGCGGCCGCTTCCCCGACCTCTGAATCCTCTAGACCTCCCCGTCCCTCGGAACGAAGAGGACCTTTGCGTCGTAGATGGGAAGAAACTCTGGGTTTGCGGGAATGATCTGGAACCGGAGGTCCAAAAACGGCTGGTGGCTCGGTTCTGCTGCCGACCAGCCCTTCCAAAAACACCCCTTGTAGTCGGGGTATGAAAAACTTGCTTGAGTGAGGTTTGGGCCTTATTCAAAGTGGTGAAAAGGTTTACGTGCTTTTTGAGCTCTGCGATGAAGGCATCGCCAAACAGCTGTCCTTGGGCTTTCACCGAATTCTTTTGCCCCGAGATCCAGGAGCTTGCTATCAATGCGGATTAGTGCCGATATGCGTCTTTCGGTGCACAATGCGGCTTTTGCTTTGCCCAGAAGGCACACCGATCTTTGAGCCCATTCCCGTATGATGTGAGGGTCCCGTATGATGTGAGGGCTAGGTCTGCGAAATAGAGTATTTTCGCGATGGGGCTGAGTAAGTCCAGCACTTTGTCCTGTGCCGCCTTCATGCCCTTTTCCACTCCCTTTCGGGGGTCTCGGCCCGAGCGTGACATAAAGACCACCACCGTATTGTCAAATTCAGGTGTAAATGCCACCTTATCGGGTAACAGAGGTCTGGAGCATTCGGCCCGGAGGCGTGCTCGTACCTCACTTTCCAGTGGCTTGCGTAGCCAGAAGTGAATGAACTTCGTCAGGTGTTCAGGTAGGTTCCACTCGGAAGACCGTGGGTGTCGGATGGTACGTGGGTCGAAGAGTGGGTTCCCTTGGTCAACCATAAACACTCCATCTCCGGTCTTATCGGTGAGGGTATTGCTATCTCTGTCTCGGTCGGTGGTGTCGAGAAAAGTCTCTTTAACATATCTGGAGGAGGTGGGAGGTAGGTCCTGCCATTCCTCTTCTTCGGAAATTGAGTCCTCCCCGTGCCACTCGTCGACCACGTCCAAGGTGCATGGTACATAGGAGTCCTCTTCGTCGGAGGATTGAAGTGGTTGGGGTGCGGGTTGTTGTCGGCCCGTGGTCTTACTCCGTTTGGTGGGTAATTTGCCCTTAGTCTTAGTGGAAGGGGGGCTCAAAACCTTTCGTTGTCGTTTTGCCTTGGACATCTCGGAGCCCGAAGCCTCCATCCGTTCTGGGGGACTCATGTCGCCCTGACTTTGGGGTAGAGCTTTCAAGAGGGCTTTTTCTACAGATGCCGCCACTGCAGCATTAATCATAGCCTGAAAGTCTTGACTGTTTTTGGTGTCTTCCATGACTTGTAGTGTGTTTCTCGTCCTGTTGGGCGATAATGAGAGTCAGTGGAAGCAGTGGAGAAGAGTCAGTACATGTAGCGACAGACTCTTGGTACAACTGGGGGCCGTCCAGTTAGTAAAATTGTGTTTAGAGAGGCGTATTGTATACGGGCTGTTGTCTAATATAGAGGCCGCCCTCTGTTATGAGCTCAGTGGTGGTGTATAGTTTGGGTTCGCCACAGTTGTACACCAGAGCTGTATGCACGTTAGGTTAGCAATTAGGGTTAAATACCAGTTGAGGGTAGGTCCTCGTGCATATACTCGGGGTTCACCCCGGGTGGTGTGCCGTGGTAACCAGAGGACACCCACATAAGATAATGGTCAGTGACCTTGCATACATATCTGGGGGGGTCACCCCAGGTGGTGTGCCATGAAAAAATACCCAGAGGACACCCACATAAATTTGTACCATCAGGTACAGTCAGGGCCGGACTGGGAAAAAAATTCGGCCCGGGCATTTTTTTATCACAGCGGCCCACTAAGAAGGGGGCGGGGCAGAGAGGGTGTGTTTTGTCATCACTCATGACAAACACGCCCCCTCTCAAAGTGAGCATGTTGGTTCAATGCTCTTCCAGGGCAGACCATGCGCAGAGCTCTGCTGAAGAGCTCTAGCATGAGAAAAAAGCCCTGTATTTGTTCTGCACAGTGCAAGCAAATTTAATAACATGCTTGCACTGTGTTTCCTTGCAACTTGTCTCTGGTGTCTCTATAAATGGATACCAGGAGACAAAAGGGCCAGGAAAGAGTATTGTGCATGTGTTTGGAGCCTGCTTGTGGTATTGTGTGTGCAGAGTGAGCTGGTCGTGGTGTGGTATTGTGTAATAAGGTCGGTTTTAGTCGTGTTGTGTTTGTGGTGTAATGTAATGCATATGTGGCTAGGGGCTGTAGAGAATGTGTGTATAGGGGATGTAGCAAGTGTGTGCATATAGGCTATAGTGTGTGTGTGTGTGTGTGTATAGGTGATGTAGTGTTTGTAGAGAGTGTGTGTTCAGGGAATGTAGTATGTGTTTGCTTACAAGGAATCTAGTGTGCATATAGGGGATCCAGAGTGTGTGTGTGTGTGTGTGTGTATATATATATATATATATATATATATATATATATATATATGAGTCTTATGTGTGTTTGAAGGACCCAGACTATGTATAGGAGATCTAGTGAGCGTGCGTATATAACGGATTCAGAGTGTATATAGTGATCTAGTGTGTGTATGTGTGTATATGATCCAGAGTTGGCTAAAGGATCTAGTGTGTGTCTGGAATGTAATGTGTTTAGGGGTGCAGTGTGTGTGTGAGGGGTGCTGTGTGTGTAGGGGTGTTGTGTGTATGTGTATATATATATATATATATATATATATATAGTTTATATAAATATGTTTGGAAGTATTGTGTATGTGTGTGATGCAGTGTATCGGGGGGCTGTGTGTGTATGTGCGGGGTGCAGTATGTGTGTGTGATGGATGCTGTGTGTGAGGTGTGATGTGTGTGCTGTGTGTGTGAGGGTGCTGTATGTGATTGATTTGTGTGAGGGTGCTGTGAGTGTGGGTGCTGTGTATGATGTGTGTGAGAGTGTTGTGTGTGATGTGTGTGAGTGTTGAGTGTGATAGTGCTGTGTATGATGTGTGTGAGTGTTGAGTGTGATAGTGCTGTGTATGATGTGTGTGAGTGTTGTGTGTGATGTGTGTGAGTGCTGAGTGTGATAGTGCTGTGTATGATGTGTGTGAGTGCTGAGTGTGATAGTGCTGTGTATGATGTGTGTGAGTGCTGAGTGTGATAGTGCTGTGTATGATGTGTGTGAGTGCTGAGTGTGATGTGTGTGAGAGTGCTGAGTGCTGTGTGTGTGAGTGTTGTGTGTTAGAGTGCTGGGTGTGAGAGTGCTGGGTGTGAGAGTGCTGGGTGTGAGAGTGCTGTGTATGATGTGTGTGAAGTGTGTGAGAGTGTTGTGTATAAATGTTGTGTGTTGGGGGTAAATAAATAAAAAATTAAGTGGGGGTAAATATACAAAAAAAAACTAAGGGGGGAAATAAACAATAAACAATAAAAAAAAAAACTAAGTAAAAAA